>CM070779.1:106600293-107800293 GCA_036346955.1 Dipus sagitta | reverse complement strand
TATACTCAAAACCTAAGACTTTCTCTTCAAGAGGAGCTGTGGAGTGAGTGCTCTGCACCTACCACGTGGGAGACAATAATTCAGGTTTCAGGATAATGACTCAGCTTGAAGGAGGGGTAACAACCTCCTCAGCCCTGGTGGTGGTGGTGTGGGGGGGTTAATCTTTCTGACCAGAAGAGAAAGTCTGAAATGAGAATATACTGCGGAAGTTCCAAAGACCTGGACTGCTGGGATGCCACATAAAAAGAAAATATTCCTCAAAGGGACTTGAAGTAGACGAGCCCCTGATCTGAGGCTTTGAGCTTCTGCCTTAGGTCTGGGACATCCCTGAAGGCACAACGCTTCTCTGTTTTGTCTCACTCTGCGCAGATCCCTGGTCTCTCTCTCTCTCTCTGCTGCTTCTCATGAAGTTATTAGAGGTGGAAAGTTTAAGTTCCTGTTCTTTTCAGCTAGTAACAAGAATAAATGCTAGGAGATAAGGTGGTTGTTTTACTTGTTGCTGCTCTTGCTGTGTGGGTGGAGAGAGGCATGGTCAGCTTGGGCTCACTCTCCGGCCCCCCAGAAGTGGGAGGAAACTAGAGAGATTCAGGGAACCTCGGTAGGATTTCCATTTCACAACCCAAATTTCAGAGACATGAGCGTGTACAGAAAATACAAAAAAAAAAAAAAATTCATACGCGGTTAAGGGAAAAGTGTTTACAAAATGTGCCAGTATCCAACCACTTCTAGTATCCAACCACTTAGAATCGCACACAAGGCTGATTCCTTCACGCAGTCTTCAGCAGATGGGAAGGAAAAGGTGACTACCCTTTATGCCTTCACCAGTGACTCGCACTGGCAGGTGTGGGCCGAGTCTGCTAGTGAGAACTACTGAGTGGAGTGCGTGCAGGGAGGAGAGCTGGACCGAAGCCCTCCAAGTGTGGTCTCTGCTGCCACGCTGAATCTATCCTCCCTTCCCCCTAATTCTCGTCTCTGGAGGAAGCTTGGATTCCACCGCCCCCCCACCCACCCCTTGCTGTGAAATGTTTTGGAGAAACAAAACAATACAATTCAGACAGGCCAGTGTCAACTGCTGCCTCCCACAGGAGTAGCGAACAAAGGGATCTGGGACCCCACGGAAGCTTCTGGAAGTTCTGTCCTACAGACCCAGGGTGCCGGCCCTCGTCCTCTCACCGAGTCGCCGCTGCAACTTTCCTCGGATTTCCGTGCGCGCGGTCTACCGCCCGCCCCGCTGGCTCCCGGGAGGCCTCCGCCGGCGGGCAGGGACGGGCACGGGGGGTGGTGGGGGTTTGGAACCCGTGCTCCCTCCGAGTCCGCGCTCCTCCATCCCTCGCTCCCCGTCCGTCTGTCCCTCCATCCCTGGGTGCCCGCGCTCACCTGAGCTCCAGCTGGTCCAGGCTCTCCAGCAGGCGGCTGGAGCGGTCGGCCATGGAGGAGGAGCGGCAGAAGCGCCCCTCGTTGGCTTTGGCGTTGATCCTCGCCTGAGCCATCTGAGCCCGGGCGAGGCGGGCGAGGCGGGGCGCGGAGGTCACCCTCGCGGGCGGGCGGGCGGGAAGCCGTCACCGTCACGGTCACCGTCACCGCCACCGCGCGGCCCCCACCTCTGACGCCGCCGGGCGGCCCGGGCACCGCGTGGCCAAAGAAGGGCAGGCGCGCGCGCGCTGGCTCGCCGGGGACACCCGCTCCCCGCGCCGGGAGGGACGGAGGGAGGGCGGGGCCGCCGGCCGGGCAGAGACCCGCTCCCGGGAAGGTATCTAACACGGCCCAGGCTCTCCGATGACTCGTGGGCTTTCCACTGGCACCCATAATTCATAGCTGAAGCAAAAACGTTCCAATCCCATGATGTGGGAGAAGAGGGCTCTTTGTGACACAGAAGGTATTTTAATCTACCTCCCTTGCAGGAAGTCTACACTTGCCTGGTCTCTGTCCCCTAGCAGTCATTTTCCTAAGATGAGGACAACAGGAAGCTGTAGGTAAATATAAATAAATGAACAAATAAATAATAAATAAATGCTACGGCATTTTTCTCTGCCCACTTCTATGTGGGAAGGCGAATTTATGTCCTTTTCACGCTTTCTAATGAAGAGATTTTTACTGACGTTCGTTGGAGTTTGAGTAAAATGTAACTGAATTAAGAAGGCTATTTAGGGCTAGAGAGATGACTCAGTGGTTGCGGCACTTTCCTGTAAAGCCTAACGACACGGGTTCGATTCCCCAGTACTCACATAGAGCCAGATGCAGGAAGTGTCACATGCATCTTGAGTTCATTTGCAGGGACTAGAAGCCCTGACGCGCCCATTCTCTCTCTCTCTCTCCTTGCAGATAAAAGTGTGAATAATAAAAAAAATGGAATAAAGCTCCAAAGTCAGAAGTCAGTAAAAAAATGAAGCAGGGCTCAAAATACAATCTAAATAGTGTGTCTTACTCTTTCCGCAATAACTCTGTGCCTCATTGCATGGATGAAAATTCACAGGACAAAATAATAATTTGATGCTCAATCGCAACCTTTAATCAAGAGATCAAAGCCATTTAAACTGTTGATGTCTGAGACACAAGCCCTTCACTGTGCCTCCCAGTTTCATGGGAATTCATTTTAAATATATTCATTAACTGTCCGTGACATTTTGTCATTTCATGACACAGGCTTGAAATCTTTTGTGAAAGCCTAAGCTGGGTCTGGTGACAAAAGCCTGTCTAATACCAGCTACTTTGGAAGCTGATACAGGAGCTCAGGGCCCGCTTGGATCATAGTGAGTTCAAGGATAGCCTCGGCAAGATGCTATCTCAAAATAAAATATAAAAGGCCATAGCTCAGTGCTAAGGATAGAGAATAGGAGCAAGAGAGGTTTTGTTGTTGTTGGTTTTTCGAGGTAGGGTTTCACTCTAGCCCAGGCTGACCTGGAATTCACTATGTAGTCTCAGGCTGGTCTAGAACTCACAGCCATCCTCCTACCTCTGCCTCCCAAGTGCTGGGATTAAAGGCGTGCGCCAACACGCCTGGCAGGAGTTTTTTTTTTATAGGTAGTCAGTTAAGAACAGAGGCCCAAGGAGAACATGGATGCTGACCTTTTGTCTTGGCTGTGCTGATTTTGGCTTTGCACTCACCTGGATGTGAACCCAGTGCCCTGGGTTATGGGTTCAATCTCCGGTATTGAGAACAAAAGGAAGTGACTTAGAATCAGGCTGAACTCTGACTATCATATCCTAGATCCAATCCCTTAGTAAATCCCAATTCTACTGTCAGAATGTATTTTGACTCTTTCCAATTCCACTGTAACCCAAGCTTGTTCCAAGTCGCCTGGTCAATGTGCACTTGGATGACGGCAGTGCCCTATCTGGTCTCCCCCACTTCTAGAAGCCTATCTCTTGTGTGAATTCTCAATAACAAAGCATCGAAGATCACACTGCTTACTCACAAACCTTCCATGGCTTTTTGCAGATAAGAAAAGCAAATCACCGTTTCTCTGGAATGTATGTAGTTTTAGCATCATCTAAACACCCTAAGGCAAATGGTCGCAAGCCAGGGACAACCTATACTGGATGGCTCACACACTCATCTTCCTCATGTCTTTGCTTAAACTCACTTATTTTTCCTGATCAACCTGTTAGAAAAACTAGGTTGAGCTGGGCATGGCACATTCCTGCAATCCCAGCACTCAGGAGGCTGAGATAGGGAGATCTTCAGTTCAAGACTGTCTCAAAGTAAGAGAAAGTAAGGCTAGGACCGGACACACGGTGTAGTGGTAGAGTGCGTTCCTAGCATGCACAGGGCTCAGGGTGATCTCCAGCCCTACCAGTAAACCAATCCTGCACAGTTTATTCATTTCTTCATCATTTACCACCACTATCACTACCAGATAGTTTACTTATTATCTAGCACTCTGTCCCATCCACTCCCCCCATGTGTGCTCCACCGAGGATCACTAGTGCACCCTATATGATTAAAACAGTCCCTGACACTTGGTCGGTGTGGGTGAATTAATGAATGATGGAATAACAAAATAAGCACCTTTATCAATATTAGAAACATTTTGGTAATCCCTAACATTCTGTCATCCAATGACTTGATGTCCTTCTGTGTGTAAGTTCAAATTACAGTTATTTTTACATTATTTCTTGAGTAGAAATATAAACAATAATTACTAACCAAAACTTCCTTTCTTGTCTTGTCAAGAGCATTAGCTACTCTCTACCATACACACTATGCAAACTGTGTGGTCTGTGTATGCACATGTGTGTGTGCACACACTGCTGGTCTAGGGTAGCATTCTACCACCACGCTATATCCCCAGCACAAAAATATGCAGACCATTAGTGTATTCTAGCTATGGTGGTTTGAATAGATGGCCCCCAATATATTCAGTTCTTTATTATTTGTAGTTTGCATCTCTAGCCACCTGGCTGGAGGCAGTGTCACTGGGTGAATCTTAAGGTGTGGTGGTGGGTTTCAGATTTCAATCTAAAGATATGCAAAGTGTGCCTAGCTGGAGTTCCTGATGTGTGCTGTGTGGCTTTTGGCTGGTGCTTCTCTCTCTCTGCTTGGGCCTGTGAAGGCAGGCCAGCTTCCTCTGCCAGTTTGGAACTTCCCCTGGATCTGTAAGCTTCAATAAATCTCTTCCTCCACAACTGTGTCTGGTCTGGAAGTTTATCTCAACGAACCCGAAGCTGTCTGCTACAGTACCACCATGCTGTATCCCCAGCACAAAAATATGCAGACCATTAGTGTATCCTAGCCAATGATATGCAACCATATGGTGCCATTTCCTGCTGCCCACATCTGAGTTCACCACTCTACTCTCTGAAATGCTACTTTTGTTCCTACTCAGTAAGCTCTTGCAGAGGTGCTTAAGGCCCAGCACCATAACTACTTGGGAAAGCCTTGCTTGACCACTTTTAACACCAAACTTAGAAGCATGACCCAGGGGGGCTGGAGAGATGACTCAGCAAGCAAGAGTGCTTCCTGTGCAAACATGAGAGCTGAGGGGCTTGAAACCACCTGAGTTTGATTCTCTAGCACCAGCCAGGTAAACAGTTAGGTATGGCCATGCACATCTATAACCCATCTTGTGGAGAGCAAACTGAAGAATTGCTTGAGAAAATAACACACTCCAAAAGTAGTGAGACTCCATCTCCAGAAAATGAGGCTGAGCAATGGAGAAGGACACCCAACCATTCTCTTTAGGCCTCTGTACCAGGACCTAGGGCCTTGGGCACCCTAGGCCAGCACTATACCACTGAGCTATAACCCCAGTGCAAAAAGTGACAACAAAAATTTTGAACAAGCAAAAAAAGTGTCTAAGCCAGGCAGAGATAGGAGGATCACTGGGAGTTCAAGGCCACCCTGAGACTACAGAGAGAATTCCAGGTCAGCTTGGGCTAGAGCAAGACTCTAGCTTGAGAAAAAAAAATTGTTTTTCTAGTATGGATTGGAAAGACCACTAATAAAGCAGTGACTCCATTGGATATTAACATATCTGGTGTTGCAGAGACACAACAAAGTCCTGGCATCATCTCTGTCACAAAGAAAATCTGTAGAGAGAGTTGTTGAAACAAGCTCTCACTCTAGGCTGCCTCCAACTCTTGGGTGATCCTCCTGTCTCAGCCTTCTGAGCACTGAGATTACAGGGATGACCCATCATGCTCAGCTACAGAAACTTTTGTTTGTTTTTTTGGAGGTACTACTCAGGCTAGAGAGATGGCTCAATGGTTAAAAGGCACTTGCTTGCAAAGGCAGCTGACCCTAGTTTGATTACCCAGTGTTCACATAAAGCCAAATGCACAAAACAGTGCATTCGTCTGAGTTTGTTTGCAGCACTAAGAAGCCCTGACATGCCCTGGCACAATTCTTCTCAAGTAGATAAATAAAATATATTTTTTTAAATAGTAATTACTACTTAAGGACTTTAGATACGGGCATACTCTACTGTTGCTGTTGTAAAGAAAGAATTTTAGATATGACATTTCAGCCCAAATAACATGAAACATATATACCAAGATAATATGGCATTCTACTAACCTATGTATGTAAATTTTATTCACAATGGAGCCTCAACACCTAAGAATTAAATATGTAATAACTGAATATATAAAACAACTCAGGGAACTGAGGAGATTCATATGAAATAACTAGTTAAGAAAGATTATTCCTGAGCAGACCTTCAGATTATTTTTGGAAAATTGTATTTACAAACAAAATCATGATTACACAAATATATAAAGGACTAATATTAAAAATAAATTTAATTCTATCCATATATTTTGACATTCCTTTAAAAAAGTAAATTATACAAGTCATATAAAAACCTAAAAGGAAAGGTTTCATTTTCATTTTTTTAAAAATTTCAGCAATGTGCTACTCTAAAGCAAAAATATATCCACATGATACACACAGAACATCACAGGTGAATTTTTAAAAAAATTTTTGTATATTTTTATTTATTTATTTGAAAGTGACAGAGAAAGAGGCAGATAGAGAGAGAGAGAGAGAATGGGCGTGGCAGGGCCTCCAGCCACTGCAAACGAACTGCAGACACGTGTGCCCCTGTGTGTATCTGGCTAATGTGGGTCCTGGGGAATCGAGCCTTGAACCGGGGTCTTTAGGCTTCATAGGCAAGCACTTAACTGCTAGGCCATCTCTCCAGCCCCACAGGTGAATTTTTAATCTGTTTTCATGGTGTAGTGGTTTGATTCAGGTGTTCCTCATAAATTTAGGTGCTCTGAATGCTAGGTTCACCAGCTGATGACAACTGGAAATTAAAGCCTCCTGGAGGCGGTGTATTGTTGGGGACAGGCTTATGGGTTTTATAGCCATTTTTCCCTTGCCAATGTTTGGCACTCTCTCCTGTTGCAATGTTCCACCTTATGTTGGCCAGCGGGTGATGTCCACCCTCTGCCCATGTCATTTTTTTCCTCTGCCGTGATGGAGCTTCCCCTCGAGTCTTTAAGCCAAAATAAACCCCTAATTCCCAAAAGCTGCTCTTGGTCGGGTGTTTTCTGCCAGCAATGCAAACCTGACTGCAGCAGGTACTGAGAGTGGCATTGCTGCTAGACACCTGAGTATGTGGCTTTGGCCTTTTGGAGCTGATTTTCAAGAGGAATGTAGAAGGATTTGAAACCTTGGCCTAAGGGATGCCTTGCAGTGCTGTAAGTACAGCTTGATGGATTCTTCTGGTCAGAGTTGCAGTGAGGTTTAGCTTATGAGGGTGAAAAGTAGCTTTGTTTGGATTGGGCTAGAAGCAGTTTGCGTGAGAGGCTTGATGTTATGGCCATGTCCTGAGAAGTTGTATAGGGTTGCTTTGCAAGGAAACAGACTGGTGTGAGCAGAGGCACAGAAATGAAATCTTTGGGTCGAAATTTCTGCCTGTTCAGCTGCAATTATATGAGATTACAACTTTTGAGACTGGCCAGCTGACCTGTGCTGGGGCAACAGGAAGAATGTAGACTCTTTTGAAGGGGACTGAGTGCTCAAGGAGTTTCCTGTTTTTCAAAGCCTGCTTTATTCCCTCCTGGATTAACAAATTGGCACCCTACCTGGTATTGTGGAGTATAAGAAATGCAGGAAAAAGAGGGTCATTGAGTTTGCAACACAGTCTTGTATTTTGGAAATGGCCATGGGCAGTGTGAAGCAGGTTTGTTGAATGCCTGCATGGAGACCCCATGGGGCCATGAGATGAACCATGGGTTGCAGTGGAGACCCAGCGGAGATGCCAGGACCATGAGATGGCTGCCAAGGAGAGCTGATGGCCTTGGATGAAGTTTTCCAGGACTGTGAGTATCCTAGCTGGAGGGGCAGAATTGGAATTCCAGAGACTTCTTGCTGGTTAGAATTATCAGACTTGGAGAATTATAACTGACTAGAGTTGTAGGACTTGGAGCTACAGAGTTTGATGTTTGCCCTGTTTAAATTTTGTATTGTTTTTTTGTATTGTTATGCCCAATGCCATCTTTTGCAGTGTGAATGTTTATTCTGTGACATAATGGGTTTGGGGGGATCTTGGGGGGCACTATGGCTCAGTTAAAAGACCTTGGATTACGGGGATGTATGAACATCATTGGAATTGATAAAAACTATGGGGACTTTTAAAATTGGATGAATGCATTGCATTTTACATCATGGATGGTTATCAGTTTATGGGGGCCAGTTGTGGAATGTGGTGGTTTAATTCAGGTGTCCCCCATAAATTTAGGTGTTCTAGATGCTAGATTCCCCAGCTGATGGCATTTGGAAATAAAAGCCTCCTGGAGGCAGTGTATTGTTGGGGGCAGGCTTATGGGTGTTATAGCCAGTTTCCCCATGCCAGTGTTTGGCACACTCTCCTGTTGCTATGTTCCACTTTATGTTGGCCAGGGGGTGATGTCCACCCTCTGCTCATGCCATCGTTTTCCCCTGCCATGATGGAGCTTCTCCTTGAATCTGTAAGCCAAAACAAACCCTTTTCTTCCCTAAAAGCTTCTCTTGGTTGAGTGATGTTTTTTTTTCTTTTCCTTTCTTTCTTGTTTTTCAAGGTAGGGTCTCACTCTAGCACAGGATGACCTGGAATGTGCTCTGTATTCTCAGGGTGGCCTTGAACTCATGAAGATCCTCCTACATCTACAGCTCCTGAGGTTGGGTGATTTCCACAAGCAATGCAAACCTGATTGCAACAATGTTCAATTTACATTACCACCGTCTAAAAATCATAGATCTCAAAGATTATCTATATATTAGGACCACATAAGACAGAGAATTTCTGGAAAAACTAAGCAATGGTTCATTTTATTTATATTCATTTTCTCTCAAAAAGAAAAAAAGACTCAGTTGTACATTACAAATAAACCTGAAGAATAATGCTACTTAGAAAACATTAAGAGGTTTTCCTCTAAATAGAGAATTCCAAGCTTGCTGGACAATGTGATGCTCAAGTTAGGACACATGGCTCCTATGTGCACTGCCATGTATTCTACTCCTTCCAGTTCTGTGTAACAGCATACAATACAAAGCAAATATGAAATTCTGAGCAAATGAAAGGAAGTTATGCTTCAGACACATTTTTCCTGGTAGGTTTCTGTCCTCCTTATAAAACAAGGTCAAGAACTTATTATCCTGAGTGTCCTCAAGGTCACTTGCTGTTGTAGTAATATCTTTAATTACATTTCCTCAAGACTTCTTCTAATAGCTTCTTCTAATTCCACATCTGAAAAATGGAAAGGAAAATCAAAGTGGAAGAAAAGTGGTATTTCTCAAAAATAACAATGGAGTATTTTGAAAAATGAGAATCTGGGTATGATCTCAAGTTCAATATTATACATAAACTAATGTGCTAAAGAACTTACAAGCTATTTCTAGTTGGGGATGCAGAAACGCCACAAAATTTAGTAACACTGACTTGTGTCAACACTGAAAAAATTCTGTATCACATGTTTCCTACAAGACTTACGGTGACACATAGGATACAGAAAGGTAAATATGAAATGGCAAATTCTTGCAGGCTATTAAAACCTTATTTCTTGTTTTCATTTCTTAAATTATACCTCAATAAGTATAGGGACAAATTAGCTAAGATTTGAAGCATCTCAGGCTAAATGAAACTCATGTCTACATGTCACCTGAGAAGCATATCGTATATGTACATATGAAGCAATGCCCACCATATGCCATGAACAAGAATACAACAGTGAACAGGACAGGCATCATTGGGTTCGCAGGTCTTCCTCCATTCTGCAAATGAGGCTAACATCCAGGAGGTTAGAACTAGGAGTCAACTCATTGGCCTTCACTAGCCTTTCAGAGCAGATTCTCTCTTCTCAATTGGTCCACTGAGGTGCCAGGCACCAGTGGCACCTCTAGGACACATGCATTTTCCTCAGTGAGAGCTCTGGTTTGCTAGAATGTCTGTAATTTTAATACTGAAGCTGGTATAAATTGGGCATTGTTATACCTATATTCTACAGCTAGTGAGTTGTCCTGAAATGACCTCAAAGAGGTGAGTTAACTAAGAAAAGCTAAGACAGTATTGCAGAGATGTCTCAGCAGTTAAAGGCACTTGCTTGCAAAGCCTGCTGGCCTGGGTTCCATTCCCAAGTACCCATGTAAAGCCATATACACAAAGTGGCACAGTCATCTGGAGTTCATTTGCAGTGGCAAGAGGCTGTCCATTCTCTCTCCCTCTCTCCTTACAAATAAAGTTTAAAACAAAGAAAAAAGACAAGCTAAGACATTCTTATCAAAGAAGAAAGTGACAAGACTAAATACTTGTTATATACGGTATAAGTAGGAAGAGGTATCACTGTGAGGAGAGGCAGCACCGAAACACCGTAGAATGTGACCTTAATAAATAAATGGTGCTACATCAACTAACAGTCATGTAGGAAAAAATAAAATGTATCCGCATCTTAAGGAATATACAAAGATAAACTTTGATACCCTGTATCTAATTGTAAAAGGCAAAAAAGAAAAGCTTCTAGAAGGAAACACATGGTAATATCCTTATAATAACAGTGCAGAGAAAAATTAGCAAGTGAGATTCAAAAATTATCAAAAAAACTCTGCCCATCAAAAGACACCATAGCACTCAGAAGTCTAAGGCAGGAAGAACTGCTTGAGTCCAAAAATTTGAGACCAGCCTGAGAACACAGTGCAACCCTGTCTCAATCCAAGCACTATCCAATGACCAAAAAGCACACCACAGAATGTGAGAAAATATTTTCCATACACAGAACTAGTAGAAAAAACCTAGTAGATTTTCAACCCGGAAAAATCATTAAAAGTTGATCCAGGAAGAAAAACCTGTAAAGATATTTGAAAAAGAATTCAGAAAAATGTTTATATCATCAATAAATATTACTCTCAGGAGAAAGAGCTTGACTAGGAAGCATGAGGTTCTGTCTCTCTTTAGTATTGCAATGTACTACAGAACAAAATAACCACCCCAAAGAGGGAGGTGTAAGGGAAGAAGAAAGGGGAAAGTAAAAGGGGGGGTGGTAAAAAATTCACATTGCTCCTCAGCAAACAGTACAACTATAAAAGGAAAGCACACAACATAGGCATACGAGTACACGCAGCAGACCTGCTGAGAATAAAACAACGGCATGAGGAGCTGGAAAGCACTTCCCCAGCAAGCAAGAGGACCTGAGCTCACTGCCTAGCATCCAGGTTAACAGCTGGGCATGGTCACCCACATCTATAATCCCAGTCTTGTGAGAAGAGATCAACAAGCTCCTGTATCAATGACACACACTGTCTTAAGGAAACACCACCAAGTGATGGATGGGGGGCACCCAATGTTCTCACCTTGCCTCCACAAATGCACAGGTTGCACGCATCTGGGCACACATGTGCATACACTACACATGTACGCATACACACACATACACAAGAACAGAACTGGAAATGTAGCTCAATTGTACAGTCCTTGCCTAGCATGCTTGAGGCTCAAGGTTTACTCTTTGGTACCACAAAATTCATTAAAAAAATTAATGAGGGCTGGAGAGATGGCTTGCCTGTGAACCTAAGGATCCAGGTTCAAGTCCCCACTACCCACATAAGCCAGATGCACAAGGTCTGGACTTCATTTGCAGTGGTTGAAGGCCCTGAAGTGCCTATATTCTCTCTCTCTCCCTCCCCCCCCATCTGCCTCTCTTTTTCTCAAATAAATAATAAAATATTATTAAAAAATTAATAAAATCTTGAAGGAAAAAAGACTAAAGCCAGGTGTGGCGGCACACACCTTTAATCCCAACACTCGGCAGTACCACCTTGAGTTTGAGGCCATCCTGTGACTATGTAGTGAATTCCAGGTCAGCCTGGACTAGAACAAGATACTTCAAAAAGAAAAGAAAACAAACAAACAAAAAGACTGAATAAGCCAGGCATGATGGGTCACACCAGTGAGGCCAGCATACGTTGCACAGTAAGTTCCAGGTCAGTTTGGATTACAGTGAGACTCTAATAAAGACAGAATGGCTTCCATAAGAAATCAGTGACACTGTAGATCAACAAAAAGAGCAGACACTACTGGGACTAATGAGATGGGCACAATCACATCTGGCCCTACCTCTTCAAGGTAAACACAAACAATTCCTCTCTTAGATATTTATTCACAGAAAAAAAAAAAAACTGAGTCATGTATGGTATAAGAATGATCATAGCTGAATTAACTTGTAACAGCCAAAAACCAAAAAGAAAGTAATATCTATAAATAACAGGTGGATTGCAACATATACTTAGAATTTTACACAGGTATTAGAAAGAAACCAAAACTACCTGCTGAAACACAAATGAACCTTTAAGACAATGCTGATTACAGAATACAACACAACAATCCCAGCACCTGGGAGGCTGAGGTAGGTGACTGCTGGGTTCAAGGCAAGCCTGGGGTTATAGGAGTTCTAGACCAATCTTGGTTACAGAGTGAGCCTGTCTCATTACAAACAAAAAAAGTGGTGAAAGACAGGATAGCTGGCTCATTCTAAAATGCCAACAAGCTGAGTTAAGTCTATTTCTGGTACAAATGAGGAAAAAATACAACCCAAGCCAAGTATAGTGGCTCAGGCCTTTAATCCCAGCTTGAGAACAGCCTGGCTACAAAGTGAGAGCCTGTCTCAACAAAACAGCACAACACAAGAGTATAGGGAATTGGAGAGATGGCTCAGCACATCAGATGTTTGTCTATAAAGCCTGATGAGCTGGATTCAATTCCCCAGATACCTGTGTAAAGCTAGAAGGGCATTTGTTTACAGCGGCAAGAGACTCTGGCATGCACCCCCACACAAATAAATAAAATAAAGTAAACAAAACCTGTACTTAGGCTGTCCAATAGCATAGACTAGACAAGTGAGTTTAAATTGTAGTATCTCAGTCGAACTATATTTAAGTGCTTCATGCCCACATGATTAGTGACAACCCAACTGGAGAGTGCAGATAACACCACTATAAGCTTTACTGAACATTGATGGTCACTAAAATTCCACTTTAATAAATCAAGCACTATTAAATTGTAGTAGTTCAGTAACAACAGTGACTATGAAGTGATGGAAAGGGGAGGCAACTGGAAGAGAGAAATTCAGCATCTTTCTGACAATTCTAGAGGCTTGGAAGTCCAAGGTCAAGGGACTTGCATTTGGCAAGGGCCTTCATTCTGCACCCTCACATGACAGAACACAGAAAGAAGCAAGTGACTCAATCTTCTAGCAACCTCCTGTGAGATAACACTAATCAGTCCTAATGGCAGAGCTCACATAACCTAATCATCTCTTAGCAGTCCCACTTTCTATTCTTAATACCATCACAATGGCAATTAAGTTTCAACTACTTTTACGGGAATAGTCAAAACACAGCACCACTGAATCTGAAGATAATCTAACTTGGAAAAAGGTCTTTTACAAGCACAATTAAGATTAGGGTGGGTCTTTAATCAAATATGACTAGTGTCTTCCATGTAAGGGAAAGAAAATACTTCATGAAAACACACACAGACACACCACGGAAGATGCCCACATGAAAATGCAGGCAATATTGGAATGACATATATGCACAATAAAATGTACCCAGGATTTCAAAGAGGGACTACGACCCTGTTGAGCACATACAGCTTCCAGAACTCTCAGACAATACATCTGTATTCCCCCCACCCCCCAGGTAGGGTCTCACTCTAGCTCAGGCTGTCCTGGAATTCACTATGTAGTTTCAGGGTGGCCTTGAACTCATTGCAATCCTTCTACCTCTGCCTCCCGAGTGCTGGGATTAAAGGCGTGCCCCACCACGCCCTGCTTACATCTGTGTTTTAACCCACCCAATTTGCACTCTAGTAGTTCTAGGAAACAAATACCTAGGTGATAGCCTACTTAAAAATATATATATTTTTAAATTTATTTGTATGCACCTGTCAGGGTCTCTTGCTGCTGCAAACAAATGCCTGTCCAGATTTACATGGGTGGCTGGAGAATTGAACCTGTGCCAGTAGGTATGCAAGCAAGTACCTTTGACCACTGAGCCAACTTCTCTACCCCCATAGACTACTTTTTAACCCGTGAATTGTTAGTGGTTGCCTACTTTTTTTTGTTTGCTTGTTTACGTTTTTTAAGGTAGGGTCTCACTTTAGCTCAGGCTGACCTGGAATTCACTATGTAGTTTCAGGGTGGCCTTGAACTCTCAGTGATCCTCCTACCTCTGCCTCCCAAGTGCTGGGATTAAAGGTGTGCACCACCACACCCAGCTGGTTGCCTACTTTGTAGAACGCTTTGTATACGTGTGTGCACTTTACTACACAGAGAACAATACCGAAGAATACTGTACGAAAGTCAGGGGAAGAACAGCAGAGGTTCTTCTCACTGTACGTGGGTAAGGGGACTCATGCCTGTGGACCTGGTGCACACGGAGACCAAGGCAGAAAGACCCTCAAGTTCAAAGACAGCTTAGGCTATGTAATAAGCTATAGGTGAGAATGGGCCAGACACTAAATGGCCTGGATATCCATGACCTCACAGTGCCTGACACTACAAGATCATAACATCAAAATAAGAGAGAGACTGATTAAGATGGGGAGGGGATATGATAGAGAATGGAGTTTCAAAGGGGAAAGTGGGGGGAGGGAGGGTATTACCATGGGGTATTTTTTATAATCATGGAAGTTGTTAATAAAAATTTGAAAAAAAAATGGGGGGCTGGAGGGATGGCTTAGTGGTTAAGCAAAGCCAAAGGACCCAGGTGCAAATCTCCAGGATCCAAGTTAGCCAGATGCACAAGGGGGCGCATGTGTCTGGAGTTCGTTTACAGTGGGGCTGGAGGCCCTGGCAAGCCTATTCTTTCTCTCTCCCTCTTTCTCTGTCAAATAAATAAATAAATAAATATTTTTTAAAAACTGGACAAAAACAGACTAGAATGCAACTATATGGTTCCACATCCACTGATAGTGGAGCAGCTTACACTGGGTTATGAAGTACTTCAAGGCTCCTGAGAACACAAAGCAAGAAGGATGATGATCTGTGAGAGGATTAGATTTGGTTTTATCATGTTCTGCTTCAAGGCACTTTCCAGTGCATGCAGACTAAGATGGCTAGACTTCACTCAAACTCTTAGGGCCTTGAGGAATCAAGACAGTTTCAGTCTGCTGTAAAAGAATGTGTGGGACAGGGGTACAAGGAGACTCAGAAAATTAAGAAAGCAGCAAAAGGGGATCATCCACAGTCTTTAGTTAATCTCTAACTGTATATCATACACATAAATGGATCCAAGGACATGCACTGGGCAGTTGGTTCAGTGGTAAAGTATGTGTGGTGCACGTGTAAAGACCCGAGTTTAGAAAATGCTGGGTGTGGGGCAGTCGTCTATATTCCCAGTGCTGGGGAGGTAGAGACAACAGAACCCAAGAACTTGATGGCTAGCAAGTATAATCAACCACAGAATGGTAAGGTGAAGAGCATTACTGACCTCCACACATGTGCATACAAATGCATAAGCAACACACACACACACACCCCTCAGTGCAAACCTGGAAGCCTGAAAGAAATGACAAGACAGATTTGTGCTCTCCCCCTGGAAGTGTTAAACAGCCTGTGTTCCCATGTGGATCCTGGACTAAGGTTCCAAAAAAAGCAGAGCATACCTTACAAACTATTGTGTTTGTCTGCTTCAATCTATCTGGGGCTATCTGAAGGACTAACACAAGGCATTAATTTGGGCTCGAAGGTGGCTCAGTGATTAAGGGAACTTGTTTGCAAAACCTGTCAGCCCAAGTTCAATTCCCCAGCACCCATGTAAAGCTGGCTGCAAAGTGGCACATGTGCCTCCAAACACACAAACACACACACACACACAAACACACTCAAATAAATAAAAGACCTTCTAAAGCCTGGGAACAAAATTCAGGAAGGTAATTGTTCTGAGAGGTTAAGGTATCCAAATGCCAGTGTGTACTGGGAGATTCAGAAAGTCAAATATGTGCCCAGGATGCAAACTCAGAACACATCTGAAAAGATCCCAATGCTTCCACCACTGTATCAGTTACTTTCTCATTGCTTGGACAAAGTACCTGACCAGAAGTGACTTGTGGAAGAAAAAGGACTTAGTTCAGCTTATAGTTCCAGAGAGCAAGGAAGCCGTGGTCACCCCAGAAAACAGGAAACAGCACAGGAAGAAGGGCTGGACTTTAAAACCTCCCGCCCTACCTCCAGGGACCTACTTCTCCCAGCAAACTCCACTTCCTAAAGGTTCCACAACCTTCCCAAATAGCTGAGGAACAAACATTCAAACACAGGAAGCTGTGGGGGGCATTTGCCATTTAACAACACACGTCTTGAATAAATGTGAAAGCTCAGAGTTAGTCTGTGAGCATGGGAGAGCTGTTAGTGTTTTGCTTTCACTCCTGAAAACAAACTAAAATAATCACACACAACAAAGAATGAAGCTTTCCCAAAACTAGTTTGGAAAATAAATACACAATTGCAGATACAATAATCAACAGAAGTGGACCCTATTTCCAGAGGTACTACATTAACATTCCAATAGCCAGTTTCAACAGCAAAAACAAGCACACAAAAAAATAAACAAGGAAGTTTACAGTTAGATGGTTTGTCCACTCTTGTACACTTGCAAGCAACAGAAATGAGTTTTAATTAGGCAATCTGGATCCAATGAGAACACTTAACCACCACATTATGTAGCTTCTTTCTGCCCTCCCTAGTATATAATACAGATTATATACAGTTGCCATGATTGGTTTATGGACAGCAACCATTAGTGGAAGGGAATAGATGACCCCCCCCCCCAAGACAAAAGCCACAAATTTATTCTGCCTTTTGTCATCATTTGACAAATACTTGCAGTGTTGTGTTGAAAAAAAAAAATGAGAAGCCATTTGAGAGGATATTTAAGCTGTTTTGAGTTTTATTGTAAGCTATGGGCAAGAGCATTACTTTGTTTCCATGGTACAGGGTCAACAAAATCACTGCCTGTTCTCCCACTGACTTCTCCAGTGATAAAACATTGGGCCTGGCAGATCTAAAGCACTCTAAGTTGTTAAACTTGAGTTTATCTACCAACTATTATTTAGTGCTAAACACTATACTACATCTCACTGAAGATGATAGAGAAGCTATAGCACTGTCCCAAACCAGAGTATCAGGAAGACCTGTAACCTCGGCAAGGAAGGCATGGCTGTGTAAGCCAGCAATCTCAGCTAAGGAGGCTAAGACAGGAGAATGAGGAGTTCAAGGCCAGTCTAAACTCCAAAGCAAGACCTTGTTTCCAGAGACACAAGAAAACACAAAACCAGAAAAATCTTTTAAAAAAAAAAAAAAGTACTAGCACATGCCTTTAATCGGGAAGCAGAGGTAGGAAGATTGCTGTGAGTTCATGGCCAGCTTGGGCTAGAATGAGACCCTATCTCAAAAAATAAATAAATAGGTACTGATCACACAAAATTGTCTTAGTAATTCTGTCAACCTGAGCTATGAGATGAGCTACTTTTTGTTTGATAAGAGGAGAGGAAAAGGGTTATCAGAGGAAAGTGGAGAGGAAATCATATACTTTAGTTTGCTCAGAACTCTGTATGGACCATATACTTTATTTAAGGTATCAGGAAATAAAGGAAAGCACACACTTTTATTGGAATGGGCATTAGATTGTAATATAAATAACTAGGAAAAGGTTTAAAGGATCTTTTCTTTGGTTCTTTTAACATTAATTCATTTTCCAAACTAAAGCATCATAGAAATGTGAAATCTCAATTTCCAAACCATAAAATGCATCATATACAGAAAAGAACGCTGGAGCTTTTGGGACAATCTAGTTACATACATCTTAGGTTTCTTGGGTTAGCTATGACCCCACAAAAAGGAAGATTTCCAAAGTGTGGCTATTTAAGATTTCTATTCTTAATTGGCATTTGTCCTGGAATTACTGATTTGCAAACAAAGGTTGCAAAATCTTAATTCCTATTTGATTGTGTCTATCTTCTCATTGCTTTGACAAACAATTTATTTGGCAGTTTTGCATAAACAAAAGTTCTTTCACTGGCTAACTCACTGTGGCTGCTAAGCACTGAGTAAAGCCTGAAAGATTATGCTGGGTAAAAATCATGCAAAATACTTACTTCTAATGAGGTAAGGCTTTTTGTCAACTTTGTTTACCTAGTAAATTTTGTCTAAGAAAAGACCAGAGTTTTCTTCCCCTTTTTTGTCAGGCCCCTTTCTCCTTTAATTCCTTCTTTCCTTTCTCCTTTGTTGTATGCTTATGGAGTAAAAGGATAACTTTGGATGTCAATCTTCTCTTCCAATTCACTGGAGGCAGATCTCTCATTCTCCTTGTTGTTCAGTACTGCATTTGCCAGACTAACAAACCAAGCTTCCTGCTATCTCACCAACCAGTGTGCCAGAATTACAGAAGTCCTCTATGGCTTCTGTTGGGGGGGGGGCGCATGGGGATCTGACCTCAGATACTCAGTTCGAATGGCAAGTGCTTTTTCCACTGAGCCATGTCTTCAGATCTGAGATCAGTGTTTTCTACTTCATTAAAAAGATGAGTCAGGGGCTGGAGAGATGGCTTATTCAAGTTTTACTCCCCAGTACCCTAAGCAAGATGCACAAAGTGGCACATGTATCTGGAGTTCCTCTGCAGTGGCTGGAGGCCCTGGTGCACCCATTCTATCTGCCTCTTCTTTCTCCCTCTCTCTTAAATAAATAAATAAATAAATTTTTAAAAAAATATGAATCAGGGCTAGAGAGATAGCTTAGCAGTTAATGTGCTTATCTGCAAAGCCTAAGGACCCAAAATTGATGCCCCAGAACCCACGTAAGCCAGATGCACAAGGTGGCGCATTCGTCTGGAGTTCGTTTGCAGTAGCCAGAGGCACAAAAGTACCTATTCTCTCTCTCATGATCTGTGTTCAGAAAAACAACAACTAAGGATGAATCAATCCCACTGCCAGATTCAAAGCCCAAAATTTCTATCGCTGCTCTCAGTCACAATGAATTATGAGACTGAGCAAATGCACAAAAATAAATAAATAATAAATCCACAAGGCCATTTTGTTAGTGTGTTTAGTCACAATCCTTCTCTACTTAAATCTCACAGAATAAGAAAATACTATAATGGAATGCAAATGAAAACCACTTTTTTTCCTTTAATGTCAAATACACTAATGCACTTTCAATTTCTTCAGTACAGCTTAAAGTATGTACTAAGATCTATTAACTCATTTCCTCTAGTTATTAAAAAATGCAGTCTATTATAGAAAATACAAAGTAAAAAATGGCCACATGACACAAACAGTGGGACAGTTAGGAAATGATTTAATGCCAAACGACTCTAAAAGTTTTTTTTTAACCTATGGAAGGAAAGAACTTTTCCTTTAATAAGACAGAAAACTGAGCTGGAGAAATGGCTTAGCAGTTAAGGTACTTGTCTGTGAAGCCTAAGGACGCAGGTTTGATTCTCCATTACCCGCCAACTACACAAGGTGGTGCATGTATCTGGAGTTTGTTTGCAGTGATAGGAGGCTCTAGCACGCCCATACTCACTTTCTCTGTATCTGTCTCTTTCTCTTTGTCTCTCTCTCAAAATAAATCAAAAAATACATATTTTTTGCTGGGTGTGGTGGCACATGCCTTTAATCCCAGCACTTGGGAGGCAGAGGTAGGAGGATTGCGAAGAGTTCAAGGCCACCCTGAGACTACATAGTGAATTCCAAGTCAGCCTGGGCTAGAGTGAGACCCTACCTTGAAAAACCAAAAAAAAAAAAAAAAAAAGGCAACAATGTAAAAATTCAAAATAAAACTTTATTTTCATTTTCACTATGTAGTCCCAGCGTGGCTTGGAACTCTTGGCGATCCTCCTACCTCTGCCTCCCAAGTGCTGGGATTAAAGTTGTGTACCACCATGCCCAGCTATAAAACTTTATTTTCAAACTAAGGTACTTTATGGGATTTGGCACAAAGGCCACAATGACTTAACTTGTTCTAGTCTTCTGAAGTAGGTTTATCCTTAAATCATCTTAGTTAAGAAAATGAAAGCTATCCTCTATACTAAGAAAACTTTTAAGTAGAAAACAAGAAAAGTAAAAGCTTAAGAAATTAAAAACAATAGTAAGAAAGGCAAGGAAAGGATTAACTATTAGATTACCTTCTGTGGACAAGAATTCTTCTATTGAAGTATCTTTTCCACCCACATTATCATCACTGTCACACTCTGTAAGACAGAAGAAATGCAGATGTATTTCTGAAAAAGTTGAGCACTAAGATTCACAATTGTCCATGAATAAAATTTCTCTGTATTTCACTATATCTCATTGTTGAAGAAATTTGTTTGCCATTCAAACAAAGTGCTTAACATAAGCAATGTCTTAGAAAAATAGAACATTTTACTTATATCTTGAAAGGCATATTAAAGGCCCCAAACACTAAGAACAAAAAGAAAATTACCTACGGGTTTCTGTTAACTACAGTATGAAGTCACAGTCAGTCAAAAGCAACAAGTCATAACTGGTCCAAATGATTCATCTCTTCATAAAAGCCTAAGGCTTCATTATTTATTTACTTATTTATTAATTTTTTTGGTTTTCCAAGGTAGGGTCTCACTCTAGCTCAGGCTGACCTGGAATTTACCATGTAGTCTCAGAGTGGCCTCCAACTCATGGTGATCCTTCTACCTCTGCCTCCTGAGTACTGGGATTAAAAGTGTGCGACACCATGCCTGGTTTCTTTCTTTTTTTTTTTAATATTTTTATTTATTTAGAGGGAGAAAGGAGGAGAGAGAGAGAATGGTCACAGCAGGGCCTCCAGCCACTGTAAACGAACTCCAGATGCATGCGCCCCCTTGTGCATCTGGTTTACATGGGTCCTAGAGAATAGAACTGGGATCCTCTGGCTTTGCAGGCAAGCACCTTAACAGCTAAGCCATCTCTCCAGCCCAAGGCTTTAAAACTAGGTTTGAATCACAAGGGTTAACTTGATTGCTACGGGGTTTCATACTTAAAGGTTTCTTTTGCTTCCATCAACCCTACCTATAAAATACAGAAAATCTTGAATATTCTTTGATTTTCAGTTAATCTGCACAGAATTATGGTCAGAGGAATCAACCTGTGGATTTTAGAATTACATTCAGTAATTATTTTATATAATGCCTGTTCTACAGGTCATAGTGCTGCCTCAATCTTCTATACTTTCACAGCATAGTTGAATTTTTCCATTTTTAAGATAGATTTAAAAATCAGTGTAACAGGTATGTCTCTAAAGATACCAACTATACTTAACACATTTGGCTCATTTATCCAAAGTGAAGCCACACCCAAGTATATGTAACAAAGCCTTAGGTTCAGTAGCTAGGCTAAGAAGTATTCAATATAATTATCATAAAATCACTTTCATTGTATTTCAGACTCAAGGGAGCAAACATTGGTACACAAAGTATATTAGCTCATACATATTCCGAAACATTCATTTACACTTGGTAGAGAAAAGGTAGAGGAGGCAATGGCACAGGTTTCTGGTGAGTTTCCTAGAACCTCCATGTTGCAGACCCCCAAACAGGTTGTTGAAGTGTTAGAAATTCATGTGTGTATACTATACCTAAGCAGCCTCCAAAGATGGGAATACTAGTTTAATTGTGAGACTAAGATCCTAGGGCAACTACAATGCAGACTGTTTTCCTTGACTTTGACACATAACATTTTCCCTTTCCAAAGGTAGCAGAAATCTTATAGCCACATCTACCTTCTGACTCAAATACATAAAGCAAATCCTCAATACTAAAGAAAATTCTCATCTATAGCATCTTTATGTAAACTCTGCAATGTCCTTAGACTATAGCAGAACACAGTTAGACATAACTTACACTAGAGAACTAGCTCTAACTCATGAAATCAAGTTTCCATGAGAGAAAGCAGGCGACAGTGATGAAAAGAAAAGCACTGTGTCTACAGACAAGTTATTTAGATTTTCTAAACCCCTGCTTCCTCACCAATAAAATGGGAAAATGTACTTTAATAAATCCTATCTTATACAATCTATCTCATAGTATACAGAGAGGCAAGACATGTTATCACACGCCTTTAACCCCAGCACTTGGGAAGCAGAGTGAGTTCCAGGTCAGCTTGGGCTAGAGTGAGACCTTGCCTCAAAAAAAGGGAAAACAGGGCTGGAGAGATGGCTTAGTGGTTTAGGTGCTTTCCTACAAGGCCAATGGACCCAGATTTGATTCCCCAGGAGCCAGATGCAAAGGTGGCACATGCATCTGGAGTTCATTTGCAGTGGCTGAAGGCCCTGGTATGCCCATCCTCCCTCAATCCTCCTCTCTCATAAAATAAATAAATAATTTAAAAAATATACTAAAAAAGGAAAACAAAAACATGCATATCATAGTATACAAAGAGCATAAAAAACATGGGAAGACATTCTTTAAATAGGTCTATACTTTTTTGAATATTTAAAAACAACTGTAAGCAGCTAGCATACTGATGGGAATATGGTATGCACTCACATTTGACAAGTGGTATATCCATCTCTGAAGCATAAACCTTGCATGAGAAGATGTGTAACTAAAATGCAAAAGGTCTAATACACAGTCTATGTGGCTCCTCTTATTAAGATCATTACAAAAGGTGGGCTGGAGAGATGGCTTAGCTGGTAAGGCACTTGCCTGCAAAACCAAAAGACCTCCATTGCATTCCCCAGTACCCATGTAAGCCAGATGCACAAGGTGGCGCATGCATCTGGAGTTTGTTTGCAGTGGCTGGAAGCCCTGGCGCACCCATTCTCTCTCTCTCTTACTCTGCCTCTATCCCTCTCTCAAATAAATAAAAAAATAAAATATTTTTTAGAAAGATCATTACAAAGGGGTTGGAGAGATGGTTCAGCAGTTAACGTACTTGCCTGCAAAGCCTAACAACCTGGGTTACAGTCCTCAATACCCATGTGAAGCCAGATGCACAAAGTGGCACATGCATCTGGATTTCATTTACAGTGGCTAGAGGCCCTAGTGTGCATATTCTTTCCCTTCTCTGTCTGTGTGTGCAAATAAATACTTATTGGTACCTTTGAAGAAAACAAGAGTGGGTGTTGGGGAGCTGGCTCAGTGGGAGAGTGCTTACCCAGCAAACATTTATGAGGGTCTGAGTTTGATCCCCAGCACTCACATAAAAAAATCTAATAAAACTACTTTCTAGTCTTGCCATATTAAGTTCTGAAACATTGGAAAGAATAAAAATGACTCCAATTTCTGGTACAAATTCTTAAACCTGGAATATCATCAGGCTGTCTATAAAAAAATCACAGAAATTCTCACTATGTCACCTTCCATAGGGCTGGAAATATAGCTCAGTGGTGGTATTTTGCTAATATGTACAAGGTCCTTGGTACAGTCACCTACACTACAATAGAAAACAATAACACTTAGGTTGATGAGAGTTCCTTAATAATGCAGTGACCAAAAATCCCTTGAAATTATAACTGATAATATATATCTAAAATTTAAAGACAGCTTTCATCAGATTCTTAAGATCTATTGAGCCTCCTGCCCCAAAACAACACTGCCTTAAGAAACTGTCTGGTTGTCAGATCTGAAGACAGGAGCACCGTGCTAAGCAAGGCCTTATTCTGGCAGTTTCAGGTAACCGAAACTTCAAGGTGCAACATGAACTATTTATTAGTGGAAGACTGGTGTGGTAGCATACACATGTAGTCCCAGCTACTGGAGAAGCTGAGGAAGGAGGATCACCTGACCTTAAGAGTTCAAAGCTATAGCGGTTAAGGCGTTTGCCTGCAAAGCCAAAGGACCTCGGTTTGATTCCCCAGAAGCCACGTAAGCCAGATGCACCAGGGGGTGCATGCATCTGGAGTTCGTTTGTAGTGGCTGGAGGCCCTGGCGTGCCCATTCTCTCTCTCTCTCTGTCTCTCTCTCTCTCAAATAAATAAAAACAAAGTAAAAAAATATTTAAATAAAAAGAGGTCAAAGGTAACTAGATGGCCCAAGTTGAATACCAACACCCACATAAAAAGTTGGATGTGGCCATGCATGCCTGTAACCCCAGTCCTGTGGGGATGGAGACTGGGAATGAGGCTGGGGCTCACTGACCAATAAGTCTGACCAAAACTGGCAGCTCCAGGTTCAGTAAGAGACTCCATCTCACAGATATAAAGTAGAAGAGTGACAGCTCAAGCATGTGCCTGGATAACACTGATCTCTCAGGAGACCAAAGAAAAAAAGGATATTTTTCTTTGAGTTTGGATTTCTTATTATATAAAATTCACTATTAGACAACTTGAAATTTCAAAAACAAAGTGAAGATCTGCATTTTGAGCTTTCAACATGCGAATATATATTTTATACACATGAATATTGATTTTTGTCTATTCGCTTTTAAAAAGGCTTTTGAAAATTACTGCGAATTATCTTCCCTCTGAAACACTGAAGAATTAAAATGATACCAAGTATGGTAGCACAGGCTTGTAATCCTTGCATTGTAGTTTAAGGCCAGCTTCACAGTTTGAGGCCGGTATGGCTATAAAAGACCCTACTCAAAATGGACAGACAGACATATACAAATAAATGAGATAAACAAATAAGAATGCAAGTGATGGGCTGGAAAGATAGTGTAGTGGCTAAGGTGCTTGCCTGCAAAGCCTAACGACCCGGGTTCGAGACTCCAGTACCCACTACCCATGTAAAACTAGATCACAAAATGGCACAGGTATCTGGAGTTTGTAGTGGCTAGTGACCCTGCGTGTCCATTCTATCTCTGTACTTGGAAATAAATAAATAAATATAACATTAAAATAAAATAAAATAAAATAAAATAAATACAACATTAAAAAAAAAGAATTCAAGTAAGATAAGGAGAAGAGCAGATGGTTCTCTAGCAGACAGAGGGCACTTTATTGATTTCTCTCAGCAGTGAAGTCTCTTCCTCTTGGGCGGCTTGTGCTGTGATGGCAGCTGCATACCTTTGGTGGTATCAGATATGCTATTTAACAAGGCACACATCATGTCTCCCTCTAAGTGGTGAGGGTTTAGTATGTGGGCTGGCCTCTGGGTCTTCTTGAATTGATTCTCTAGCTCCAGAAAACCTTGGTCCCCTGAGAGGATGGTGAAAGGAATCTGCTTGGGCAGCTGTTCATCTAGACGGCCAGCCTAAGTTGAAACAAATGGAACAGGTTGAAAGAGATCAGTAAGTTTTAAAGTTACATCTATTTCACAATAAGCACATACCTAAAAAGGCTTGTTCCCTAGTCCCAGCCTTCATAAGTAAATTCTGACACATTCAATCATACATGATGTGAACAATTATAAGATGAGCTAAATCTGTGTAACACAATCACAATCAAGCAGAGAATTTAATGTATAATGGGCCTGAGTTAGTAGTTTCTCTAGGTGACTGTCAGAGGCATATGTAAATCTACTGTAACAGTGACTGATAAGGTACCTATTTCAGATGTTAACATATGAAATTATATTAGCATGTATCAAATACAGTATCACGTACGTACAGATGAAGCTTTACTAAGAGATTAAACAGTAAATAAACATGCAGTGGCTCCTGCCCTAACAGAAGTCATGAAGAGAACCTGAAGCAGGTTTTATACAAAAATCAGCACTAAAGATTTGTCAGTACAGCTCAAATGGAAAAAACTGTCCAAATGGATCCTAGCTTCGCATTGGATTTTGAATAAAGTGGTGACTCACGTGCATACATATGGCAAAATCAGCAGCATCTTTTCTTTTACTACAGCGAGGATGAAGAAAGAAGCAGCCAATTCTGTTCAAGTAATTATAGATCTTACAGCTGAGTGGAGGTTTCCAATTGGTGTTTCCTCCTATTAATTTAAGAGATAATACAAATAATATTAACTCTGCAGGGAGGGAAAACACCGGGATCTTTATCACAGAAAAACACACGCTAGGAATATTTCCTTCTACTGGGAAATTACTATATTAGAATGTAAGAGCACTCACTCTTGCTGTAGGCAACACCTTGCTGCTTTACAGTCTTGGGAAAATACAGGAACTTCCCTGAATCTGCCTACTAAGTTAAAGGATGGTGGGCAGAATCCAAGTAATATATGTTGACAACTCTCTGAATATAATCATTCTATATAAATGCAAGCATTGGTGGTTTTTACAAGTATGTCACAGCTGGGCAATGGATAGAAAGGATGGACAACAAGGAAAGACAGACTTAAACATCACAATGGCTAACTGATCCAGGCATGAATGAGTTTCTATCTATAATCCTCTTTATAGCAGATACTCACTATACTTTTCTTTCCTACAGGTCTGGTCAACAGTTTATAGAGGGGTTTGAACATCAAGAATGAAATGAAGAGGCAGTTTTTTTCTTTGCTGTTTTGTTTTGTTGTTTTGGTTTTTCAAGACATGGTCTCACTCTAGCCCAGGCTAACCTGGAGTTCACTCAGGAGTCACAGGCTGGCCTCGAACTCATGGCGATCCTACTACCTCTGCCTCCACCACGACCAGCTCCAGAAGAGGCAGTTTTGATTTGCTGTAAATAACACTAGCCCTATAGCTAAGAGATCAAAGTTCAAAAGCCAATTCTGCCTTCTATTAATGGTATACCTTAAAAACCAAAAATAAAAAATCAACTTTTCAACTGCTTCTTCTTATATTTTCTTTTTAAGTTAGTGCTATAACTTAAAACAGAACACATAAAAACAAACAAAAACTCTCTCAGCCTGACTCCTTGTACTTTAAAAGCCTGGCACATTATAGGTACTGAATGAATCATTTTTCAATGTGTATAAAAAGATGCATGGGCCAGGCATGGTGATGCATACCTTTAATCCTAGCACTTGGGAGGCAGAGGTAGGAGGATCGCTGAGTTCAAGGCCACCCTGAGACTACATAGTGAATTCCAGGTCAGCCTGGGCTACAGCAAGGCCCTACCTCAAAGAACCACAACAAATAAATAAATAAATAAAAAGGTGCATGAACTTTCAGTCACCAAACAGAGTTAACATTTATCAAAGAAACAGTTTAAGAAATAATGTAACAGAACAGCTATAATGAATAGTAACAATATTCAAATAGTGTTCTAGTATTTTATTCAGGAAGGCTCTGTAGACTCTCTTAAAGATGAATCTCATTCTCAGATGTTTCCTTACCATACCTTGAAAGCCCCAAATAAATGTTCCTTGGTTAAGATGCCCAGGCAGATGACCAAAGAAGTTGGACCAGTTATCAAAATCTACAAAGACTATGTGAGTCATAGTTCGCAGGTAGTCCAAATCTGGAAGCTCAACAACTCCTTCCTCTGAGAACACAAAAACATTAACATAAATCCAGTAAGCATTTCTATAAACATTCCAGCTTTTCAAGTCTAAAAGATATTAGAAGCCTTGGGCTGGAGAGATGGCTCAGTAGTTTAAGGCACTGGCTTACCAAGCTTGACAACCTGGGTTTGATACACCAATATCCATCTAAAGTCAGTGGGGAGTGTATTTGGAGTTCATTTGCAGTGGGCAGGAGGCCCTGCATGCCCATTCTCAATCTTCCTTAATAACATTTTAATTAACATTAATAAATAATATTTTAATATTTAAAAAATAAGTAAGATACTGGAAGGCTAATATGAAAAAATATTAGTGGTTCTTATTATCCATCTGTTTACACCTTTCATGAAATTCAAACCTGTATGGTACTTTAATTTAAAACAAATAACATTCATAATATTTCATTATATATATATATACACACACACACACACACACACATACATACATATATATATACTTAATACAATCTACCTTCAACTGTAAGATCTTTTTATTATTTTTATTTGTTTTGTTTTGAAACAGGATCTCATGAAATTTGGACCGGCCTTAAACTCACCATGTAGCCAAGGTTGGCCCTCAAAGTTACGGCATGTATCACCATACCTGAGTAAGGATTAAAAAAAACAACCTTAGGGCTGGAGAGATGGTTTAGCGGTTAAGGGCTTGCCTGTGAAACCTAAGGACCCCGGTACGAGGTTCGATTCCCCAGGACCCATGTGAGCCAGATGCACAAGGTGGTACATGCATCTGGAGTTCGTGTGCAGTGGCTGGAGGCCCTGATGTGCCCATTCTCTCTCTCTCTCTCTCTCTTTCTCTCTCTGCCTCTTTCTCTATCACTCTCAAATAAATAAATAAAAATAAAAACAACAACAAAAAGTTTATAATTATTCATAAAAGAATTTTTTTTGGTTTTTCAGGGAGGGTCTTACTTCTATGCCAGGATGGCCTGGAACTCACTCTGTAGTCCCAAGCTGGTCTCAAACTCAAGCAATCATCCATCCTCAGCTTCCCAAGTACTGCGATTAAAGGCATGAGCCAGCACACCTAGCTTTATCAAAGGAATTTTTGACAGTAATGCACTAGGGAACTAGAAGACCAAATTTTAAGGCCAAATAACCAAGAACTTGAACTATCTGTCAAGATAAAAGTTCAAGCCGGATGGTAGCACACACCTTCAACCTAGTGTTTGAGAGGCTAAGGTAAGAAGTTCAAAGTTGAAGGGTAACCTAGGCTACAGAATGAAACACTACCTCAAAAAAAAAAAAAAAAAGGTAAAAAGTAAGGAAAAATCAAGATTACCTACTAAGAATGTTCTTGGCAGCAGAACTTACTTCTTTTCCTAAACAATAATTAAACAGCAAGAGCAGAAATAAGATAACCTGCCACTTGGTTGCTTCAAGGTGGTGCTGGGCAGGTACCAGTGGTGCACTAACATGCTTCTTGGTTTCTTGAAGGTGCTTCTTTCATTTTCATCACTTGCCAGCTTCCATTTCCCGCCCCTTTCCCGTACTGCCTGACTTTCTACCTTGACAAAGCTTTATGGTTTCCAGCAGTGGTGATGAAAAGCTTTAAATGAACAGCTTCTACTATGCCTACACAGGTTCCTTGAATGTACCAATGTCATCTTCTCCCGTGTCTTAGCCTCCTAACACCTTCGAGCTCTGTGTAATTCTAAACTTAGATGCTACACTCAACTTCTAGCAATACAAACACAAACTCCCAACAAGTACCTGAGCAAAAGAAAAGTGCAAGACAACAAAAAGTCTATGAATTGCTAATTCACTCTTTAGAGTACTAGACTGCAAGCACCCACAACTAGAGGCAAAACTGAGATCTGTGTGCACAGAGCAGGGCTGTGAAGACTCGGTGCTGGGGAGCTGGCTGTAGTCATACAGCTGCAGTCCTACCTACTCATGAGGCTGAGTAAGGGAAGATCATCTGAGTTCACATTAGAGAGCAGCCTGGCCAACACAGTGAGACACCAGGTCAAAAATAGATTAATAAAGCCGGGTGTGGTGGCGCACGTCTTTAATTGAGAGGCAGAGGTAGGAGGATCACCGTGAGTTCGAGGCCACCCTGAGACTACATAGTGAATTCCAGGAGAGTCTGAACTAGAGTGAAACCCTACCTCGGAAAAAAAAAAAAAAAAAAAAAAAAAAAGAAAGAAAGAAAGAAAGAAAAAAGAAAAAAATAGATTAATAAAAATTCAGAGGTTCATAATAATATTTTACCAGTAAAAATTTTCACATGTTCATTGTTTTCACTTTACATTGTACAACTTACCATGTCAATATTAAAAAAAAAAAACTATTGACTTTTTCTCATATTTAAAGAATAAAGCCAAGGGCTGGGGAGATAGCCTGGTGATTAAAGGCACCTGCTTTCAAAGCTGCTGTCCTGGGTTCAATTCCCTAGCACTCACATAAAGCCAGATGCAAAAAGCATCTGGTGCTTGCTGCAGCAGCAAGAGACCCTAGCACACTCCCCACCCCCCCCCAACACACACACACACACACACACACACACACATACATACATACATACATATAAGGATTAAGACCAATATTCCAAGCATGGTGCCTCTTGACTGTAGACCTAGCAGTTGGGAGACTGAGGCAGAAAGACTGCCACAATTTAGAGGTCATATCGGGCTACAGAGTGAGGTCCAAGCCAACGTGAACTAGACTGTAAGACTTTATCTCAAAAACAGAAGGAAAGAATGAATGAGAGAAGAAAGGAGGGAGAGAGGGAGGGAGGAAGGAAGGGAAGGAAGGAAAGAGGCCAAAGAGATACAAAAAGATCCCATCTCGACTGGCAATATAGCTCAACTGGTCGTACACTTCCAACACACACATAAACACACACCAGAAGAGAAAAAAACTGATGTCTTTCAATGAGCCTTAATGTTCTAAGAAAAATATGATAGTAAAATTGAGAATAGTTTTCAACTTTTTTTTGAAAAACTAGCAATTTCCATCATTGCTCAAAACTTGCATGCCTTTTATAAAATAAACTGAGATCTAAAATATATATTATTTAAAGGCAGCATATACTTTCCCCTTAAGTTTAAAGTAGTTGCAGGAGGAACACAGACTAGAAAGTATGTGTGAGGTAATTAGCTGACGTCCCACATGTTTCTTGCTTCAAACTTCCATCTACTTCCATACCTATGTTCTGACAGCTGGGGTCCTCCTCAGCTCCTGGTCCGAGCTGCGGGGCGGGGGCGTTGTGCTTCCTGTGGAAGTGCTGCAGCGCGCTCTCCGGGTTGTGGAAGGCTTTGGTGCAGGCACCACACTTGAGCACGAACTGCTCCTCGGCACTCTTGCTCGCTTGGCCTTGGCCATGCACCTGCTGGACATGTGCCTTCATGTCCTTCAGCCTCTGGGCTGTGGCTGAGCACCGGCTGCAGCGAAACCACAGCTTCCCTTTATCTAGCAGGCCTCGGAGGCAACGATCGTGGTCTTTTTTCCTGTTCACTTTGCAGTTGTAACTCTCTCGGCAACCACACACTAATAGAGTGCTAGTCTCTACTACTGGAAAATCCTCCTCAGTTTTAATTGTGGTTTCCACTTTGTCTGGCACAAACACATAATCAATGCCATGGCATTCCTTATAGTGACTCAGAAATGCTTCCTCTACGTTAAAGATAAGATCACAAAGCCCACAGAAGTACTTAATCTTGATCTCATTGTTGTGTTCATCTTGGCAATGTCGGTATAATGTTTCTACCTTATGAAAAGTCTTCTTGCAATGGGCACAGCTGTATCTATGAAACTGGTGACTTGCCACAGACATGCAGTGCTGTTTTACACCTTCTTGGGAATCAAACATCTCTTCACAAATTCGGCACTGCCATTTTCCCCTTGGAGGACTATCTGCTGGGCAATGATCAACAACAGTAACAGTTGAAGGCTTGTTAGTACTCAAATTACCCACCATGGAGGATGATGGCAAAGCCTCACTTTCCATCTCATCTATCTCATAAAAGTATCTGTGTCCACTGTGAAACTCAGTCACATGTGCCATGATTGCGTCTTTCTTTAGTAACTCCTTTTTGCACGTCCAACACCAAAACAGAAAGTTGTTTAAATGTGCCCCGCCATGAAACCGGCTCATGTGTAAACGAATGACTCCCGAGTCCTCACACACCTTCCCGCAGACGACACACTTGTAACACATTGTGTTTGCTGAGAACACATGTCTTTCTACGGCATCCTCACTTGGGAATTGCTGATTGCATTCACAAAACCAAGTTTTAGCTCTAGACTCTTGTTTCTGGACACCAATCACACCATCATGGCTTTTATCATCTAAATTCCTCTTCTTTTGGGGAATGGCACAATTCTCTGAGATAGAATCTTTGAAAGACATAGTTCGTTTAAGTGATGAGAGTTTTGGTTGATGTAACAGTGAATGCAAGTCACAAGCAGATTTATTCCCTTCACTGATGTGGCAATAAAGTAAAACCGATTCTTCCATTGAATTAATGAAGTGGACTTTGTGTCCTGAATTCTTCTTGTGACTCCGGGCACTGATTTCATCCACGAAGACGCGGCTGCACTCTGGACAATAGCCTCGCACCAGGAACTGCTCTGCAACCTGAAGAATGCTTTTCTCAGCTATGGCTACAGGTCCAGCATTTCGACAACGAACCCTGATTTGGATTTAAAAAAAAAATGTTTTCTAAATATGCCATCTCTGCTTTTCTGACAGAAATTTAAAAATAACCAACATATACATAAGAATTAAAAGATATTTTCAGGAACGACGCAGTTGAGTGACACTATCATCTCAAAATGTTTGAGCATTACTTATATTCTATCTTTCTAATTCATATAAAAAGGTTAAAATGAGCCAGGCACGGTGGCACACATCTTTAATCCCAGCACTCAGGAAGCAGAGGTAGGAGGATCGCTGTGAGTTCAAGGCCACTCTGAGATTATAGCCTCCACTAGAGAGCAAGACCCTAGACCCTACCTTGAAAAAACAAAAACAAACAAAACAAAAAAAGGTTAAAATGAATCAGAAAATAATTTAAAATTCAGTAAACATCAGATTCATACCAAAATGCAGTGATAAAGAACCCCAAAGGACAAGCAAATTAAGGCTCTCCAGGGTAACTGGGTGTGGTGGCATATGCCTTTAATCCCAGCAATTAGGAGGCAGAGGAAGGAGGATCACTGTGAGTTCAAGGCAAGCCCAAGACTACAGAGTGAATTCCAAGTCAGCCTGGGCTATAGTGAGACTCTACTTTGAGGGAACCCCCCTCCAAAAAAAAAAAAAAAAAGACTCTCCAGGCTAAGTGAACTGTATGTAGAACACTACTCTAGGCTAGCCTCAAATTTGCTATCCTGAAGCCTCAGCCCTCCTAAGTGCTATTACAGGTATGCCTATATGACCACCACACTCAGCTCTATTCTTTAAGAATTGAGAGGCTGGAAAGATGACTCAATAGTTAAGGCGCTTGCCTGTAAGGCCAAAGGATGCAGGTTCGATTCTCCAGTACCTACGTAAAGCTAGATGCACAAGGTGGTGCAGGTATCTAGAGTTCATTTGCAGTAGCTAGAGGCCATGGTGTGCTCATTCTCTTTCTCTCTATCTGCCTCTTTCTCTCTCTCAAATAAATAAATTTTTAAAAGTTAAGAATTGTAGCCAGGTGTGGTGGCATACATCCTTAATCCCAGCACTTGGGAGGCAGAGGTAGGAAGATCGCCTTGAGTAGTGAATTCCAGGTCAGCCTAAGCTAGAATGAGACCCTACCTTGAACCCCTCCCCCCCCAAAAAAGTTAAGAACTGAGTACTTTGAGCTGGGCATGGTGGCTTACACCTTTAATTCTAGCATCAGGAGCTGAGCTAGCTTGGGCTACAGAGTAAGTTCCAGGTCACCCAGGCTACAGTGTAATCCCGCTTCAAGAAAAACAAAAAGATTTATTGTTATATTGGCAATATGCTGTGTTCATATTTGCTCTTCCACTAAAGAACAAGCCTCACAATGAGCACTGTAGTGATGGCTGTACAAATTTGGGCATTTAGGTTGGAAAATTTTACAACACTGCATCATGTCTCAGAGAAACTCCATGTTTTTTGGCAACCAACTCCATTCCCAGTACTCCCCAGCCCCAAGTACTCACCGAGCTCTACAAAACCATTCTGTCTTTTTAGATTTCCTTACTCTGGAACTTCATATGAATGAAACAGCTCATTTCATTTAGCACCATTTAAAGCTTATTGGAGCTGCAGAATGCTTCAACAGTTCATTCTTTCTGGGCCAAATACTACTACATTGTATAGCAATGCCACATCCCTTCATTCATTTGGTGGTAGTGTGGTGGTCTGTAATCCCAGCACTTGGGAGGTTAAGGCAAGAGAACTGCTGTGAGTTCAAGGGCACACTGTGCATTCCAAGTCAACCTGGGCTACAGAGTGAGACTTTCTCAAACAAACTACAAGAAAGGTTAACTGAGCTCACAGTTCTGGAGGAGTTCTGGAGATCAGGAGGGCCTCACATTGCATTGTAACGCAGAAAACAGTAACAAGAGGACTTGTGAGAAAGAAGAGCAGCCAGTACATGACAAAGAAGCCAGACATACACAGAAGCCTTGCTTGATCAGCCCCTTACTCGGATCACTAGTCCTGTCCCACAGGCTACCACTCCATTGGAAAACATCAACCCTCTAGGAGGGTGATGCTCCTGTAATCTAATTACTTCCCAGAGCTGCCACCTCTTTAAGGTTATACCACTTCCCAGTGGCTACTGCACATATATTCTAGAAAGTCTCACAATCTTAATACAAACAAGAGATTTGTATCTAGAATACATAAAGAAACCTTGTTTCTACCACCATAAAAACAGAAAAAAAGGGCTGGAGAGATGGCTTAGCGGTTAAGCGCTTGCCTGTGAAGCCTAAGGACCCCGGTTCGAGGCTTGATTCTCCAGGACCCACATTAGCCAGATGCACAAGGGGGCGCACGCGTCTGGAGTTCGTTTGCAGTGGCTGGAAGCCCTGACACGCCCATTCTCTCTCTTTCTCTCTATCTGCCTCTTCTTCTCTCTGTCACTCTCAAATAAATAAATAAAAATGAACAACAACAACAAAAAAAAAAAAACAGAAAAAGGACTCCCTAAATTTATTATTATTATTGTGTGTGTGTGTATGTGTGTGTGTGTGTGTGTGTGTGTGTGTGTGTGTGTGTGTGTGTGGTGTATCCGCATGTATGTGCCCTTGCTGTGCCCTATAAGCTGGTCTATGTAGGCCATAGTGGAACATCAGATGATCCACTTCATCATTCTTCCCCTGGTCTTGTTTTAAGTCTGAATCTCCTCTTTAGTTAATTCTGGAGCTAGCTGGGCTCTGAAGATTCTTGTGTCTCTGTTCCCTTGTGGGACGGAGCTATGCACATGGTCATACCCAGCTGTTTTAAGTGGGACCAGGAGATTTGAACTTAGGAGAGTCTCAGCACCCCCTGCCCCAGGTCCTCAACACTTGCTTACGAAATACACTTAACAGCTGAGCTATCCATCTCTCCAGCCTCTAAATTTTAAAATAGACAAAATTCTTTGACTGGACACTTCACAAAGATAAACAAGTGCTCCATGAGCATATGAAAGTGATTGGCATTGTTCATCAAAATAATGCACAATAACAGTGCAACAAGACCCGAGGGTAGCTAAAATAAAAGCTTGGCAACAACTGGTGGCATGGATGAAGCAGAGTTCTGATGGTTTCTTAGAAAAGTCAGTGTGCTCCTTCACTCAACCTGGCACTTCACTTCGAAGTCATCCCAGATCTGGACACACGTCTACAGAAAGACCTGTACAATGAATTCGTGGCAGCTTTACTGACAAGAGTTACAAACTGTAAGCCTGAACACCCATCAACAGGAGACCTGGACAACAACAACATATTTAGTCATACAGTAGACATTGTTCAACTGTGAAAAGGAGCAAAGTACTAAGCAATATAGATAAACCTCACAGATACTACAGCAAACAGTAAAAGTATATACTTTCATGAAGTTCTAGAGATAAGACAACTAATGAAAAATGTAAAAAAAATATACAAAATGATTATCTCTGCATGAGCAGTTGGGAAATGACTGGGAAAAGACTCCATGGAGCAATATACATGGCAATATACTACTGAAGCTAAGACATATACACATGAGTGCTCATTATACTACTGTTTGCTTCGTTTTCCTAATTTTCCTAGTAAAAAGTTAAAATACAAGGCAGAACCAAGATTTCAATTCATGAAATAGAAGAGAACCAGGACCCGTTATATTCTACTAACTCACTTATCTTACCTATATATTTGTTTACAGTGTGTGAAAACAGTTGTTCTATTTCCACAAATGTAACTGTGTTATTTAGTAGAATACAAACTTCTGACATATTTTAAAAGAAAAAAAAAAAAGAGATCTAAGAAACTACACTTTGGACCATGAGTCTAACCTACAAACTACAAAAATTATGAGATAACCAGGGAGTCTTGATATTTGATTACATTAAGGAACTATTAGTTTTGGTAGGCTGGAAAGGTAGCTTAGCAGTTAAGATGCTTGCTTGCAAAACATAAGGACACAGGTTCAATTCTCCAGTAACCATGTAAGCCAGATGCACAAGGTAGTGCATGCATCTAGAGTTTGCTTGCACTAGCTAGAGGGCCCTGGCATGCCCATTCTCTCTCTCTCTTTCTCTCTCTATCTGCCTCTCTCTCTCTCTGCATCTCTCTCTCTCAAATAAGTAAATGAATAAATAAAATTAAAAATTAGTTTTTAACGTGTGGTAAGGGCCCTAGCTTTGCATTTCATTTAAAGAGTCCTTGTCGTTTACAGAATGAAGAAACAATATCACACTTAAGACTTGCTTTCAAACTATGTATTGTACACAGCAGGCACAGAAGTGAACCATGACTGTCACATGCTGATAGTTTCTGAAAGTTTGAAGAAAGGTGCACCAGTATTTTTTAGACTATTTCCCCAAATTTCGTATGTTGCTTAAAATTTTCCACTGTAGTCCAGATGGCAGGCTGAGGCAAAAGGCCTCAAGTTCCAGGCCAGCTGAAGACTCATAGGGAAAATTTCTCAAAAACAAAATAAAATAAAATAAAATAAAAAATTTCTCAAAAAAAATATCATGTTAAAACCCCTTTAAATTTCCTTATAAATTTAGTGTGTCAATGACAGTTAATTTTTCTCATCTATATATGGTACTTTCTATTCTGGTTAACTGTGTGCCATGGTGGTATCCTAACCCTTTCCTCTACTTACAGATTCACATAGAGTGATATAGAACTGCTAGCCTGCGTATGTTCAAAATACACATATATCTACTGTCCCCCGTACCCAAAACTTTATTTTCCTCATTTTCAAAGGAGAGACATATGGAACAGAAAAGTAGCTGCTGGCCGGGAGTGCTGGCACATGCCTTTAATCCCAGTACTCGGGAGGCAGAGGTGGGAGGATCGCTGTGAGTTCGAGGCCACCCTGAGGCTACATAGTGAATTCCAGGTAAGCCTGGGCTACAGTGAAACCTTACCTTGAAAACACAAACAAACAAACAAACAAAACAAAAAAGAAAGAAAGAAAGAAAAGTAGCTGCTGAATCCTCCCAATGGTGAGCAACTCCCAGGATGCCCCAGAGCCTAAGAACAGAACTCCACAAACCTGAAATGGGCAGTGATCTCCATGTGGGAACGCAATGTCTGGTGGCAGGCAACACACTTCACTTGAAATGGAACATCTTTGCACAGAGAGATCAAAAGTTTCTTTGCAAAAGATGGAAATGATATTGGATGTGCCTTGTCATCTGAAAGATAAGATGTAGCTGCAGAGTGGTATGGACACAGGGACGGACCCATCTTCCTCTTTCCCTCTCACCATCAGTTAAGTGACTGAAAAGAGTTTATGTAGCACAACTTAAGGGAAGCTATATTTTAGCCTTTAATACAAAGAAAGCTTTATACTCAAAATGAGTCTTAAAATGCAAAGAATATCTAATTTTTCAGATATCATGTATATAACAAAAACATTATGCTATATAAATACTTTTTTTCCCATGTTTCTTGTCAGTACTCAGAAGAAGTAAACTTTGTTCATAAATACAAATAGGAAAGAAGAAACATTTTTAGACTTGAAATAAGTATTTTTCACTTTCATGGCTCTAAAACTGATGAATACAAATTCAAAGCCGGGCGTGGTGGCACACACCTTTAATCCCAGCACTTGGGAGGCAGAGGTAGGAGGATCACTGTGAGTTCGAGGCCACCCTGAGACTACATAGTGAATTCCAGGTCAGCCTGGGCTAGACAGAGACCCTACCTCAAAAAACCAAAACAATGAAAAAATAAGAAATAACTTCAAGAAGACTGGAAAAGTATGATTAGTCCTCAAAGATTTAAGTAGTTTAATATTTTCAGTAGACATGTAAACATACCACCCAATTTAAAGCTCTGATGGAAATGATTCTTTCTAGACATGTGCTTCAAACACTCATCCTTGCTGCTAAACAGGAGAAAGCAATTTGGGCAGGCAAAACACTGGATGATTTGTGGAAGAAGGCTGCTGTTGTGGCCATCACCTGTAGCTACCTATAGTGGGAGAAAAGCTGTGTTATAGACAATGAAATCAATACTTAAATTATTACTCAATATTTTAAGATTTAGCTTTGAAATTTCTTATTTGGAAAAGTCTATTAATTTTTAACACAAATACTCTTCTTCTCTGGATGTAACTACACAGTTTTTATCATGAGGTACCAAATTTAAGGCTTTTTCTATAAATAAAAGATTTACTTATTATGGATTTTTGTTCTTTATGCACACATTTATGTAATATCATATTAAGACATACATGCTATCACAGTACACACAGTTTTTCTGGATTGTTTTGTTTAGTTTTGTTTTTTCGAGGTAGGGTTTCACTCTAGCCCAGGCTGACCTGGAATTCACTACAAAGTCTCAGGGTAGCCTCGAACTCACGGCGATCCTCCTACCTCTGCCTCCCCAGTGCTGAGATTAAAGGCGTGTGCCACCATGCCTGTCGTTTTTCTGGATTTTTGGTAGTGGTCCTGCAGATGGAACCTAGGCCAATTCATACTTATTGTTTGCAAACTACTTTATGGTGGGACTCTTATGATTTACTTGACCATTATTTTAAGTTTTCCTGGTTTGGGATCCTGCCTGCCTCATCATCACACACTATAAATAATGATGTTGTAAACATCCCTACAAATACACCCTTACTTACATTTTTTTTCTAATTATCCAGAGTGGCTCTATAGGGCAAGAAGGTATTCATGTCTGAATAATGAAAGATATTGTATGCGTGGTCTACCCCAATTCACGTATCTTAACACTGAGCCAGCAATTCAACTTTCTAGAGGGTTCAAAACACATGTTAAACTGGGCATGGTGGCTTACCCTTTAATCTAAGCACTTGGGGGGGGGGTGCTGGAGTAGGAGGATCAATGTGAGTTTGAGGCAAGCTCCTAGAGTGAGTTCCAGGTCACCCTGGGCAAGAATAAGACCCTGCCTCAAAATATGAACTTGAGAGATGACTTAGAAGTTAAGGTGCTGCCTATAAAGCCTAAGGACCCAGGTTCAATTCCCTAGTACCCATGTAAGCTAGATGCACATGGTGATGCATGTGTCTGGTGTTCACTTGCAATAGCTACAAGCCCTGGCGTGCCCATTCTCCATCTGCCTCTTTCTTTCTCAAATAAGTAAATAAAAATAAAGTATTAGGCTGGGTGTGGTGGTGCATGTGTTTAATCTCAGCACTCAGGAGGCAGAGATAGGAGGACTGCCATGCGTTCAAGGCCACCCTAAGACTACATAGTGAATTCCAGGTCAGCCTGGGCTACAGCAAGACCCTACCTCAAAAAACAAAAATAAGGGCTGGAGAGATGGCTTAGTGGTTAAGTGCTTGCCTGTGAAGCCTGAGGACCCCAGTTCAAGGCTTGATTCCCCAGGACCCACGTTAGCCAGATGTACAAGGGGGCGCATGCATTTGGAGTTCATTTGCAGTGGCTGAAGGCCCTGGGGCGCCCATTCTCTCTCGCTATTAGCCTCTTTCTCTCTCTGTCGCTTTCAAATAAATAAATAAATAAAGGTCTACGTAACTGCCTCTTTCTCTGTCACTTTCAAATAATAAATAAATAAATAAATAAACAAATAAATAAAGGTCTACATAGACTTAGATGTTTGATGATGGAAGAATTATTCATAATAGTCATAAAAATGGAAGTATCCCAAACATCTATCCACTGTTGAGCTGACAAAATGTAGTCAGTTCCTAATCATAAGTATTGCTTGGCAATATAAAGAAATAAGGTCTAACAAGATAAGTCTTCAAAATATTTTATAGTGCTATGGTTTGGATATAAAGTACCTCTCTCATCAAAGGCTCATGTGTGGAAGGTTTGGTTCCTTAGCTGGTGGGTCTAATCATTGAGAAGTGACTGGATCATGAGCACTCTGAGCTCATCAACAGATAACACCACTGATTGATTCATAGTATGATAGAACTACTGGGTGGTGATGGGAACTTCGGAAGGTGAAGCCTAATTGGAGGAAGTCGGTTGCTGGGACTCTGTTATATGGGGATAGATCTTTTTTTTTTTTAATTTTTTTTTTGTTATTTTTATTTATTTATTTGAGAGTGACAGACAGAGAAAGAGGCAGATAGAGAGAGGGAGAGAGAATGGGTGCGCCAGGGCCTCCAGCCACTGCAAATGAACTCCAGACGCATGCGGCCCCTTGTGCATCTGGCTAACATGGGTCCTGGGGAGTCGAGCCTCGAACCGGGGTCCTTAGGCTTCACAGGCAAGCGCTTAACCACTAAGCCATCTCTCCAGCCCTGGGGATAGATCTTGACCACAGCTACTCTCTGTCTTTTCTCATTTTTGCTTCATAGCTGCTACAGAGATGAATGGCTTTAGTCTGATATGCCTATCCTCTACGACATGTTAGTATTGCTATTTCCCTAAAAATCAACAGAGTCAGGGCCAGGGAGATGGCTCAGAAGTTGAAGTACTGGCTTACAAAGACTGCCAGCTGGGGTTCAATTCCCCAGTATCCATGTAAAGTCAGATGCACAAAGTGGCGCATATGTCTGGAGTTCATTTGCAGTGGCAGGTGGCCCTGGAGTGCCCATGCTCCCCCAACTCTGCTTGTAAATAAATAATAAAAGATTTTAAAAAATTAAACACAAAAAGTGCTGGAGAAATGGCTTAGTAGTTAAGGCATTTACCTGTGAAGCCTAAGGACCCTGGCCTGCTTCCCCAGTTACCCCTGTAGGCCAGATGTACAAGGTAGAGTTCATTTGCAGTGGCTTGAGGCCCTGAAGTGCCCATTCTCGCCCTCTCCCTCTCTCAAATACATAAATAAATAATACATACATAAGTAAATAAAAAACTTTAAAAATACACAAAAAATGACACAAGATAAATCTTTCCTCTGTAAAAATTTCTTCTCTCAAGTATTACCACAGTGAGAGAGTTTAACACAGTAAGTGAAAAACTTTAGTCACTAAGGCCACATATTGTTTAAGTCTATTTATATGATGCATCTAAAATAGAAAAACCCATTGAAACAGACAGTAACGTAGAGTGTCTAGGGATGGGGAGGATTAGCTATCATTACCTCAGACAATACGAGTGTTAAAAACAGAAGAGGGACTGGAGAGATGGCTTAGTGGTTAAGGCACTTGTCTGCAAAGCCTAAAGACCCATGTTCAACTCTCTAGGTCCCAAGTAAGCCAGATGCACAAAGTGATGCAAGCGTGCAAGGTCACACGTGCACACAAGGTGACATGTTCATCTGGAGTTTGACTGCAATGGCTGGAGGCCCTGGTGTGACAATTCTCTCTCCCTCTCTTATTAAAAAAAAAAAAAAGGCCAATCTGTTAGGCTTGCCTCAAAAAATAAAATAAGATAAATAAAACCAGAATAAGGAGCAAGAGTTCCCACTGACCCACAAATGCTAATGAGGCACATGGGAGACTAAGGCACCACTACCATCACAAAAGAAACAAAAAAGGGAAAAAGCAGCAATATTTGGAGATGAAACCCACTAAGTGGCTCAAAGGTCAAAAGTAACTAAAGCCATGTCCCACTGTGACCCAACGACTAGCAGCACTGAGCACTGGCACTGTCCACCTTATTGGGAATATGAAGTAAGGCCCCATGTCAGACTCACTGAGTCAGAATCCTCATTTCCACAAAATCTCAAGAGACTCATGTGCACACGAAAACCTAGAAGATGCAACCTTGAGAGAAAAAGCTTAAAATGAAAATTATGGAGAGAAACAAGAAAAAAAATCCATAAAATGTGAATATTCTCTTGGAGAATGCTACCTTTACAACAGAACTCACAATAAAGAACATGAAGCTTAATACACTCTTCCAGCGCCCTCTTCTGGTTGATTTGAGATTCAATGATAAAAATGCATAACAGTTTTCTATAGAGTGCTCAGGACAGGCATGCCAAGAATATGCAAGATGGCAAATTCATGGAGGTTCTAGTTCAGGATCAAGGTACCTTACTCAGTTTTATATACCCTCTCACATCTTTGTATATACAAATAATAATACCATTGTAGAGATAAACTGAGACATCTGAGATCCAGCGAAAGCGGGTAGCCTGGCTTGTATCTGGGACCACATAGACCTGCATGCCCCAGTCTACAGACACCTGGGATCCCAGCACAACCAGAGAAGCCAGCCTGGCCTGCAGAAAAGGTTCAAGAAAGTGGAAGGCAGGACCCTGGCACCCAGCCTACCCACCCAGGACACATTGAAGAACTCTAGCCAGGGTGACATGGGTATTCTACAGGTAAGCTCCAACCAAGGTCACAAGTATAATACAAAAGTGTTGTCTACAGCTAAACATAACCAGATTGATAATAAAAGGTAAGCAGTACAAGCATTAATGAAGTGGCCTATAGGAGGTTCCATAGAAAACAAAGCACCAAGCAGTACTGAAAATAATGGGAAGTTAAATCTGGATCAGATCTAAGTTCATTAACTTGGGTCCTCATGCTGGGATGGCAAACATATTACCAAATGAGCTATCTCCTGAGCCCCCGTCTCCCTTCACCACCCCATCCCATCTACCCCTTCCCATCCTCCCTCTCTCTCTTTCTTTCGAGAGAGAAAAACAGAATTGGTGTGCCAGGGCATCCAGCCACTGCAATCAAACTCCAGAAGTGTGTGGACCTTGTGCATCTGGCTTACATAGATGTGGGGAATAGATCATGGGTCCTTAGGCTTCACAGGCAAGCGCCTTAACCACTAAGCCATCTCTCCAGACCCTGAGCTCCAAGTTTGAATGCTGGCTGGACCTCTCTAGGTAGCACAGGCTAGCCTCAAACTCATGGCTATACTCTTGCCTCAACCTCCTGAATTCTGAGATAACAGGTGTGAACTACCAAGCCCAGATAGAAGTTTGCTGTCATTTCTAAGTTTCTGCAGAAGTAACTTAAACTGATCTCCTATCCATCTTTGAATCCCGTCTGAACACTTCTGTATTTCTATTATTTGATCTTTTTGGTGTCCCTATGAAAAGAGAAGGAACTAGGTTCTAGAATTGTAAAATACTTTCAGTTCTGCACAAGGGTGTCCAATCTTTTGACAATAAGAATGAAACTGGCATCTACAAAGTTCACAGAAATGAACCACATATTAAAATTACAATTTTTTTCCAAACAATTTCTCATATATATTTTAATTTAGTATTATGTGTTGGGCTGCTGTAAGCAGTTAACTTCCTGTTGCTGGGATAAACACCCAACAAGAAGCAGCTTATGGGAGTAAAGTCTATTTTAGGCTTACAGTTTCCTGGGGAAGCTTCATCATTGCAGAAATGGGCTCACTTCATCATACATCCACAGCAGAGAGAGAACAGCAAAAGCCAGCAAGCAAGAGCTAACTGAACACACAGGGCTAGACTCTACCCCAAGGTTCACCCCTGGTGACACACTTGCCCCAGCAGGGCTCCACCTCCCAAAGACTCTACCACGTGAGTATTAAGTAGGAAACTTACTCACAAACACCTGAGGCTATGAAGACATTCCATTCAAACCACCACAGCTGCATTCATAGCTAGTGAGATGGTTTGATTCAGGTGTCCCCCATAAACTTAGGTGTTCTGAATGCTAGATTCCCAGCTGATGGAAATTTGGGAATTAATGCCTACTGGAGGCAGTGTATTTCTGGAAAAAGTGGGTCACTGAATTTGCAACACGGTCTTGTGTTTTGGAAACGGCCATGGGAAGTGTGAAGCAGGTTTGTGGGATGCCTGCATGGAGACCACATGGGGCCATGAGGATGAACCGTGGAATGCAGTGAAGACCCAGTGGAGATGCCAGGATGAGATGGCTGCTATGGACAGCTGCTAGCCCTGGATGAAGTTTTCCAGGACTATGAGTAGCCTAGCGGGGGGGGGGGGGGGGTGAATTGGAATTCCAGAGACTTGTTGCTGGTTATAATTGTCAGTCTTGGAGATTTGTCACTGACTAGGGTTGCTGGACTTGGAGCTACAGAGTTTGATGTTTGCCCTATTTAAATCTTGTATTGGTTGAATATTTCTTTGCTATACCCAATGCCATCTTTTGCAGTGTGAATGTTTATTCTTTTTTGTGGGGGTATTATGGCTCAATTAAAAGACCTTGGACAATGGGAATGTTTGAACATCATAAATATTGCTAAAAACTATGGGGACTTTTAAAGTTGGACTGAATGCATTACATTTTACATCATGGATGGTTATCAGTTTATGGAGGTCAGGGGCAGAATGTGGTGGTTTGATTCAGATGTTCTCCATAAACTAAGGTGTTCTACATACTAGGTTCCTAGCTGATGGAGATTTGGGAATTAATGTCTCCTGGAGGAGTGTGTTGTTGGGGGTGGGATTATGGGTATTATAGCAAGTTTCCTCATGCCAATGTTTGGCACACTCTCCTGTTGCTGTTGTCCACCTGATGTTGGTCAGGAGAAGATGTCCATCACTGCTCATGCCATCATTTTCCCATGCCATTATGGGGCTTCCTGTAGAGTCTATAAGCCAAAATAAACCCTTTTCTCCCACAAGATGCTCTTGGTCAGGATTTTCTGCTAGCAATGCGAGCCTGACTGCAACAGCTAGTCTAAGCTCCATGAGGCCCAAGATCCATGGCTTGGGCATCTACAAAAGTAGGTACTTTCTATAATCAGGTATCAGTTACTTTTCTTATTGCTGGGACCAGATACCTGTAAGCTACTAGTTATTTCTGTGAAAGGATACAAAGCAAAATCAGTCTGGGGGGAGGAGGACGACAATATAACATTAGATAGAGTCCAATTCCAACAAATCTTTTTCAGTGGAGTCACACAGGACATATTTAATTCCTCTAGCAACAAGACAGTGTGAACTGTGTTCTACTTTGGAAGTCATGTACCACCTTCCTACAGAAGGAAAGCATCAGATATTTAGCAAAACCATCATGTTTACACAGTTTAATCATGGTGAGCTACTCACGCGAAAGCCAAGTACCAGGACATGAACAGGGATTACTTTGCATCAAGCCTACCCATGGTCCTCAGGCCTTCCATATCAACAGTTTTCTGTATGCCATCCATTCCCACAGTCCCTGTCCTGTTCACACTTTCCAGCCTTACCTGAATTCCATCACTTGTATTCCCTTCAATTCTAACTCAATGCTAGGTACCTATTTGCTTCCATAATGAGTTGTCAAATTCTGATACTTCTCTCCCTTTTGTCTTACCTTCATTTTAGTTTTGTTTTACTACTACGGCTTCATTCTAAAGTCCAAGCTATGTGTAAGAACTTTAGTGTGTGTGTATGTGTGTTTTCTCTTATACTACAGATAAAGGCTTTCTAAAACTGACTATGTAACAAAATCTGTGTGGTAGTCTGGATATGATATGAATCCCATAGCTTCATGTGATTATGATTAAGCCTCATACTTGATCCCCAACTGGTGGAGCCCTGCTTGAGGAGATGTGTTGCTGAGGTAGCCTTGCCTGTGCCACTGAGCTCATTCTTGCTGCTTCCCGCCTGCTGATATGTGAAGCCAGCTTCTTGCTCCTACCCTGCTTTCCTTACTGTGAGGAAACTTCCCTTCAAGACTATAAGCCACAATAGACCCTTCCATAAACTGCTTCTGCCAGGTGTTTGTCTTACAAGCAGTTACAAGAGGGTAACTACTACAATCTTCTTTGAAGATGCACATCTGGTCTAGGAAAGTTCTAACTAAGGTAGGAAAGGAAGAGGACTAGGGAACTCAAATTAGATACCACTTCTATAACCACCATTACAGGGACAACTAGAGCTTCTTCCATCAAAACGGCACCCCTTCTTGGGTCCATAATATGACTGCTGTTGTCTACTATAATTTCCAAAATCACTACAGTTCCTTCTCCACCAGAGTAACCACCACCAAAATTTACCCCTTCATCATACATAACCACCAGATCTTTCTCTACTGCCACCATATCCACTTTGGTTTTCATATCCTGGCAAATCACCACCACAGCCTTCTCTACTACTGTATCCAGGACTACCACCACAGCTGCCACCATCATGTCCTCTTTAACTCCCCCTACTGCCGCCACCACAGCCAGCTGTGGTGGTTTGACTCAGGTGTCCCCCATAAACTTAGGTGTTCTGAATGCTAGGTTCCCAGCTGATGGAGACTTGGGAATTGACGCCTCCTGGAGGCAATGTATTGTTGGGGGCGGGCTTATAGGTGTTATAGCTAGTTTCCCCTTGACAGTGTTTAGCATACTCTCTTGTTGCTATGGTCCACCTTATGTTGGCCAGAGGGTGATTTCCACCCTCTGCTCATGCCATCATTATCCCCTCATCATGGAACTTCCCCTCAAGTCTGTAAGCCAAAATAAATTCTTTTTTCCCCAAGAGCTGCTCTTGGCCGGGTGATTTCTGCCAGCAACACAAACCTGACTGCAACATCACCTTTCACCAAAGTTTCCACCATGTCCAAAATTATCTCCACCACTTCCAAAGCTTACCCCAAGACACACAAAATTGCCAGATCCACCCCCATGACCTCTGTGTGACCCAGAAGGCCATGTATCTTCTTTAGAAAGGGCCTTTTTCAGTTCACAGTTATGCCCACTAGCAGCAAGGTATTTCTGAACAATAATTATAAGAACTGTACCATGATCATCAAAAGTTACAAAAGCAAGGACTCAACAGTTAAACATACTTGCTTGTAAGCATTTGATCCTTGGCACCCATATAAAGTAAGAAGCATAGTGACACACACATCTATAGTGCCAATGTGCCTATGGCAATAGGAGGAAGAGCTAGGAGAACCTGGAAGCTCACTGGCCAGCTAGATTGGCCTATCCTGTGGCAACACAAGAGAGACCTTGTCTCAAAAACAAGATGAAAGAACAGGACTGACTTCTGATCACCACACAGGTGCCACTGCACTTGTGTATTTATATCCAACCACACATATACATACACACAGACATATTTTAAAAGTAACAAAAGCAGGCTGGAGACATGGCTTAACAGTTAAGGCGCTTGCCTGCAAAGTCTAACAGCCCAGGTTTGATTCCCCAGTACCCACATAAAGCTAGATGCACAAAGTGTGCAAGCATCTGGAGTTCACTTGCAGCTGCTGAAGGCCCAGTGCTCTCATTCTGTCTCCTCTCTCTCTGTCTGATTGCAAATAAATAAATAAATAAATATTTTTTAAAAGTAACAAAAGCAAATCCTTTTTCCACACTCCATGGTTTCAATCTTGCCATACTTTTCAAATTAGTCCCTCAAATGATACTCTTTTGTGTTTCAATACCACCAACAAAAGCTTTCTTCACTGGCAAATAGGCACCAGGCTTTCCAGAATCCTCTCTACAAACAGCTCTCTTTGTTTCTACTACATGCCATTTACTTTGTGTGATCAAGCACACACTGCTGTATCCACCTATCCAACACATGAGGAAGTCACAAACCAAAGCCCCAAAAGTTTTGTTTGGGGGGCTCTCATTACCACACAATCTGTCAGTGTGTCTCATGTCTCAAAGCGTTCTCTTGGATTATCATCTGTAGTTTCAAAGTCCCAACAAGCAAGAACCAGCCTCCTCCCCTGCTCTGATGCATGTGGATCATGCCAGTCAGGCTGTGAGCAACCAGACAGTGGTTCTGCCTCCATTGGGACCAAACACTAATGCTGTTTTTTCTGAGTTTCACACTGAGCCCAGACTAGCCTTGAACCCACAGAAATCCTCCTTCAGCTTCCTAGTTCTAGGTTATAAACATGAGTCACAATGACTAGCCAGATACAATCTGGGGGGGGGGGGGCGGGCATGTGCGATGAACATGTGGAGGTCACAGAACAACTTTGCATGCTGGTCCTCATCTCTGCCTTGTTTGAGGCAGGATCTCTTACTATTCACCACAGCACTTGTCAGGCTGGCTGGCTCACAATCTTCTGAAAAGTGTCTTGTCTTCATCTCTCATGTCACCATAAGGTGTGCTGGGATTATAGACACCTACTACAGCATCCAGCATTTACATGGATTTTGGGGATATAAACTCAACACACTCATACATAACAAGCATTTTATCCACTGAGCATCTCCCTAGCCCAGACAGCTTTTTTGTTTATTTGTTTTTTGGCACAGGGTCTCAGTTTAGCCCAGGCTGATCTGGAATTCACTATATAGTCTTAGACTGGCCTGGAGCTAATGGCGATCCTCCCAAGTGCTGGGACTAATGGTGTGCAGACACCAATCCCAGCAAGATAGAGATTTTTGAAATGTATTTTTGATCCAGTTTATTTGAATCCAAAGATGCAAAACCCACATGGTGGTGGTGGGGGGTGGGCAATGGTATCACTTCTATAATGTAAGTAACTAAAGATATCTACAATCAAATGTGGTTTAAGGAAAAACAAAATTCAAGGGCTGGAGAGATGGCTTAGTGGTTAAGGCACTTGCCTGCAAAGCCTAAGGACCCAGGTTCAGTTCCCTAGTATCTACATAAGCCAGATGCACAAGGTGGCACATACGTCTGGAGTTTGTTTGCAGTGGCTGGAGGTCCTAGTGTGCCCCTTCTCTGTCTATCTGCCTCTCTCTCAAATACATTAAAAAAATTAAATTAAAAAGAACACATTTGTACCATATAAAATGTGATTTTAGATATCTATGGGTCAAATCATGTACCTTGAGATTTAACACTTAATAATAAAAGTTAATAACAAGATGGGCATGGTAACGCATGCCTTTAACCCCAGCACTCGGGAGGCAGAGGTAGGAGGATTGCCATGAGTTCGAGGCCACCCTGAGAATACAGAGTGAATTCCAGGTCAGTCTGAGCTAGAGTGAGACCCTACCTAGAAAAAAAAAAAGAAAAGTTAGTAACAGTCTGTGGTAGTTTGAATAGAATAGATGGCCCCCAATATATTCAGTTGTTTATTTGTTTGTAGTTTGCATCTCTAGCCATCTGGCTGGAGGCAATGCCATTGTGTGGATCTTAAGGTGTGGTGGTGGATTTCAGATTACAATCTAAAGATATGCAAAGTGTGCCTAGCTGGAGTTCCCCAAGTGTGCTGCGGCTTTTGACCTTTAGGCTTGTACTGCTCTCTCTCTGCTTGGGCCTGTGAAAGCAGGCCAGCTTCTTCTGCTTTTATGGAACTTCCCCTGGATCTGTAAGCTTCAATAAATCCCTTCCTCCATAACTGTGTCTGGTCTGGAAGTTCATCTCAGCGAACCTGAAGCTGTCTGCTACACAGTCTTATAAGCAATCATTCTACTTCTTTATACCATTTAGAAAGGTCTCATTTACTACCTATAGAAGTAAAAGGTAATGGACTAAATAGGGTTCTAGGAGTGGGAGATGGCTCAGTGGTTAAATGTGCTTCTTGCATAAGCATGAGGGCCTAAGGGGGCAAAGACTGCCTGAGTTCAAATCTCTAGGACCTACTTAAGCAACTAGCTGTGTGTGGCCACACATTTACAGCCATAGTACTATAGGGGCACAGACACTGGAGACTCGCTAGAGCTCGCAAAGAGCAAGGTTGAAATCAGTAAACGACTCCATTGCAGAGAAAGAACAGGTGGGTAATAAAGAGAGACCCTTGATATTGTCCTCCTGCCACCACAGGAGAGTCCATAGAGTACCACACGTGAGAGCATCATGGGGCAGTGCATCAACAGACTCATGCATACACCACATGTACGCACATGCGTGCACACACACACACATACACACACACACAGATAATAAGGTTCAATTTTCTATTATGATCAAATCATAGACCATTCTTGAGCAAGTTAATTTAATTTCATAGAGCAATTTCACAAAAAGCGGGATTTAATGAAGTCTTTAGGATTGTTGGCTTTTAGCCATCTAGTTTGCCAGCCCTCAAAAACTTGATGCATCAACTCATTTTATTTTCACTACATCATGGTAATATTTATCCTTATATGTATCATTAGTGATTGCAAGATCAAAAAATTATATCCATGATCAGGTCATCATGTTCTTACCTTAGCAAGTAGGTGATCCTTATATTGCTGTTGAGTAATGAAACTTTTACAACACACTACACAAGCAAAGGAATTGGTGAGAGGTCCACGTAATGTAATTGTTGGATCACATGGAGAATGATCGAACCTATTCAACAAAAGAAGTTACAATAGAAAGATTGACATTCCAGGTTTAACTATTTAGCATCATCTGTGAAACTAAGCACATATATGCAATTCAAGGTGTCCCATGAGACATCTGCAAAATACAAAGGTTTGGAGCCCAAAATTCTCAACTCCACAACTTTCTGGTATCTGAAAGGGGAAATGTTCTGTTCTTGTGCTCCACTAAGAAAAGCCCAGCAAACTAGTCAAAATGGGCTTTATGGTAGTTTGTCTTTACTATTAATTTTGATTACACTACTTTGCCTTACTAACTTTTCTAGAATGTTACATTACTTTCTGTAGAACAGACCAAATACCTGCAAGTAGTCTGTGTCTCTTGAAATTTACACTCAGAGACTGGATTTCTGTAAAACTAACTACAATGGAATACCAGAAACATCTGACCACCTAGTTTTCTAGCCAATTTAAATGTAAGTTAGAAACAGTACATCAAACTAACACAAAACCACCCGACTTTTGAATATAAAGCTATAGCTACAATGGTTAGCAAATTACTTTGAGGAATGGGGTATAGTTCAGTAGTAGTGTTTGCCTAGCATGCATGAGACCCTAGATTTGATCCCCACCACCACAAAAAAAATTTAAAGTCACTCTGTAACTCACTTGCCTCCCACATCCACTATTCTCAACACCAACCTATTTACCTTTTCAAATGTCCTAGGAGAAGGTGCCCATTGTCAAACTCCTTGTTACAGTGCATTATTGGACATAATAGTGGTTTCTCAGATCTCCGCATTTGGCCTCTGCTTTGGAATGAATTTTTTGTTCCAGAATTAATTGTGCCTGTTTTGAGTCCTACATCATCAGAATATAAATTCTTAAATTACTATTTCAGATATTTGTCTATTGGACTGGCAATCAGAATTATGATAAGGAAAATTATAACACAATATCAACTTACTTATAATAACCTAAAAGCAAATAAAATTATTGGAACAAAATAGCCCTTCATATCTCTAAGTAGCAATCTCTTGAGGGTTAAAAAAAGTCCATCTCCCTAAATCCACCAGCTAAAAAATGTTGAAGATAAAACATTAGAAAATAAAGCCCTACACCTTCATCTAACTTATGTAAGCTGGTAAAGATCTTCTAATTCTTGTTCTCCCTTTAGCTATCATTGCACTTAAACTGGTTGAACTGAATGACAGAGGACCCAGGTTCTTTGAATATTATGTCAAGCAATGTAATTAAAAAGTAGTTTTCTAGTAGCTCTTAATTTCCTGAGTATCTACTGGGGGAAAACTCTTTTATAGCAGCCCTCCCAGGAAACTAGCAATGCTTTAGAAGGGTCTCACATGGCCGCTTCCTTACAAAATATCTACCTACGATGCAATGATGAACCAAGGCATGTGTCTTGCAATGTAACACTAAATAAGTTAAAAGACAAGTCTTATTTTTTGTTGTTGTTGTTTTTCAAGGTAGGGTCTTGCTGTAGCCCAGGCTGACCTGGAATTCACTATGTAGTCTCAGGGTGGCCTCAAACTCACGGCGATCCTCGTATCTCTGCTTCCCAAGTGCTGGAATTAAAGGTGTGTGCCACCATGACCAGCTAAAGACAGTCTTTTAAGAAGTAGTTCTACAAATGTCTCACTGCTTATTTAAAAAGCGAGTTTGACTTCCCATTATGTGACCAAATCATAAAGTATAATGAGCAAGGTAATTTAATTTCATAGACCAACTGCACAAAAGGATCAAGTGTTTAAATCCTATTCCCATAGAGAAGGCTTTCAGACTTCAAACTGCTATGTACCGTGTATAGACACAGACTACTTTATGTAATAACTACTAACCATACAACCACATAAATAACAGTAGCTAATGAACACAGGGATGATCTAAACTGCTTATATTCAAAACAGGCTTATGGCACAGGAGGGAGACAATTGGTAAAGTAGACTATTTACCAAACAGGCCACTATGGATTAACTCTAGTACCACTAAAACTCAACACCTCATACACTTATTAGCAACTGTATGAAATATAAACATTTTTTGCCTTAAAACTTCTATCAGTTCAGTAGCCCAAGTGTAACCTCTAGGGATTACCTGGCATTTTTAGCCACTGATCCACACACAGTTTTGCTGCTTCTGTATCAGAATGTCCTTGGATAAATTCCAATTCTTGTAAACCATGAGCATGTTGAAAATCAATTTTTTCCTAAAGATATTAAAGAAAGATTCAGTTAACTACTACTCAGTTTCCTGGGGTGGGGAGAGATTTTGACATATCTGTGATCAGAAAATACTGATTACTCTTTATACTAAGAATTCCACATCTAGAAATTTATATCAAAGATTATACACATGTCAAAATAAAGGTTTGTGCATTAAGATGCTGATCACAGAGCTATTTGCTCCAAGTCTGCCCCTCCAACAACAAAATATTAAGTAAATAATAACACAGATATGTAACAGAAGTGATTAGGTCACCAAATGGTGCTGAACAAAGGAAGCAAAATAAAAACAAGGAGTAATTTCAAATTATATGAACCATATCTGAAGAGTGCAAAAGGCAAGAAACATAAGCTAAGTGTTATTAAAGCAATCTGGAACTAGAAATGTGAAGGATTATTTCACATTTTCCTAGTTAATCTGAAATACATGAGAGCCTAATAAACACATGTTCAAATGAGTAATATTAATATCAAACACTCATGAGCATTAATATGTATAAAGTATTTGTTACCAACCATACTGAGGGTTAGCAAACATTTTCTAAACAGGATCAGATAGTGCACACTTCAGACTTTGCAGATGGTAGTCTGTTACTAGGACAGCATGGCTATGGTAGCATCAGAGCACCACAGGCAGTGTGCAAACAATTATGATGGGGTTCCAGCACTAATTTACTTACAGAAGCAGGCAGTGGCCAGTACCAATGGTGACCTAAATGTATGCTGTATACTGTGCCAAAAATTTCTAAAGCTAGTTGTATTAAACCACAAGTCTATTTTTATACTTTTATACTCATTAATCACACTGTATATAATGATTCTTAAATTATCTAAGGGATATATAACAATGTCAAGATTAATAACAGGATTCAAACCCAATACTAGAATCCATTTACAAACAAGTACATCATAATGCCTCTTGAAAAAGATTTTTGTTGTAGTCAGCTCTTTTTACACATGTGTTCCTAGTAGGGGTGCAACCCACCCTCTATATCAAATTTTTTTTTAGCCAGGCATGGTGGTGCACGCCTTTAATCCCAGCACTTGAGAGGCTGAGGTAGGAGGATCACTGTGAGTTTGAGGACACCCTGCAACGAGAGAATGAATTCCAGATCGGCCTGAGCTAGAATGAGACTACCAAAACTACCTCAAAAAACCAAAAACAAAAGACCTTTTTTATTCCTTACAAAAATTTATTACAACAAAACCTTAAGTAATATAGACATCAACAATCTGCAAAGGTCTAAAAGAATTATATATTTTCTATTTCTTTTATTTTTCTTTTTTTGGTTTTTCAAGGTAAAGTCTTGCTCTAGGTCAGGCTGACCTGGAATTCACTATGTAGTCTCAGGGTGGCCTTGAACTCACAGCAGTCCTCCTACTTCTGCCTCCTGAGGGCTGGGATGAAAGGCGTGTGCCACCAGGCCCAGACTATTTCTTTTCTTTTCTTTTTTTTGAAGTATAAAAACATTATATTTTATTATCATACAAAAATATGCAACTTTCTATGTTAAAACAATGTTAATAGTACTGAATTTCCTGTAAGTTAACAAACAACAAATTATTAACAGAATTGAAATAAATGTGTGAGAAGAAAACTGAAAAAAAACTTCTCAAGCCAAAATCTATAGAACAATTTGTAATAAAAAGCAGCTTAATGAAAAGGGAAGATTCAATGACAGGATATGCTGGGTTCTTTTTTTTTTTTTTTAAGCTGGAATTATATCACCTACTAGAATTCTTCAAAAATTACTTTAAGTTACATTTTCATTAATTGCCATTCTGGAATTTTTACATATTTATTATAAATAATTTTATAAATGAACATAATTAAAAAAGACACATACCCTGAATGCTCTATTCTTCTCTTCTTTTTGCTGTTTCTCTACTTCAACATGGCGAGCTAGGCGAGCCAAAGTTAAAGCAACTTTATCCTTCTGATGATCAATATAGTCTTTGCGTTTAAAATTCTCCTACAGTGGTAAAAATGATTTTCATTTAATACAAAATTATCATTTAGATGACACATTAATTTATAAAATACCTACTGTATTAAAACTATTTACTTGTTTCTTTTTCTTTTTTTTTTTTTTTTTTTTGAGGTAGGGTTTCACTCTAGCCCAGGCTGACCTGGAATTCACTAGGTAGTCTCAGGGTGGCCTCAAACTCAGGGCGATCCTCCTACCTCTGCATCCCGAGTGCTGGGATTAAAGGCATGCACTACCATACCCGGCTCTTCTGTCATATTTCTAATAACCTGAGTTATTTTATACTATACTATAATATTTTGTAGGTCGGCCAAAAATAACTGATGTGCTAAGGAAAAAGAAAAAACAGAATCATATATGAAACATTCAAAACCATGAAAGTCATGGAAAATGTAGAAGGTAAAAATAGGCAACATATAATATGTTGCGACAGACAACCAAACAAAAATTATGAATATATCATTAACAGGCTAAACAAAAATCACACCATAATAATAGATGCAAAAAAAAGCACATTTGACTAAACCTAATATCCACTTATGATTAAAAAAAAAACCCTAGTGAATGAGGAATAGAACTTCAACTTGATAAAAGACCATCTACAACAAAATCCACAACTAACACCATATTTACTGTTGAGAAACTCAAGTTTTCATACTAAGATGAAGAATGGGACAAGGGCGTCTCTCTTAACATACTTCAACACTATGCTAGAATTCTAAGTTACTGGAAAAAGGAGGAAATACAAGGCATATAGATTGGGAACAGAAGATATAAATGCCACCTTTGCATCATGTCTCTAGACAATACAAAATAGCTGACAGAAACAAAGCCTCCTGGCACTAATAAATGATTATAGCAAGGTTGCAGAGTACAAAAGAATCTACACAAGTCAATTATTGGTCCTACAAATTAGCAATGAGGTGGTGAACTTTGGTACTAAAACAACTTAGCTCAACACCCCACTAAACAAGATATTTAGGTCTAGAACCAGACATGGTGGCACACACCTTTAATGCCAGCACTCGGGAGGCAGAGGTAGGAGGATCACCGTGAGTTTGAGGCCAGCCTGAGACTACACAGTGAATTCCAGGTCAGCCTGGGCCAGAGTGAGACCCTACCTCGAAAAAACATAAAAACAAAAACAAAAAAAGATATTTAGATCTAAAACTAAGAAAAAAAATCTCATAAGAGAACTGTTAAATATTGGAGAAATTCCATGTTCATGGATAGGAATACTCAATATTGTCAACCTGTCAATTCTTCCCAACTTACAGAGAGAGAGAGAGAGAGAGAGAGAGAGAGAAACAACATCTGTTCAGAACAATAGCCACTGGTAATGAGCCCATGTTCTTGTAAAGATCCCTTGGGGCTGGAGAGATGGCTTACTGGTTAAGGTGCTTGCTGAGAATGTCCTTGAACTTCTTTCTGTTCCTCCCGCCTCTACTTTCTGAGGGCTGGGATGGCAAGCATGTGCCACCTTGCCCAGTTTATGAAATACTAGGGAGTAAACCTAGGGCATGTATGCTAGGCAAGCACTCTACCAACTGTACTGTAGCCCCAGCCCACTTTTGTTTTTAAAGGACATTACAGAAAATTAGTTTCTTACCACAAATGCTTAACATGTGGTATTTAAATAAAAATGCACAGGCTGAGGACATGACACAAATCCTGCAGGCTAAGGTTCAATTCCCCAATACCTATGTAAAGTCAGGCACAAAAGCAGTATGTCTGGAGTGTCTTCACAGTGAAAAAGTAAGAGGACCTGGTGTACCCACTCATGCATACATGCAAATAAATAAAAACATTAAAAATAAAGAGGGCCCGTGTGGTGGCACACGCCTTTAATCTCAGCACTCAGGAGGCAGAGGTAGGTTTGCCATGAGTTCAAAACTAGCCTGAGCTAGTAAAACCCTACCTTGAAAAACAAAACAAAACAAAAATAATAAAATAAAGAGGTGCTTGTCTGTGAAGCCTAAGGACCCAGGTTTGATACTTCAGGTCCTACATGAGTCAACTGCACATGGTGGCGCTTGAGTCTGGAGTTCATTTGCAGTGGCTAGAGGCTCTGGCATGCCCATTCTCACCGCCCCCCAATAAGTAAATAAATATCTTTAAAAAAAGAAATTAAAAATAAATATACAAATGCAAAGCAGTATCAAAATCCTGCTAGTAGGGGATGGTGGCTCCCATCTATAACTGCAGCACTCAGGAAGCTCAGCCAACAGGATCACCATGAGTTTGAGGACTGCTTGGGTTACATACTGAGTTCCAGATCAGCCTGGGCTAAGAAATGGGTCCCTGTCTTCAAAATAAAACAAAAATAAAATGAAAACTCCTGACCACTACACAATAGTAGAATTAAAAAATATATAATTAATATCAGAGATGAAGGGAAAATCAGACATACTTTTGAAATGTTCTATTAAAGGGGGAAAAAAATCAGCAGTTTTTAAAAAAAATGGGCATGACTCATCAAAAGTGACTAAAAGCCAAGGACATATAAATATATGTGCACCTATAATGCCAGCAGTTGGGAGGTGAAGACAAAAGAATCAGGAGTTGAAGGCCATCACACTACACAGGAAGTTTGAAAACAGCCTGGGAGGCTACCAGGGAGATGGTTTAGAAGAGTGCTTGTGGTGCAAGCATTCAGATCTGAATGTGCTCCCCAGGAACCAAGTAAGAAGCCAAGCATGGTCACTGTTGCAGACAATTTCTCATCGCTAGGACAAATATCCAACCAGACACAGCTTATGGGAGGTAGTTTATTTCAGGCTAACAGATGCAAGGGAACACCATCAATGGTGATGGCTGAAGAAGCTGGCTGACTCCAGCATACATCATAGCAGAGATACCAATACCAGCAAGTACAAACTGCCAGAGCTCAAACTGCTCTGAACACATTTAGTAGGGCTAGGTTTACCTTTAAACACACCTTAGGGCTAGACTTCAAGATCCACAAACCCCCACCCCGCCCCAATGACATGCCCCCTCTTGCAGGTATCTGCCTATGACAGGCTGAAGTTACAAGCTCAATTTTAATAAAACACCTAAGCCTCTAGGGCCATACATTTACACCATCACATTCAAACCACAAGTCACTCATGCCTGTGACCCCCCAGTGCTGGGGGTGGGGCAGCATGGAGACAGGAGAATTGCTGGGGCTCCCCCATTAATATAACCCAAAAACGCAGAGCTCCAGGGAAGTAAGGTAGATCAACAGAGGAAGACAGCAAAGTCTCTCTCTGGCCTCCACACACACCTGCATACACCATATGCCATATAGATGTTACATACACACACAGCAAATTTTTAGTGAGATCTCAATGTTACCCAACATTAATATTTTTTTCAATTCCTTACAATGTTGTCAAGTAAACAGAAAGACAAGTAAGTATGAAATGGCACCCCAGTAGTAAGAGAAAAAGATTTAATAAAACAAAATTCCTGTTAATCATCCAGAAGGGGGGAAATTCCATACATTTAATGGTTTACAAAACTTCTTATATTGGGAAACAATAACCAAAAGATTTGCATTCAGTACAGTAATGATCATCCATATACTGATAACATCCTCTTTATTTTAAATGAAAAAATAACTGATTGGTTTGTACACCCACTAAAACAATATAGGATGACATGCGTAAGACACACTGGTCTAGTCACAAACGTTAAGCACCTAACGGCAAATCTGAAAATAAAGGAACCTCAACAGCAAGACTGGGCAGAGTATGTTTTTATTAAAAGAAAAAGGTTTCAGTTACTGCAATCTTTACATCATTTCTAAAAAGATCTAATCTCTAATTTCAAGCCCTCATAAGAACCCCAATTAATTATACCTTCAAGAATAGTAATGTGTCCACCTTTTATCAGTATCCAATTTTACAGCTACAGGGAATTATGGAGTTTGTCTTTTTGAACCTCCTTGCTTATGATACCTAAGAAGTAATAGTGGATGTGTCAGGACACTGTCAATCAGGTCACTGAGGTATCATTCAGTGTAGTAGTACTAAGTAGTATCCAAGTAGCCTGAAAGAGGTTATGCTGTCCTCAAAAAGACATTCTGAAAGCTAAGTAAATAAATAGAAATATGCTGAAAAAGGTACAAGCTTTTTAAAAAAAATTTAATGTAATTACACTGATAAGGAAGCTGTCACATAGCTTCATATGTATAATACATACAAATATATATATATATATATATATATATATATATATATATACACACACACACACACACACATATACATACACATACATACACACACACATATACATAGCATCAGCAAATGCTGACCTGGAATTTACTATGTAGTATTAGGGTGACCTCAAACTCATGGCGATCCTCCTACCTCTGCCTCCCAAGCGCTAGGATTAAAAGCGTGCAATACCACGCCCAGTTTAAATTTACTATTTTTAATGTCCTTGCTTCTTCTACCCCAGTAAGCCCATCTACTTATCAAACGTAAGTGTCACTGGCTATGAACAAGATTAGATGTGAGACAAATGACTCAACAGAAAACCTGGAACATGCAGAAAGGGAAAAAAGTTCCTTTAATGGACCAATCATTAAAACTTCTGTCAAGTTAAATAGGAGGGAAATTCAGAAGCAATGTATGTGTGTATATAATATATAGTGCAATTATTCACATAATGAAGAAAATAACTAAGAGTAATTCACATAAATACATCCAAGTTTAAAACAAGTTCAAAATTTAAAAAGGCACTTCATATAACAACTCATGGAAATAGCATTTCTCTATAAATACTAACTACAAGAAATCACACTGTTTCCATATACATGTTGTGTCTACTCAAGAAGTAACATGTTCTAGAACAAGGGCCACTAAACACACCCTTTGGAGAATACCAAAATTAAACTTGAAACTATTCAAGGCTTCTCAATAACTTTAGACATAATTTAAGTCAGAGATGAGCCAAACAAGGAACTAGCTGCAGACTAGAATATATACGTGGTAGGCACAGTATAAATATTTACTACTTGACTAATTATAAATCTAGGTTCTACTGGGACTGTCTCATTAGACCAAGTATCAACTTTTAGTTTTCTAATACCACTGTTCAAATAAGACAGATTTTTTTTTAAAAAAGATAAGCATAAAAAATATGGGGATAATGCTCTGAGTCAAGAAACTACAGCTAAAAGGTGTTCCCACCCTATTGCACTCTGTCCCCAACCCACTGAACTGCCAAAAACTTTCATTAACTTGCCACAAATCTAGTTCTGGATACCTTTTCACCTTCAGGAAAAACTGAATTCCCTGAAGTTGCTTGGGCTTATCAAATACAGTGGGTTAAGAAACACACTTAACATACTACTTGTGTGTGCACATGTAAATGTGTGTGTCATGCATAGGAAGGTCAAAGGTTAAAAGGATGTCATCAATTACTCTTAATCTCTTTTTGAGACAGGGTCTCTTATTGAACCCAAAGTTCACCAATTCAGCTATATTAGCTGGCCAGCAAGCCCTAGGGTTCCTCCTGTTTGCCTCCCCAGTACCACTGCACTCAACTTTTTATGTATGTGCTGGGGACCCAAACTCCAGGCCATTTGACCAACTGAACCATCTCTCCAGCCCCAGCAATGTTATTCTGTCTTCATTACCAAGCAACATAAACATCATAAGGAACAGAGTAGTGCTGTCTCAAATACTTAAGATCTGCACAACAACGTGAAAATGGTTAAGGCTAAGTTTATGTTTTGTTTTATACACTTAGCCACAAGTTAAAACCTTTTCCCAGTGAAATCAGGTAGCTACTCCTTTCTCAGAAGAAAACTAGAGCACTACTGTCAAGGAGACAAGACTGGTGCAGTAAACATGATATAAACTCCAAAACTCTATGTGAGTTCTTAAACTTTTTTTTTGTTGTTGTTATAGGTTTTAGAGTTCAGTTTGAAAGATTCTGTAGAATACTGGCATAAACTTAAGAAGCAGAGGTAAACTTTGTAGAAAACAAATAAAAATAAGGTAAATAAATATTAACTTTAGATACAACTTGGCTAAAGTTACTAAATGATCTCAATAGACTAGTTCAGGCTTAATCTACAAGTAGAACAAACAAGACTAATACAGTGCCCTAAAATTATCTGGTAAAATTACTTTTTACAAGTAGGTAAATTTGTGCCTTTGACCTCTATGGCACAAACAGGAAGTGGGAAATAAGTAGACAAAAAGGTGCTAAATATGGTTTGAAGGAAAGGAGGAATAAATGTGTATCTCATATACTAAAAGATGAACATCTTAGAATGCCAACCACCACTGTGCAAGAACTATGCTAAGAGACAGAAACCACATAAGCACTGAAACAGTGATATAGTTCACTAATATGCAAAACACTTTGATCAAGCAGATTATAAACTACAATCAAGAGGCCAACTTAGAAGTTACAGAGTTACATCTGTCAAAAATTATGTTTTGGCCGCCAAGTTACACTTGACATTTTTCTCTAGTCCTATAACTCATGCTGTGAAGACAAGGACCTAAGGGGCTGATATATCATAGTGCCATTGCCTTGAGATTAACTGTCATGTCTTACAGTGAGTCACTGCATTAAGTGACCAATTAATTAACCAAGAACATGTCACTGAAACTCTCATGTTAGCCTTTCAAGAAATCATTAGTAGGTATTGTTCTTGGGATATGCAGAAACAGAGTTGTATCTTCTTGGTTTCACAACTTCCAGTTATACTTTCCAACTTGAGGAGTTCTCAACAAAATCTACTCATTGCATTCCTCTTTATTTCAATACAGAATCTGATTGTCGGGCTTGTTTGGAATTCTTGCTCTTAACGAATTCTGATTTGCATGCCTGAATATTAATAATATTCTGTATTTCCAGGACACTGATACATGTACTGTATGGAGCTTTCAAGCTCAAAAGAATCAACTGATTAAAAGATTAATTTAAGAAGACCATCTTAGTGAAAGGCTCACATTATAGTTAGAGACTTCTAAGACTGAGTCTCACAGGCAGTTGATATGACGGCTGGATAGTGATGACAACAAAAAAGTATCTCACAAGTAGCTTTATGAATGGTGACCATCATAGTCTTGATGAAGAGAAGTTACTGTGACATTTTCTATAGTGATTAAAAAGTCTTTTTCTATGTTGGTTCCCATAGCAGACCCGTAACATCTATCCCATTTTGAAGCCAAATGAATTTGGCAAAATTTTTCATGAATTCATGCTGACATATAGCTTCATGGCTGAGTCTGGTGTCTTGCAAAGCTTGATAATCATATGAACTCACAGTGAATTGACCATCTTGACAAAGAGACTGCACCAGATCCAACATTTTTTTTGAAGATCAAGATGAAGCCTGAAGGAAGAACTGATGACTTAAAAACGAAAGGTTTACCTCTGCTCTTAATAAACAGACAAAACAGTAGATTACTCCCAAGTCCAAAATCTGTAGTCCTCAGTTTACCAATAAGATTTTCCTGAGGAACAAACTTACTCTTTTCCTTTAATCACAAGAGGATTTGGATTCCTGTGTCCTCCTCTGCACTTATTTTGGACCAGAAATAATGGAAGAACCTCTGTCCAACACTGCTTACACTAATGCTTCCACTTAGCCAATAAATCTTAAATCTTCTTATACATACTTCATTCCAAAAGTCTAAAATTCCAACATTAGCTATGATCATTCCAGATATACATTCAATTTTTGAGGTAACATCCTACCTCTAGATTCTGTCTGAGTGGGGCAGAACAAGTGAAATAGGATCTTGGATGGTTATTCCTCTAAACACCAACAGGTTAATTCTTGTACCCATAGCATTCGGGAGAGTCTCCCCTTTTCCTGTATCTATAGGGGTGGTTTCGGGATTTGTACCAATCTCCTTTGGAGTACCCTCTATTGTGATAATGTGCTTTCTGGTCATGACTATAAAAGTATCGATGCTGGTTATAATATTTATTATAGTCCTTACATTCATTTTCCTTAACACTGTTTTCTTCTGCAACGACAGCATTCACATCTTGCCCAAAAAGAGAAGTACCATCAAAGGGCAAGTGTAAGATCTTCTCCTGGGCTCTCTTAGTGAGTGATGTAAGTCGGAGCCAGGCCTGTCTTCTGTAGTCTACTGCCATGGCCATAACTCTAACTACAGAGTCCATTATGTCTCTAGTCGTACAAAGCTGCCAAAGTCCTGCATCCATGCCATCAGATATCACACACCTTGCTTTCCCACGATCGAACTCAGGGTCATGCACCAGATCCTCCATGTCTTCCCAGAGTTTACGCTGATACTGAGTCATATAGGCCATGTAGCTAGCAGCTCGGGCTGCAATGGAGGCAGCATGGTAGAACCTGCAACCCATGACCTCCATTTCTTTTGAGGTAGAATCTAAAGGAGACAGTGTTTTTCCTCTTTTGCTGTGTTCTAGTGCTTCTACGATGGGTCCCTCAGCTGGTGGATTTGGCTGGAAAGGAGAGGTGTCCTTGGCCACAGGATATACCCTATGTCCCATGAAGGAAGAGGGATGACAGTCTGCTGGGTCTTTAAAAACTTCAGTGGTGGCGATTCTCAAAAGAGGATGTAATGGAGGAACCAAGCGCTTTTTAGAGGTCACATAATCAGGTTTTCCCTCACATGCTTCAGTTTCAGACTGTAATGTCACACTCTTTATAACACCTCTTTGTTCCATTCTCTTCAAAAGTCCTGTGAAACTAGACTGGGTGAGGTCAGCTGTTTGCACTTTGTCATCAGCTGATGGGGATCTGCAAACAGCCTCTTCATCGACTGTGGATAAGCTGCCTTCTTTGGAGGTGGACATATCCCAAGAAACTGAGGACTTCTCACTCAACCTAGAATGATGGAATCTAAAGCAGCTCTTGGACTGCAGATCACGTATCACTCGGGACATCTCAGCGACTTGTGTCTGGAGGTAGAGGATGGCATCTTGTCCATGCTGTGAAGATGAAGACAGCTCAATAGGTAAATCATCTTTGACCTCAGAAACAGCCAAACACTCTTGGGGGACCACAAGTGAAGCTGGAGGCAGAGTTGGATACGTTTGTGATTTAAGTGTCTCTGTCTCAGAGATTTTAACATCTGAATGGTTTTGATCATTTTTCTGGCTCACCAATGAGTTCTCAACAGAGGAAGGTTGAGAAACTATTCTCTGTGGACTGTTGGCACAAGCCCCAGAGGAGGAGCTGCTGTCTCCACTGGGAAGAGGAGCACTGCCGCTAGAGCACAGTTCTGGGCGGTGATTCTCAGAGGATGACACCTTAGATTCAGGCATTCTCTGGGTTATCCACATGAACAAGAAAACCAAGGGAGAAAAAAAATATGCTTTTAATATATTAACTTTCAAGTGCAGAGATGTATGTCCAGTATGTAGAACTCAAATGTTACATACATGTCAGCAAAGGATACCAAAGTCACATCTACAGGGTCACCACCCTCAGCCCCAAAACAACCAGAGGCAGCAGTGCTAGACTATGAAAAACCAAGGTGTATGATAAGCTCCATTCAAGTGTGCTTTCCTGGCCTGATGTGAGATCCCAGACCAAGGTAAGAAGTAGTGGTGAAGCCACTGGTCCTAATAGCTACAAAGAGCCACAAAATCCCCTTCAATGTATATAAACAACCAGTGAAAAAGAATGACAACAGAGAAAACTTGAAAGAAATAACCACTAAGAAAAACATTCTAAAGAGCCCTTATTTGAGTCTTCAAATTCTTTTTCTTAAAGTAGAGCCTCACTCTGCAGCCCAGGATGGCATCAAACTCATCTTGATCCTCCTTCCTCAGCCTCCCGAGTGTTGGGATTAAAGATGCTCACCACCATGCCCAGCATATTAAGAGTCATGAAGTCCCTTTAAAAATTTTATGAACTTTCCGGGTGTGGTGGTGCATACCTTTAATCCCAGCACTTGGGAGGCAGAGGCAGAAGGATCGCCGTTGAGTTCAAGGCCACCCTGAGGCTTCATAGTGAATTCCAGGTCAGCTTGGGATAGAGTGAGACCCTACCTCAAAAAAACAAAAACAAACAAACAAACAAACAAAAAATATGAACTCTGCACCAATAATCAATCTTTCAGCTATATATTACTACTTTATAAAAATCCTATGGGGCTGGACAGATGGCTTAGCAGTTAAGGTGCTTGCCTGCAAAGCCAAAGGACCCATGTTCAATTCTCCAGGACCCACATAAACCAGATACACATGGTGGTGCATGCATCTGGCATTTGTTTGTAGCAGCTAGAGGCTTTGGCACGCCCATTCTCTCTCTCTGCCTCTTGGAAAAATGAATAAAAACAAAATAAAACAAAACAAAAAAATCCTATGAACTCTCCACCAATAACCAATCTCTGCAGCTATATATTCCTGCTATATAAAGATCCTATGAACTCCCTACCAATGACCAATCTCTGCAACTCTATACTCCTGTTTTCTGGTAGGAGCTTCCATATTTGTTACTTCATCTCATCCTCACAACAACCCTGTGAGGTAGGTGTTACTCTTGTTTGAATTATATTTCCCTCCAAAAAACATTAAAAAAAAGAAACAAAACAGAACCTCTAAGGTTAAAACATTACCTAATCTATCCAACGTTGCAAAATTCGTGGGAGATACAGTTAAGTCTCAATTCCCTATATCAGAACAAATTTTCTGGCCACCATGAGCAAGAGCCAGAAATTCTCTCATCCATCCAGAAAACAGCTTATTAGTAGAAATTTGGTCTAATGAGGTGACAAAAGCCAACACTGCTACAAAGGGCTCAGATTCTCAAAGTAAGGAATTAGTTTAAAGGTCAAACCTATAACTAGCAAGTCACAGGTAATAATTCCAAGTATGGGGAGAGAGGTTAAAAGGAATGAACATAAGGAATATATCAACTATAAGTCCTTCCCCACAGTGCGTTTCCTAAAGGATCTTCATACATCCTTTCTTCTGAAGTAAATGTTCTGTGGTCACATATTCAGCACATGAAAGAGCCAGTTCTACAGGGCACTAGATGAGTTATAGTAAGTAGAGAGGCAAAAAGAACCAAAAAGCCTGCGGTTATTACATTTCACTTTTACCAGATATCACCTCAAAACTTAAGAGTGCCTAGTCACTTTATCTTTCCATACTCTCACTGTGGAAGGAAACAAAACAGATGTTTCTAGAAAAACTCCTTGAACTACCTACTATAGCCCACTCATTCTAAGAAAAATGGACCATTCTCTAAATCAGTACTGCTTATAACCCCATCGCTGCTTTCTTAGTTCTTTAGAAAAGGCCTCTTAACTGATACAAGTGAAGAAGTTTAGATCAAATGGAATGTACTTACATCGCTATGAGATGTACTGGGCTCTTCATCATCACTGCTGACCAGATCAATATATTCCAGAACAGGTCTCAGTGGTCCTTCCTATGAAAAAAATTGAGCAAATTTATGTCATTAATATTTCAACCAAGCTAGCATTTATTTATTTATTTATTTTTGGTTTTTCGAGCTAGAGTCTCCTCTAGCACAGGCTGACCTGACATTCACTATGTAGTCTCAGGGTGGGCTTGAACTCCCAGCCATCCTCCTACCTCTGCTTCCTGAGTGCTAGGATTGAAGGCGTGCACCTCCACACCCAGCCCAAGCTAGCATTTAAAACAGTGTGTTTTGCTGGAACTAGTTCTGAAGTGGAAGCTTTACAAACAGCAGAAAATTATCAGAACTAAGAAAAATATCCAGGGGACGTGGAGAAAATGATGCATGACTGTAGCCCTAGCAATTGGAAGCAGAGGACTGGGACCACAAGTTCCAGGCCAGCCTGGGGCACATAGTAGTAAAACTCCCAAAATAGGCTGGAGGGATGGCTTAGGAGTTAAGGGGTTTGCCTGCAAAGCCAGATGCACGGGGAGCGCATGCATCTGAAGTTCGTTTGCAGTGGCTGGATGCCCTGGCGTTCCCATTCTCATTCTCTCTCTCTCTTTGCCTCTTTCTCTCTCAAATAAATAAATAAAATAAAATAAAATAAAATTTTAAACTCTCCAAACAGTAACAACACAAAATGACAACACCTAAAAGGAAGAGCCTAAACCCCTACAGACCATTAGGGCCATGTCAATCTGAGAGAGGAGAAATAATACATGAATACTGTTTAAAAATACTATGATTCAACACTTTTCAGGTAGGATGAGTGGCAGATAGCTCGGTGGCAGAACATTTGCCTAGCATATGCAAGGTCTTCAGGGAAGACACATATATGTATATTTCCAAGCTCAAAACTTTGACCAATAGCTTGGCCTCATATCACAGTGCCTATACAGTAAACCTCAAGCCCAGATTCTTTGCCAGTCCTTTTTCCATTCATGACTTTTTCACAGAACAGGCCATGAACGCCAGGCTTAAAAGCTTAGATTTGACTCTCCAGGCAAAAGAGCATCAGTGAACACTTTCAAGGCAGGATTAACAGTGTGCTGTGCTTCAAGATTCATCTCAAACAGCTGAGGGGGATAGGAAACTGTTGGTCCTCACAAGCATAGGACCTGCGCCTGAGCCCCAGAATCCATGTAAAAACACCAAGCATGGTGGTACGCACATATAATGCCAACGTTGGGGAGGCAGTGACAGAGGGTCCCTGAGGACTACTGGCCAGCCAGCCAGCCTAGCTAGTCTAACTGGTGGGGTCCAGGTCAATGAGCGACCCTGTCTCAGAAAAAAAAAAAAAAAAAAAAAAAAGGTGGGCAGTGTTTCTGGGGACAGTACCTGAAGCTGTCTTCTGACCTCCATACACCTCTCCCTACCCACACTTACAAATTAAAAACTAAGATTAACCACATAGAAAAGTATGAAGAATTGGGGAAGCAAGATAATTTATTAGTACAGTAGCATAATAATGTAGATCTGTGATCATAAGAAAGGGGGAGGTACAGCGTACGCAAGAAAATCTGGGGAAAATGGAAAAGAAGATAGACGGGCTAGTTCAAGGCTACCTTGGGCTATATACAGTGAGCTTGAGGCCAGCTTGGGCCACAAAGACCCTATCCTCCTCCCACCCCCAGAAAAATGAAACATTTCAAGGAGTGAAGGATGTTGAGGTGTTAAGCTTAAATGACTAGAATACTAATGCCATCAGCGTAAGTTTGAACATAATGGGCTCAAAGTATCAGTGGTACACAAAGGTATCTGGCAGACAGCTGTTAATATAGGCCTGCAATAATAGGGGCGGGGCTATAAATATACCTAGAAATAAAGAGATTTGGGGATTTCTCCCCTAGAAGACTTTAGACTCTACAACTAAATTGAAATCATCACAAATCAATGAAAATACATCAGTACTAAATGTGGACAAAAGCAATGAGCACCAAGAAGGTGCCACTGGATTTGACAACAGCACATTTTGAAATGATTTTAAAAGAGTAATGTTGGAAAATAGCTGGGTGTGGTAGTGCATAACTTAATCCTAGCACTCTGGAGGCTGGAGTAGGAGGATCACTATGCAGTGAATTCCAAGTCAGCCTGAACTAAAACAAGACCCTACCTCAAGAAAAAAAAAAAAAAAAAGTAATGTTGGGGCTGGAGAGATGGCTCAGCAGTTAAGGTATTTGCCTGCAAAGCTTAATGACATGAGTTCACTTCCCAGTACACATAGAAAGCCAGATGGACAAAGTGAACCATGCCATCTGGCCCTGGGGTGTCCATTCTCATTCTCACATTCTCGGCCCCCACCCCTAGGTGCGGTGTTGCATACCTTTAATCCCAGCACTCTGGAGGCTAAGGCAGGATCACTGTGAGTTCAAGGTCAGCTGAGACTACATAGTGAACTCCAGGTCAGCCTGAACTTGAGCAAGACCCTACCTCAAAAAACAAGTAAATAAAAGAGTAATGTTGAAAAAAGTAGTGAGCACAGAAATCATACCCTACAAAATGCAAGTAGGCCAAGTGTAGTAGCACACATCTGTAATCCCAGCACTTGGGAGGCAGGATCATGAGTTTAAGGTCACCATCAGACTACATACTGAATTCCAGGTCAACCTGGGTTAGGGCGAGAAACCTAAAACAAACTAAAATTAAATTTGAAAAAGCAAGTAGGGCTAAAGAGATGGCTTAGAGGTTATGGCACTTGCCTGCAAAGCCTAAAGACCCAGGTACAATTCCCTAGTACCCACACAAGCCAGATGCACAAGCTGGCACACGTGTCTGGAGTTTGTTTGTACCCTGCCTCGCCCTCTCTCTCTTTCTAATACATACATAAAATATTTTTAAAAACAAAACAAGTAGGCAATGTAGTAGAAAAATATTCAATACATGTAACAGGTGGTTCATATGTCAGCAATCTGAAGGCTGGAATAGTCCAAGGCCAGGCTGGAATAGATAACAAGACCTTATCTCAAAAAAAAAAAAAAAAAAAAAAAAGAAAGAAAGAAGAAGGAAAAAAAAAATCTAGTACATTGGAAACATGAAAAAGGAATCCGTGAGAATATAGTTGAGGTTAGAACTTCTGAGTGGAGGAAGTTGCCCGGAAGAGGTAGAAGCTCTGATCATCTAATGATTCTCTTCTTCCAGACAGTTTGTTTCCTCTAACAATTCAGAAAATTGCTATCATTTGAGGTGGTGATCCAGACACCAAGATAAAAACAGTAGGAAAAACTCCTACACAGCCAAAATGTAATAAAGGAATCAGGACTTCTGCTCAAGTTGTTACCAAGAAAGTTTAAGAAAAAAATAGGGGCTGGAGAGATGGCTTAGCAGCTAAGGCTTTGCCTGCAAAGCCAAAGGATCACGGTTCGATTCTCCAGGACCCATGTAAGCCAGATGCACAGGGGGCTGGCTCATGTATCTGGAGTTTGTTTGCAGTGGCTGGAGGCCCTGGCATGCCCATTCTCTCCCTTGTTCTTTCTATCAAATAAATAAATAAATAAAAATATATTTGAAAAAAGCAAAGTAGCTGGATGTGGGCATGCCTTTAATCCCAGCATTCAGGAGGCAGAGGTAGGAGGATCACCATGAGTTTGAGGCCACCCTGAGACTATATAGTGAATTCCAGGTCAGCCTGGACTAGAGTGAAACCCTACCTCCAAAAAGAAAAAAAAAGAAAATTAAAAAACAAATAAAGGAAACTGGAGAGATGGCTCAGTGGTTAAGGGTGCTTGCTTGCAAAGGTTGATGGCTGGGGTTCGATTCTCCAGTACCCACATAATGCCAGATGCACAAAATAACACATATGTCTGGAGTTTGTTTGCAGTAGCAGGAGGCCTTGGCATGCCCGTACTCATTCATTCATATTCTCTCTCTCTCTGCCTCTTTTTCTCTCTCTAAAATAAATAAATAAAAATATTTTTTAAAATAAAGAAAAAAGCAGGGTATGGTGGTGCATGTTTTTCATCCCAGCAGTGGGAGGCAGAGGTATGAGGATCGCCGTAGGTTCAAGGCCACCCTAAGACTACTTAGTGAATTCCAGGTCAGTCTGGGCTAGAGCAAGACGCTACCTCGGGAGACAGGGGGTGTGGGGGGGGAGACGGGACAGGACAGGACAGGACGACTATCTGAAACAGGATGGTCAAACATTAGACTAAAACTTACTGTGATCACCTTGACTGTATCCATAATCACCATGGAGACACATCTTGTACATGTCTGGGAGATTCTAGATTAGGATAACTGAGGCAGAAGACCCACCCTAACTGTGGGAGCACCATCCCATGGAATGAGGCTCCAGACCAAATAAAAAGGAGAAAGCTAGCTGAGCACCAGCAATCACTGCTCTCTGCTTCCAGACTGTAGACGAAATGTGACCAGCTGCTTCCTGCTCCTGGCACCGTGCCTTCCCACCATGTTACACCATATGTCCCTAGAACTGCAAGTGAAAATAAAGTTGCTTCTTGTCAGGTTATTTTCTCACAACAATGAAAAAAAGTAATTTGCCTACCCCTGCTATTAATATTATCAAATCACATGTTCAACTCAAAAAGTAAAGGAGATAAGTGTAACAGCTTCTACCAATCATATGATTAGCTTAATTTATACTCTTCAAGCAATACTACTTAGAAACTTGCCTATAGTCCCTAGGTAACCAGAAACACAAAAGCAAAGGCAGAAGTTCCATGAATCCATTCCTATACTCTTAGCACTGGAGAGACTGAGGATCACTAGTTTCAGGCCAGCTGGGATATAATACACAGGAGTTCCTGGTCAGCCTAAGCACTTCCCATCTCAGGGTTGGAGAGAAGGCTTAGTGGTTAAGGCAACTGCCTGTGAAGCCTAAGGACACAGGTTCAATTTCCCAGAACCCACATAAGCCAGATGAACAAAGTGGTGAGTGCATACTTTGCAGCAGCTAGAGGCCCTGGTGCGCCCATTTCATTAAAAATACGGTAATAATAGTAATAGTAGTAATAATAAAATGCCATCTCCAAAAAACAAAAGCAATGAGAAGCCAGGTGTGGTGACATATGCCTATAATAGCTATAATCCCAACACTCAGGAGGCTTAGGCAAGAGGCCTGCTAAAAGTTCAAGCAAGGTCTGCCCAGACTAACAGTGACACTTTGCCTCTAAACATGTAATAGTATGTAAAAGGATTTAGGTCTGAGCAGGGCATGGTGGTATACACCTTTAATCCCAGCCTTGAGAGGCAGAGGTAAAAGGATAAGCCTGGAACTGCTGACTAGAGATCCAGGTCAGAATGGGTTAGGGTGAGACCCTACTTCAAAAAAAAAAAAAAAAAAAAAAGAGAGAGAGAAAGATTCAGGTGTGAGGGATGGTGGCCCACACCTGTAATCTCAGAATTTGGAGGCAAGAGGACCACAAGTTCTTGAGTGTGATGGTTAAGCCCATCAATTTGTAATCTCAGAATATGGAGGTAGGAGGATCACAAATTCTTGAGTGTGATGATTAAGCTTGTCAGCTTCCCAGATTAATACTTACATGGAGGGCTGGAAATATAGTTAAAAATGCTTGCCTGCAAACCCTGATGGCTTGGGTTCAATTATCAGTACCCACATAAAGCCAGATGCATTAAGTGGCGTGTGTGTCTGAAGTTTGTTTGCAGTGGAAGGAGGTCCTAGCATGCCCATATTCACTCTCTCTTCCTATCTGTGCCCTCTCTCAAATAAATAAAAACATTTTACCAGGTCAGCCTGGGCTAGAGTGAGACCCTACCTCGAAAAATCAAAAATAATGATGGGCATGGCGGCTCACACATGTAATCCCAGCATTTGGAAGGCAGAGGTAGGAAGGTTGCTGTGAGTTCGAGGCCACCCTAAGACTACATACTGAATTCCAGGTCAGCCTGGTCTATAGCAAAACCATACCTTGTAAAACCAAATAAATAAATAAATAATAAATAAATAAAATAAGGGGCTGGAGAGATGGCTCAGCAGTTAAAACACTTGCCTGCAAAGCCTAAGGACATGGGGTTAATTACCCAGTACCCACATAAAGTCAGACACATGAAGTGGTGCATGTGCTGAGCTCATTTGCAGTGGCAAGAGGCCCTGATGTGCTCATTCTCTCTCTCTTGCAAATAAAATGAAATAAAAATAAAATAAAAAATAAAGAGAACTGGAGAAATGGCTGAGTGGTTAATGCACTTGCCAGCAAAGCCAAAGGACCCAAGCTCGATTCTCCAATACCCACGTAAAGCACAAGGTGGCACATGTGTCTGGAGTTCGTTTGCAGTGGCTAGAGGCCCTGATGCACCCATTTTCTCTTTCTCTCTCAAATAAATAACTAAATAAGTTCCTGAAAAAATAAACAAAGAATCAAATGGCAACACACTTCTGGGGGTCTTTGAGGGTCTTTCAAGAAAGGTTTAACTGAGGGCTGGAGAGATGGCTTAGCAGTTAAGGCACTTGCCTGCAAAGCCTAAGGACCCAGGTTCAATTCTCCAGGTCCTATATAAGCCAGTTGCATATGGCGGCGCATGCGTCTGGAGTTCATTTGCAGTGGCTAGAGGCCCTGGTGCACCCATTTTCCCTCTGTCTCTCCCTCTCTGTCTCTAATATATATATATAAAAGGTTTAACTGAGAAAGGCAGATCCACCCTGAATGCAGGCAGCTCCATTCATGGGCTGGGGTCCCAGGCTAAATAAAAAGAAAGCAAGCCTAAATAAGCGGAGTACTAGCCTTCATCTCTTCCTGCTTCCTGACTGCAAACACAATGTAACCACCTTCCTCACTCTCCTGTTGGCAAACCCCCCTACTATATTCTCAAACTGAACCAAAATAAACCCTTTCTTCCTTAAGCCGCTTGTCAGGTCACAGCAATGAGAAAAGTAATTAAGAACTGGAGAGATGACATAGTCATTAAGACAATTACCTGAAAAGCCAAAGGATCCAGGTTTAATTCCCCAGTACCCACGTCAGCTAGATGCACATGGTGGCATGCGTATGCATCTGTAGTTCATTTTCAGTAGCTAGAGGCCCATTTATATTCTCTCTCTCTCTAATAAACAGACCAAGTATGGAGAAAATTTAAAAAAGGATACTCTAGCCAGATATGGTGGTGCACTCCTTTAGTCCCAGCAGTCAAAAGGCTGAGGTAGAACTGCTTTGAGTTCGAGGCTAGCCCGAGACTATATAGTGAATTCCAGATCAGCCTGGGCTAGAGTGAGACCCTACCTCAAAAAGGGGGGGGGGGCTGGAGAGAGATGGCTTAAGCAGTTAAGGCACTTGCCTGCAAAGCCAAAGGACCCAGGTTTGATTCCCCAATACCCACGTAAGCCAGATGCCCAAGGTGGCACATGTATCTGGAGTTTGCTTGCAGTGGCTGGAGGCCCTGGTGCACCCATTCTCTTATCTTTCTCTCTGTCAAATATATAAATAACATTTTAAAAACACACCTTTAATGAGACTAAAAGCTTTCATTCTTATCATTAGAATTATAATTAGAAAACCCCACTTTCTTTCAAGAAAGAGCTGTTGATACACAAACCATTTCTAAAGCAATGAGCATGGATTTGACCATAAATACAAAACCCTAATAGGGACACCTATGAAGTATGTACTTCCCTGAATATTTCAATTAAATTAAACAAAAAGGGGCTGGAGGGATGGTTTAGCAGTTAAAGCGTTTGTCTGCAAAGACAAAGGACCCAGGTTCGATTCCCCAGGACCCATGTTAGCTGGGTGCACAAGGGAGCACACACATCTGGAATTAGTTTGCAGTGGCTGGATGCCCTGGCGTGCCCATTCTCTCTCTGTCAAATAAAAAAAACATTTTTTTAAAATAAACAAAAAGGCTCATTTTTTGATTCCCATATCCTTATTATTATCTCCACCATGCCGTGTTTGGCTTGAGATTCTATATTTTGTGAAGTACAAGAAGTGGGTTGTGCCACCATGTAAGAAAATTAGACTAGTAAGAGCTAATAAGAAAACCAGAGTAAATCAAGAAATGATATCATAATGTACTTTTTAAATGTGAAGAACTCAGACACAGAAATGTTTTGGATACTCATTACTTAAAGAATAAAATACAGGATTGGGTAACAAAGAGTATGCAAAATTCTGTCTTTTTTTTGGGGGGGGGGGTTGACATAAGGTCTCGCTCTAGCACAGGCTGACCTGGATTTCATTATGTAGTCTCAGGGTGGCCTCGAACTCACGGTGATCCTCCTACCTCTGCCTCCCAAGTGCTGGGATTAAAGGCTTGCGCCACCACGCCTGGCAAAATTCAGTTTCTTAATGTTTTTGTTGTGGAAGGTAGTGGTGATTTTTTGAGACAGGGTGTCACTATGTAGCCCAGGCCTGTTTCCTATGTAGTTAGGGCTGGCCTCAAATTTATGATCCTCCTGCCATGACCTCACCAATGCTGGGATCCTGAATAAGCCTTAAAATAGAATTAAGCTATCACTAATTGTCATATAAGTGATATCATTTACACACATAGGGAAAGTTTTTAACAGACTGCTTTAAGTACTGTAATTGCTCTTAAAACATGCACTTCCTTTTCCATTCAGGACTGTCAAACCATTGAATCTTCCTCTGGAAATAGGGATAAACATAAAAGACTGTATCAAGTTAGACATACAACATAATGATTGTACGCTATTACAAATACAAACATAAAAGCAACCTTGTATTAAAATAAAATTTAGATTCTGCTATAATGCAGGTCTTCACCCCACAAAGTATAAAAACAAAATTTACTTTTGAACATTTTGGTTTTTTACCTATTCTGACCGTTTTCCAAACAGGCACCATTCATGCAGTTACTCCTACATTTCTCTACAGGAAACACCAAGGTGAATATTCTATTCACAAATATACCAAGATTCAGAAAGGACCTGACAGAAAGGACTCTTCAGTCCAAAGAGAAGGGTCAAAATGCAATGAATCCCCACACCTCACACCAACTCTTCAAAGTTCAAAATGAAAAGGACAGAGTACAATGTGGAATGGAGGAAAATAAGTAAGAAAACTATTCTTATGAAGGACTCAACAACATCCCAGTTAAAGCACCATATAACAACAGATAGCCACAACGGCCCAATGCCGGGGGGGGGGGGGGGGGGGGGGTGTTTAGTAGCCACTTACATAATTGGCCAACATCCACAAACACGTATCACATGAATATTCAGAAATCATGCAGCTTCAATACCAAGCTGCAACTGACTACAGCCTTCCAGGAGAGCCAACAAAAGAAGTATTCTCTTGCCAGGCGTGGTGGCACACCCCTTTAATCCCAGCACTCTTGGGAGACAGAGGTAGAAGGATAACTGTGAGTTTAAGTGAGTTTGGAACTACAGAGTGAGTTCCAGCTCATCTTGGGCTAGAGATTCTACCTTGAAAACATCATCAACAACAAAAGACCAGAATTCTGTCTTAAAATACAAATTGGTGTAGATGAAACCATGACAGGTGTTTAAGGGCACAGACATTCTTTAGGCCATACCTTTTGTGATGCAAGTATCTCTTCTGATAACTGTCTCCAGCACCAAGGTGCCTAAGAGGTACTATACCTCACCTGACAGTCAACACTCAACAGACGGTCATGAGTGTCTATGTAATATAATTACACACCGGTTTACCCTAATCTTCCGCTCCTAGAAAGGCCCACTTATCCGTTGCTACTTACACTAACAAACTGAATGTCATCTTCGTTCTCATCCGCAGTTGACTCAGATGTCTCACGTCCAGCTGGTGGGACAGATTCTGTTTTCTGTAAACAAAAGTCAAAGCATGCTTATCTATTCAGCCTCACACTGCAGTAAGGGACTGTTCCAAAAGGAACGGGTGGGACAAAAGCTCTTGAGGGGAAAATCGTACAACTGCACGGTGGTGGCTTTTGCTAGCGCGTCGTGGAGCTGCAGGCAACGGAACCTCCATACGGGTGAGGGTCTCCAGACAACCGGGCCCGCTCGCGGAGGAGGGATGCCCGCTGGCGGAGGAGGCATGGCCGTGGCGGAGGAAGGATGCCCAAGGCGGAGGAAGGAAGGCCGTGGCGGAGGGAGGCGGGATGGAGGGACGCTGTCGGTCCCGGGCGCCGCTCCCACCCCAGCAGCGGGCCTGCGGGGCCGGGGCCGCCATTGTAGCTCCTCGCACCGAGGGCCTGCGCGCGGCCGCAAGGCTGCGAGGTCCCGCCCGAGCCGCGGCCGAGCGAGCACAGGCCTCGCACCGGGCCACACTCACCCTCCGCGGTTCGGCCCTGAGACCGAGGCCGCTCCACCACTCACCTCCGCCCCTGGGTCTTCCATGGCTCCGACCGCCCCACACCAACACCACCGCTCCCGCTGCAGGCCCGGGTGACCGCCGTCGCTGTAGTTCGTGTGGCCGTGGCCGCGGCCGCGACTGCGACTTCGCTTCCCGCCCCACGCCGCTTCGGGACCGCCGCGACCCGCCTCAACGTGAACGCTGACGCCGCTGACGCCGCAGGCCAGGAGACTGTGAAGTCGCTGGAGAGCCCAGGCGTGGCCCTCCCCGCCGCGCTTCCGGGCTCCGCGGAGGATTGTGGGAGTTGTAGTTCCCGTCCCCCCCAGCAGGCCCACCCAGCCGCGTGACTGGGAAAGCGCTGGAAGGGGCAGAGGGCAGAGCGCTACCACCTCGCTGCAGCTAGTTAAGGGTCAATGGTTTGTTGTGGTGAAAAATTCTGTTCTGCCTCTGATGTAGCTACTGACGCGAGAAGACCTTACAGGCTTGAAAATGGAGGACTATTTTCCACCCGATTACATCTTGCAAGAGCTTGTATGACTTTGCTGAGGAATCTGATTTTAGCCATGGCCAGGTGTGCTGAAGTTATCGATTCTTGCAGCTATCCAACGAATTTTCCGTGTTGCCCACAAGTCAGTAGGCGGTCTAAGTATTGCCAGCACTGACTGGGAGGTCCCATGATTGATGTTCTTTGATGTGTCCCCCATTCTTTGCAGGCAAGGCTGACTTTACTGGTTAATGATTTGGAGGGTGAAGCATAGGTGTGTAGGCGAACGGGGAACAGTGAAGAATAGACTTAGTGACTTAGTGGTGGGAATTCAGCTGTGTGGCTGTGAAAGCAGCTTCACTAGCTAGTTTTGTTGTTTTCGTTTTTGTCTTTGATCCTTTCTTCTTCCATTCCCTTTTGTTTTATGAGGTGTGGTAGGTGGTGTCTGTAGGTTTAACCACAGACTTAGAAAGAACCTGAGGTGTCCTTAAACTACTCACCTCTCCCCCAGCTCAGGTCTCGCAGCCCTAGCAGTATTAATATTAATATACCTGAGTGGACGTCCAGACGAGCAGAAGCTAGCAAAGAGCCCAGGGTTCGGTAGGTAAGGCAGCCAGAGCCTGGCTAACATCACTAAACCCTAGACCAGGGCTATGAAAGTATACCTTTACAAGATATTCTCAGATGTGCCCTTAAAATAAAAACTGACCTTTTAACAACAAAAGTTGACCCATACATGAGTCTATAAAGTAGATCTCTCAAATTCAATTATGGAATTTAATCCTTTCTCAAATAATGGCTTACATTTTAAGAAGTGTCCACCAGACCACAAGAGTCCCAGAACAGCTAGATGCATGGCTCAGCATAAAATGGTAAATTTACTTAAAACATTTTTGTTTTTATAATGCAATTGTTGGTTCTTGAGTATGAACTTTGTAGATTACAACATCATGTCATAATGACATACAAAAATAAAATAAACCCAGGTATGCGCTCACAGGCCCAAGACAATTCTTTATATTCTTTGGCCCAGAGAAGCCAACTGGGTAGCTTTTTTTTTTTTTTTTTTTTTTTTTTTTTTTGGTTTTATGAGGTAGGGTCTCATTTTAGTTCAGGCTGACCTGGAATTCACTATGTAGTCTCAAGGTGGCCTCGAACTCACGGTGATCCTCCTACCTCTGCCTCCCGAGTGCTAGGATTAAAGGCGTGCGCCACCACGCTCAGCTTTTTAGCTTTTTAATTGTAAGACTTACAACAAAAGGTTTTCGTTGTTGTTGTTTTCCAAGATAGTGTCTCATTCTAGCTCAGGCTGACCTGGAATTCACTGTGTACTATCAGGGTGGCCTTGAACTCACTGTGATCCTCCTACTTCTGCCTGCAAAGTGCTGGGATTAAAGATGTGCGCCACCACACCTGGCTCAACAAAAGGCTCTTTTTTTGTTTGTTTTTTTATTTATTTATTTGAGAGCGACAGACAGAGAAAGAGGCAGATAGAGAGAAACAGAATGGGCACGCCAGGGCTTCCAGCCACTGCAAATGAACTCCAGACTTGTGCCCCCTTGTGCATCTGGCTAATGTGGGTCCTGGGGAATCAAGCCTCGAACCGGGGTTCTTAGGCTCCACAGGCAAGCACTTAACCGCTAAGCCATCTCTCCAGCCCGACAAAAGGCTTTTTCTAAGGGGAGAAAAAATCACACTAACGGTCCTTGCAAAGAATTTAAGAAATGAAGTCAGGTGCCTAGTGTTGCCTGTCTGTATACAAAACTACCATAGTCTGATTGTTTTTACCTCCCGCAATCATGGTTTCTGTGAGGGTCCGAGAATCGCTGAAGAAAGACCCCAGACTCAAATAGTATGTAAAAACAAAGAGAGTTTATTCTGCAGAATCAGCCAGCATGCAGGCATCAACCATTCATACAAAATGGTGACCCTGAGAGGAGCAGCAGGCCCCTTTTAAGCACAACTAGGGGAATTCCAGGCGAGTTAGGTAATCTTTTAAAATGATTGGCTAGGCAAGCAACACTAAAAATTGTACATCTCTTGGTTGGGACAGAAGGCACAAAGGGGTTGCAAAAGGGACATGTCTGGGTATGTTTGGACATGTCTCCAGGAACTGACTCAGCCCCCAGAGCCCACCACCTTGAGCATGCCCTTTGCTCATGGTTTTTCCCAGAAGTCCTGCCTGCCTCTCCGGAAAACTGAACCTTAGGCCTAGCTGTAAACTGGAGCAAATTTGATCCTCTCAGGTTTAATATTTGATCTCTTTTGCTTTTCTTTTCTTTTCTTTTCTTTTTTCTTTTTCTTTTTTTTTTTTTTTTTGGGTCTTTCAAAGTAGGGTCTCACTCTAGCCCAGGCTGACCTGGAATTCACTATGGAGTCTCAGGGTGGCCTCGAACTCACAGCGATCCTCCTACCTCTGCCTCCCAGTGCTGGGATTAAAGTCGTGCGCCACCACGCCCGGCCTCTCTTTTGCTTTTCTACCAAATAAGTTTGAAGCTTACAGAAACCAAGTGAGACCAGCTTTTTGCATTCAAGAACTAACTATAATTAAATAAATATAAAATAATACATTTCTTTAAAAATATTTTATTTTTATTTATTTGAAAGATAGAGAGAGAATGGGCATGCCAGGGCCTCCAGCTATTGCAAACAAACTCCAGATGCATGTGCCACCTGTGAATCTGGCTTAGATGGGTTCTGGGGAATCAAACCTGGGTCCTTGACCGTGCAGGCAAGTGCCCTAACCACTAAGCAATCTCTCCAGCCCCAATACATTTCTTAAAACATATAAGTATATAGGCAAAACTTTATAAAGGTTTGAGAGTTCAGTGGAACATTTTTATAGCTGCTGTAGGAGTTAGTGGGCAAAACTCTTGGAAGACAAATAGGTTGTTTGACTAGAAAGGAAAATGCTTAAACTACTGGCTGATTTGGGGTGCAGTGATCTAAGGTTCCAGCACAGGTTTCTTTATAGTAGTACAGACCAGAAACTCATGTTTGGGTATAGAAGGGCTAAATTTTGATACTTACCCTCTGTGAAGGTAATATACTATACAATGATTTACATCCATTGAATATGATTACCTAACATATTTGACAGCTTTTATTTATTTATTTATTTATTTTGGTTTTACGAGGTAGGGTTTCACTCCAGCTCAGGCTGACCCTAGAATTTACTATGTAGTCTCAGGGTAGCCTTGAACTCCTACCTCTGCTTCCCCAGTGCTGGGACTAAAGGCGTGCACCACCACACGGAGCTTTTGACAGCTTATTTTTTTTTTTAAATTCAAGAAGTGTATAGTACAAACCATGTCACACCAGCAAGCAAACCATGTCTGGAATAGCCTACTTAACGTTAATTGGGATTTTAAAAAATAATGTTTTTGTTTATTTGAGAGAGAGTATGGGTGTGCCAGGGCCTCTTGCTGCTACAAACAAACTCCAGACACATGTGCCACTTTGTGAGTCTGGCTTTACATGGTACTAGGGAATGGAACCAGGGCAGTTAGGGTTTGCAAACAAGTGCCTTTAACTGCTGAGCCATTTCCCCAGACTAGTTTAGAGACAGGACCCCAAAGTAAGTAGTTTTCTATATAAGTGCAATAATTGCCCTTGGGCCTGTAAGGGAAAATCTAGGTCATTACACTACTACAGGTCAGAAAAGTGCAAAGGGTCTGTCCTTTCCTTATCTACGGCCCCTTGGGGAGTCCTTCCCTCCCTTCCTAGAGGAGATCATCCTTGCAGACACCTGAAGCCACGACTAGTCTGGCTAAACCAGCTGCCCATCCATAGGCTCATAAAAATCCCCAACCTGAGCCTCGAGCTGGGCTTCTCAAACCCCTTTTACCTCCTTGGGCAAGAGCTCCACCTTGCTTTCTTCTCTTATATTCTGAACTTAATCCCTCCTTCTCTTCCCCTTCCTAAAGCTTTAAGGTATAATAAATCTTTCTGAACCTTATCCTTTGCTCTGTGGATTTTATTCTTCAAATCCATAAGACAAGGATCTGAGAATACTCCAAATTAGCAGTGTGTTGACATACAAAGAACCCCAAAATTCCTTTATCAAGATCAGTAGTATTTTTTTCTAGATAGTTGTACCATGTTCATAAGAAAATCATTGGAAGCCTCTTAACAGAATATTAAACAGCTGCCTGAAACCTTACAAAGCCACCCTTATTTAGATTGGTGTACCAAAGTAATTTTTTAAAAAAGACAGGAAAAACATAAGAATTTCTCAGTCTTCGAAAGCTAGTAAAGACCTGTGTAAGGTGATTTTATGGTCAGTCTCATCTGAAGAGAAAAACTGTTTTTATTTATTTATTTACTTATTTATTTGACAGAAAAAAATCAAAATAATTACCTGTATTTTATCAGATCATAGAATGAAATTAGAAATCAGCAGCAGTTGGAATCATAGAAACTACATAAGTACTTGGAGACTGAACAATACTTTTTTTTTTTTTTTTTTTTTTTTTTGGTGTTTTCAAGTTAGAGTCTTGCTCTACCCCAGACTGACCTGGACCTCAGTCTGTAGTCCCAGACCGGCCTTGAACTCATGATAATCTTCCTACCTCTGTCTCCTGAGTGGTGGGATTAAAGGTGTGTGCCACCACACCTGGCTTGAACAACACATGTTGAATGAAGTATGTTACTGAAGGTTATTAGGGAATACTTCCAAAACTTATATTCTAAATACTTGGAAAATCCAAAAGAAATAGATACATTTCTGAACACATATTAGTTACCAAAATTAAATCAAGAAGATATAAACAACTTAAACAGACCTATTATAAAAAGACTGAAAAATATTGACAGAAAGAGTATAAGAGCCAAAGGATGCAGAGGACTGCTTTGGGACGTTGTCTTCCAGACACAAAGTGGCAGTTGCTACCTGCACAAGACCTGCACAATATGAGGGCAAAGCAAATGACATCAACGTAGAAGAGGGACTAGTTGGAAAGAAGTAAGGGTTCAGTGGAGCTGGAATAGAGAAATGGGGAGAAAGATGGGTGGTAGGAAGGGATTATGATCAGGGTATATCATATGTAATGTATATGTATGTATGTACATATGTGTATCTATATATATATGAAAAAATGTTTAAAAAACAACAAAATAAAATTCAAATTTCTCCCAACACAGAAGAATCAAAATTTTTTAAAAAATAGAGGTATAACATCTGAATATACTATATGAACCTGGATTGGACATGTGCTACCATGCCCAACTTCTCTCTCGCTCTTTATAAAATATTTATTTATTTGAAAGGGGGGGGCACACCAAGACCTCTTGCTATTGCAAATGAACACCAGATGTGTGTACCACTTTGTGCATCTGGCTTTAAGTGGGTACAGGGGAATCAAACCTGGCTCCTTTGGCCTTGCTGGCATGTCCCTTAACTGATAAGCCATCGTGCCAGCTCACTTACTTTCTCTCTTTGCCTTCTCCATTATCCATGAGGACATGTTGATGACTCAGTATTGTGCAGGTGACCACAACCACTCTGAGGTCATGAATGCAATGGCAATTTGTGTCAAGAAGTCAGAATTCCAGACACTCCTCCCCACCCTCTGGGTTTTACATGCTTTCTACACTATTCTCTCAGTCTGTGTGGGTGTGATAAATAGGTCTCATTTGGTCCTGAGCACTTAACTGTACTTTGTTTGTTTGTTTGTTTGTTTAGCTCAGGCTGACTTGGAACTTGCTCTATAGCTCTAGGTTGGCATCTAACTCAGTGATCCTCCTACAATGGTCTCCCGAATGCTGGAATTAAAGGTGTGTGCCACCACACCCAGCTGACAGTCACTTCTTCTCAGCACTTTGATGAGTCTTGAGTCTCCCCAGTAGTTACTTGTCATCTACAAAAAGAAGCTTCTCTGACTGAAAGTGAGAGCAACACTAACCTATGGACAGAACATAAATATATAGAGAACAATTTAATGAGTTGCCAAACAACAATAGAAGCTTCCCTCTAAGGACTATGACCTTCTCAACCATTGGCTTTTGACTAGGTTTTCAGTATCAGGCATGAATTCTCTACCATGGAATGGGCCTGGGAGCATCTTAATATATTTTTTCTTAATTACTATATGAAGTATTAGGTCTCATTATGGCATTTTGCAGTCAAATGCTCTACCACTGAGCTATATCCATCACTATGGTATTAGGAAACATAATTTGTTTTTGTTGATCCTCCTTCATTCCTCTTTGCCCCTCCCATCTGCTCTCCTTGTATCCTTTCCTCCCCAGTAGACTCTGTATCACTTACTTTTTCATTGCTAGCACAAAATACCTGTCAGGAAGCGACTCAAGGAAAGGGTTTATTCTCAACATAAAGTTTTGAGAAGTTTCCTAGTGAGGAAGGCATGATGGCAGGAGCAGAGGCAGAGCTGGTCGCATAGTGTTTGCAAGCAGGAAGTGGGGCCGGGGTATAATACTTCAAGGCCCACCCCCTGCAGTGTACCTACCACATCCTCCTGAAGCTTTCCAAACAGTGCCACCAGCTGGGGACCAACTGTTCAAACACAGGAACCTGAGAAGTGGGGCATTTTACATTTAAACCACAACCACTTCGTTACTGCTTTCATGTCACCATGTGTTCCATTATCCTCCCCTCTTCCCAGACGCCTCTTTTTCCCTCCTATGGTCCATATTCTAGTTTCGTGACCTACAACCACATTCACACCTACACATGTACATGTATACGAAAAGTCAAAGCTAAGCTCTGCCTTTGAGAGTGAGCATGCAGTATTTTCCTGTCTCTGTCCAGAATACCTTGATAAGTGATTTCCAGACCCATCCATTTTTCCTGCAAAATTCATAATTTCTTGTTATGGCTAAATAAAATTTCAGTGTGGGTATGTACCACACTTTAATTATGCATTGATCTGTTGATGAGCACCTGGGCGGATTCCTACTTCTCTGCTATCGTAAATAGAGCATCAATAAACGTGGTTGTGTAAGTATGTGGTAGACTATACATTCTTTTGGGTATATGACAAGAATGGTATAGCTGGGTCCTGTAGTAGTTCTACTTTTAATATGTCTTTGTTTATATGTTTGTGTGTGTGTGTGTGTGTGTGTGTGTGTGTGTGTAGACCAGAGGTCTACAGTGTGTTTCTCAATTACTCTCCACCTTACTAATTGAGACGGGACCTTTCACTGAATCCACCAATTCAGCTAGACTAGCCAGAAATTCCCAGGGATCCTCTTATCTCTGTGTCTTCAACATTGGGATTACAGGTATGTGCCACCATGCTTGGCTTTTAGTGGGTTCTAAGGCTACAGGTCTAGGTTCTCTTGCTTGTACGGCAAGCACATTACCCATGGACCCATCTCCCAAATACTATTTTTAATATTTAAAAACCTCTATACTGGTTTCTGTAACTGAAGGGTTAATGAATCACTGGCTTTGGACCATTGGCCTCAGTAGACCATAAAACTTTCAGGGACCATAACATGATAGGATATTTGTCTTACAAAGCCAGTTTATAACTCAAAGATCTGGCCTCAAGAGCTATCAGGATGCCCTGGGCAAGCAATTAGTAAACAAAAGAAAAGACCTTACCTTCTCCCCACTTTTGCCTCCTGAAGACCTTGCTATATATCTCCATTCTCTTCCACATTCAAAGGCAGCAATGGCGACTTCACCCCAGGAAAGCTGCCATCCCTCCAATAAAGAGCAGTCTCTTCTGGCTTTCCTTCTCTCTTATATTTCTCACATCTCTCTAGTCAGTCCTGAATTCTAACAATAATAGCTACACCAGTTTACATTACCACCCACAGTGAATTATAATAGTTGCCATTCCTCAACCTCCTTGTCATCTGTTTTATTTATTTATTTATTTATTTTATTTATTTATTTATTTGAGAGTGACAGACACAGAGAGAGAATGGGTACATCAGGGCCTCCAGCCACTGCAAACGAACTCCAGATGCCTGAACCACCTGTGCATCTGGCTTACATGGGTCCTGGGGAATCGAGCCTCGAACCAGGGTCCTTAGGCTTCACAGGCAAGTGCTTAACCACTAAGCCATCTCTCCAGCCTGTCATCTGATTTTTTGACCTGGACCTATGTAGTCTCAGGATGACTTTGATCTCATATTAATCCTTCTACCTTTGCTTCCCAAGTACTGGGATTAAAAGCATGCACCACCATGCCTGGCTTTAAAAAAAATAGTTCTTTTTATTATTATGGACTTTACAGTATGAATATATTGCATATTGATCATATCCCTCCTCAGTGGAGCTTTTAGTATTCATTGTAGGCTCATGAATGCCCCAGTCAGTCTCAAGGAGAGGTGGTGGGGAGACAATATCATGAGATACATCTTCCTGCCCTGTGGCTCTTACAATCTTCCTGCCCATGCTTCTGCAATGTTCCCTCAGACTTGGTGGGTGTATTAAGTTTCCTTTAGTGTTGAGCTTTCTGCATCCTCTGATTTTCTGACACTGATTTTTGAGTCTCCTCAGTGTCTCCCACCCTCTCCCTGGAGGGATGTCAGGACAGCAGTAAGAGTTATCACCTCGTCCTCTGTAGTCTTCAGGGCCCTGGTAGATGTACTAGAGATCATTCATCTCATGGTAGGCAATCAGCCATCTTTTCTTGTCATACTGATGAATTTTGGTTTTCCCAGGAATTCACTGCCATTTGAAAAAAAAAAAATTCTCCATCTCAGAGCGAGAGCAGTACAGATCAAAGTGATTTCAGACATTTTCATGGGTACACCCTCTCTTTTAAGGCAAAGAACAGTGGGAGATTCTCCCTAGTCTATGGCCTTCCTATCCATAGGAATATGACTTGGTTCTCAATATCAGGAATGAATTTTCTCCCACTGAGCAGATCTCTTATCAGAGATCAGAGAGCAGTTGATTACCCCCATGGCCTGTGTATCACTATTGTACAGCTGTGTATATCTTTTTTTTTTTTTTTACATTTCAAATACGTGTACTTTATTGTATGTCAATTACACTGAGCTGTGTATATCTTGCATGGCTGAGTGACTTTGTATCTTGCAGGATCCGGTGCTTGCTCACACTGTTGGTGACTTTTATTCTCCAGCAGCTCGTGTAGCACTTTCTAGCACTATGAGAGCTGATCAGCAAGGAGCTGGCTTCCTTCTCAGTTCTTGTGGGATCTCTTGTTATCCTGTGCTCACAGCCTATAGTGTCTTAGGCAATAGGGTCTTACAATTTAGCTCTGGTGGGTAAGCAAGTGCTTTGGTCATCATTGGCATGTTTTAGAGACCTCATGGGCCTCCCTGACCAACAGCTCTCTGTGGAGTCTAATCTAGTTCTGGCACTGGGATTTGCTAGCCAGTGTCTATGGTTTTAGGGTTTTCTTTACCCCATACTGGGCACATTAGCCTGGACAAACCCTCTCCCCTCTTATAACCAGTTATTTCTTTTAATTAGCTAATCAACATGAAGGTTTTTATGGTACTGATTCATATCATCATTAGTTTTGCTTGTTTGTTCGTTTGTTTTTCTGAGGTAGGGTCTCACTCTAGTCCAGGCTGACCTGGAATTCACTATATATTCTCAAGGTGGCCTTGAACTCATGGTGATCTTCCTACTCTGCCTGTCAAGTGCTAGGATTACAGGCATGTACCACCATACCAGACATCACCATTAGTTTTGTGTATTTCCCTGTCCCATCCTTACCCCAACCCCAACTTAGACCTTTCCACCCATTGTGTTCTGTCCCTCCACTGGCCAGTCAAATATCCCTTCTTCTCAACCTTTCCTGCTTCTCCTTTCTACAAGCCTCATTCCAGCTTCCTTACCAGGACTACTGATTCTTACTAAAACACATAAGCAAATCAAACCATGTCATGTTAGAATTTGCATATGAAGGAGAACATGCAGTGTTAGTCTTTCTGAGCCTGTGTGACCTTGCTTAATATGTGTTTTATTTCCCCCCAGGTCCATCCATTTTTCTGCAAATTTTATTTTCTTCTTCTTCTTCTTCTTCTTTTTTTTTTTTTTACCACTGAGTAGAATTTAATTGCATATATACACTACATATTCATTATCCATTTATCAGTTGAAGGCCATCTGGGCTGATTCAATTCCAAAGCAGCAACAAACATGGTTGAGCAGATATCTCTGTAGTTGAGTAGAATCTTTTCAGATATATTTCTAGGTGTGGGACAGTCAGATGGTAGATTTATTTTTAGGGTTTTGAGGACCCTCCATACTGATTTTGATAGTGGCTGTACAAGTTTGCACTCTCACCAACACAGTGAACAAGGAAGGGTTTCTCTTTTCCCACACCCAGGCCAGAATTTGTGATCATTTGATTTTTTTTTGATGATAGCCATTCTGACCTGTGAGATGGAATCTCAAAGTGGTTTTAATTTGCATTTCCCTCAGGGCTAAAGATGCAGCACATCCTTTTAGATGTTTATGAGCCATTTGTATTTCTTCCTTTGAGAACTCTCTGTCCAGTTCCCTGCCTCATTTTTTGACTGGGTTGATTGACTTTTTTATTGCTTAGTTCTTTGTAGATTATAGATAATAAGCTCCTGTCTGATGAATAACTGGTAAAGATTTTCTCCCACTCGCTCCACTCTGTGGTTATTGACTCTGTTGGTGGATTGCTTATCTGTACAATAGCTTTTCACTTTCATGAGATCCCAATGGTTGAGTTGTTGTCCAAATCCCTGGGCTACCAGGACAAAGCCAGATGCACAAAGTGGTGCGTGAGTCTAGAGTTAGTTTGTGTAGCAAGAGGCTCTCTCTCTCTCTCTCTCTTCCCTTTCAAATAAATTAAAAAAAAAAACTTTTTAGACATCAGATGGCTTGGAAGACGGCTTAATGGTGGAGAGCTCTTGCTACTTGAGCATGAGGTCCTCTTGGGCCAGAGACTGACAAGTTTGACTCTCAAAACCCTGCACACAGAAAGCTGTGCATGGCCAAGAAGATCTGTAACTGCAGTCCGTAGGGCATGGAGCAGGGGTGGAGACTACAGAATTGCTGGAGTAGCTGTTGCACAGTAGCTCTGGGTTGAGGGAGAGATCCCATCTCAAGGAAAAGAACACATGGATGAGCAATAACAGAAGGACACCCGATGTTTTCAAGTCCCCCCTATGCCCACACATGCGTCAAGTGCATTTGCATATGCACTTCATACACCACACTCAGCACACACACCACAACACACATGAAAGCATGATATACTCACTATATACATTCATGATACATGAATACTCATGGTTATTGTGACACTCTTCATAACAGCCAACGATGAAATCAGCCTAGGTACCCATCAAGAGATGAATGAAGTAAAGGTGGTATGTGTAAAAAAAAAATGGAGATTTAATAAGCTATAAATAGAAAACAAATCATGTTATTTGCAAGAAAATAGGTAAAACTATAGATGGTCATAATAAAGATGCAGAAAAGCAAACACAAAATGGACAAATTCCAAGAAAGACAAAACTAGCAAAAACAAAACAAAAAGTAATGAGTTCTGGTATAAAATGGTGGACTAGAAACTTCCATGGTATAACTCTATGAATAATAAATCAGGTCTTTCTCTCTCTGTGTGTCTCTCTCAAATAAATAAATAAAATACAAAAAATAAAAAATAAAAAAATTTATTAATTTTATTAAAATAAAAAAATTAAAAACGGCTGGAGAGATGGCTGAGCAGTTAAGGCATTTGCCTGCAAACCAAGGACTCAGGATTAATTCCCCAGAACCCACATAAGCCAGATGCACAGGGTGGTGCATGTGTCTGGAGTTTGTTTGCAGTGGCTGGAGGCCCTGAAGTGCCCATTCTCTCTCTGTCTCTCTCAAATAACTAAATAAAATACAAGCAATCAGGGCAACAAAGAAGAGACTATGTTCTAGGACAAAAGAGAGAACAATCGTTAGAAACGAAGAGGTGACAGCATAGCTAAAAAGCATAGGAAAATCACAAAGATGACAGAGGAAAGTAGCAAAAACCCTGCAACTCCAACCCTCCCTCCCAGGGGAGGAGAACTAGAAATGGCAACAAGTCAAGTCAATCATCCCCCATGACAACTGACTGGCAGTCCTAGCCACAGAAAAAACCCACAGTTCCCAAGAGGCTTCAATCCAGTGTGTGGATGTGGTCTCACAGTGACTTCTGCATTGCAGGCTAGCATGGAAGAAATCCGCTGTGTTACTCCTCATATCTCAGAGTGCTACAGTCAATCATCATCTTGAAGGGGGTCCATTGTTTTGAGACTAAGTACTCTGTGTACTTCAAAACAGAGTCATCAGGTCAAGGAATCCGAGGAATACTGGCCACAGGGTCTGGGCAGAAGTCAGCCACGCAGGGTAGTCATGGAAAGGGAGAGAGAGTCGGGAACAGACTTGCTGAGACATTGAAGCAGCAGAGGCCTCACACTGTGGAGGTATGGAGATCACTGGCACTTTCCTGTGATGAAGAGTGAGCTCCAAAGCCTGTGTGCTGCCGCAGAGACTGAGGACTGCACCCACTGCTGGTCAATTGCTAGGCTTCCAGAGCACCCTCCCTGCCAAGTTTGGTTTGCTGTTGGGAGAGACTGAGCGCCCTGAACCAGCTGGGCAGATGATTCAATTGCTGCAATCTCCTACCTCACAAAGAGCTGTCATTTCCTTCTGGGTATCATACTGAGGTCAGTTGCCAAAGAGACTGTTTCCCTCAATTCTCCCTCTCATGCGGAACCCAGGACACTGTTTTCCCCAGGCTCTAAAGCAAGACACACTCAGGAGACGCCTGTTGCCTTGGCTATTGCCTGATTCTAATTGCACCGATTGGGGGTGGTGAGGCATGGAATGTGTGGGAACCTACATGGCCCACAGGCTGCTGTAAAGTTCCTTGGAGCCAGCAGTGGTTTCCTATATGCCAGGATGGCACTAATAATGTATGAACTGGGGAAGGAAAGAGATTATTCTGGATTGCAGTTTTGAAGGGATACATCCCATCACGGTGGGGAAGGCATGGTGCTGGAAGCAGGAGGCTGGCTGGTCACATATCATCCAATTAGGAAACAAACAATGAACATGAAGTGGGGCTGGGCTATAAAACCTCAAGGCCCACCTCCAGTGACCCACTTGCTCTAGGAGATCTCTACCTGCAATTTTTTTTTTTCACTCTAGCTCAGGCTGACCTGGAATTCACTATAGAGTCTCAGGGTGGCCTCGAACTCACAATGATTCTCCTACCTCTGCCTCCCCAGTGCTGGGATTAAAGGCGTGTGCCACCACGCCCAGCTAGTTTGGCAATTTTTCCAGGCAGCATCACCAACTGGAGATAAAGTATTCAAACACACGTGCCCATGTGTGACACTTCATATTCAAATGACAAATTTCTTCTCTGACCCCCATAGGCTTATGGCTATCCCATGACACAAAAGGCATTTGGTTCAACTTCAAAAGTTCTCATAGTCTTTAAAAGTCCCAACATTGTTTTAAAAAGTCCAATGCCATCAGGCATGGCCGAGCATGCCTTTAATCCCAGCACTTGGGAGGCAGAGGTAGGAGTATTGCCATGAGTTCAAGTCCACCCTGAGTACAGAGTGAATTCTAGGTCAGCCTGGGCTAGATTGAGACCGTACCTCAAAAAAAAAAAAAAAAATCAAAAGTAAAAAGAAAGAAAGAAAGAAAGAGTCCAATTTCACGAGGTGTCGTGGAACACACCCTTAATCCCAGCATTTGGGAGTCAGGAGTAGAGGTAGGAGGATAGTCATGAGTTCAAAGCTAGACTGGAGCTACAGAGTGAGTTCCCAGTCAGCATGGGCTAGAGTGAGACCTTGTCTCAAAAATATCTGGAAGTTAAAGTTAAGAAAACATTGAGATATTGTGGATATTCAAGCAAGAAGGCAAAAAAAAAAAAAAAAGATATGATGGAGAGTGGAGTTTCAAAGAGGAAAGGGCAGGGAAGGAGGGAATTGCCATGGGCTATTGTTTGCAATCATGGAACTTGTCAATAAAAAATAAATTAATTTAAAAAAAGAACAACTATGGGCTGTAAAGATGGCTTAGTGGTTAAGGCATTTGCCGGCAAAGCCAAAGGGCCCAGGTTCAATTCCCCCATGTAAGCCAAATGAACAAGGTGGTGCATGCATCTGGAGTTCGTTTGTAGTGGCTAGAGGCCCTAGCATCTCCATATTCTCTCTCTCTCTCTCTGTGTGTGTGTCTGCCTCTTTCCCTCTCTGGCTCTCACAAATAAATAAATAATTTTTTTAAAAAAAGAACAATTAAAACAATCTGTCATGGGCTGGAGAGATGGCTTAGCGGTTAAGCGCTTGCCTGTGAAGCCCAAGGACCCCGGTTCGAGGCTCAATTCCCCAGGACCCACGTTAGCCAGATGCACAAGGGGCCGCACGCATCTGGAGTTCATTTGCAAAGGCTGGAAGCTCTGGCACGCCCATTCTCTCTCTCTCTCTCTCTCTCTCTCTCTCTCTCTATCTGCCTCCTTCTATCTGTCGCTCTCAAATAAATAAACAAAAAAAATTTAAAAAAAATCTGTCAGGGCAAAAAAGGAAAATATACATTAGATCAATAGAGGATTAGTCTAAGAGTCTTAACATCCATCTGAAAGAGAGAAAAGGGAAATTATTATTTTTAATCAATACAATAAACTTTTTAGAACTGAAGGGCACACATTTCTAAATCAAAAGATACTGCTGGAGCTGGGTGTGGTGGCACACGCCTTTAATCCCAGCATTTGGGAGGCAGAGGTAGGAGGATCGCCATGAGTTTGAGGCCACCCTGAGACTACATAGTGAATTCCAGGTCAGCCTGAGCTAGAGTGAGACCCTACCTCAAAAAACCAAAAACAGAAAAATATATATATATACTGTTGGGTTGCAGCGATGGCTCAGCACTTGCTTACAAAGCCTGATGGCCCAGGTTTGATTCCCCAGTACCCATGTAAAGCCAGGTGCACAAAGTGGCACATGTGTCTGGAGTTCCTTTGCAGTGACAGAAGGGTCTGATGTGCCCATTCTCTGTCTTTCTCTCATGAATAAATATTTAATTAAAAAAAAGATACTACTAAACAGTTAATAAATTTATTTGCTGTGGCTGGGGATGTAGCTCACTGGTAAAGTGTTTGCCTAGCATGCATGTAGAAAGAAAAACCCAATAAAAGAAAGTATATATACTTACATATGTGCATTCTGTGTTTCTGTATAGGTATGGGAAGAATGGAAAGACCTTACCTTGCCTTACTATATAGTTTCAAATCAGTGCATGTGTGTGCCTGTGCACATACACACACACACAGACACACACACACACACACGTGCTTAAAGTGGGCCTGGGAGATGGCTTAGTACTTTAAAAGAGAGCTAGCTGTGCAAGCCTGATGACAAGAGCTGGGACTCCCAGAACTCATGTAAAGCCAGACGCAGGCAGAGCAGGCCTCTGTAACCCCAATGCGCCTGTGGGGGTGGGAGAAGGCAGCTTGGTGTTCACAGGGGCAAACAGTGAAAGACCCCATGTCAAACAAGGCGGAAGACGAGAACCAATATTCAGGGTTGCCCTTTGACCTTCACAAGTGGACTGTAGCACATGTGCACCACCCCCACACACATCATACATACATACACCATGCACACAGACAAACACACATGCACACACACACCTCATGGTAGCCACAATAAAAGCATTTTATATAAGTTCGGGAGTTCATAATGAAATAACTCATTACCTGGAAGCCTGACTAAGCCAGAGCAAAAATGAAGCATTTGTCTGGTTATCACTTACTAATTGAACCTCTGGATATGGAAGCATTTGATGAGAAGAATCTATAGCAGAACGCCAGCTAACAAATGGAAGAGAAATGCAGTATCATCATGTGGCAACACAGCAGTGGTATTGCAAAAACTGTCACCACACATGAATGCCACCAAGGGAAATTAAAACACCACTTGGACCTCATTAGCCTTCAGATCCAACCATCAATCTATATCAAACACATGAAAATGAAAATGTATTAAATACTCTCTGGTGGGTGCAAGCAACTGAATCTAGACTATGAAGAAAACTCCAGAACAAGAGACTCAGTTTCTTCAACTGAAGAACTGGAAGAGGGGAAGGAAAACTCTGTAATTCATATGAAAGGAACGGCACCCAACTGTAATGTGTGGTCCTTACTGGACCTGATTCAAAGAAACTTACAAATCAGACACAAGGGTGGGAGAGATGGCTCAGTGGTCAACTGCGCTTCCTGTGTAAGCATAAGGAACTGAGGGGTTCCACTCTCCAGAACCCATCTTAAACAGCTAGGTGTGCCCACGCACACCTGTAACCCCAGTCCCACAGGGGAGCAGTGACCCAGGAATCAACTAAACTCATGAAAAAACTGCTCCATGATCAGTAAGAGACCCCAGTTCAAGAACAGGCAAAAGGGGCTGGAGAGATGGCTTAGCGGTTAAGGCGTTTGCCTGCAACTCCTTCTCAGGACCCCTATTAGCCAGATGCACAAGGGGCGCACGCATCTGGAGTTCGTTTGCAGTGGCTGGAGGCCCTGGTGGGCCCATTCTCTCTCTCTGTCTCTCTGCCTCGTTCTCTCTCTCAAATAAATAAATAATATTAAACAAAAAGGAACAGGCAAAAAAGTGATTGAATGGGACATCTGTTGTTCCTCTCTGGCCACTGCAAGCAAGCACGCCTGCCACAGGCAAGTGCGTGGAGTGCTGCAAGGGAACACACATATGCACACCACACACACACACACGTAAAAAAAAAAAAAAAAACGCCAAGGAGATACAAAAATAATCAGAGAAGTGTGAACATTGACAGGCTTATAGAGCATATAAAGAAATCTGGCTGTGCCAGTACTGATACAATTCCAAAAATTATTTACCTTGTACTAGAGATGATGTTGTGAGTTGCTTCCAAATAATCTTAGAAAGTTTATGGGTATACACAGAACAAGAATGGTTATAAGTAGAAACCAGGAAATTTTACCATTTTTATTTGTGTTCAGAATTTTATATTAAAACTTGAAAAAAATATGTAAGTATCCTGAGAGGGGAGCTTGTTTGTATGGGGATATTTAAACTACACAAAATGTGATTTGCCATTTAACTGAGCTTAGCGATATATATGTGTATATGTTTTGGTATGAGTATGCAGGTGGTCTTTATGTGTGTTCATGTACGTGGGTGGGATGTGCATAAACATGTGTGTACATGCATGTGGTGGCCAGAGACTATCTCAGGTATCTTCCTCATTGTTCTCCACTTTTTTTTTTTTTTTTTTTTTTGGTTTTTCCAGGTAGGGTCTCACTCTAGTTCTCAGGTTAACCTGGAACTCACTATGTAGTCTCAGGGTAGCCTTGAACTCATGGCGATCCTCCTACCTCTGTCTCCAGATTGCTGGGATTAAAGGCGTGTGCCACCATGCCCAGCTTCTCTTTATTTCTTGAGACAGGGTTTCTCACTGAACCTGGGGGTCACAAATTCAAGTGGACTACCTGGCCAGCGATCTCCAGGAGTCCACCTATCTCCACCTTCCCAGCACTGGCATTTTAGGCACACAATGCTATGTCCAGCTTTCGCATAGGTGCTAGGAACCCTCATGCTTGTGTGGCAAATGCTTTTCCAACAGCCATCTATCTCCCCAGTCTCCTCAATGATTTCCAAATATTCAATAAATATTTTACTAAGAAAATTCCAATTCTTTAAAAATAGAATATAAAAATTATAGGGGGTTAGAGAGAGAGTGAGAGTGGAGCCAAGTGTGTGGTGGTGCACGGCTTTAATCCCAGCACTCGGGAGGTAGAGGCAGGAGGATCACCATGAGTTCAAGGCCACCCTGAGACTACATAGTGAATTCCAGGTCAGCCTGTGCTAGAGCAAGACTCTTCCTTGGGAAAAAAAAAAAAAAGTGCAGGGGTGGGAGGTGGAGAGGACAGTGGGAGGAGAGATGGAAATCAACAAAAACATATTGTAGATTACCCACAGAATGGGAGAAAATATTTGTTGGTTATACAACTGACAGAGGCCTAATTTCTAGAATCTACAAAGAACTCAAAAACCTAAATAATAAAAAGTCAAACAACCCACTCACAAAATGGGGCAAGGAACTGGACAGGCAGTTCACAGAGGAAGAAACACAAATGGCAAACACACACCTAAGGAAATGTTCATCATCCCTAATCATCAGGGAAATGCAAATTACAACTACTATTGAAAGGCCAAATATAACCATTTTAAGTAAAAAGGCCCAGGCCTGACTTCCATAGAGAACTAGCTGGCTAATGTGCTGACCTCTGCTTCTGTAAACTTTGCTTGCTTGCTCAATTGCTGCCTTTCTCCCTAAAGTTTCTGGGGAATCTCCATTTCAAGGACATTGCAGAAACACTCCACTGAGGTCTCCGACCTCCTGCTTAGATAAGAAACTAAGGAATCTCCATTTCAAAAGTCATAAAATACCACTGTTTGCTTAGCCCATCACAATGGAGATTACCTCATCTGCCTGGAGTGCCCCTAGCTCCTGCCCCCAACTTTGCCCGCTGAAACCCCAAGCCAATCAAAACTGTTTAAATCAACCAATCATGTATCTATCCCCTACTTCTTTGTTCGAATTCCTACATGAACCCCTTCCCCCAAAAGGAAGGGGCTCTTTCCCTTACTGCCGCTGTGTCGGACTGTAGGGATGGAGCCCAGGCCTAGGCTTGCAATAAAGAAACCTGTTGCTTTTACATTCGAGTGTCTTGGCTTCTGTGGCGGTTCTCTGGGTGACTCCTGGGTGACCGGGGGTCTTGGCTCCTGGTCAGGGGACTTGGCACAACACTATGAGATTCCACCTTACCCCAGTAAGGATAGCAAACATAAAAAAATTAAATGCAAAGAAATGCTGGTGAGGATGTGGGGAAATAGAAACCCTCATTCATTGTTGGTGGGAATGTAAGATGGTACAACCACATTGGAAAGCAATATGGAGACTCCTAAAAAAAAACCTGACTATAGAGTAACCAACAGACCCAGTTATTCCCTTACTGGGCATGTACCCTAAAAGCTCCACCATGTTTATAGCTGTTCAGTTCGTAATAGCCAAGAGCTGGAATCAACCCAGATGTCCATCATTAGACGGATGGATAACTAAGATGTGGAATATCTGCACAATGGAGTTCTGTACAACAGTAAGGAAAAATGACACAATGAAATATGAAGAAAAATGGTTGAACCTGGAACAGATCATTCTCAGTGAACTCACCCAATCTCAGAAAGCTAATTGCCGTATAGTCTCACTCATCTACAGCTCCTAATGTGAATCTACCCAATTTGCCAACATACCTATAAAGCATCTAGAGGACTGGAAAATAGGGAGGGTAGGGAGGGTAAGAGAGGGAGTGGGGGATACAAAACTGGACCCAAACAGCAATGGTACCATAAAAGTCTACATCCTAAAAGACAGACCAAATGGTTGAACCTCCACCAGGTCCTTAGAGGGAACACAGGATTCACAAGGCCCTGGAGAGGGTACGACAAAAACTGACCATTATCTCCTCCTGCTTCTGCTTTTCTTTCTCTCTCCCTCTTCTCTTTATCTCTTTTATATCACTTATCCTTTTATTCCTTCTCTTCTTGGGCGCTGTAGCAGACAGCTTCAGGTTCGCTGAGATGAACTTCCAGACCAGACACAGTTATGGAGGAAGGGATTTATTGAAGCTTACAGATCCAGGGGAAGTTCCATAATAGCAGAAGAAGCTGACCTGCTTTCGCAGGACCAAAACAGAGAGAAGTACAAGCCTAAAGGTCAAAAGCCAGAGCACACTTCAGGAACTCCTGCTAGGCACACTTTGCATATCTTTAGATTGTAATCTGAAACCCACCACCACACCTTAAGATCCACACAATGCTATTGCCTCCAGCCAGGTGGCTAGAGATGCAAACTACAAATAAGCAACTGAATATATTGGGGGCCATCTATTCTATTCAAACCACCACAGGCACTGACCTGTAACTCCCAGTACCACCATGTGGCTATCATCCACAATGAGCTTTTGATCACAGAGACCTACAAGGTCTCCCAAAAGAAGACAGATTTATGTCAGAGCGCTTGAGGACCCACCATAGGTTAGTGGTAAGACCCGACTGCTGACAACACCATACACTGTTAGTACATATCATGGAGTGACATGGCTGGAAGCTGGAAGACAGTCAGTCCCCAGACAGCGTGTCTAGTGCCAGAAGGTGCTACATGAGCGACTGGGGGAAAATGACCAATATCTGTCCAAGCAATGCATGGCCTGACCTACTTAGCAGCAAACAAGCTTGATGTGATGCTCATACAAGTGTAATAGTGGTGCATAGCCTTGGTGGGAAACCAACCGTTCTTGATTTGGCTAACTGATCTGCTCAGTGGAATGGAACCCATAGCTGGAGCTGGGAAACAAGTCAGAACCATATCCAAAAATGAACCCTCTCTTCACTAAACTCTTTCTAAAAAACAATGGTTATCACATTTACTTGGTGCTAACTTTACATTCCGTTGGAGAATCTGCTTCTCTTTTGCAGATAGATGCAGATCCTAAGGAGAGAACCACCCCATCATACCTCAAAATGGCCCCAGCTGAAACTAAGAACAACTGGGGAAACATGCAAGAATGCTCTTTTCTTGGCAAAACAGGAACCAGCACAACGGTGAAGGAGATAGACACAGAGAACAATCAACCAATACCAAACCAGATATCCAGATACACAGAGGCATCCAAGATCTCAACACAGAAGCAGACCTAAATATGAACCCAACATGGCTCAGGGAAATTTGCAGAAGAGGGGGCGGAAAGAATGTCAGAGCCATATGTTGGGTCATGACACACAGAGACATTTGCTCCTACCCAAAACTAAAGGCTAACCCCACAATGCATGACCCACATACCCCAACAAGGAGGGTCCCTGTGGAGGCGGGAGGACAGGCAGGAGGCTAACAAAGGTACCAACTTGACTATATTCACTGACTACAAAAATAAAAAAAAAACATATTGTATTTGAAAATGCCATAAATGAAACGATGCTGAAAAAGTAAAACAATGTTTGCACGTTCTCATCTTATTCATTTATTTGCTGTGTCAAGGATTGAACCCAGGGCTTTTTCATGTCAGGCAAGTGCTCTACCATTGAGCTCTCCCTGGGCCTTTATTTACTTATGTTATTTATTTATATTGTAGGGAAATGGGTCTCCCTAGATAGCCAGCCTTATCCCAACTCCTGCCTCAACTTTGGACTAAAGGGAACTATGGGCATACTCATCTAATTTTTGAGGTATGCTTTTAAAATATGAATTAAAAGATAGACAGTCAGAAGAAAGTATCTGTAAGAGGTGTTTAGTTTTTCTTGTCTCCATGACCAAATACCTGAAATAGTTTGGCTCATGGTTTCAGACTGTGATCAACTTTGTCGTTTCTGGGCTGATGAGGCAGAAAGACACCGAGCAGCAACTTTGCTTTATGGTGGCTGGATAGAAGCAAAGGACTCATGGCGATCTTCCTACCTCTGCCTGACAAGTGCTGGGATTAAAAGGCCTAATATTAGAATTCAATAAAAAGAAAGCCACAGTATTTTGAAACAAAAAATTTAGAGTTCAAAGCAAGCAGAAGGTTAGAGTTGAGGGACACTGTTGATAGGAAGACGAGTGTGTGTGTTCTACATTCATAACAGAGGCCTCCTGTCATCTTTAGCTTTGCCTTGAGAAACTTGAGGATGTATTCATCTGTACCAATGTTTGGGGACACTTGGGCTACTTTTGTAAAATGGAGACAAAAACTTATTCCATCTGTATCTACCACTTCTGTCTTTGACCTCTATTTTGCCTATTCTCTGACTGTGGCCACCTTTGACTCCATTTCACTTGTCTTTACTTCTTCTGGCTATTTTATTTTATTTATTTATTTTTGGTTTTTTGAGGTAGAGTCTCACTCTAGCCCAGGCTGACTTGGAATTCACTATGTAGTCTCAGGGTGGCCTTGAACTCACAGTGATCCTCCTACCTCTGCCTCCCGAGTGCTGGGATTAAAGGAGCGCACCACTATACCTGGCTTCTTCTGGCTAATTTAAATGGGATATGGAACTATACTACAATTACCCCCTTCATACTCTACCCACTACTATGGCCCCATCGTCCTTGAGAGTCCTTGATATATTTTGTTATATAAGAAGCTAGCTCTGATAAGAATCTCTTCCACAAAAAGTTAAAAATAAATACTTATAAAACAATAGGATTCTTTCTTGTCTCAAGCATACTAGTAGACTATCTTGAAGATTAATAGAGGATAAGGATATTTGTATTTATCTATCTAAATACATAGATATATCACCAAAAGATTATATATTTCAATACACTGTGAATCATATCACTTTGCAATTATGAGATAATTGCTTAAGTATGCCCCTTAAGCTTTTCATTTTGACATAAGGTTACCAGGTTTCCTTGCATGTAACGACCAAATTCCTACCTGAGTGCCATGTGACCTCCTCTCCAAGTCATGACTGCCTTTTGTAGCACATTATATGTCAGAACTCCAAAAAGCATTTTAATGTCCATATCTTAGGCTGCCAAGGACAGACACAAAGCTATAGTTAAAGAAATGAACAGTAGGGCTGGAGAGATAGCTTAGTGGTTAAGTGCTTGCCTGTGAAGCCTAAGGACCCCTGTTCGAGGCTTGATTTCCCAGGACCCACGTTAGCCAGCTGCACAAGGGGGCGCATGCGTCTGGAGTTCGTTTGCAGTGGCTGGAAGCCCTGGCACGCCCATTCTCTCTCTTTCTGTCTCTCTATCTGCCTCTTTCTCTCTCTGAAACTCTCAAATAAATAAATAAAATAAAAATGAACAAAACATAATAATAAAGGCATGTGCCACCATACCTGGCCTGGATAGATTAAAAAAAAAGAAATGAACAGTAAATACTTTTAGATCAATCTTTTCTATACTTACTAGTAGTGGTATGATTAAATCACCTAGCCATGCATTAATTAAAATGGAAACAAAACAAAACAAAAAAACAGAAAGGGCCAGGGCATGGTGGTACATATCTATAATCTGACAGTCAAAAGGCTGAGAGGCAGGAAGATCTCAAGTTTCAGGCTAGTTTGGGCTACATAGTTTTAGGCCATTCTAGGCTAAAAGGCAAGATTCTGTTTAACAAAACAACAAAAAACTGAATCAAACAACAATTTTGCTCTGAATGCAATGTTCATATGCTTGCTTCTTTGAACAGTCAAATGGCTTAGACAAGGAATACATTATTTCTTTGAATCAGAAGTGGAGATTGACACTAGAGTGGAAACCTTGATTACATAGGCAGACACCTTTCATTTGAAGTAATTCAAATTACATCCAAAAGACTGAAGACAATATGCTGCTGGGAAAGACGGGATCACATGAATCATGAATTTGGACGTGCTTAAGAAATTAGACACAGCGCATCTACTGGACCGCTACTACAGTTTCCCTTCTGGGCCACTTAACTCACTGTGGCTTCACCATTACTATCATCAAGGAAATCTGTGCTGAACAATTACATAGATGTGTACAATTCCTAGACATCCACGAAGCCTAGCAACACCCACCGTGGCCTGGGGGAGGGGGGACTGTACCCCCTTGCAGAACAGAGCTCAAGCTGTCATTGGTGGCTTACACTGGAAAGAAGGACCACCATGTTCCAGCTAAAATCAAAACCATTTGCTCTCATTTCTGTGACTGCCCTGAAGTTGCCTGTAGTGCTCCAAAATGCCAATGTTTATGGCCCCTTTCTCATTTTCATCTCTTACATAAACTAAAGAAAAATATTTATAAGAATACTAGAATATCATCACCTCTGAATCATCCCACTAGGTGACTGAACAACTTTCTCCTGAAATTTTCAAAGCTGCATCACTATTCAAGTTCTCGAACATGTTTCATGTGCACATAGTATAACAATGATGGTCTAATACAGTGTCGCTTTAACAGAGCAGCAAGGTTATTTTGCCCTTTTGCTCCCATCAAGGATACTTGGAAATGTATGGCAATTCAGATGTGGCAACGAGGTGGCTCTACTGGCATCTAGTGGACAGAGCCCAGGGCTGCACCAAACATCATACATTTCATAGAAAAGTTTCTAGTCACCCATGCTAAGGTTGAGAAACCCTGGACTAACATGATTTCATTATTTGATGAGATTAAAGCTTAAAGAGATCAAGTGAATTCCCAAGACCATCTGACTAGTGACCAACAAAGTACCAACATTATCCTATAGGGCATTTCTTTTTGTATGAGTCTACTTCTGTTATTGTCACCAAATTCCCAACGGTAGGTAAAGTACAAAGTGAAGGTCTATTTTGCTCACCATTTTGGTCGCTTAAAGTTCACGATCTGGTAGACCCATCTTTTCAGTCTCTGGTAGGGGCCTCATGGTGGATGATCTTATAACAGTGAAAGCTCAACAGAAGAGATCATATGCAAGTCAGGCAGCCAAAAAGACCCAGGGGCCAGACTTAGCTATTGTGACAATCCATTCCTGCAACAGGGAGCTAACAGGGTCTGAAGAGAACAATGTGAATTTCTTCCCAGGTTGGTGCTCCCAATGTCCTAACTGCCTTTCACTAAACACCCCCTGTTGAAGGTGCCATCATTCCAACATTACTACACTGAGGACCAAGTCACCAGGTATGAAACCTTGGGTGACAAGCCACTTCCATCATAGCACATAGTTCCCTCAAGAAACATATATACATATATACATATGTATGTATGCATGTATATATGTGTATATATGTATAAATATATGTATGTATATATACACATATACACATACATATGTATGTATATATGTATACATATATGCAGAGAGAGAGATTTCAAGGAATTTGCTCATACAATTGTGTGAGTGGTATAGTCTGAAACTGCAGACTGGCAGGGTGGAGACCAGATGAATGCTGGAGTCTTAACTGTGAAGTCAGTCTGGAGGCAAAATTCTTTCTTGCTCAGGGATACCAATCTTTTTTTTTTTTTTTTTTCTTTTTCATTTTCTTTTCGAGGCAGGTCTCACTGTAGCTCAGGCTGACATGAATTCACTATGTAGTCTCAGCATGGCCTTGGACTCATAGCGATCCTCCTACTTCTGCTTCCCGAGTGCTGGGATTAAAGGTGTGTGGCACCACACCCAGCTGGGACCCCAGTCTTTTAAAGGCCATCAACCTATTTAAAAAGTCTGCAATGAGCTGGAGAGATGGCTTGGTGGTTAAGGCTCTTGACTGCGAAACCTAAGGACCCGGTTTGATTTCCATAGTACCCATATAAGACCAAATGTGCACGGTGGCGCATGCAACTGGAGTTTGTTTGCAGTGGCCATAGGCATGCCCATATTCTCTCTTTCCCTCCTTCCCTCTCTCTCTCTAATAAATAAAGAAATAAAAATAAAAATACTTTATAAAAGGCTTCAAGATGGTTCTGGTGGCACACACCTTTAATCTCAGCACTCGGGAGGAAGAGGTAGGAAGATTGCCATGAGTTTGAGGCCACCCTGAGACTACATCATGAATTCCAGGTCAGCCTGGGATAGAGTGAGACCCTATCTAAAAAAACAAAAACAAAAAAAAGGCGTCACTGTCATTATGTAAGGCAATCTGCTTTATTCACAGTACTGAGTTCAGTGTTATCCTCATCTAAAATGACTTTCAAGGCCACATCTAGGTTGTCATTTTGACTAGAAGGATATATCATAGTTGACACATAAAATTAACTGTCATAACCAATGATTTAGGGACAGAAAGTCTCACTGGGAAGCCTATTCTGGTGACCTTGACAAGTCACTTGGTTTCCTGACCTTCAATTTATTTACCTGGCTTTGTTTTAAAATTAATTTTGTAGAGGCTGGAGAGATGGTTCAGCAGTTAAGGTGCTTGCCTGTAAGACCTAACATCCAGAGTTCAATTCCCCAGTACCCATGTAAAGCCAGATGCACAAAATGACAAATGCATCTGGAGTTCATTTGCAGTGGCTAGAAGCCTCGGCACACCCATTCTCTCTGTTTCTATATATTTGTCTCTCTTTGCTTGAAAATAAATAAATAAAGTTTGTTAAAAAATTAATTTTATTATTATTATTTTGCAATTAGCATACAAAGTAATGAGTTTCACTGTGCATTTTCATACACATTGTGGTGGTTCGAATACCAAATGCCTTGCATAGGTTGATATATTTGAATACTTAGTCCCTAGCTGGTGGCACTGTTCAAGAAAGTTGTAGATGGTTTAGACACTTGCCTACAAAGCCTAACAACCCAGGTTCAGTCCCCCACTACCCATGTAAAGCCAGCTGCACAAAGTGGCCCGTGTATCTCGAGGTCATTGCAGTGGCTAGAGGTCCTAATGTACCCATTCTCTCTCTCGATCTCCCTCTCTCTGCTTGACAACCTCCATAAATACACAAAATATACCATGATCGTAACCCCCCCCCCCACTCTCTTTTGTCCTCCCTCCCTTGCCCCCTCTCCATTATATCCCTTTTTCTTTCCAACTAGTTCCTGGTCCATTTTGATATCATGATTTTCACATGTTTATTACTTGTCTTAAGTCTTTCAATTTTTTTAGTTTTGTAGCCCAAGCTGGCTTAACTAAACATCCTATTGCCTCAGACTTCCAAATGATGAGGTAATAAATGTATGAGTTTTATCCTGCTTTTCTTGAATTTTAAATACATTGTCTCTTAATTTGAAAACAATTTTCCATAGAAGGAATACAAAAATTATTTATTCTCCAAGATATTTAATGAATTATTTTCCTTTTCTCTCTCTCTCTCTCTTTCTCAATCTCTGTCTTTTGCATTTTTTGAGGTAGGGTCTCACTGTAGCCCAGGCTGACCTGAAATTCACTATGTAATCTCAGGCTGGCCTCGAACTCATGGTACTCCTACTGCCTCTGCCTCCCAAGTGTTGGGATTAAAGGCATGTGCCACCACACCTGGCCCTTTTCTTGTCGTTTTGAAAGCTCACATATTCACAGCTGTTTTATGATAATCTCATGTAAATTTTAGGGTTGTTGTCAAATCTGCAGAAACATCCACTGAGTTTCTTTTATTTTAAGTATTCTATAGAGTGAATGCACTTAAATATGCACTAAACTGGCAAATTATACTGTTCTTAGAAGACATCTCAAGTTGAGATTGTTAGCTATAATGTCACTATGTATGGAAGAGATGGCAAAGTCCAATAAGTATTTCCTAGTGAGCCCTTACTGAAATCACACAAAATCCCATAAACACATCTTAGTGAGCCCGTGTGGAAATCACACAGCCCTACACCTGCCCCATAGTCACAGAAGCAAGGCAATAATCCCTAGGGGAGGTTGAAATGCAAAGATGCAGCAGCCCCACATGATTATGGTTGAAATAGCTCATTTTTTGCAAATATAGTCACATTTTGTTTAATAAAGTTATTATTTTTTCTTTGTTTTTCAAGATAGGGTCTTGCTTGCTCTAGTCCAGGCTGACCTGGAATTCACTATATAGTCAGGGTGGCCTCAAACTTAAACTCAAACTCAAATTCAAACTCCCATCAGTACTCCTACCTCTGCCTCCCGAGTGCTGGGATTAAAGGCATGCGTCACTACACCACACTTAACGAGGTTTTAGTTAATAACAGACTGAATATACCATGGTGGCAGTCCAAGAAGATCATAGTCAGTGTAGCAGTTACCATCTCATTGCTGGGAAGAACATCTGATCAGAAGCAGTTTATAGAAGGAATGGGTTTACTTCTAGCTAAAGTTGTGAGGAGCAGTTTCATCATGGGGTGAAGCATAGCAGGAGCAAGGAGCTGGGTGTCACATCTCCCCATTGTCAGGGAGGAAGAAGAGAGAGTGAGCTGCGTGTGGTAAGCATAACTGGGCGGTAACACTACAGGATCCACCTCCATAGCCGCACACCCTTTAGCAAGGCTTGATCATCATGTCATAGACTATGGATTCTACATTGAAATGCAAAGATTGTTTGCCATTTCTTGTCTGTTCCTCTTTACCCTCCTTCTTCTAAGAAAGGAATATAGTCTATCCACGCAGAAAAACATGACTTAATCAGGGCAAGATTTTAATGTAGTTTGTTATCCCTAGGAATTCAAACAAACCCTGCTTGCTTCCTTCCTTGGCTCCTTACCCACCCGGTACTTTCAGTACAAATACTTTCATTATTGTCTGTGTGATATCTTAGGTGGAAAACACACGTTATGCTAAAGAGAATCTATTCTGACAGCTGATAAGTCAGAGAGAGCAAATGTCATAAAAACCAAAATTTGTGAAGACTTAAAAAGTATATTGGATGTCTGACATCATAGAAATCAAAGGGGAAAATTTCATTTGTTAGGTCACAAGATCAGGCTTTCACCAACAAGAGTTCCTGTACCTCTTCCTATTTTTTGAACACTTTCCTCTTTATAAAACAATGTGAATACAAAATCCAGCTTTACTTCCTCCGCTGACAGTGTTCGGCAGTGAGTCATGTCTCTTTGCTTCATTAACATATACACAATGCAGTGAGTGAAGCTAGATGTCAAGGGCACCATCTTTAAGAAGATTGACAGCACAGCCCCTCTGACTCTCTCTCTTTTTTTTTTTTTTGGTTTTTGGCTTTTTGAGGTAGGGTCTCACTCTAGCCCAGGCTGACCTGGAATTCACTATGGAGTCTCAGGGTGGCCTCGAACTCACGGTGATCCTCCTACCTCTGCCTCCTGAGTGCTGGGATTAAAGGCATGCGCCACCACGCCCGGCTGACTCTCTTGATCACAGGGCGAATAAAGAGTGAGCACACTCAATGGGGCAAGAAGGAAAAGTGATAGTGAGGATAACTGACTACTGTTAAGTTGATCTGTATTGATATTGGCGAATCTGAATTTCATTAGTCTAGAACAGAAACTCATGATAAATGCACTATGATGGATTTGCTAGAAATTATAAGAATGGCTTTGTACCAACTTAGAAATCTGCTAAGACATGACATTACGTATTTGTCAGCATGGTTTGATACATGTGCATGGAAACTGCCTTGGAAATGTCAAGAAGCCACTGATGACTCGGGTGAGCTTAAAGACAGGTGGGAAGAATGATGGGAATCTTCCATTGTATAATCACGTGCCATTTCAGCTTCGGTATTGGTTTTGAGGACGGGTCCCATGTAGACAAGGCTGATTTTGAGCTCACTAGGGAGTTGAAGGTGGCTTTGAACTCCTAATGCACCCATCTCCTCCTCCCAAGTGTGGAGATTACAGGTGTGCACCACCAAGCACAGCCTAACTTAGTAATTTGGTATTTAAAATGCATGGAGCCATGAAGCCACCATTTCTATCCAGTTTCATTCCTGCTCCTGTCCTATCCCATCCTTCATCCCCCCAGGAGAGTACCCCAGTACTCAAGCCACACTTGTCAATCATCCACCTCCACACTCCTACATCTACCTGGAGAAAGTTCCCCAAGTGGCTCGTTATTACCAATTACCAACATACTGACCTTTACTTTTTTTTCCCTTGTATATCGAGAAGTGGGATTGAGCTCTTTCAGTCCTGAGATCCTAACTCTTTGGCAGCTCCACAGGAGCAAATGATCCTGCAGTGGAGGTTCCAAGTCAAGTCCATGAAGCGGAGGAAAGACAAGGTTGACCTGGTTCACCTGGTGCAAGCAGGAATGAGTGAGCTGCTCTCCCTGCTTTCTTCTAGCAGTGAAGAAAGAATGGTTGCATGTGCCGGGCGACCACATTTCAGAGGAAAGTAATTAAGGTGGGTAACGATGAGAGAGGGTCCCAGGAGCAGTCGGGTTACATTTTCTGCTTGGGAGGCCTTGTCAGTGGGAAAGGGGTCAGGACAAGGCCACATGTGTGGAACACTGGGTGCTCTTTCGTTTTCAAAGGCAGAATATGAGCAGTGTCGCCTGTGGCATGGAGAGAACTTCGCTTCTGCTCCACCACCTAAAGATCATCTTTCCCAGAAGTCCTAGCCCTTCCCACCTGTGCCACACACAAGCCTCCAAGTCCACGTTGTGAATAACACCTCACCTGGGGAATTATGTCCATGAATATATGGTTTATATGGGGTACTGACCTTTGATAAAGGGAATGTGGTGGTGGTGTGTTAGGTAAATGAGGGTGGGCAGTGAACTTCTACAAGATCCAAGGACCTGGATTATCTGTCAAATTCTTGGGTGTTAGCTGGTCAGGTGAGACAAAGATGTTGTCTGAGCTGTTACAGATAAAGTACAGAACTGGTGAAGCAGTTGCAGGCTTTTTTTTTTTTTTCTGTTTGTTTGTTTGTTTTTTTGGGGGGGTACTGACAAACCTTCCTACACCATTTAGCTCAGACTTTATGGCCCTTATATCTGGACCATGGTGGGCAGGACTAGACTAATGTATCCTTACACCCCAATATTACTACATGGCTGATAGAAGTGATTGCTGAATTACCAATGACCAGATCTGGTGTTCCGAAACCCAGTTTGGTAGCTTGTACTTGGTCAATTCTTTTTTTGTTTCTGGAGGTAGTGTATTACTCTGGCCCAGGCTGACCTGGAATTCATTATGTAGACTCAGGGTGGCCTCAAACTCATGGTGATCCTTTTACCTCTGCCTCCCAAGTGCTGGCATTAAAGGCATGCATCACCATGCCCGGTGTCCTTGGTCAATTCTTTTTTGTTGTTGTTTTGTTTTTTTTGAGGTAGGGTCTCACTCTGGTCCAGGCTAACCTGGAATTCGCTACGTAGTCTCAGGGTGGCCTCGAACTCATGGTGATCCTCTTACTTCTGCCTCCCGAGTGCTGGGGTTAAAGGGATGCCCAGCATGCTTGGTCAATTCTTATTCTATGAGTAGATGGGGAGATGCCACTCTACTGCCACCATACAAGGGTAAAAAGTATGGTACAATCGCCTGGACTAGCTGCTATTCCTGAGGGTGCAGGCCATAGTTCCTGGACTATGGGCAGTTATCTTAAAATCATGGGGAGCACAGAGCCTCAGAGGCCCCCAACACCTCATCACTGAAGCAGACCAAAAATGAACCCAACATGGCTCAGGGAAATTTTGTGGAAGAGGGGGCGGAAAGAATGTCAGAGCCACATGTTGGGTCATGATATGCAGAGACATTTATCTTACACATAACTGTGGGCTAACTCCACAATGCAGGACCCGTATACCTCAACAAGGAGGGCCCAAGGGGAGGGGGTAGGTCACGGATGAGCCTAATAATGGTACCAAACTGACTGTATTTGCTGAATACAAAACTAACTAATAAAGAAAAAAAAAAAAAAAGCAACAACAACAACAACAAAAATCATGGGGAGCAGGACTGGATCAGAATCTATCTGTCTGTCTCAATATTACCACATGACCAAATGAACTAATTGCAGAATTACCAATGACCAGTTCTGCTGTCCTAAAACAGCAGTTGCTCATGCTTGCCCAATGCCTACCTTACTGGTAGAGATGAAGGTGTCACCCTCTACTGCCACCATAAAAGGGGGAAAAGTATGTTACCATTGGCCTGGATGAGCAGCTATTCCTGCAACCATTCTGTCACAAGACAAACAGGTGACATGTATATTGCCTGATAGCAACGATTTACCTTTAGTGGTATATTTATTTATTTTAAAAATATTTCATTTATTCATTTATTTACTTAAGAGAGAAAGAGAGACAGAGATGGAGAGAAAGAGAATGGGTGCACCAGGGCCTTTAGCCACTCCTAATGAACTCCAGATACATACACCATTATGTGCATATCTGGCTTATGTGGGTACTGGGGAATTGAACCTGGGTCTGTAGGCTTCGCAGGCAAGTGCCTTAACTGCTAAGCCATCTCTCCAGCCCTTTAATGGTATATTTATCCACTATCTCTTTGTGACCAGGCTAGCCCAAGCTAATTCTCTAGTCTCTTGGGTCCATCCCTTCTCACAGGTCCACAGATTGACTCCATGCTGGATCTCTGCTGAGCTGTGGCAGGAGGACTACCGTGACACATTGCACCAGAAATTGACAATTGTGTAACAGGGTGCTTGGGGTCCAGGGAAGTCCTTGAGCCCCAAGCCCTAGGTTCATTTCTAATGTTAATCAGATAATTGAATAAAAAAGACTGAGAAGGATAATTATTAAATTATTATATTTATTGAGGAAACTAGAGCCAAGGAAAGGCACCCACGTGGCTAGAGATCCCATGTGGAGGATGTAGAAAAACCATGGAAAGAAAAGAGAAAAAAGAAAGTTCAAGGAGCTCCTGCCATGTGGGGAGCTGGAGGGGATAAAGAACCCATGTGGAGAGTAAGGGTTGGGGGACCCTCCCCTCAGCTCAACCTGGCTGGGTCTGGGCCAAGCCAACCCAGGCCCAGCCAAGGGAAAATCTCACTCACAGCTGAAAGTTTCCGACTGGTCTGAGAGCCTGCTGACCCCTTGCCAACGTATTTAAAACGTTATAATGGTGGGCTGTTTTTTGGCTCAGGTGAACCAGAGCTGGTTGGTTAGGACTAGGAGCTGTCTCAGCACGGGGTTAGCATGGATGCCAAGAGTTCCAGGGGCTGAACTTGGTCAACCGTAATGTTTAAATCCTCTGACAGACCTCCCTCCCAGGAGGGGTCCAGGATGTTTGTGGAAAACAGGTCTAGATAAGAAGTCAGATCATCTTTGATTTCTAGCAAGTGCAAACGTTTCTTTTTTTACTTTCAGAGGTCCAGTCACCTTATCATCTGCCTATTCCCTCTCATTTCAGCTGCTTTAGAGCAATAAACACAGATCACTCATCTGTCTCAGCGTGGGACCAACAGAAACCGGGGTTGAAGCCCTCTAATGGAAGAACCATGACATGAACCCTCCCCTGTTGGGACCTGCAGAATATAATGGTGGGGACAGATGGAAAGTGTATGTGTATGATGAGCAGTCATGGTCCCAATGCGTGTTTCCAATAGGGAGGTAGGTTGGATACCCTCATGTCCTGTAATGTTACAATACAGCATAGAAAGAATACATGGTGAGGTGTTTGCCCAGTTATAGGCACTAAATACACTGATTTTCTTCCATATATTTGGTGTGCAATAGATTTGGGTGGCATTGTCTCCCCACTAAATGGACAGGATGATGTCCATGGGGACATTCATACATACCTGGACAAATCCTAGCCACTCCTGCATCAAGGCCACATAATTGGGGTGTTATCACTGGCATCAAAGCCACCACCAAGTTGCTTGTGCTGCCTGGTGGTTTTGTGTGATGGCTGTTTTTGTCCCCAGGGTGGGCACAAGAGCCACAGGGTTACAAGTAGAAGCCCTTGCCCAACATGTGGTCCAGTCTTTGAGCATAACGTGGCATGTGCTTGCTTATGGTTCGATGACATTACCCAGGTGAGGAAGGTGGTGTTTGAGAGTAGGAGTTAAGGGACAGCTTGCTTGCTTTCTTTCTTTTGGTTTTTTGAGGTAGAGTCTTGCTGTAGTCCAGGCTGACCTGGAATTCACTATGTAGTCTCAGGGTGGCCTCGAACTCACGGTGAACCTCCTACCTCTGCCTCCCTAGTGCTGGCATTAAAGGTGGGTGCCACCACATCCAGCTGGGACATCTTTCTTGAAAGCCAATGTATAAAGAAGTTGGTGTCGTCTCCATTTGTTAGGCAGCCTCTGGTGTGAGGCTCTCTGTTCCTTTCATGACAACCTTGCCTCCTTCCATCCCCACAATAGGGCCAGGAGGATGTTATCCCCGTTGTATACAAGGTGAACCAGGGTGCAGACAGGGAAAATCTCGTCCACAGTCACATGACAAGCGAAGGCACAGTTGGAATTCACTCTCCTCACTTCATGTGAGCAGTCTCATGAATGCCATGTGGATGCTGGGCTGCGCATTTGTCACCTCTTCCCTATGAACAACCCTCAACATGAGCATCGCCATGGGAGTCACATTCATCCTGGGGCTCAGTGGGTGGTGAATGTGCACACCCCCAGGAGAGGAAGCGCTAGTAGAGTGAGGGCACATTGCTGTCACTGGCCCCATGCTCGGAGTGGAATGGGGATCTTCCCCCCTCCCTTGGGCAGCCCAGCCTAGGCACAGAGAGAGCCACTGCAGCCCCTGAGACCTGTGAGCTTATCCTGAGGTTGTGGTGTCAAAGAAAGGCCAGAGTGCATTCCCAGGGCCCTGCCTCCCAGGCAGGGGATGCTTCAGTGTGTGGGAGGGTGGCAGCCTTGTGACCAAGGGAGAAGGAGGATAAACGAGGAAAACAAGGTTCATGAAGCCCAGGGCAGGGCAGCTCCCTTGCTGGCCTGGTTACTCACTCATTGTGTCCTCCAGGAAGCCAGTCTTTCTTGGGCCTTAGTTCCACCATCTACATATAGACTAAGGTTTGGACTGAGGGGCCCCGCAGCCTTTCATCAGGATTCTTCTGTCTCTCCGTCTCTCCCACAGCCAGGGCCTTCCCTCTGCTCACCTGGGAAGGAAGGCCTGGCTGTCTGAAGTGTGGAGAGCAGGCCTCTGCAGCCTGAGGAGTTGACAGCCACCTTAGCCCCTGTACAGCCTTACTCGCTCTGTATCCTTGCAAATGGCCCAAGCCCAGCTGGAAGGCGTGGGCCGACCCTGGCAAGGGAGACATGGTAGCCACAGGATCATTGGCCTGGGATAGTGTCACTTGCTGTCAAACAAGGCCTCATTTCTGGTGACAGCAATTTCTGCTTTCATATGCACATTTGCCACATGCACAAATAGGCAGGATTATTTCTCCCGGCTGTCTCCTTTCTGTTACTTGTGTGGAGGTGACAGAAGTGTGAAGTAAGGACAACTCAGTATCTCCTTCCCTTCCCCTATGTGGCCTCCTAAGGGTGGGCCAATGGGTGCTTGAGTGTCCACTCCATGAAGATGGTAGTGAAATTGTAGGCAAATGTCTATCCTGCACTGTATGTGGCCTGTTTCCCGAGTCCTGGAGTCTTCCTTTTTCCAGATGAGGCTGGCCTGGGGGTGAGAACTAAGGACAGGGAGCACTGGAGCAGGGCCCTACAAGGCTCGAGTCCCCAAGCACCAGGAACCATCTATAATGGGAGCAGGGCACACAGATTGCCTATGGTTCCTTACCACAGCCTATTTGTCTTTCCAGGGCACAAGCGAGACCCATATCTGTCCTAGAATGACCACTGTGATAATTTGAATAAATGTTCCCCAATAGATTCAGGAGTTTATTAAAACTTCTTGGATTTCCACCCACCTGGCTAGAGGAGGTGTCACTGGGTAGATCTTAGGGTCCAGCCTTAAGGTGTGGTAATGGATTAGAAATTCCAATCTAAAGATATGCGAAATGCCTAATTCTCCCTGGAGTTCCTGAAGTGTGCTGTATGGTATGGCTTTCTCTCTCTCTCTCTCAATCTCTCTTTCTACTTGGTCCTTTAAGAGGAGGCCAACTGCTTCTGCCATTATGGAACTTCCCCTGGGTCTGTAAGCTTCAGTAAATCCCTTCCTCCATAACTGTGCCTGGTCTGGAAGTTCATCTCAACGACCTGAGGCCGTCTACTACAGCCACTTTTTGTTTCTTTTTCTTATGCTCTCTTTCATGTTCCCAACTCAGTCTGCCCCAGGTAGGCTCCAGGGAGCCCACCTCTGGTTCTCCCCTCACCACCACCCCACTCGGTCCTCTTCTCTCTGCCTGCTACAGCATATCTGGCTGGAGGACATGGAGAGTCAAATTCTGCTTTGCAAGCCTCTCAAGATACACATCCTGCTGTGTGCGCACCTGCAGAAGGCTCCCACTGCCCTTGTCCTGCAGAGGACCACAGGAGACACCTTGGCCAGGTGCTTCCAGGCATCCATCCAGCCATATGAGTTGTTTTGAGTACAATCTTTGAGAATTAGAAACAAATACTGTGCCAGGTGGCTGTGTGTGCCACCATGTGTGTGTGGAGGTCAGGGCCCAACTTTTGTGTCTGTGCTCACCTGTCTAATGCAAGTTTCTCTCAATCTCACTGTGGTAACCAGAGTCTCTGGGAAATTCTCCTATCTCTACTTCCCATCTGATGGCCCGAGTGCTGAGGTCACAGAGGCTTCTGGCTTTTTAAAACATTTTTAATGTGTATGTTTTTATTAGAGAGAGAGAGAGGAAAGAATTGGCATGTCAGAGCCTCAGCCACTGCATTTGAACTCCAGATGCTTGCGCCACCTAGTGGGCATGTGTGACCTTGTGCTTGCCTCACCTTTGTGTGTCTGGCTTATGTGGGATTTGGAGAGTGATGGAACATGGGTCCTTAGGCTTTGCAGGCAAGTGCCTTAACCACTAAGCCATCTCTCCAGCCTGCTTCCTGCTTTTTGTATGGACTCTGAGGATCACACTCAGGTACCAAGTTTGAACAGCACCACTTTATCCACTGGGCTGTCTCTGCAGCCCAGAATTGTTAGTACATTCATAATGATGTTTTGGCAAATCATTTGAAGACACATTTCTGAACTTTGTCTCATTAAGAATACATAGTGACATGTACTAAATAAGACCTAGTCTGAAAACAAAATGACAAAACAAAATATCCATTTCAGACAATACGGAAACCAGTGCTGGTGAGGTGGCTCAGTGGTTCGAGGCACTTGATTGCAAACTTACAGACCAGAGTTCAACCCTCTAGCACCCACATAAACCTGGACACAAAGTGGACCTTTGCCCATAATCTCAAGTGCCTAAGGCAATGGGGAGGCAAAGCCAGGAGAATTAGGAAATGTGCAAGCCAGCTGATCTGGGGCACTGTAGAGGCAAAACAATGAGATCTTATCTCAAAACAGAAGGTAGAAAGGGAGGACAAACAGTCTGACGTTGTCCTCAAATGTCCACATATGCTGTAAGGCACATTCTCCCCTCCTCCTATGCACACAGAAAACATACAAGCCACTGTGATGAAAACCTCATATTACTTATGCTAATTAGGTCTATTCCTACGTAGACCTGTAATTTTAGAAACATATTGAAAGTGAATATGTATTATATGGTTTAATCTAAAATTTATGGTTAAGATTGGATTTTGTTCTGAAAGAAAACCAATTAGAAGTGGAAGAAAAGCAAAGGAGCCTGAATGTGTACCATGCAGGAGGTCTTGTGGCTCACCTAAACATGCAGCTTAGCCCTTGTCTCAGTGTCTTTCCCTGATGTCAGGTAACCCAAGAGCCCCAGCTGTTTGCTCCAGGTGGGAGAGGAGAGTCCTGCAGATGCTGAGCCACCTATAGACACAGGATACTTGTCCCAGAGACAGGTACTCGCTCATGTTTGTCTTCCACCCTGTATCATGTGTTTGGAATTGAGAGTTGTTTCACAAGACCCAGTCAATATAACCCACTGCACTTACACTTTATAATGTTTTTTCTCCTTCAATATGGAATACGTGCTCAACCCTTTTTTTGTAGGCAGAAGGCAGGAGGATCTCATGTAGTTTGGGCTGGTCTTGAATTTTCTATATAGGTACATATAACCAAGGATAGATCTCTATCTATCTATCTATCTATCTGTCTGTCTATCTATCTATCTATCTATCATAAATTATTTATCCAATTTGCTATATATATAATCAAGGATGATGCTGAGCTTCTGATCCTCCTGCCTCTACCTCTCAGAGCTGGGAATATATACTGCCATAATCACAGGATGTATCACAATGTCCAGTTTTATGCTCTGGTGGGGAAGAACCCAATGCTTTGTCATGCTAGGCAGGCACTCTACCAACTGAGCTACATGGCCACAGCCCAACTTTTCCTTGTCAATCATTATATATTTTTTTTCTTTTCATGACATTTTTTGAATAATTTGTATAGCCCATTTATTTTACAGAATGTTCCTCAGTTTGAAACCATCACTGTTTCACCAGGATCACATTTAAGTTTTGCCTCTCTGGTCGTAGTATGATTTCTTGCAAAAACTCGGTCAGTACATCTAATATTCAGTAACTAGTTTCAAAATACCATTCTTCAGTAAATGAAAAAAAAGCTCCTTATGGAAAGAATTGATATCAGGTCTGTGACAGAGAGAGTACAAGAGGTGCTTAGGATAATTTGCTGTACAAAGCTAAGGAACTTCTTAAAAAAAAAAAAAAAGTCGTGGTTACATAAGATAGCAAAACAGACTTCAAATGGCCAAATATGGGACAAAGTGAGCTCTAAAAATCAGGATACTAATAAATTATAGTAGAATTAATTAAATAGAAGAGGAATCCATGGTGGTAATGAATAGATATAGTCATATGTAAAGGTGAGTATATTTTATTAATGGAGAACATCAAGTGAAAGTGTAGAAAAAATGGTAGTTAGAATACTGAGACTTTGCCACCATCACAATCAAGATTTGTTCAACCAACAATCATTAGAAAACCTTAAATCTTGAAGTGTAAGTTTCATAAAGAAAGATATTCATACAATCGCAAGTGTTACCCTACAGATTTCTTATAATTTATGAGGAAAATAATAACTCTGCAGTAGAAAGGCTGGAAGAAATTTATCAATATGTTGACCAGATGATTAAAAGGCAGATGGACAACATGCATCTACAGATGTGATCCTTAAAGGTAACAGAAACTCACTTGAGTAGCATTTCTTATATACCCCAAGATTTCCTTTTATTTTATTTTTAAAAAATTTGTGGTACTGAGGAGTGAAACCAGAGCTTTGTACATAGTACATAGTACATGAGATTCTTTTATTCTCTTTTTATGATGTTTTGAACATGCCTTGTGTATTCTTTTACTTATTTATTTCTGAAAGACAGGGAGGGAGAGAGAAAGCAAGTGGATGAGGGAACACCAGGGTCTTTCCCCACTACACACATGCATCACTATTTTTTTTTTTTTTTTTTTTGCACCATTACTTTTTGTGTCTTGCTTCATGTGAGTACTGGGAAAATTTGAGTTTAGGCCAGCAGGCTTTGCAAACAAAAGATTTTAATCTCTAATCCATTTCCTCAGCCCTTCATCTCTGTTTTCTGCCTTCTTAAAACTTCCTTGGTTATATATCTTCAACTGTGTTGATTTGAATGTAAAATGATCCCCATAGCCTCAATTGTTTGTGATTTAAATGCCTACTTAGTCTGTAGCTAGGAGAGCCTTTGGGAGGTAGAGCATTGCTAGATGAGGTGTGGCTCTGGGGACAGGCCTGGAAGTGCATTAGTCCAGACCACTTCCTGTTTAGAGCCAGCTCATCTTTATTGCTGTCTCCCTGTTGCTGATGTAGAAGATGTGAGCCTGCTGCCTGCTCTACCATGCTTCCCTTGCCGTGATGAAACTTCCCCTCAAAATTGTAAGCTGAAATAAATCTTTTCCTGTCCAGAGCTGCTTCTGGCTGGGTATTTTGTCCCAGCATAAAGGAAGTAACTACTACAAACTCCATCTATTATTTTGTTTTCTAAAAAGAAAGTGCTGTAGATTAAACCTAGGGCTTTGGACATTCTAGGCAAGTACTCTACCACTAAGCTACATTTCTGGCTATAAATTCTAAATTGCAATCATTGAAATTTTAATTGCTAAGTTTTTTTGTTCCATGATTATTCTTTTTCATAAAATTACATTCAGAATGTAGTACTATTGTGTGCACATTAATACACTAATGAGTATAGAGAGACATTGTGAATAAATGAATAATGATTAGAGTGACACTAGCCTTCACAGCCAGATTTAGCACAAATATAGGACACATACTGATATTTGAATTTCAGATGTATAAGTAATTGTCTAATATAAATAATCCAAAACATTAAAGTACTTTATACTAAAAGTGTTTGTGGCTCATGTAATTCAGCTTTAACTGGGTGTCACCCAGCAGCATCAGAAAAGAACGCTCCAACACGAGTATGCAAGTTGACTTCCTCTAAAAAGTGAAAATAAAAAGCAATAAGGGAGCTAAGACAGAACCTCACCCAAGCCCCCTGCAGGTAATTTGCAAGATCCAAAAAATGTTTATTAGCTGCTTGAAGAAATTAGATGAAGTAGGAAAAGCAAGAATATCAAGCTGCCTCATGTGTGATGGATGTCAACAAGCATCAGTAAAGGATACTTTATGAAAGGGAGAACTCATTTAGCAATAGGGAGTCTATAATCTATAGAGCTAATAACTAAGGGCGAGGCTGCTGCAAACTAAGATTTAGCAGAAACTTTTCTTTGGCATTATTATTTTTTGGGGGGAGGGTTTTCGAGGTTGGGTCTCACTCTAGTCCAGGCTGACCTGGAATTCATTACATAGTTTCCGGCTGGCCTTGAACTCATGGAGATCCTCCTACCTCTGCTTCCTGAGTGCTGGGATTAAAGGCGTGCGCCACCATGCCTGGCTTGAATTAACATTTTTTAAATTTACCAGTTGTCTCAGTATCATTTACTAGATACACACTCTATTCCAACTTATTTAAGGTTCTACTTTAATCATATTCTAAATTCTTATATTTGTGAACTATATATATATAAAATGTGTATACAATAATCGGAGTCTGTTAAGTTTCATTGGTTTTCTTATATTTGGAACTCATTCAGGACCAATCTTTAAATGCTGAATTGAGTAAATATACTATTCTGTTGTGTATAAAGTTATCAATATATTTCAAAATACTTTAAGGAAAGAACGTGAAGTTCCAGTTGATCAATATATATATATATATATTTTTTTTTTCAAAAGTAATTTTACTTACCTTAGTAGACAAAACTTGTAGTAGTATCAACTAGTTGTTGTTGTTGTTGTTTTGAGGTATGGTCTCACTCTAACCCAGGCTGTCCTGGAACTCACTCTGTAGTCTCAGGCTTGTCTTGAACTCAGTGATCCTCCTACCACTGCCTCCCAAGTGGTGGGATTAAAGGTGTGCACCAACACACCTAGTTTTAGCTAGGTTTTAAAGTGAATTAGGATATATCTTAGTAGGATTATCATATCTTCAATAAAAATGTTGTGTATTTATCTTCCCAGACCTTGTCTATCTACCCTGCAGAACATGGGTCTTTCAAGATAAGCAAGACCGAGTCAGATGTAGTGGTAATGCTTCAATGCATGGGAGAAAAAGCCCTCTGCCTAGAAAAAAAAATTCCCCATTAAGAAACAAGAAAATGTCTTTTCTCTTTTTAGTGTCACTTATTTTTATTTAGTTAAAAGTAGCAAATGTTACATAATTCATTTCCTTAGGAATATTTGTTGTGTACAACCACACTGTTATCAAGCAGCGTTCCTGGGACGTTCCCTGGGTCCGTCACATTGCCCTCTGAACTACTGTCTCCTTTTCCAAGCTTACATATCACCTTATGACAACATGACATCAAGTGAGAAGCCTCTGAAGAGTATTTTAACTTTTGTCGATTTACAAAATGGTTTTTTTCTGTGTTATTTTGAGATTTTAAATTCATTTTTCTTCTGTTGCAATGAAAATATACCACTTAAAATTAACCAGTATAGCAATATAACCAGCCACATACATAAGATGTTTAATCTTATAGAGGATTTTTTTTTTTTTTTTTTTTTTTTTTAGCAAGAGAGAGACGGAAAATTGGCTTGCCAGGGCCTCAGCCACTGAAATTGAATGCCAGACGCTTGTGCCACCTAGTGGGCATGTGCAACCATGTGCTTGCCTCACTTTTGTGTGTCTGGCTTATGTGGGATCTGGAAAGAGATGGAACATGGGTCCTTAGGCTGCTCCGGCAAGCACCTTAACCTCTAAGCCATCTCTCCAGCCCTTATAGAGGAGGTTTTAAGTGATGTTGGTATTTGAGACATTTGTATTTAGTATATCTTGGACAATGAAAATTTAGAAGTATGTCTACTATTCAGCCAAAAACATTATTAGGTAAATTAATGTATTGCTTAAATACATAAAAAACTTGGGCTTATTTGTTTTTCAGAAGTGTGTTGAGATAGTTTAACACTGAAAAGGTTTTACTGTTCCCATACATGTTTAGATAACAGAATAATCCTGTAATTTTATTGCTAAAACACCATTACACATTATTATCAAAATATAGGCTTTACTGCTTTCATATTCGTGAACACTAATTTCTTCAGTGTTTTCTTTTTGCCATCATGTGTTTATGCAAAATCCAAAAACTGTAATGGTAATAACCAATGTACAAGGTTTGGTTAGTACAATGATAGGGAAAGTTGAAGTTTTTGTTACTATGAGAAGAACTCTGATGGGCCAGTTAAATTAGATGTACAGAGAAGTACTTGGGAATATAGAAATGTGTATTGTCAGACACCACACTGCATGCTTGTTTGGGAGGACTTCTCTGGTTTGATGTGTCACTGAGATTTAATGTGGAATCTCCATGCAGCTTCTTGAGCAAGTTTGTTACTCCATCAGGAGAGCCCGTGGATGTGACAGTATCTGACAGCCTGCCCCTGCACAGGTCTCCGTGCTGCTCACCACCAGCGAGGTTACAGATTCTCCAGTAGGATCCAATGTTTGAATTAAAATCAGAGGTGCTTTATTTCAGTTACCTGTAACAACTATGAAAAAAGCAAATTTTAAAAAAGTACAATTTTTTGTTAAAACTTTTAAGCTATTTTTAACAATTGTATGAGGGATTTGGTTTTGTATCTATTATAAATTTGTACCTAGAAACACAAATTATTGCCTGGGTTTGGTGTCATACACCTGTAGTCCTTGCATTTGAATGGTTAAAGCAGGAGGATCCAAGTTCCAGCCTAGCCTCAAAACAAACAAAAAACTCCAACAAAACAAGCAAACATAAATACAAATTGTTGAGAAGATTATCATTATTGAGATGTCTTGTGAATCATTTTATGATCCAGGGGAATTTCAGCATAGAAAACAGATAAAGTTTTTAAGATTAAATTTTATTTGAAATGATTTAAAAATTATTGGCTAAATTTGAAAACAGAGTAAACTCTACATCCAATCAGCCATTTAAAAAACTATCAACAATTTTGTATGCTATTTTCAGTAATGTTTATTGGCTGCTTACTGACTGTTTAGCAGTTTCCCCAACCTGCTTTACCTCATTTAAAGCTCAGTATATCAACTACTAGGTCAGAGACAGAATTACTACAAAGCTGTTCAAACTTACTTGCACGCCTTTAATCTCAGCACTCAGGAGGCAGAGGTAGGAGGATCCCCATGAGTTCAAGGCCAGCCTGTGACTACATAGTAAATTCCGGGTCAGCCTGAAGTAGAGCAAGACCTTACCTTGGAAAAAAAATAATGAATTAAAAAAAAAAGCATACTTGCCTGGATACCTTCTAAAAAGAGGGCCAATATATTTACATGTTTGTTTGTCTTTTCTGTTTTTTTTTAAACTTTAATTTATTTGAGAGAGAGAAAGAGGCAGAGAGAGGGAGAGTGAGAATGAGCACACCAGGGCCTCTAGCCACTGCAAACAAACTCCAGACACATATGACCCCTTGTGCATCTGGCTTATGTGGGTCCTGGAGAGTCAAACCGGGATCCTTTGTCTTTGCAGGCAAACACCTTAACCACTAAGCCATTTCTCCAGCCCTTCTATTCTTTTTTTTTTTTTTTTTTTTTTAAGCCAGGGTCTCACTATAACCCTGGCTGACCTAAAACTTATTAATGTGCTTCTGAGTCCTAGGATTAAAGGTGAGCTACTACATGTTGCATATGTTTACACAGAGCCACAGCAGCTCAACAACTGGATATGACTGAAATGCATAGTTATGTGTTTCTGCCATTGCATGACTATCAGAGTATACTTATACAAATCTGAATGGTATTAGCCTATGCCTCACAAAGGCTATAAGCATATGTGTGTGAGAATCTATTCTGGGGCCATGATGAATAAAACAATATAAAACACAAGAGAAAATAATTCACTCAAGAGACAGATATCCATGACCTAGCAGTGCCTGACACTATCTACAGAAGACCATCATAATAGAAGGAAAAGATGGTGACATCAAAATAGAAAAGAGACTGGTTAAAAAGAGGAGGGAATATGATGGAAAGTGGAGTTGTGAAGGCGAAATTGTGGGAGAGGCAATTACCATGGTTATTATCTATGATTGTGGAAGTTGTCCATAAATAAAGAGACAGATTGTAAAAATGGGTGATGCTAGTATAACATGCCATATAGATTTACAGTAATATTTTATAATAAATAAAAGTACATTTAAAAAATAAACACTGTAAGGCTGGAGGGATGGCTTAGCAGTGATGGTGTTTGCTTGGAAAGCCAAAGGACTCAGGTTTGATTTCCCAGGACCCACATAAGCCAGATGCACAAGGTGTTGCATGTGTCTGGACTTCATTTGCAGTGGCTGGAGGCCCTGGTGAGCCCATTCTCTCTGTCTCTAATGAAAAAATTTAAAAAGTAAAAACTATGGAATAATTAATACGTAAGCTAGTAACACAGCCAATAATCAAGTTTATACACTGTTCATTGTTGGATGTGCTCTACCATTTTTTTTTTTTTCTAGGTAGGGTTTCACTATAGCTCAGGCTGACCTGGAATTCACTACGTAGTCTCAGGGTGGCCTTGAACTCATGGTGATCCTGCTACTTCTGCCTCCCAAGTGCTAGGATTAAAGGTGTGTGCCACCATGCCTGGCTGTGCTCTACTTTTATGTAACTGGCAGCACAGCAGGTTTGATTACACTATCTTTATGATAAAGATATGAATAATAAGTTATGAAAGTTATAATGGCTACATCATACAGAATTTTTAGCCTCATTGTGGTGGTTTGAATGTTCCCCATTGCCTCATGTGTTTGTGATTAAACCTCACATTTAGTCCCAGCTGGTGGAGCCTTTGGGACGTGGAGCCTTGCTAGAGGAGGTGTGTCTCTGGGCATGGGCCTTGGGATGTTATTACCCAGCCCTACTTGCCACACTTAGCTCACTCTCTCTCTTCCTCCCCAGGGATGGGGAGATGTGATGCCTGGCTGGCTTCTGCCATGCTTTCCTTTCCATGATGAAGTTTCCTCTTGGAATTGTGAGCCAGAAATGAAGCTTTCCTTCCATAAGATGCTTTCAGCCAGGTCTTTTGTCCCAGCAACAAGACAATAGCTGCTACAGAAAATTGGTCCTGAGTAGTGGGACCACTGTTCTAATAAGCCTGACCATGTGTTTTTTAATTAATTAATTAATTGGTGTGTGTACATGTGTGCATGCATGCCAGTGTCTCTTGCTGAGCAAAAAACACCAGATTTTTGTGCCACATTTTTGTGTCTGGATTTTATGAGTATGTTTGGGAATTGAACCCATGTCAACAGGCTTTGAAAAAAGTTCCTTTAGCTTCTTTTTTTTTTTTTTTTTTTTGGGGTTTTCTAGATAGGGTCTCAGTCTCAGGGTGGCCTCGAACTCATGGTGATCCTCCTACCTCTGCCTCCCCAGTGCTGGGATTAAAGGCGTGCGCCACCACACCCGGCTCCTTTAGCTTCTTGACCCGTCTCCCCAACCACCCCATGTGGTTTTTAAAAGTTTTTTTGGATGTAGTTTACAGAAGGAACATAGAATTAGTTTTGAACTTTGGTCTAGAGAAGCTTTACAATGCTACAAGGAGAGTTTAATGAGCCATCCTGGTGAGATTTTTGAAAGACCAAGATGCAGGCAGAAGTATGGACTATATAGACTTGGGTTATGATATTTCATAATGGAAAAGAGAACTTCATCAGGAACTTGGCTAGAGGGAATTAATATAATGTTCTTGCAGAAAGAACTTGAGCAAAGTTGAGTTTTAAAGTAATGGACTAGTATGTTTGGCAGAGGAAAATACAAAGCAGAAGGATGTGAAAAATGTGGAGTCCAGTGCAGGAAGAAATGTGAATTGGTTTTGCATCCCAGGTCCAGATACTGTAGCCGCTTCAGCTGTGATTGTCTGAGAGATCACCACCTCTATGAGTGGGTCAGCTGCTCTGCACTGGGACAACAGGAGTGCTGATTCCTTTGGAAGGAAGGGGCCTGAAGGAAAAATGCTGAAAGTGTTTCCTCCTCCTCAAGGTTGGCCATTTATCCTCCCAAATAAAAAAAATAAATTGGCAGCATCACCTACCTGATACTGGTTTTTGGACGCACTAATATTCAGGGAATAGAGGATCATGGATTACTAGGCAGTGTGAGGCAGGATTAAAGTGCCTGCAAGGAAGCCCTGAGAGATCATTGTACGAAACTGTGAAAATGAACCAGGGGTTGCAGTGCGGATGCCAGAATTTTGGAGTTTCTAGGACTATGGATAGCCACCTAGGAAAGCTGCTGGCTCAGGGTGGATTCTGCCTAGGAAGCAAGCAGAACAGCTGGAGAGGCACAGCTACCCAAGCTTTCTAGAGCCCCAGAGGATTTCGTTAGGAGTTCCAGTTGTCCAGTTGGAGTGGCAGGACTTGATGTTTGCCCCGCTAGTTTTGATCTGCATTAGTCCAATCTTTCCTTGGTATACTACCTTTCTTCTTTTTTGGAATGGAAATGACTATGGAACTTTTAAGGTTGGACTGAAAGCATTTTGCATCATGTGATGGCCATGAGTCCATGGGGGCCAGGCGTGTAAAGTGGTGGTTTAAATGTGGAATGTGCCCCATAGCCTCATGCAATATGTATATATATATATATATATATATATATATATATATATATATATATATATATATGTAATGTGTGTGTGTGTGTGTGTGTTATTAAGCCTCATACTTATTCCCCAGCTGGTGGAGCCCTTGGGTTGTGGAGCCTTGTTAGAGGAGGTGTGGCTCTGGGGGTGGGTCTAGGATTGTTATAGCATATTCATGCTTGCTATGTTTAGCTCACTTTCTCTCCTTCCTCCCTGCTAATGGGGGAGATGTGACAACCAGTTGTCTGTTCCTACTATGCTCCCCCCCATGATGAAACTTCCCCTCAAAAGATTAAGCTGGAGACAAACCTGTTCCTTCTATAAGCTGCTTCTGATTGGATGTTTTCCCCTAGCAATGAGATGGTAAATGCTACATTGAGTATAATCTTATTGGACTGCCACCATTGTGTATGCAGTCTGTCATTAACTAAGACTTCAGTAACCAAATATAAGTACGTTTGCAAGAATAAGATATTTCAAACATAATCACTTGGGGCTCACTATGATATACTTATTGTACTTTGTGTGATTTCAGGAAGGGCTCACTAGGATGTACTTACTGGATGTTGTATGATTTCAGGAACGGCTCACTTGGATGCACTTACTGGACATTGTGTGATTTCAGGAAGGGCTCACTAGGATGCGCTTACTGGACATTGTGTGATTTCAGGAAGGGCTCACTTGGATGCACTTACTGGACATTGTGTGATTTCAGGAAGGGCTCACTAGGATGCGCTTACTGGATATTGTGTGATTTCAGGAAGGGTTCACTAGGATGCGCTTACTGGATGTTGTATGATTTCAGGAAGGGCTCACTTGGATGTACTTACTGGACATTGTGTGATTTCAGGAAGGGCTCACTAGGATGCACTTACTGGATATTGTGTGATTTCAGGAGGGCTCACTAGGATGCACTTACTGGATGTTGTATGATTTCAGGAAGGGCTCACTAGGATGTACTTACTGGACATTGTGTGATTTCAGGAAGGGCTCACTAGGATGCACTTACTGGATATTGTATGATTTCAGGAAGGGCTCACTAGGATGTACTTACTGGATGTTGTATGATTTCAGGAAGGGCTCACTAGGATACACTTATTGCACATTGTGTGATTTCAGGAAGGGCTCACTAGGATGTACTTATTGGACTTTTCCATCTGTTCCATATATAGTGACATTGTTGTTGACAATCTCAAGATGTGTTCTAGGAATACCTGCAATATTGCCAGTTTAGTGAATACTTAAGTGTAGTCACTTTATAGAATGCTTGTAATAAAAGAAACTTAGTTGGTGTTTCTGCAAATTTGACAACAATCCTAAAACTTACATGAGATTATTATCAAATGGCTGAGGATATGAGCTTTCAAAAAGACAAGAAAGGGGAAATTTTCATCAAATGTCTTGGGGAGGAGTCTAAATTATTTTTTTGTATTCTATGGAAAATGGTTTCAAATGAAGAGGCAACTAATGAGTATAAAACTTAAAAAAATAGTATAGAAAGCATATGTCTGTGACCTCAGTATTTGGATGTCTGAGACAATAGGATGGTTAGTTAGGCCAGCCTAGGCTACAAAACTAAAAAAATCAAAAGACTTAAAAAATGTAATAGACATATCAAAATGTGACATCAAAATAGACCAGGGGCTAGTTGGAAAGAAGAAGGGATGCAGTGGAGGGGGGACAAGGGAGGGGGAACAAAGGGGAGTGGGGGAGGGGATTATGATCATGGTCTATTGTGTGTATTTATGGAGGCTGTCAATTAAACTATTTTTAAAAGACAAAACATTGTGTACACAGAACCCAGGACTGGATGGATTTACTGAGAATTCTGTGAAGTCTTTCAAGAAGAGCTAACACCAATGTGCCTCACACTGTTCTGAAAACAGAAAGGGAAGGATACTACCACTCCACAAAGCCAACATTACTCAGATTCCAAAACTGGAAAGAATCCAGTAAAACATAGATAATGTCCCTGAAGAAGGCACTTGAAAGCCACATTAAGGACACATCAAAAATATCACACAGCATGACCAAGTGGGCTATGTCCCAGGGGTGCAAGGATGAACCACATATGTGAGAATTAAAGTTCCTGGACAGGAGCTGCACCTACGGGCTGATTAGCTAATTAGAACTTGAGTGACCCTAAAGAACTGGAATAGTGCATGTCCACAGCCAAACATTTTGGCTCGTCTTAGCCCTTTTAAAAAATATTTTATTTTGAGAGAGAGGGAGAGGAAGCCAGATAGAGAGAGAATGGGCATACCAGGGCCTCCAGCCACACTGCACATGAACTCCAGATGCATGTGCCACCTTGTGCATCTGGCTTACATAAACAAAATAAATTGAAATTGGGTCAAAAACCTAATATAAGACCTGGAACTCTGCAACTGATAGAAAATAGTTGCAGTACATTTCAAGACAGAGGCCTAGACAAGGACTTTCTAAGAAGGATCCCAGTATCACAGGAAACAATCCTAAGAATTGATATTAGGAAACTTGAATTAGAAAGCTTCTATACAGAAAAGGAAACAATCAGTGGAGTGAAGAGACAGCCTGCAGAATGAGAGAAAGTCTTTGCCAACTATACTTCCAACAGGGAATTAACATAAAGAACTTCCCAAACTAAATGCCAAAACCCAAACCATCCAACTAGTAAATGGGCTAATGAATAGACAGTTCCAAAAGGAAGAAACACAAATACCCAATAAATATTTGAAAAAGTGTTCAACATCCTTAGTGTATTGGAAATGCAAGTTGAAACTACTTTGAAGGGCTTTTTAAGGGTAGCTCAGCTGGAAGGGTGTCTGCCTACTCTATTTGAAGCCTTGCATTCCATTCCCAGCACCACATAAAACCAGGCATTGTGGCACATACCTGTAACGCCAGCACTCAGGAGGTGGAGTTAGGAGATAAGGAATTCAAGGTCCTTACAGATTCATAGTGAATTTAAGGATAATCTAGGCTACATGAGACCCCTATTTAAAAAAAAAAATCAGCAAAAAAGGCTGGAGAGATGGCTCAGCAGTTTAAGGCACTTGCTTGTAAACAAACTGTGATGGCCCAGGTTTGATTCCTTAGTGCCCACATAAACCAGATGCATCTGGAGTTTGTTTGAAGCAGCAAGAGGCTTTGACATGCCCATTCTCTCTCTATCTCTCTCTCACTCTCTGATTGCAAATACGTTATCTTACAAGAAAGATATTTGCATATCCATCTTTGTTGCTAAATAATTCCCAATAGCTACGATGTGAAACCAGCCTAGCTCTCTATCAGCAGATGAACAGATAAAGAAAACGTGGTATATATACACAGACTTTATTTAGCTGTGAAGAATGAAGAAAAGTGAGAGGAACTAGAAATCAGTTTGTTAAGTGAAAAGACAAAATATGTTGTTCTCATATGCAGAATCTAAATTTTGGATCTATATTTGAATATATAGTTATATACATATGAAGCATGTATATGTATGTGTATGTATATATGATGTATGTACATATATGTAGAAAGAGAACTGAGAAGGGGGTCAGGTCAAAAGGAGGGGACAGAGTAATGGCATTTCTGTGTCATGAGAGCAGAAGGGAGGTGCCACAGAGAGGAGGGAAATAAGAGGGGACATGGGCTTAGACAGCAAAAGGGGGAATAAGAACAAGCAAACTGATACATGTGTGTATCAGCTACTTTCTCACTGCTGGGACAAAACACCTGACTGGCAGCATTTATGGGAGAAAAAGGGGTTTTGCCTTATGGTGGGGAAGGTGTGGCAGGCCAGAGCAGGAAGCCCATGTCACATCTCCCCAGGACCAGGAAGCAGAGAAGGAATCACAGGTGGGGCTGCTGGACAGCAAAACCTCAAGACCCGCCCCCAGTGACTCACTTGCTCCAGAACCTCCTAGAGGCTCTACAACCTTCTTTCTTTTTCTTTTTATTTAGTTATTTGCAAGGGGGGGGGGGAGAAAGAGAGAGAGAGAGGGAGAGGGAGAGGAGAGAATGATGTGCTAGAAACTGTAGCCATTGAATGTGAACTCCAGGTGCATGTGCCTCTTTGCGCAGTACTAGGGGATCAAACCTGGGTTGCTAGGCTTTGCAGGCAAGTGGCTAAACCACTGAGCCATCTCTTCAGCTCTCTGCAACTTTTTTGAACAGTGCCACCAGCTGGGGATTAAGTATTCAAATACATGAGCCTATGGTGGGGCGTTTTGCATCCAAACCACCACAATGTATATGGAAATGCCACAGTGAAACTCATTACTTTGTATGCTAACTACAAAATTAATTTTAAAATTAAGGCAAAGTAAATAAATTGAAGTTCAGGAAACCAAGTGACTTTCCAACTTTCATAGAACCAACTTTCCAGTCAGACTTTTTGTTCCTAAATTATTAGCTGTGATGGTGAATTTTGTATGTCAACCATGGTGTAGTTATCTGGTCAAATGACAGCCTAGGTATGGCCTTGGAAGTGCTTTTAGATGAAGTTAACATTGTATTCAGAACTGTGATTAAAGCTTATTGCCTTCTATAATACGAAGCCTTTTTTATTAGAGACAGAGAGAAGGGGGGGTAGTGAGAATAGGTGTGCCAGGGCCTCTAGCCACTGCAAACGAACTCCAGACGCATGTGCCACCATGTGCATCTGGCATACATGGAACCTGGAGAATTGAACCTGGGTCCTTAGGCTTTTCAGGCAAGTTCCCTAACCGCTAAGCCATTTCTCCAGTCCGTGAAGCCTTTTTAAATCAGTTGATGGCCTTTAAAGACCGGTGTCCCTGAGGAATTTTGCCTCCAGATTGACTTCGAAGTTAAGACTCCAACATTAATTGGTCTCGACCCTGCCAGCCTACATTTTTAGACTCAACAATCCCCACAATTGCATGAGCCAATTCCTTGAAATCTCTCTTTCTCTGTGCATATGTGTACACATACACAATACATATACATGTATACACACATATACATATGTATATATTACATGCATAAATACATCCTATTCTGTTTTTTTAAATATTATTTCTCTATTTGCAAGCACAGAGAGAAAGATAGGTGCACCAGGGCTTCTAACTACTGCAAACGGACTCCAGATGCATGCACCACCTTGTACATCTGGCTTCACACAGGTACTGGGGAATCGAACCTGGATCCTTTGACTTTGTCGGCAAGCACCTTAACCACTGAGCAATCTGTCCAGCCCCTAGTACTGTTTTTTGAGGGAATTATGTGCTATGGTGGGAATGGCTTGTAATCCAAGGTTTCATGCCTGGAGACTTGGTCTTTGGTATGGTAATATTGGAATGGTGGCACTTTCAATAGGAGATGCTTGGTAGAAGGCAGTTAGGACATTGGGAACACCACTCTGGGAAGGAATTCACATTGTTCTCTTCAGATCTCAATTCCATGTTGCAGGACTGGATTATCACAATAGCTAAGTTTGGCCCCTGGATCTCTTTGGCTGCTTGTCTTGCATACGATCTCTTCTGTTGGGCTCTCACTGTTGTAAAGCCATCCTCCAGGAGGTCCCTACCAGAGACTGAAAAGATGGGTCTACCAGATTGTGAACTTTAAACCTCCAAGACTGTGAGCTAAATAGACCTTTGTTTTGTACTTTACCTATCCTTGGGAATTTGGTGATAGCACCAGAAATAGACTCATACTAAAAGATATGCCCTTTATGATAATGTTGGGACTTTATTGGTCACTAATCAAATCGTCTTGGGAATTCACTTGATCTCTTTAGGCTTTTTTTTTTTTTTTTTTTTTCAATCTTCTTTTTCTTTCTTTTCTTTTCTTTTCTTTTTTTTTTGAGGCAAGCCCAACAGACTGGCCTCTTTTTTTTTCTGAGAGAGAGAGAGAGAGAGAGAGAGAATGAATTGGTGTGCCAGGGCCTCCAAGTGCTGTAATCGAACTCTAGACTCATGTGCCACCTTGTGTGCATGCATCACCTTGTGTGTCTGGCCTATGTAGGATCTGGGGAGTCAAACATGGGTCTGTAGGCTTTGCAGGCAAGTGCCTTAACTGCAAAGCCATCTTTACAGCCTGATCACTTTAGGCTTTCATCTCACCATATAATAAAATCATGTTAGTCCAGGGTTTCTCAACCTTAGCATGGGTGACTAGAAACTTTTTTATGAAATGTATGATGTTTGGTGCAGCCCTGGGCTCTGTCCACTAGATGCCAGTAGAGCCACCTCGTTGCCACATCTGAATTGCCATACATTTCCAAGTATCCTTGATGGGAGCAAAAGGGCAAAATAACCTTGCTGCTCTGTTAAAGCGACACTGTATTAAACCATCATTGTTATACTATATGCACATGAAACATGTTTGAGAACTTGAATAGTGATGCAGCTTTGAAAATTTCAGGAGAAAGTTGTTTGGTCACCTAGTGGGATGATTCAGAGGTGATGATATTCTAGTATTCTTATAAATATTTTCTTTAGTTTATGTAAGAGATGAAAATGAGAAAGGGGCCATAAATATTGGCATTTTGGAGCACTACAGGCAACTTCAGGGCAGCCACAGAAATGAGAGCAAATGGTTTTGATTTTTAAATGAAGGCTAGAATTCAGCTGTCACCCTCACGGAAAAGCGCCTTAGCTGGAACATGGTGGTCCTTCTTTCCAGTGTAAGCCACCAATGACAGCTTGAGCTCTGCTCTGCAAGGGGGTACAGTCCCCCCTCCCCCAGGCCATGGTGGGTGTTGCTAGGCTTCGTGGATGTCTAGGAATTGTAGACATCTATGTAATTGTTCAGTACAGATTTCCCTGATAATAGTAACGGTATGAAAATTACTTTCCAAAGAATATTTTTGGTGTCAAGGCAGAGAAGCAGCAGTGAGTTAAGTGGCCCAGAAGGAAAATTGTAGTAGCGGTCCAGTAGATGCGCTGTGTCTAATTTCTTAAGCACGTCCAAATTCATGATTCATGTGATCCTATCTTTCCCAGCAGCATATTTTCCTCAGTCTTTGGATGTAATTTGAATTACTTCAAATGAAAAGTGTCTGCCTATGTAATCAAGGTTTCCACTCTAGTGTCAATCTCCACTTCTGATTCAAAGAAACATGTATTCCTTGTCTAAGCCATTTGACTGTTCAAAGAAAGCAAGCATAAGAACATTGTATTCAGAGCAAAAATTTTGTCCTTTGATTCAATTTTTTGTTGTTTTGTTAAACAGGGTCTTGTCTTTTAGCCTAGAATGGCACAGAACTATGTAGCTCAGACTAGCCTGGAACTTCAGATCTTCCTGCCTCAGCCTCGACACTTTCTGATTATAGATATGTACCACCATGCCCTGGCCCTTTGTTTCAGGTTTAATTCATGCATAGCTAGGTGATTTAGTCATAAACAGAAAAGGTTGATCTAAAAATGTTTATTGTTCACTTCTTTAGAACTCTGTATGGCTTTGTGTCTGTCCTTGGCAGTCTAAGATATGGACATTAAAATACTTTATGGAGGGGCTGGGGAAATGACTTCGTTTGCCTACGAAGACTAAGGACCCAGGTTCTATTCCCCAGGACCCACATAAACCAGATGCACAAGGGGAAGCATGCATCTGGAGTTCCAGTAGTGGCTGGAGGTCCTGGCATGCCCATTCTGCCTTTCTCTCTGTCTTTTCCTCTCTCTTAAATAAATAAATAAATAAATAAATAAAAATGCTTTTTGGAGTTCTGAAGTGCAATAATGTGCCCAAAAAGCAGTCATATGACTTGGAGAGCTGGTTACATGGCATTCAAACAGGACCTTGGTCATCATATGCCAGGAAAGCTGCTAACCTCATGCCAAAATGAAAAGCTTAAGGAGCATACTTAATCCATTATCTCATAATTGCAAAGTGATAAGACTCACAATGTCTTCAAATGTATAATCTTTTGTGGATATATCTATGTATTTATATAGATGGATATATGTATACATATAAACATTTTTATCTTCCATTATTAAGATTATCTACCATTATGTTTGAGACAAGAGAAAGAATTCTATTGCTTTTGTGAGTAGTTTTTTGTTTTTTGAAGAAGACATTCTTATCAAGCTAGACTTTTATATAACAAAACTGATAAGGGACTGATAAGAACAATGGGGCCATAGTAGTGGGTAGAGAATGAAATGGGTGATTGTATTATGCATTGTTCCATATCCCATTCAAAACAGCCAGAAAGCCAGGCATGGTGGCAGCACACCTTTAATCCCAGCACTCGGGAAGCAGAGGCAGGAGGATTGCCATGAGTTTGAGGCTACCCTGAGATTACATAATAAATTCTAGGTTAGCCTGGGCTGCAGCAAGATCTGACTTTGAAAAATCAAAAGAAATAAAAATAAAACAGCCAGAAGAAGTGAAGACAAGTAAAATAGAGTCAAAGATGGCCATAGTTAGAGAGTAGGCAAAACAGAAGTGAAAGAAGTGGAGGTTGAGGATGGAGGGACGTTTCTAGAGTGCTTGCTTAGCAGGTATGGCCTGGTTTCATCCACCAGCATCGCCAAGAAAAAAAAAAAAAAATAGAGGTTTGAAAAAATGAGAATACATTTTTAACTCAGTTGAGCTACTCCCTCACTGTTGTTTATATACTATGAATCAATGAATTCATATGAATCAATTCATAACACAAACGAATATTTTTTTCACACATTTTCCATCAAAATAGTGGGGATAATATTAGTTAGCTTTCCTTTATTGTAGCAAATACTTGAGACAGTCAGCTTCTGAGGAGGAAAGCTCATTATGCCTCACATTTCTGTCCATGACAACCGGCTGTGTTGCTTCTGGGCCTCGGGTGGGGGAGAACTTCCTGGTGGGGAGTATGTATGTAGGAAACTGCTTCCATCATGGCAGGAAAGCAACGGAAAAGGAGAAAGAGATCAAGATCCTTCAAAGGCATTACCCCTGTAACCAGACCTCTCACAATGCCACACCGCTTAAGCGTCTACTACTGTGCAATAGTGCAAAGGCAGAGACTAAGCTTTCGTCACATGAGCCTTTGGTGGGAGAGGGAGCATTCTGGGCCTGAGTTATGGCAGCGAGATACAGTGGACAGCTAAAGTAGCCAGAATTCTTGTCACACATTCCTCAGTGGCAAGGCCTGACTTTTGGTAAATGTTCTTATCAAACTTTAACAACTGATTTAAAGATGTGAATAACTAAGAAGCGTTATGGAGAGTGGTGAAGGAGGCTCTTTCCCACCTCCAGCCAGCACTTGGTACACAGGTTAAACCCTATTTCGAGTTGAAAGTTCTATCTCACTGGCATACCTCAGGTGGCCCAGAGGCGTAAAGCTCCTGTGTTCTAGAGAAATACTCTCTAAATAGTCATTTCTCCCCTTCCTTGGTTCCATTCAGTTCCCAACCCCAAGTTCTGTGAAGAAAAAGTCCTCAGTAAAACACACTGGGAAAATAATATGCTCTATCTCATGTTTTAGGAGATGCATAATGTATTTGGAGGTTCTGGGAAGAAAACCACTGTGACAAAGCTCAGTATTTCTCTCTTTAATTATGTGTGTGTGTGTGTGTGTGTGTGTGTGAGAGAGAGAGAGAGAGAGGAGAGAACAACTAACTCCAGATACATGTATCACTTTATGCATTTGGCTTTACATGAGTACTAGGGAAAAAAATCTAGGCAGTCAGGCTTTGCAAGCAAGCACCTTTAACCACTGAGCCGTCTCTCCAGGCCCTTAGCAGTTCTCAAAACTAATCGCTTCCCAGTCCTCTTCACCATGCTCAGAACCACTATGAATGTTTCACAGGTCACCAGTACTATCTATTTCATTTTAGTATTTTATTTATTTATTTGAGAGAGAAAGAAAGAGGCAGACAGAGACACGCAGAAAGAAGGGGTTGCCAGGGCCTCTCAGCCTCTGCCAACGAACTCCAGCTGCGTGCGCCACCCTGTGCATCTGGCTTTATGTGGGTACTGGGGAAATGAACTCAGGCAGGTACCTTAACCACTGAGCCATCTCTCTAGCCCTGCTCATACTATCTAGAAGAGCGTCTTTCTGGAAAGTGCTAGTTCACAGATAGAGCAGCACAACACTTTCTTGTCATGTTGAAAGGACTGTGAGTATGTACGAGACTTACCAGAAGGATCTACTTAATATCCTGAGAGTTAAGATTTTTGCTTAAGTTGGGCTTCTTGGTACAGTTGTTTAGTTTTTGTCCTATCATCCTTCTAATTGAAACATCATCTGTGCTGGGAAACAGCTGCTTTGTCACTCCTGTGGAGATAACATTGACACAAACACTTGAACTGAAGCAGAACATCAAACGTGTGATTTTGTCTCCATTTTATAAAAGTAGCCCATCTCTCGCGGAACATTTGTGCAGAAGAATGCACCCTCAGGTTTCTCTAGGCAAAGCTAAAGTTGTCGGGAGGCGTCTGTTATGAATGGCGAACACTCACGCTTATCTTCCTTTAAACAGTGACCCTCAACTCTAGCCCTCTGCTTGCTTTGAATGCTAAATCTTTTTGCTTCAAAACAGCATGAATGTGTTTTTATTAAATTCCAATACTAGTCAAAACAACTAGATTACAAATTTATCATTTTCTAAGATGTGAGCTTGAATTCAGAGAATCTCTTAAATGTTTTAGATGTTTGCAAAAAATAAAATAAAATTTCCTAGGTAATCTAGGTTATTGTATTTAAGGAGATTCATTAATTTAAAACCATACATAGGATGATCTAGCTCACCTCTTTCTAGAATTAAAGAAGAGGCATAAAACTAAGAAAGAGAAAACAAAATATAAATTGTTATTGAAATTTTATCTTGAAATAGTTTGAAGTTTTTATTTTTTGAAGCTATGAATTTTATTAATTCAAACATCTCATTTATAGAAATTTTAGTTTTAGTGTTTTAGTTAATAACTCCTTCCCATCACCATTTAAAAATTTTTTGAGACAGGATTCCAGACTGTCCTGAAACAGTTATGTAACTGTGGAAGACCTTAAACTCCTGATCCTCCTGCCTCCACCTCCCATATGTTGGGATTACAGGTGCATGCCACTATCCAAAGCTTTAATAATAATTTTAATAAAAACATTTCCTATGAAATTTTCCACATTTAATGACAACGTTTGATTACTTAAATTGTTTTTATTTCACAGGAAAATACATTTGAAAACATAAAAGACCATGAAAGAGTAACCAATAACTTATGTGATTGGTAACAGAATTTCAAATTCAGGCAAAAGTATAATGCAAACATATTATCACCTATGATTTCTTGAACTTCGTTCTGATTCATGGCTGGTTTTACAGCTTTGTCTCTTGAAGTAGAAGATTTTGCCCCCGTCAGGCTATGTGTCGCCATATATTCGTTTGTGTACAGTACTTGCATTAAATCATTAATAAACTTCTGAGGCTTGCTCTTATTACAACGGGCAATCTGCCATGGTTCAATCTTGAACTAAAATGAAAGAAAAATAACTGAAATTAGAAAAAGAAAAGTGATATCACAAAAGAATATCAAGAGTTTCAAAAGTGGTATATTATACTTATATAGTTCACATTTAGTGTTAGAGTTAAATACAGTCCTTGAAATATCTCTCAATTTTTATTATGCATTCTGGATTTGAAGCTTTAAGACCAGCCCTATTCTCAGTGTTTCATAATATATGGTCGGCAGAATAATGGCTCTCAAAAGAGTCCCCTCTTAATCCCTGGTATCAGTGAATATGTTACCTCACTGGGTAAAAACAATTTTATAAATTAAAGTTAAGTACTTTGAGATGGTAGATTGTCCTGGCTTAGCAATGTGGGCCCAATGAGTCCTTAAAAGCAGGTGAGGGAGGCTGTGTCCAATAAAAGTCAGCAGGATAACTTACTCTCCGTTGGAGAATCTGCTTCTCTTTTTCAGATAGATGTAGATCCTAAGGAGAGAGCGACCCCATCATACCTCAAAAGGGCCCCGGCTGAAACTAAGAAAAATTGGAGAAACAAGCAAGGGCGCTGTTTTCCTGATGAACCGGATACCAGCACAAGGGGGAAGGAGATCAGCACAGAGAAAAATCAACTCCTACCAAATCAGAGAGCCAGAGCCTCAGAGACCCCCAACAGCTCATCACTGAAGCAGACCCAACATGGCTCAGGGAAATTTTGCGGAAGAGGGGGCGGAAAGAATGTCAGAGCCACATGTTGGGTCATGATATGCAGAGACATTTAGCTTACACATAACTGTGGGCTAACTCCACAATGCATGACCCGTATACCTCAACAAGGAGGGGCCAAGGGGAGGGGGTAGGTCATGGATGAGCCTAGTAATGGTACCAAACTGACTGTAAAAAAAAATAAAATAAAAAATAAAAATGAAAAAAAAAAGTCAGCAGGAAAGATGTGAAGGGTGAGGGGCTTGGTTCACCTTGAAGATGGGCCATGACCCAAGGAATGAGGTCATCTCTAGAAGTAGGAATGATCTTCAATTTACAGCCCACAAGAAAACACACACTTCAGTTCTGTAACCAATGGAATCTCAATTCTCCAACAACCCAAATGAGCAGGAAATAGATTCTCATCAAGTGTCTCCAGTAAGAAATGATCCTGAGGACATGTTGATTTTAGTCTAAGGGACCTGTACCAGACTCTAATTTTTTTGAGGTAGGGTCTCACTCTAGCCCAGGCTGACCTGTAATTCACTAGGTAGTCTCAGGATGCCTTGAAATCATGGTGATCCTCCTACTTCTGCCTCCCAAATGCTAGGATTAAAGGCGTGCACCACCATGCCCAACTCCAAACTCTAAATCAGAGCACTCTGCCACAATACATCCATGTTATTTGGACTCAGTAAACTTGTGACAATTTCTTACTGAACAATAGAAGAGTGATAAAATAAGAACTAAGAGTCCAATATTTTGAATAATCGATTATCAAAGGGTGTCAAGGCATAGTTTTTGAGGCTGATACCTGGCTTAAAACCATTTATCTTTTTAGTTTCTGTTTCTTGATTAGGAGAACATACAGAAAATTATGCTTATCCAGAATGAAGAGGCTAAAGTTTATTTTCTCACAGTGACATAAAGTGTTAATACATGTATCCCACTGTTACTTCTTTTAAGAATTGTATAGTTCAATGCTTCATTCTTATCTACCATTTGTCTTTCTAAACTGGGTATCTGTTTTCACAAATATTCACTTTTTAATATTTTAAATTATTTTATTTATTTATTTTTTGAGAGACAGAGAGAGAGAGAGGGATAGAGGGAGAGGCAGGGAGAAAGAAAGAATGGGTGCACCATGACCTTCATCCTGCAGTGAACAAACTCCAGACACATGTGCCCCTTTGTGGTACATGTGAGACATTGTGCACTTGCGTCATTGTGCATCTGGCTACATGGGACCTGGAGATTTGAACATGAGTTCTTAGGCTTCACAGGCAAGTGACTTAACCGCTAAGCCATCTCTCCAGCCCAAATATTCACTTTTATTATGAAAGTAAAATAGCTACTTATAAAGGAACACAATGTTAGGGACTTGAATTTGCCTAAAAATCTGTTTCTACCCTGCTTTTGGTTATTGTAGTTAGCTGTTTGTAGAAAAAGAGAGGGCAGGATTCCAGGCTGACCTGCTTCTCATCCAGATGTCGCTCTTCCTCTGGCTTCAAGGAGCTCAGTGAACTGGAACTAGAATTGGAATGGCTGCACACGGAGGCAAATGAATCTGGTGAGGAGTTGTTTGCTGCTCTCCAGAGGGTGGACGCAGATGTGGACATGGTCCCTCCACCCTTAAGCAGCATCTCTGCCATACCAACCAATTCTTCAAACTGGGTGACTGCCTGTGGTAACACTGAGATGGCAAGAGAAAGTAGCATTTTATGAACGCCTCAGTACAGGTCACATCCTCATGCAGTTATTGTGTGTATGTGCACAGAACTATGAGGAACAAGCCATTAACATTTGCTGCCTGTGGAAAATAAACATGGTGGAAAGGGTATTTGATTTACCTTTTATTATTAGATAATTTAATTATTTCTTAAGCTGAGTAAATTTTAAGGCATTGGTTATGTTTAAATGTGTCTGCATTACTTTATAACTAAAAATAATATATAAACAGTTGATTCTTTTTCTCCCTAGTTGCCAGGGCTATTATTTTAAGGTGTTGAAGCTCTTGTTGAGAGACATTAGTGATTCTGTTATCAGTCACCTTCTAGAAGCTAACATTAGGAAAATGTAAGGCCAAGATAAAATTTACCATTTACCATGGATTAAAATGAATTTTGTTGGTGTCTGTTATAGGCAAAATCAGCTGCTCTCTGATTGGATTTCAGGATGACTCCATGGGAGGAAATTCCTGCCTGATACTGAAAACCTAGTCAAAAGCCTATGGCTGGGGGCTCAAAAGCCTTAGGGAGGAAACTATAACTGTAGTCTGGATAAATGAGTATACTATTCCCACCAAACTGCCCTCTAAGCATTTATATTTATGCTCATGTATTAATGCTGTTCTGAATTTTGGTTAGAGAAACTTCTCTTTTCAGATGGTGATGACCACTGGGGTGATGCAAAACTCTCCACTCTATAGTAGATAGGAAATGGAACCAGCTTAGATGTCCTTCAACTGATAAGCAGATAATGAAGATGTGGCACATTGACATAATGGAGTTCTACTCAGTGGTAAAGAAAAATGAAGTTATGAAATTTGCAGGAAAATGGATGGACCTGGAAAGGATTATACTTAGCGAGGTAACCCAGGCCCAGAAAGCCAAATATCACATGTTCTTTCTCATATGTGGATCCTCACTACAAATGATTGGACTTCTATATGAGTAGGAACAAAACTCAGTAGCAGAGGCCAGTGAGCTAGAAAGGGGATATAAAGGGAATAGAAAGGAAGGGGAGGGACTTAATAGGATGGTATTGTATACATGAAAGTAAAGAACAGATTAATGAGGGTGAAAAGCCTAAGTGAGGTCAGGGGAAGAGACTGAGTAAAGGAAAGATGGAAGGAGGGCTAATCAAAATCTAAGAGGATATAAATAAGTCATATGGAAACTACTTTTTTGGACAATGGAACACTCAGAAGCCATAGATTGTTACTAGAAAATTTTCAGTGCAGGGATGGGCTACCTCCCAGTGAATTGTTGGCCAGAGAAGTCACTGATACCTCCAAAACATTACAGGCCATTGGCAAGGCTCTTGGTTTCCCACCAGGAATAGATGGTAAGATCCTATTGCTGAAAACTCCACATATTTTGGCTGCGAGATCACTGAGAAATCCTGCTGGAACTGAGCTGAAACCTCCTCTATGTAGACCAGCTGACGGAAAGCTGGACAAAGCTATGCTGCATGCAGTTCAATGGGAGAGAGAAATCACCAGTGAAGATACTCGACAGCGGACACTGCGAGCCTTAAATTTGGCCAGCCAGGCCAAATGAGCCAATGGGTGCAATAGTGGCACATCTGTTATAGGGGAACCAACCACTCTCTAATTAGACTGGAGGTTCACTACACGGGAGGGAATATATCCCTGATACTGAAAACCTACAACAGGGGTAGTCATGAGCCCTAGGGGTGTAATGTCTGCTGCTATCTGGCTAAATGTATATACTATGCTCACCAAACTGCCCAGTAGGCACTTCTCTTAATGTTCATACCCATGTATTAATGCTACTCTCACTTTTGGTTAGAGAACCTTCTCTTTTCAGATGGCAGTGACTTGGGATGACTCAGAAGGCACCATGGTGCTGAGAAGAAGTGACAGAGGAGTGCTCAGCACTGAAATATCTCTATTACACCTTCCAAGGCTCAGATTCCATTGTGGAAGAGGTGGCAGAAAGAATGTAAGAGCCAAAAGCAGGGTAGGACTCCTTACAACGTAATCCTCTGGACACAAAATGGCCTGGATATCCATGACCTCACAGTGCCTGACACTACCTACACAAGACCATCACAGTAGGAGGAAAAGATCATGACATAAAAATAAAAGAGAGACTGATTGAGAGGGAGAGGGGATATGATGGAGAGTGGAGTTTCAAAGGGGAAAGTGGGGGGAAGGAGGGAATTACCATGGGTTATTGTCTACAGTTATGGAAGTTGTCAACGAAAAAAAAAATTAAAAAAAGAAAACAAAAAAAAAAACTCACTACAGTGCTGAGAAGAAGGGACAGTGAAGTGTTCAGCACTAAGTGAGACATCTCTATCACATCCTCCAAGGCTCAGGGACCATGGTAGAGTGGGTGGCAGAAAGAATGTAAGAGCCAAAGGAAGGGGAGGAGTGCTTTGCAATACTGTCTTCCAGATAAAAAATGGTCACAACATTCATGACCTCACAGTGGTTGATGCTACCTACACATGACTTGCATAAAGTGAGGGAAAAAATAATAACATGTAGCCAGGTATGGTGGTGCATACATTTAATCCCAGCACTTGGGAGGCAGAGGTGGGAGGATCGTGGTGAATTTGAGGCCACCCTGAGACTAATAGTGAATTCCAGGTCAGCCTGGGTTAGAGTGAGAACCTACCTTAAAAAAAAAAAAGTTTAACTTTAAACTACTTCAAAAAGAAATACCTTCTGTTCAAAAAAGGAAAAACAAAACAAAACAAAACAGCCTTCAGAATCTAAAGCATTTGCCTCATACCAAAGACCAAGGCTGACTCTGCTGAGATGGGCACACCCCTTTAATGGGTAAAACCAAACCTCTGAAGAGAAAAAGGCCCACCTTAAACAGCCAGGCAGCTAGGTGTGCTCATGCACACCTGTGACCCCAGTCTCACAGGGGAGCAGTGACCCAGGAATCAACTAAGCTCATGACAAAACTGCTGCAGGATCAGTAAGAGACTCCAGTTCAAGAACAGGCAAAAGAGGGCTGGAGAGATAGATTAGCGGAACCATTGCTCAGTCATAGAAATGTTGAGGCAGACATCTTGGCCTTTTTCTCTTCAGAGGTTTGGTTTTACCCATTAAAGGGGTGTGTCCATCTCAGCAGAGTCAGCCTTGGTCTTTGGTATGAGGCAAATGCTTTAGCCTCTGAAGGCTGTTTTTTTTTTTTTTTCTGTTTTTGAATAGAAGGTATTTCTTTTTGAAGTAGTTTAAACTTTTTTTTCAGTTATATGGCATTATTTTGGCTAATTTTAAAAAATTCCTTTAAAATATTTTACTTATTTATTTATGAGAGAGAGAGAGAGAGGAGAGAGAGAGAGAGATTGAGAATATGGACATGCCAGGGCCTCCAGACACTGCAACACTCTCGAGATGCATGTGCCACCATGAACATCTGGCTTATGTCGATTCTCTCCAGCTTTCTTTCTTTTAATCTTTTTCCTTTCCCCCATTATAGTTGTAGAATATCTAGTTTTGGAATGGAGAGATGGCTTAGTGGTTAAGGCACTTGCCTCAGAAGCCAATGGATCCATGTTCGACTTTCCAGATCCCACGTAAGCCAGATACAAAGGGGAGGCAAGCACAAGGTTGCACATGTCCATTAGGTAGCACAAACATTTAGAGTTGGATTGCAGTGGCTGAGGCCCTGGCACACCATTTCTCTTTCCCCCTCTATCCCTCTCTCTCTCTCTAAAAATAAAAAAATAAAAAAAAAGTTTAAAAAAAGAATATCCAGTTTTTCTACTTTCCAGATTAAGTCAGTCAGCACTTATTCATCTGCTTTCAGCTTCTAAAGTTTTATTGCAGGAATAGAAAAGCAGGAGGGAACCTGGTGAATGTGGTACTCTGAAAACCAAGTGAAACATTTTCAAGGACAGTAGCATGACAGTTAAGATGACCATTGAAAAATGACCAGCATGTGTGTGGGAAGGAATGGAGAGATGGCTCAGTGGTTAAAGTGCTTACTTGCAAAGCCTGACCACCTGAGATTGATTTCTCAGTATCCATGCAAAGCTAAATGCACAAAGTGGCACATGCATCTGGGTTTCCTTTGCAGCAGCATGAGCCTCTGGTATGCCCATCTTCTCCTCTCCCCTCCCCTCCCTTCCCCTCCCCTTCCCTTCCCTCCTCTCACTCTTCTTGAAAATAAATAAAATATTTAAAAAAGAAAGAAAAATAATTAGTGAGGTTAACAATGTGGAATGTTATGGTTGAATTATGTGCTCCCTTCCTAAAATTTGTTAAAGTCCTAATGCCAAGCACCTCACAATGTTACCTTATTTGGAGAAGGTTTTTTTTTAAAATAATGTAATCAAGTTGTAATGAATGCATTACAAGTGGGGCTTGGTCCAATATGACTGGGTGTCCTTATAAAAAGGGAAAAGGGACTGGGAATATTGCTCAGTGGTTAAAGATGCTTGCAAAGCCTGCCTACCTGTTTTCAATTTCCCAGTCATTACCCACATAAATCCAGGTGCACAAAAAGGCTCATACATTTGGGATTTGCAATGGCAAGAGTCCCTGGCACAACTCTTTGCTCTCTCTCCTTGCAAATAAATAAATAATTTTTTTTCCAAGGGGGAAAGCAGGGTGGAGAGATAGCTCAGTGAGTAAAGTGCTTTCCATTCAAGCATGGGGACCTGAATTTGATTTTCCAGTATCTACATAAAATGCCACATGAACTCTGGGTTTAGGGGGAGACTCTATCTCAAAAAATAAATATTACAAAAGGTGGAGCATGATAGAGGAAGACACCTGATGTTGACCTCTGCCCCTTACACATCTTTGTACGGACATGCATACACACACACACACACACACACACAGCACATACACATGCAAAAATCAACAAAAATGTAAAAGGGAAAAAGTTTGAACAGAGAAAGCAACAAGCATACAGGGAGAGAACTATGTAAAGAGGCATTAGGATTACTGTGCCTGCGTCTGGGGAGATTGTTCGTGGTTAAAGGCACTTGCTCACAAAGCCTGCCAGCCAGGACCCATGTAAAACCAAATGCACAAAGTGGTATATACCTCTGGAGTTGGTTTGTAGCAACAAGAGGCCCTGGAGCCTTTCTCTCTCTTCATAAATGAATAGAAATATTTTTTAAAAGATTATTGTTGAGAGGCAACCAGAAACTAGGAGAGAGGCCTAAATCTCTTCTCTACAGTGCCTTCAGGAAGCCATTACTGTGTTGGTACTTTGGTTTTGCAATTTCAGCTTCAGGAACTATGAGAAAATAATTTATTTTCTGTGATCTTAACTATTCAGTCTGTGACTTTTCTTTTCTTTTTCTTTTCGTTTTGTTTTTGTTTTTTGAGATAGGGTCTTGGCTGCCCTCAAGGAGAGGCCAATCATGAATCATGGGAGAAGTGGGGTGTGCAAGCCCAGGTGCAGGAAGATGATAATCTCTGTACTTCCACTGAAGGGTGCATAACAGTCTCCTCCAGTTTCTCAATGAAGTAGAAGAAAGTCAACAACTACAAGTGAGAACAAGGGAGGAGGTGGCAGGAGTTGGCAGAGGACAAGAAGTAATGGCAAATTCAGAAGTACGGGAGGAAGGGAGACTGCTTTTACTAAATGATTCAGATATTATTGAGCTGGATGTGGTACTCATTACCTGGAATTTTCTACATTTAGAGCAAAACTTGGTCTATGATGTTTGGTTTTGGGGCTCTGCAGTCAATAGAAGCAGACAAAAGCAATGGTAACCCTCCATTACAGAGTCCCTTATTGTGCAAGGCACTGGAAAAGCAGCTCTAGTTATTTTACTGAAGCCTCGCACTCACAAGGAAAACAATGCATTGCCCCAGTTTGTAGAAATCAAAGCTGGGGTGAGGGAGGGCACAGCAAAGGGACATGGCTAAAATTCTAAAACCAGTAAGCAGAGCTGGGATTCAAACCAAGGTGTGTAAATCAGTGCTTCTAACCAGCAATTTAGTCTAGTGTTTTTTTTTTTTTTTTTTTTTTTACTAACTTTTAATCACATTCTAAGTTTTGGAACAGATTATATCAAAATGGGAATTATTTTCTTTGAAAAGCACAAAACTTCAATAAAAGAAAACACCAGTTCTAACAACGCAACATTTGAAATGAAGAGATAAAAACGTAATGGTTTGTTAATAGAGTAGACATATTTCTGCTCACAGGTGGTTCTTTGTACTTAAAACTATAGAACCTTAAATTTAGTAACTATTCTTGAGTAAGCATCCTTAGGCAAACCTGTGATCTGTTATTCTGTCCACCTGTGATTTCACTCATCCCCTACCCAGTACTATTCTGTCCCCTATCACTCTTTCCCCAAACATAGCGTGGAACTATCCATTTTATTTCCAGAGCTATTGTTTTAGAATAAGCTGCTACTGGATTAGTTTGGATGACTGATGCTCTTCTGTTGGTGGCTCCTTACTTTTTGCCTATACCCACTCTGCACATGTCAGAGGTATCTATTTTCAAAATGTCCTGTGTGTTTACTATTTCATAACATAATGCTGTCCAACAAAGGATATAATTGTTACCTTTTCAACTGTATAAAGTGGTACCTAGTGCTTAACTCCAAACATCATCTGTAATTTTTGAAAAAATAAGCTGTAACATGAAAAGGCATTAAGCCAAGGTTTTTTTTATTTTTTATTTTTCAAGGTAGAGTCTCACTCTCTAGTCCAGGCTGACCTGGATTCACTAGGTAGTCTCAGGGTAGCCTCGAACTCATAGTGATCCTCCCACTTCTACCTCCCGAGTGCTAGGATTAAAGGCATGTGCCACCATGCCTGGCTAGGTTTTTCTTTTTAAATATATTTTTAATTATTTATAATCAGGGAGAGAGAGAGAGAGAGAGAGAGAGAAGAGTGACAGACAGAGAGAATGGGCACATAAGGGCCTCCAGCCACTGAAAACAAACTCTAGGTGCATATATTACTTTGTGCATCTGGCTTTTCATGGGTACTGGGAAATAGAACCCAGGTTGTTAGGCTTTGCAGGCAAGCACCTTAACTGACGAGCCATCTCTCCAGCCCCACACCAAGATTTTCAAAATTTACTTAAGGTGTTCTTTCTTTATGTGTTTCCAGTGGATTGCAATTATTCTCATAAGCCACTATCCTGAGCACAAAATCTAAAGTGTAATCTAGGGAATCATTAATTCCAGGGGTTCCATAATGGATTTCAACAATCCCCATTTTCTAGAAGCTTCCCTAGCAGAGGGGTATGAACTGACTGCATCATGAGCACCGTAATATATTAGTTTTGTCTTACTAATTGTTCTAGCTAGGTCCTTGTTGTGCGTAGCTCAGTAAATATTTGCTGAACATTTAAAAACACATTCAATATTTAGTACTTTGTAGGAAAGTCTAATTTTTGAGCAATAAACAAGATGATTCAGTATTGCTCCCTTCATTAAGTTTTGTTGTTGACTGATATAATACATTTTGATTTCTGACCTCTCTTGGGTACTAATTTTCTTTTCATTATTGATAAGTGATCCACAATACTTTTCACCAGTCACATATTGTCGTTTTCATCTAGAATGTTCATTTCCTCAGTTTACCTTGTAGCATGACCAAAGACTGCCGAAGTCGGCTGTTTTCCCTCCGAGTGTTGATTAGTTTTTCTTTCAGGCTTTGGATCTTGGTACATAGCTCCTCTTTGGTTAAGTCCATTAGTGGTGTTTCATCCTCACTAGAGCTCTCACCAGGCAGAAAGGCGTTTCCTGAATATGGGTCTCTCTAAATACAAGGGAGGTACAACAAAAGAAACTTCATAACACCTTTAATGACTTCTCTTGTAATGGTCTAACTTCAGTGGAAAGTGGAATACTAGTATAATATAGTAGAAGATTATGATTCACATTTGGGCTCCTCTGAGGTAAAGACTGCCTTGAGCCAAATACTTCAAGAACCTTCACCTGTGGCTATATATAGAAAAATTATTTAATAAAATAATAAGACAGGAAAGTATGCCAGGCATAGGAGCAGATGCTTGTAATCCCAGGACTGTGATATGGAGGCAGGAAGTCTGCTTGGACCAAATAGTGAGTTCCAGGCCAGGCTGGGCAACCTTGTCCAAAAGGAAAGTTTAACAAGATAACAGCTTATACAAAAGATACTGCATCTGTATACCAACTGCAAGTAATTAGTGACAGTGTTAGGAAAGGTAGTGTCAGGAAATGGAGAGGCAAGTTTGGGGCAGTAGCCAAAGAGGGGACATAAGAGTCTTCTAGGGTGCTTATGGTAATCTAGTTTTTCCACAAATGTATTCATCTGGTGATAATTCATCAAACTGTATATAGTTAAAGGTGTGCTCTTCTATGTGTATATAATACTTCCATTAAAAATCTCTAGACAAGCCAGGCATGGTGTCGCATGTCTTTAATCCCAGTACTTGGGAGGCAGAGGTAGGAGGACTGCTGTGGGTTCGAGGCCAGCTTGGGCTAGAGTGATACCTTACCTCAAAAAATCAAAAACCAAACAAACAAAAATCCAGACAAAGGTCAAGGATGTTGCTCACTGGCAGAGCACTTGCTTAGCATGTGCAAGGCCCTGGGTTTGATCTCTGCTACTACATAAAAATCTCCAAGAAATATAGTTTTATGACACTATTGATAGTTTTCAGCCTTTAGAGTAAAATAATTTTGTACTTATGTTAATATCCTGTTTTCAGAATAGTAATTATCCACAAATTGAGCCATAGAGTCAACATAATTCCAATATAATCTAAAAGAATGGATTCTAAAATTTATGAAAATGAACCAACAGCCAAAAATGTCCTAAGAAATCCCACAGAAGGATAAGAAATGAAGTCTTTCTTTACAAATGCAAGGCATTATTAAAATCTGGAACAATCAAAACAGTTCGGTAGTGGTATAGGCATAGACAGCATGACCAAGAAACAGAATATACAGGTCAGAAATAAATGCATGAGGAGCTGTGATGCAAGAGCCCGGCAGCTCACTGGGAAATGAGATCTGTTCATCAAATGAAACTGGAACACTGACTAACTCACCATTAGAATAAAGGCAGTAAAATGCATCTATACCTCATTCCATGCACACTCACACCTCACCTGCATCCCTTTAGATAGATTCAGAATTTATATATCGAAAGCAAAACTTGAAAGTTGTACAACAATATATAGTCATATATATATTGAATTCAGAGCAGGAGTTTCTTACCTATAAAATCACTGGTCACAATAAAAGAAGTTAATCCAGTCAATCAAACTAAAGTTAAGAACTTTTATTAGGGCTGGGGAGATGGCTCAATGGTTAAAGGCACTTGCTTACAAAGGCTTCTGTCCCAAGTTTATTTCCCCAGTACCCATGTAAAACCAGATGTATAAAATGGTGCATGTGTCAAGTTGGTTTGCAGAGTTAAGAGGCCCTGGCACACCCATACTCTAACTCTAGTGCTCTCTACCTCTCTCATTGCAAATAAATAAATATAAATATTTTTTTTTAAAAAAAGAACTTGTGGGCTGGACAGATAGCCTAGCAGTTAAGGCACTTGCCTGCAAAGCCTAAGGACCCATGTTCGACTCTCCAGATCCTGTGTAAGCCAGATGCACAAAGGTGATGGAAAGTGCAAGACTGCACATGTGCACTAGGTGGCACAAGCATCTGGAGTTCAATTGCAGTGGTTGAGGCCCTGGCATGCCAATTATCTCTCTCTCTCTCTTGCTCTGTTCTTGCTCTCTCTAAAAAAGTAAAAATAATAAAAAAGAACTTGTATTCATTAAGGAACATTAAATAAAGAGGAAAACAGCATCAGAGGAATATGTTTGCAGTGTGTTCATATATATGTATAGTTATATGTATGTATGTATGCATGTATATGATTCTGGAAAGATGGCAGATAAACTGTTTATGAGATCAGTGTGGAAGAAAAAGATAAAAAGTACTAATATAGAAATTAGAGAAGGAGTTACAGAAAGGAGAAATAAGACCAGTTAGTATTTCTTGTACAAAGATGTCAACCAGCACATAGCCACATTAAGTCATGTCCTCTGAAAAGAATCCTGCCAGGGAAGTGGTGAAAATTAGAAACATGGATAAGAAGCCCTGTGCATTTCTCCTGGGCATATAGACTGTTATGAGTCATTCTGAAAAACCATCTTATAATATCTTGTCAAAGATCTAGAAATAAACATGCAGTTTATAAGCCATAAATCAAACAATTTAGTTAATAGAGATCTAATGTACAACCTCAGGACTACAGGTAACAAAATTATACTATATTTGGCCATAGATTAATATAGGTCTCACTTTTATTTAAGAGAAGCTTCTCTTTTCAGAAGGCAGTGATCACTGAAGAGAGTAAAGAAATCATCAAAAGTGCTAAAAAGAGGTGGCAGTGGAATGCTGAGCACTAAGTGGACATCTCTATTACTTTTTCTTTACTTGTTTTGGTCTGTCAAGGTAGGGGTCTTGCTCTAGCACAGGCTGACCTGGAATTCACTTAGTAATCTCAGGATGGCCTTGAATTTACAGCAATCCTCCTACCTCTGCCTCCTGAATACTGGGATTAAAGGCGTGTGCCACCACACCCAGCCTCTATCACATTTTGAAGCTCAAGGACCATTGTAGAAGATGTGGAGGAAAGAATATAAGATCCAAAGGATGGGGAAGAGTGCTTTGGAAAGCTGTTTCCCAGGCACAGAGTGGCAGTTGCCCTCAGGACCTCACAGTGGCTATTGCTACCTGCACAAGACATGCATAACATTGAGCTCATTGATATGTCTTCATAGATGATGGAAGAGGGACCAAAAAAAAAAAAAAAAAAAGACATAAAAACAAAAGAGGAACTAGTTGGAAAGAAGAGGGTTTTAAAATAAAACACAGAAAATGAAAGAATTAAAAGGATTAATTAGTAGAAAAGGGGAGAGTACTAAAATTATGATGGGAACTAGGGATTATGATAGAACTAGATATGAAATTGAATCAAAGTAACAGGAAACCAACCTGTCCTTTATCCATGTCACTTTTTGCATTTTCTGAATCCATTGTGTCTGTCCGTTTCCTCTTTCCTTTCCTAAGAGCTTGGGTATTGGTGATTTCATTGGTCTGCAAGATCTTCTGCATTTTTTCAATTAGTTAACAAAGACTGTCTGAACTTATGAAAGGCAGGAATGTCCATATAAACAATGCTGTTCTGCATGTAGCCCAAGTTCATGCTTTTCCTTAAAAACAAAAACATATTTTAAAAAGGATACATGATATATTTATAGAATGCTTCCCAATGGCACTACCCACTCAGTAAATTGCTTTTACTGAATGTTTTCTATCATTCTTTCTCCCACGGATTAGTTACACATATTTTCATTTGACTCAAATGTATTTCAATTTTATTATAAACATGAGGATGTTAATGTTATGATATGTAGAGAGTTGACTTACAAAATCAAATACTGTAAAAAAAAGTTCCATCATTTTTCTTGTCAAACAGTTTTGAGAAATCTAAAAAACAAAGAAGAAAAAAGTTAAATTTATTTAAACAGTCTCCTAGAGGGTTGAAGTTATATGGTTTCAGGAAAAAGGTATTAACAATTGTAGACATCACCAGGACCAAAGATCAAAATTTTCCAAGGTAATCAATAAGAATCGATTAGAATTTGTTTTTGGCTTCTTTATTTTAATGTTATTCCAGAAAACTCTGGAGTCTTGAGATGGAAGAATTACCTTGCTGCAAACTGTAGAATTGATGAAACTTATTTCTGTTCTGCATAGATGATCCAATCCATTGGCCTTAATGGCCTTACTGTTTCAGTTACCTTCTCCTTGCTGGCATAAAGAACCCAAACAAAAGCAGCTGATGGTGGAAAGGGTTTATTTTGGTTTACAGACTCACAGGGAAGCTCCGTGATGGCAGGGAAAGGCTGTCACGACAAAGGGTGGACATCACCTCTGCCACAGCAGGTGCAGCCCCACAGCATGAGAATGAGCTGAACACTTGCAAGGGGAAAGCTGGCTATATGTAATATTCTTGTTTTTAAACCTTTTTATTGACATCTTCCGTAATTATAGACAATAAACCATGATAATTCCTTTCCCTTCCCTGTCCTCCCCCTTCACAAAAATCCACTCCATCATATCCTTGATAAAATTCACAGATGGTATAATTTAAACCAGTAACAAAAATGTGTGTAATTCAATGGGTTTTAGGATATTTGCAATACTGTCCAACCCATCACTAAGAAATTTAACTTCAAATGTGAGCTTATAGTTTTCATTAAGCATAGCTATCTCTTAGAAAACTATAGTATAAATATTTTCATTTTTTTTCTTAATCGTTGCCTTTAAATGTGCCATTACCTTGTCGATTACTTCCACTCAATCCCTCCAGATGGACCAGATACTTTTGCTGTTTGGCCTTTGAAAGTTTTCTGTTTTACCTTGTCATTACGCTCAAAAATTTCAGCCAACACCCACTTCTTTTGGCAGATCTTATCCCACTTTACCCAGTTTATTCCCAGGGAGTCTAGCAGACTGCTGCTGGGTGTCATCCACCATCTCTGATTCAGAAAGATAAAAGCACATCCTTATCTTGTAGCTATAAAGAAACAGTTGCCAAGCCGAGGAGCCACACTTTACCAAGCTCTACCCTCATGGTACAGTTATCATTTTATAAAGGAGCTTATATTCGATTACCTGCTTTCTATTATTTGCTATTTTTCTTTCCTGGAGGACAAGCCAACTGCTTTAAATCCTTCTTTTCTAGTACCTGACTTCACTGTACATGAATAGGAACAAATTAGGATAGTACTTGAGAGACACAATTCACAGCCTGTAAGACCCTGAAGCAAAAATTATTTGGTAAAACTGACTTTTGCCGGATATAATTTATGGAGTCTGTTAAGTACTTTTTTTGTGATGGTGACAGGTACCTAAGTCCAAGTTCACTGGGACTGCTGATACCACAGGGTACAGACAGACGCCTTTTCTCCACAAGTGAAGGAGAAGACAATTTGCCTCTAGTGAGTCCTCACAGCAAACGTCCGACCCTTTCTGGAGTTATTAGGCTGTTCTCTGTAGGCCTTAACAAATCCCCACACTGTCAGTCAATCTGGGGTAGTGAAGGAGAGTCGTCTGACTGTTTTTTTATTTCTAAGGAACAGAAAACTATTTATGACTACTGCTAAGCATTATTTACAATAAAGTACACAACATACAATTGGATAACGTCCTGATACAACAGAGTTAATTTCCTGGTTTCTTTTGAACCAGTAACCTAAATACTGAAAAGAGTGAGCCTACGTGTAAGGAATGAGATGGGGTTAAGAAAAAGCATGCAAATCAGCGGGGTGTGGTGGTGCACGCCTTTAATCCCAGCACTCAGGAGGCAGAGGTAGGAGGATCGCTGTGAGTTTGAGGCCACCCTGAGACTACATAGTGAATTCCAGGTCAGCCTGACCTAGAGTGAGACTCTACCTCAAAAAAACCAAAAAAAAAAAAAAAAAAAAAAAAAACCAAAAAAAGCCAAAAAAAAGCATGCAAGTCAATCAATAATTTGTAATATTAAATTTTGTTTACCATTTATGCCACTAGGCCCTATACTGCCAACATCTCTAACCATGATCACATTTCTAGGCATCATCTTAGATACTGCAATAACCATAACCTTTTAGTATAGCTTTTGGCTTTCTGTAATAGCTCAGCAAAGGAACCTTGCTTAGCTAATTAAACCAGGCCTTGTCTAGATTCCTTGACTGAATGGAGAGCTGATAGTGCTAAAATTCTGCAAATACACTATTGCATTATGCGATGATATGGAAAAGAATTCTGAGGTGGTTGCCTTTAAATTATCCAACCTAAACCATCCAATTAACTACAGAATCACCTAATTAATTTGGAAGGTCATGGCTTCAGGAAAATATTCAACTTAAAGTGAAGTGACTTCTTATGCTGCTCAGGAAGACAGGCTATCACCTGTGAGCTTTCGTTTTGCTGAATATTTGAAAACTCCACTTACACAGTATTTTATGCATATACATACAAATAAAAATCACACATAATGATCCTGCTACATACCAGTTAACAGTAAGTTCTGATTGTACTGTTTTCCCAACATATTACAGAAATCTTTTTGCCTCCATGATGTCAAATATTCCGTTCTGTTAAAGGAGGCAGTGGCAAGAAGCTGTTAACTGCTGCAAGGAGCCGGTGCTCTTGATGTAGAACAAAAATAAAAAATCCCAACAGCCGGGCATGGTGGTGCATGCCTTTAATCCTAGCACTTGGGAGTCAGAGATAGGAGGATCGCCACGAGTTCAAGGCCACCCTGAGACTTCATAATTAATTCCAGGTCAGCCTGGGCCAGAGTGAGAACTACCTCACAAAACAAAAAAACAAAACACAACAAAAACAAAAAAACCCAACAAGTGCCAATACTTTCAAAACCAACATATCAAATTAATTTTCATTAGATTGTAGCTATTGGTTCCATAGGTTCAAAAACCAAACCCCTGATTTTATATGCATACGTACATATACATATGTATGTACACACACACATGCACATGCACACGCACACACACATAAAACAATGCGAACGATTGCCCTTCATCTCCTGGACAGGAATGTCAAGTCAGTCTTTCTTCACAGAAAGTGATTGCAATTTGAGGACACTTCTTATTCATCTCTGTTGCCAGCATCCAGCCTGGCTCATCATCTCTTATCTTTCCATTTTATGATGACCTCAGTCCCCCGCTGCCCTGTGATCCCCCAGGGTACAGACCCTCCGGCCAAGCCTCTTGGTTTGTCAGCAGCATCTCTCTTCTTTGATTTGCCTTCATCACTGTCAGAGAACAGTTTTCTTTTTATATCATTTTTCTCTATCATCTTTTTGAGACTGAAGAAATGCTTCAAGTCACTCAGGATGATGATCTAAGATTTCTTCAGGTTCCCAAGTATTGTCAGCAGCTGTAAATTCCTGCACTTTAGGAAACACTCCCCCTTCCCACTCAGTACATGTTTGCCCAGTACTTTTTCAACTACAAATTCTTTAGGCTCTGCCTCTTCATTTTTACTCTTCATTTTGTTTATTTCCCATTTTTTGCACTGTAGTTTTATTGGAGACATTAAACATTTTTTGATTTATTTATCTGAGAGAGAGAGAGAGAGAGAGAGAGAGAGAGAGAGAGTTAGAAAGAGGGAGGGAGGGAGGGAGGGAGGGGAGAGAGAGAGAGAGAGAGAGAGAGAGAGAGAATGGGCATGCCAGGGGCTTCCAGCCACTGAAAACAACCTCCAGATGCATGTCCACCTTTGTGCATCTGTCTTATGTGGGTCCTGGAGAATCGAACCTGGGTCCTTTGGCTTCGCAGGCAAGCGCCTTATCTGCTAAGCCATCTCTCCAGCCCCAGAGACCTTTATTTTTTAGAAGAGTCCTGTAGAGAGCATCAGGTGCTCCAGGCAGTGTTTTTTCCAGATCCAACATACTTGAACCTCAATGACTTATGGTTTAAATATCAAACATCTCCCAGCAGCTCATGTGTTGAAAGTCTAGTTAGTGGTACTATTCTGAGAGGTTCTGGTAACTTTAGGAATGAGACCTAGCTGGGAGAAGTAGATCATAGCGGTGAGATGTGGTCCTTGAGGATATTTTGTCCCTAGCATCTCTCAGTCTCCTGTTTCTTCTTCCTGTCTGCCATGATGTAAGAATCTCTTCTGCCACATGCCCCTACCCCCCCAACCACTGCCATGATGATTTGTCCCCAATCTTGGAGTAAAGAAGCCATGGACTGATCCTTCTCAAAGCATGAGCTAAAATAAATTCTTCCTTCACTAAGTGAGATACAGCATGATAGCAAGGTCCAAGTAATGAATGCAGGGGCATTATGCTAGGTGGAACAGATCAGCTCCAAAATACAAGTACTGTATGATTTCACTCATCTGAGTTACACAGAGTAGTCAAATTCAGATAGAAAATAGAACGGTTGTTGGGAGGAGCTGGGTAAAGAGAGGAATTGGGGAGTTATTGTTTAATGGCATAGAGTTTGAGTTGTGCAGGTTGAAAAGCATTATGGGGAAGAATGATGGTGAAGGTTGCACTATGGTATGAATGTGTTTAACACCAACTAGTAAATTGTACACTTAATATGGTTTAATATAAACAATTTTTATGTGTATTTTATCATGTCAAAGTAGAAATAATTTAGTTTATAAGAACCTAGGTTTTGCCGGGTGTGATGGTGTATGCTTTTAATCCCAGCACTTGGGAAGCAGAGGTAGGAGGATCACTGTGAGTTTGCGGCCTGCCTGGGACTACAGAGTGAATTCCACTGGGCTAGAGCAAGACCCTACCTCAAAAAAATAAAAAAGAATTTACAAAGAATATAGTAGCATTAATATTATCCTGTAGTCACTACTGTCAAGTCCTAACAGAAAAAAATAGACAACTAAAGCTAAGACATTATGAAAGCGAGGGGCTCATGCATGGATGCCTGATGGCAAAAACTATGCACTAAAAAGTCTCTGCCAAAATGACAACCTTGCATGAAGATCACCTCATGTACATGACAATCCGCGAGGACAGATGCCCAATACCTGCTGTTCCATCTTTAACTGACACAATCCTGGCTACGGTTCCTTGTAGCCACAGATTATTGTTTCAAAATATCTTATGTAATTCTTCCCATTTTGTCTTTTTAAAACTTCCCTTGCTTCAACCTCCTTAAATACACTCAGTTTAGTAGGACAAGTGTTGTGCCATTCTATTTCCATTTAATGACTTTGGAGAATCTCTTATCATTTAGCTGGACAAACTAAACAAACTGTAGCTATGGAGACACCCAAGGTATGTGGTTGGATGAAGAACATAGGCCAATGGCTTTCTGTCTTTTGTGTGTGTGTGTGTGTGTGTGTGTGTGTGACACAACTTGAGGAAAAACACATTTTTGAGGAGAGAGGAGACAAAATACATTCTAATTCAGAAAATACACACACATGTACTCACTCGTGCGTACACACAGAATGATAGAACAAAATCTCATGAAACATCTTCATCTGCTACATGCTTCTCTCAGTTTTGGTTGCATCTGCTCCATTTTATTTATTTATGAGAGAGGGGGGGGGGAGAGAATGGGTATGCCAGGGCCTCCAGCCACTACAAACTCCAGATGCATGTGCCACCTTGTGCATCTGGCCTCACATGGATACTGGGGAACCGAACTAGGGTCCTTAGGCTTTGCAGGCAAGCACCTTAAGGGCTGAGCAGCCATCTCTCCAGCCCTTCTCTTCTTATTCTAATAGCCTTTCATGCCATCTTGAAGCAACATTGAAATTGAAAGGAAACACAATCAGATATAATATACATTTTGCCATTGTTTCATTTAGAAAAATACATTTGTAAAAAAAAAGTAAATTTACTTATATACATTTTTATGGGCAAAAGTGTATTACTGTCAATAAATTCAGTTACAAAAATGGAAGGGACTGTTGAAGGAAATGCTTCTTTCTGCTGCAGGCATTGACAAGCCTGGGTGTAGCAGCATCATCACAAATCAGAACCAGGCAACTCATTAGTGGTGAAGAATCTGAGTATGATTGGCTTTCCAAATCCGCAGAGTTTCACATCCATCTGCTACTCAACTGACTATGAGAAGGAAATGTTTGGGAAAAGTTTGTCTGTACTGAACGTACACATTTTTTTCTTCCCCAAACAATATTGTCATTTTGTATTATTTATGGAATAAAGGCCAGAAAAAAGTCACATACATAGTGTAAGTAATCTAGAGATGTTTGAAACTATGCAGGAGGATGTGCATAGGTTGATAATTTTATGAGGGTTTGAGCATCTGTGGATTGTTTTCATCTTCATGGTGTCTGGAAACCAATCCCCTCAGACACCAAGAGATGACTATTGATCAAAGGAGCCCAAAGGGATAAAATGATCTATTCTAGATCAGGAAGCTACATAAAAGCAAAGGGTGACAGACAGACACACTGACTTCAAAGCGTATGACCTAACCGCAAGGTTTAGGAGTGTCCAGACTGTCAGAACAGGCCGGTCAGCAGTGGTAGTACTTTGAGACAATTTTGTGAGCTCCTAGCAGCATGGCAGAGAAACCATCCAGGGCTGAGTAAACCTCAAGCAAAAGTACATCCTGTTCACAGAAAGAAGAAAAGATGAAATTTTTCCTGCTATGAGATAACTGAAAAGATTTGGCAGTGAGAAACTTTTCTAAAATGTAAAGGTAAAGTTTTACTGTATGGTTAGTTTATTATGATTTTCTTCTGATTTTCTTCCAAGTGCATAAGACTATCTCTTTCTCTCTTGCTATCCCTAAAAAAAAAAAAAAACCCAAAAATTTTTTTAAAGGGCTGGAGAGACGGCTTAGCGGTTAAAGCGTTTGCCTGTGAAACCTAACAACCCAATTCAGCTTTCCAGATCCCACATAAGCCAGACGCACAAAGGTGAGGCAAGTGCAAATTTGCACATGCCCACTAGGTGGTGCAAGTTTCTAGAGTTTGAGTGCAGTGGCTCAGGTCTTGGCATGCCAATTCCCTGTCTCTCTAAAATAAATAAATAAATGAATAATAAATAAATAATAAATAAATAATAAATAAATAAATAAATAAAAAACCAAGTACATTACATGGTAAAGTAGGGTCACATAACTGCTTACAAACACAGTCTCTAGAATCAATTTGGCTCTCTGATCCTGGCTCCAATACTACACATGCAACCTTTCTCTGCTCACATTTCTTTTTCTTTTCTTTTTTTTTTCTGCTCACATTTCTTATTTGTAAAGTGGGAATGATGACAATATCCTATTATAGCTGATATCTTAGGCAGCCTATTGACATTATATTGATTTATTAACAGTAAAGTTTTTGTTATTAACTAAGGAAATAGGACCAGATTCCCCTCATACAAGATTAGGAGGGATCTTTATAATAGAGGGGACAGAGGAGGGCTTGAAAAGTAGCTAATCTGAATGCCTATGACAGTTGTTAGAGATAAAGCTCACAGGCTGCTTTAGCCTTTGGGGATGGTAGGTCAATTTTTCCCCCAGTGATGATAATGAGAACAAGATAGTGAAATGATAAGAATGAAAACTACACATTTTTAATCAAGAAGTTCTGTTAGATTGAAGGATTCCAAGAGGCACTCCAGGAGCTGCAGGGGAAGGAGGTGCAAAAAGCATGCAGCAAAAAGGGTCTTTGGAGTGCAAATGATCCTTACTATTTGTTACCTGGGGCAGGGGAGGGATATCTTTGAGCTCTGGGGTGCTCATGAGTAAATTGAGCACAAGAGTAGCACTTACTCATCGAAGCCATGAGGATTGAATGAATAAATGTATGCAAAGCATATGTATCAGAGAGTAGATACACAGCATTACCCATGATAACAAATAACTAGGTTGTTTACATCAAGGTTCAGTAATGAGGAGGCTCATGTTGTCCCATGTCTTTGGGTAAGAACAGGTGAACAGTGACATCCCAACCAACTACAAGGGTGTGACTAGTGCCTTTAATATAGACACTGAGGCCTGGAATATTTTCTTAAATGTTTTATTTTTATTTATTTATTTATTTGACAGAGAGAGAGAGAGAGAGAGAGAGAGAGAGAGAGAGAGAGAGAGGGAGAGGGGAAGCGAGTCAGGGCTTCCAGCCACTGCAAACAAACTCCAGATGTGTGCACCCCTTTGTGCATCTGGCCAACGTGGGTCCTGGGGAATTGAACCTGGGTCCTTTGGCTTTGCAGGCAAACACCTTAACTGCTAAGCCATCCTTCTAGCCCCCTAGAGTATTTTTGAGGCAGGCTCTTATGTATTAGTTATTTTCTTATTGTGGGGACAAAACACCGGACAAGAGAAATTTAAGGAAAGAAGAGCTGAGTTTGGTCGAGAGTTTGAGAGAATACAGCCCACCGTGGTGGGAAAGGCACGGCAGCTGGAGTGTGAGCCACGTGGCTGCACTGAGCAAGGCCGGGCTCAGATGGTTTCCTCCTCTTTCCTCTTCAGTCAGTCTCGGACTCAGTCCTTCATGGTACCTCCCTCATCCAGATTAGGCCTTTCTTCCTCAGTTACACCTGTCTCTGGACATGTCCAGAGATAGTTCTAGATTACTTCAAATCTAGTCATCTTGACAATTACATCTCACCATGTAGCCCAGGCTGGCTTGAAACTTGCCATCCTCCTGACCACACCTCGTGTGTGTTGGGATGTAAGGCGTGAATCACCATGCCTCCAACCTGAGGCCAGACTAGCTTGACTAGGTTGCAGGCCAACAGGATGTCCGTATCCGTGCTGCACTCTCCCTGAGGTAGATTTTGATATCATGAGAAAGGCCACGGGTTGAAGTTGTGCAAAGAGTAGTTCCCATCTGTTTGGCCTAGAGGGGTAGGAGGCCCTTAGGGAATCGTGGTGAGTCAGTTTGTTTCCAAGCGGAATGTGTCAACCCTGGACAGACAGAGAGATAAGGCTACCCCAGAACAGCCTGAAAAGCTGGAGTAAGGCGATCACATAATGATATAATCAGCCTCATAGGACAGGATGCGGTTCTGACTATGCCGGAGGCCTCGGGCTTTGGGAATACGATGGTTGGAGAACTGAGGTCCAGTCCAGATAGCCAGAGCAGCACCTCAGTCCATTCTGTGCTGGGTCATTTCTAGTGTGCACAAGTCGGTTGGCTTAAGTTGGGGCTGTAGCTCAGTAGGAGAGTGCTTACTTAGCAGGTTTCAGGCTGTGGGTTTGATGCCCAGTACTAAAATAATCTTGTTGGCTCATATTTCTGGAGCCTGAGAAGTGTCTAGCATGTGGTGAGGGCCCTCTAGCTATTGTCATCTCACTGCAGAAGGAAAGAGGAGACAGAGAAAGAGGCTGATCTTGTCCTTTTATAACAAATCCACCCCCAAGGCAGGGTAATTTAATCTACTCATAGGGCTCTACTGAAAGGTTCCCTGCCTAATACTGTCACAAGGGCAGTCAACTTCAGCACGAGTTTTGAAAGGGACAAACATTCAAATCATAGCATTGCAAGTAGAAAATTGTCTTTGCTTATCCCATACTAACACCCATAATGCTTTTCCCAGACTCAAGGGATAGGCAGGTGATGCCAACGTTGATGGGTTGAAACAATATGATATAGCATGCAGAAGACTGTGTGGAGTGGTGTGGCTCTGACAATTCTCATTTTAGGGTAGAGTGGAGAGTGGAGCTAAGGATCACACCTCTCAAAAGGGACATTTTTCCCCATATAAATTCAGATCTCTAGAAACTCACCTAGAATTTTAGGTCAAGAAGTCCTACAGTAGATACGACCGCCAAGGCTTCAGATTTGGTGTTTTCACTTTTGAAGTATAAACTCTTCTATATTCCTTTAGTGTGGTTTCTGTTTGCTTCCCTGTTTTCCTCCCTAATTGTTTGGACTTATGAAGACATTTTAGGTTGTACTTTTCTTTCTGTCCTCGTTCCTTGGGATGTCATAACATTAGGATAATTTCAGTAGCCTCTGGAACTATGTGCTATTGAAATAATTTCATAATAAAACCATCAGTTACTCACTGTAAGTATCTATTCTCCTTCATATACTTGGTATTTCTGCTCTTTTAAGTGATGTCATTTTTTAAGGCTATGAGAAAATTGGTGTATTAGCATATAAATATTTAATACAATAAGTAAATATTTAATGAATAAGTCTTAAAGACTTAGGAACAATCATACTATTTAATGTTATTGTGGTTTAATTATCAATATCAAGACAATATAAAATATAATTCATAAATATTAAAGATCTTATTAATCTCATAATATACTTATGTAAGTACAAACTTTTTTTCTTTTATTCATTTGAGCGTGTAGATTAAGGATTAAAATTCTATTTTATTTTACTTATTTGCTCATGTGTCTGTTTGGGAACACTAGTGTCTCTTACCACCGCAAATAAACACCCTTCCAACTCTACATGGATGGATGGCAAATTGAACTGGGACTAGCAGGCTTTGTAAGTAAGCATCTTTAACCATGGAACTATTTTCCTAGCCCACTCACTGAAGAACGTAGAAATTCGGGCTGGAGAGATGGTTTAACAGTTAAAACACTTGCCTTTGAAGCCTAAGGACCAGGGTTTGATTCCCCAGTGCCCACATAAGCTAGATGCAGAAGGTGGCACATACATCTGGAGTTCATCTGTAGTGGGTAGAGGCCCTGGTGCACCCATTCTCTATCTACATCTCTCTTCTCTCTCTTAAATAAATAAATGATTTTTTAAAAAAATGTTGGACATGGTGGCACATGCCTTTAATCCCAGTGGAGGCAGAGGTAGGAGGAACACTGTGAGTTGGAGGCCAGCCTGAGACTACATAGTGACCTTCAGGTCAGCCTGGGCTAGAGTGAGACCCTACCTTGAACGCCCCTTCAAAAAAAGAATGTAGAAATACTTGTAACTTATATGACAATTCTCACCTGGGAATTAGAAGGAAATACTTATTGCTTTCAAGTTTGCTTTGCATTACACATTCTTAGAGATAGTAAAAATATTTTATACTGTCTGAATAGTAATGAACAATACCCAGTGATTTATAATTTTTAAGAACTTATAATTTGATTTAGTTTTACATTACATTTACAAAGGACCCAGGTTCGATTCCCCAAGACGCATGTTAGCCAGATGCACAAAGGGGCACAAATGTCTAGAGTTTGTTTGCAGTGGCTGGAAGTGCTGGCATGCCCACTCCCTCTGTCTCTTTCTCTCCCTCATTCTTTGTCAAATAAATAAATAAATAATAAAATATTTAAAATATATATATTTATTTATTTGAGAGAGAGAGAGAGAGAAAGAGAGAGAGAGAGAGAGAAAGAGAGACAGAGACAGACAGACAGAGAGAGAGAGAGAGAGAGAAAATGGGTATGTCAGGGCCTGTAGCTTCTGCAAGTGAACTCCAGATGAATGCACCATCTTATGCATCTGGCTTACATGGTCCTGGGGAATTGAAGCTGGGCCCTTGGGCTTTGCAGGCAAGTGCCTTAACCAGTAAACCATCTCTCCAGCCTTATTTTTACATGTTTTTACATGTTCATTAATTTTTAAAAATCTTTTATTTATGGTTTTTTGAAGTAGGGTCTCACTCTAGCTCAGGTTGACCTGGAATTCACTATGCAATGTCAGGGTGGCCTTGAACTCATGGTGATCCGCCTACCCGAGTGCCAACGGCATGCACCACCATGCCTGGCTCTAATTTTTATTCTTGAATTAGCTTGCACAGAAACAGGATTCCTAATGGAAATTTCACACATCCAATATTTTTGCTGATTCTTCTCCCACTTCTCCATCTCCCTGTCTTTCCTTCCTCCCTTCAACTTTAATATCTCATGTGTTCTATTGTCTGACCCTGAAAGCCTCTTTTCTCCAGTATTATTGGCCCATTTCTGGTGCTTACCCCCATTTATCACCACCAAGATACATATATTTAACATTTAGAAGCTAAGACCCACATGAGAACCTATGATGTTTTTGTTTCTGAGCCTGGGTTATCTTGATTAATATAATTTTTCCAGCTTCATCCCCTACTTTTCTGAAAATTTTATTTTTCTTTATGGCTGAATAAAATACCATTGTATGTATGTATATAAACCTATTTTTCATTATTCATTCATCTGATGGTAGACATCTACATTGGCTCCATTTTCTTGTTAGTTTGAAGAGTAGTGACAAACATGGATGTTCAAGTATCTACCTCTGTAATAGCATGTAGAGTCCTTTGGGTGTATGCCCAGCAATAATATAGTTGGGACTGCAGAAAGTTAAAAAGCTCTGCATGGCAAAAGAAACTCAACAGAGTGGACAACCTAGAGAATTGGAGAAAAGTTTTGCCAGTTGTACTTTAGACACACAGTGAATATCTAATAAAAGAATTTTATCTTAATACAAACTAAAATTTAAATATGGATAACCCCAATCTATCCATCAACAATTAGGCCAGTGAACTGAACAGATATTCTCCAAAACAAGAAATACAAATGACCAACAAATATTTTTATGAAGTGGTCCCACATCCCTGGCTGTCAGAGAACTGCTTTGAGATTCCATCTTACCTCAGTCAGAATGGCTTTTACCAAGGAAACAAATGACAACAGAGTGAGGACATGGGGGAAGGGGAACCGTTATTCATTGTTGGCGGGACGATGAACTGGTGCAGCTACTAGAGAAATCAGTGTGGAGGCTTTTCAGAAAGAAATAGAGCTACTATATAACTTGCCCTGTGAACAGCTCTTAAAATCTCCACTGGCAGTTCATACAACTATGAGTAAGTTTCTGGTGAAGTGACTCAGTATTCTGCTGCATGACTAATCCTACATCCAATGTGAAGACTGCATAAATCAATTCTATTTTCTTGTGAGTAATAAATAATTACTTCCCCCAAACTGTCTGCAAAGCATTATAGAGTACATGAATTAAATTGTATTGGTGTTTTTAAGCTCCCAAACTCTGGAACAGAATTTTATAATGCTCACAAACAAAAATTTGTTTCAAAGCATTATCATGTATTCATCAGCTCGGCCACCCAAAGTGAAACATCCCAATAAAGGCTATGAAATGGCTGAAATGTAAAGAACAGTGTGAAAAAAAAAATCAGAAACATTTTCTCTTATAATGATGCCTTCAAATTATTCTACATTATTGTATTAGGGCATTATGAACACATAGTCCTTTCTGAGGACATTATTGCTGAAAATAACCTTTGAGATTGCTAAAAATTACAACTGTTTTTCCTACCAAAATGCACACATTAAAAATGAAACTACAATGAAGCTGAAGAGTTAGTTCAGTGGTTAAGGCACTTGCGTGCAAAGCCTAAAGACCTTGGTTCCATTTCCTAGTATCCATGCAAAGCCAGTTGCACAAAGAGGTGCATGTATCTGGAACTTATTTGCAGTGGCTAGAGGCCCTGGTGCGCTCGCTCCCTCTATCTGTCTCTCTTTTGTCCCTCTCTGCTTGCAAATAAATAAATAAATAAATAAATAAATAGCAATCCATGTACCTGGTGGTTTTCTGATTCTGGGATCTGAAATCCACCAGATATCCAAGATTATATTATCTAATTTTTTTCCAGGTGATGTAGCTCCTTTTTTCTTTTAATTACATGCAGAACATATCACCTGGGAACATGTAGGCTACTAGTGTAAGCCCAGTATGCTTTCTAGTAATTGATTGCTCGGTAGTCATTCTTACCTAAATTATTTGTCTTTAGAGAATACTATTTCAATGTAATGTCCTTGTGTGATTACCAACAGAATAATTTATTTACTCCCACAACACATAGGTTTGTCATAAATACAGAAATCTTCTGGTATATTCCAAAGTATCCCTATAGCTTTCCCTAAAACTCATTCTTCAACTCTGAGTGTCAACAATCAGGCTTGGTAGTGAGAAAGCCATGACCAGAGAGCTATCCTAGCCAGTTAGGCTCATTTTAACCCTGCAGCTTAAAATGTAGCTGGAGGGCAGAAAGAACCATTTTTGAGGAGTGGGGCTCAGCTATGTTGAAGCACATTGATGGGGGAGTGGGGCTCAGGTCCGTTGAAGCACATTGATGGGGAGTGGGGTTCAGGTACGTAAAAAGCACATTGGCAAGTCAAGTATTCCCTTTCTTCATGTCTTTCTTTCCCAGTGCTGGCCCAGCCTCTGAGTTCCTGGAAGCTTACTCATAAATCTCCCAGGACCAGAGGACCATTACTCAGTTTTCACTGGGGCTCTACTTGCTCCCTTCAGTGTTAAATTTCTCCAAAGATTGTAGACAGTAAATCTCAGGATTCTCTCTCTCTCTCTCTCTTTTTTTATCTCTCATTCCCTTTGCAACACATTAATGTCTGCTTTAGCCTCTCTGGCCATAGTGACTCAGACCTCTAGAAGGTCCGCAGATGACTCCCACACACCAGTCCTCAGACCTCTTAACCACTCATCTGCTCTGGTATGTAATGTCACTGGGCTGGAGCCTTCCCCATGTTCTGTAGTCCCGCCTTTACTGCTTTCCCCAAAGTTCTGATCCCATTTTCTCCAGTTTTTCATTAGTCACTTCTTCCATTTCCATGACTTCACTTACAATCTATGTTGATGACCTCTCCCCGTCCATTTCTGGGTCTGACCTCTGTACTCACATGTTTGCTGGATATTTTCATACTGGTATCCTTCTGCCACTTTCCTTGCAGAGGGTCAAAAGGCAGCTTGTTAGTTACTCCTTCAAAACTATGCTTGCTGAAAATGTGAGTTATCTTTAGTTCTCTCCCTCTCTCAATTGGTTGCCATACAGTTTAGAGTAAACATGATTTTTTTTTTTTCTGAGCCCCAAATTAGGAACTTGTGCCATCATTTTGTAACTGTAGAGAAGTCCTGGGAGGATGTTTTGCCATCTCACCGAAGCCCCTTCCTCACTCTTACTGTTGGGAAGTAGAATTAGGAACGGGGAAGCTGAGCAGTGTCCTCGCGTTGCCAGGCTTTCCATAGCTATGACATGTACTGCAGAAGACAAGTCAAGAGAAGCACAGATTTGCTTTGGCTTATGGCCTCAGAGGTTTTGGTTCATCACAAGTAGAGGGTGGGGTAGGGCAGAGCAGGTCACACCACAGCAGCCAGCAAGCAAACAGAAGGGTGCTATAGGATGCTGCTGCCACATTCAGGGTGGGTCTGACTCCTTTACTTAATCCTCTCTGGAAATTCCTTCATGGATTCACCCACAAGGAAACATATTTATTCATCTTCAAGGCATGATTCAATTCAATCAAATTGATAATCTGATGTTTAATCAAGATTAACCATCAATCTGCCACTACTAATGGGCAGAGCCAGTCAATGAAGCTCTCTTCTCACACAAGAGCTTTAGGGGCTGGAAGGGGTCAGGGTCTCTGCCTTTGGTCTCTATGCAGGAATTTGTATAGCTCAGTCAGTTTTTTGTGACTGGGCAGGCCTGCTGTGTTAGGATGGCAGGGATAAGAGTCTCTGTTTTGGCCTTGAGTCTACTTTCCCTTTGGATCTTCACATTGATTCTCAGTTGGTCAAGAAACTCAAGGTAGGAAGAGGCTACGTGGTAATCGCCTTCTATACACTTGGTCTCAAAGTCTCGTAGCTATTTCCCCTAATAACTCCCCGCCCTGTCCCTTGGATGTCGGTGTTGACTCACTGTCATGAAAAGGCAACAGATTATAATACTTTTTTTTTTCCCCACTCTGATTTCTTGGTATTACAGGTTTTGCTCATGAGCCTTCTTTTTCCATTCCCATCTCCCAATGTTAAAGTATGGCTTTTATGCAATGCCAGTTGCTATTATTAAGTGAAAGTCTAGCAGGAAGAAAAGGTACGAATTGCACTAAATTAATTCTTCTAAAAAAGACTGAATACCTGATTTACTGTTAACTGAATTTCACCATATAGAAGGCACCATGCAAACACAGAAGGAAGTTCCTCATAACTTGCCATTATTTGGAAGCAGCAGTGATAAATCAATCATAACAAATCAGAAATCAGGGAAAATCAGAAATTGGAACCAAATCCTAAATTCCTTCAAGGATTTGGTTTGTTTATGATGCGTTTCCTTAAGATAACTAAGGTAAACAACAAAGATGAACACATCTGCAAAAAAGTGCCTACAATCCCACTGCATGAAAGCCAGCCATCTGACAGACCAAGAGAGATAAATGACTTTTTTTTGTGTGTGTGTGTGTGTGTGTGTGTGTGTACTTGAAACTTACAAATCACTGCACCAGCCTCAAGATGGTAATGACTATGCGAAAGAAATCGTCCAGAGAACCATAACTGCTGCTGGCTCTTCGCTTTATAAATGCGGAGTTTGGGGTGAACTGGTTTCTGTGCTGTTGTCATCGCACGCCTGCTTCTCTTCAGGTGTATTTAAGCCATGTCAGCTCATCGTGAGAAGCACAAAGACAGTCTTTCTGAACTCCGTTATTTTTGCCCACTGTTTGCAAGAAGGTGCTGCAGTTTTGTTTGAGATCACCCTGCCATGGCTTTGTTGAGTCAGTGCGGTGGAGAATCCTTCCTTTCCTGATAGGCCACACATCGCAGGCTTTGGAACTCTCTGCATGGCAAGTCGGGAGCACAGTTTCACACTGCAGGGGCTGCGGTTTCAGGAAACCTTCAGCTATGTGCGCAAAGGGCTACCTGCCAGCTCCTGAGCACCAGGGACCCGTGGAGCTATCTTGGGCCGCGGTGCATCTTACACGCTGACGTTCTTAATTTCTGCCTTACTCAGCGTCTCAAGTCAAGGTCCTTCCATCTTTATTCCCAACCAAGTGAATAACTGGCATGCAACATGACAACCTAAATGTTTGGTTTAGGAGCCTAGCACGCAAAACCTTCCTTGTTTATGAATCCAGCATTGAAGACGTTGCATTAGGCAACATTTTTCTGAGCCTCTTTTAATGCTTTTTATCATCTGCCTTAACAATATCCAATGGTTAAACTTTTGTGTAGAGCTGTAAGAGTCAGATATAGCTCAAAACCAACACGGATTTTAAGACAAGCAAATAAGAGAAAAATATTCCTATCAATTCTTTAACTGGCTTGCAGAATTATTTTTCTAAGTTTTTTTTTTTTTTAATCTTAGATATTCCAAGATGAGTCCTACCTAGTTACTAGCAATTCCACAAATGTAGCAATGGGTTACTTTGTCACACAAATGCATAAAGGACATAACACAAGCCACTGGCCCCACACGGGGCAAGCCAGCCTGCCTGGGGTCAGCAGGCCGCGCCCCGCGCTGGCTCTGCAGGCTAGGCCGCAGTGTGCCGCAGGCGGACCTGCAGCAGCGGTTCCCGTGCCAGGTGCCAGGTGCCCAGGCCGCCTGCAGAAGGGCACACTGCGGCGCTCGCCACTCGCTCCTGCACTGTTCAGTGCTTCTCCGGCCACCAACTACCAGATAGTTTTTGCTGGTAGATAGGGTAGAGGGAAAAAGCTGTCAAGCTCGGGGAGTGTGACAGTGCCTAAAAATGTTCTCCCTCAACATTTACCAGCAAATCCCCAACTTCCTTCATCTTCTACATCCGTCACTCTTAAATCTTCCTTATGCACTGAGCTTTGAAGTGGGCGCCGATTCAGGGGGAGCTAAGCGCCCATTTCTCTGCCGAGAAAGTGCGCCAAGTTTTTTTTTTTGGGGGGGGGGCGGTGAGACAGTTCAGGTGTGCGGAGTGGAGCGCTCCGAGGTTAGCCGGGCGAGTACCCCGATCCCGGAGGGTCTCAGACCTGGGGAAGGCCCTTCGTGTGCACGCGCCTCCACGCGCGAGGACCCCCTCCGCCCCCACCAAGCATAGCTCACCGGGCTGCGTCCTGCAGAGCCCCGGCCTGGGGCGGGGCGCAGGGAGGTGGGAGCCGGGGTGACCCCGCTGGAGGCTCCTCCCGCCGGCCCCCGACAGTCCCCCGGTTCCTGGGCGCCCCCACCCCTGAGGCCGGCCTCCCTGGGGGCCGTGCGGTCGAGGAAGCCGGGCGGACCGAGGCCAGGGTGTCGGTGTCGGAGGCGGCCCTGCGGGAGGCGCTCGACGCTCAGGCCGCCGCCGCCGCAGCCATGTCCGCGCGCCCGCGCTGCCGCAGCCCGGCCGTGATGTCATCGGCCGAGCCCCCGCCGCGGCGCCCCGTGCCCGCCCCCCGCCGCCCGCCGGCTCCCCGCCCGGCCCCACGTGCGCCAGCTCCGGGATGCCGAGGCCGGCGGCGGCCGCTAGACGATGCTTGTGGCGCGGTCGTGCGCCGCGGCGGCGCTGCTCCTCCCAGATCGCTGCGTCCCCGGCGGGGCTGCGCCTGGGGGCTGCGCAAGGACGGGGCGGGGGCGCCCGGGGAGGAGGGGATAGGCTCCCCGCCGCCGTGGCTGCTCGTCGCCGGCTGCTGAGTCATGGGCAGCGCTGCCCGCAGCTCTCCATCACCCGCCGAGCGGGGCTGCGCGCGGGGCCGCGAGAGCCAGGCATGACGCGCTGAGCCGCGCTCCCCGCCCGCCCGCCCGCCCGCCGTGCGCCCCGCGCCGCCGCCCTCGGCCCGCCGCCGCCGCCGCCGCCCGGACCGCAGCCTCGCCCGCACGCCCTCACCATGATCGCCGCCGCGTTCCTGGTCCTGCTGAGACCCTACAGCATCCAATGCGCGCTCTTCCTCTTGTTGCTTCTGCTGGGCACCATCGCCACCATCGTCTTCTTCTGCTGCTGGCACCGCAAGCTCCAGAAGGGGAGGCATCCCATGAAATCCGTGTTTTCGGGTCGCTCTCGAAGCAGAGGTAAGACGCACCGCGACAGGTTCCCGGAGGCCGGCGGGAAGGCTGCCGCTGCTCTGGAGAGCCAAGCGCGCGGGTCCTTCTCTTCCTCCTCGCGCCCCTACGCCCATCACGGTCCCCCTCCCCAAGCTAAGCACGCGCGTTTGCTGCGTTTTGTCTTCCCTCCGTCCTCCAGCCTCCCAGGCTTGGCTAACCGCCGCGAAGCGATGCGACGCGAGGCGGAGGGCTTGGGAAGGGGACCACGCTCCTTGTGGTCAGTTTGCTCAAGCCGGGAGAGTAATTCAAGTGGAGTCCAGGGGCTGAGACAGCCCCACGATGACCCACCCTCCCTTAGGAGCTTAGTGGTTAAAACAAGAAAAAAAAAAAGTCAGGCATGTTGATTTTTGGGGCTCCTCCACTTCCCCCAGAACTTTCCTGGAAACTTCTGAGAAATCACCTTAGAGACAGATGGCCTGGTACCACTCCTCCCCCCACCCGCCCTCGCGTGCCCACTGAACAGATGACGTCGGGAATGTAGGTTCTCTCCCGACCCAGGTGCACCACCAGTAACTGAGCAGGTTGTGAATGAGGGGTTAAACGAAGTCTCGTTTCTCTCTTGTCTCCCCAGATGCTGTTCTGAGGTCTCATCACTTTCGCTCTGAGGTAATTTATTTAGCGCGCACGCTCAAGGTCAGAAGGAGTTCTCTTTGCTGAGTACCGGTATTAATCATATCCGTGTTAAGACACCAGTGGGACACTGAATGGTTAGCATGTGGCACCAAGCCAAAAGTGAAATGTTTCTTTTGAAGGATTCCACATTCATGCCCAGCAAACTGTTTCAGTAGATTTCCTGTGCAGTGGAGTCTCTGTGCAAGGGGTGGGGTGGGGGTGGGGTGGGGTGGGGGGTGGTGCAGCCCGGAAACCTGCTGCAGACCTCAGAGACCTAACTAGAGGGTGAAGGTCAGCCTGGGTTAGACTCTGTCATTTGCGGTGGAAGTGTTTTCCGTGTGCTCATGGATGTCTGGAGTTGTACACTGGGGATAGGGTAGAGCCAACCTTTTAGGAGGATTGCAAGAGTTTGAACAAAGGGGATCAGGACACTGCCCGTAGGTGACACTGCGATCGGACCAGCTGCATTTAGAGACAGAACAAAACAAGACACAAGCTCTCCCTGACCCAGCATTTTTCAGAGGTTTTCAGACCAACTCCCAACTGACTATAAGATAATTTCTGTGTTTGGGGGAAGTTTCACATAGCCAGGCGTGGAGGTTGCACTGTGACATAGCCTACTCATTTTCACCAAGGCTTCATTTTTCTGAAGCTACTTCACATTTCACTTTGGCCATCAGATGTTTTAGTCTACCCTGAATGTTTTATTTAATTCTGATTTCTTAAAGCTTTAACTGCACGAAGATAACATGATTCTGGTGCTGCTGAGTAATTTTACTGCTGCCTGTACCCTCGAGGTCAGAAGTCTGTGCCCAGTTAAGAGTTTTGAAAATAAACCATCGGATAATCAAGGTCCCATTTCTGGCTTTTGACTCACTAGCTGTAGGGCGTTGGGAAACTTTCTTAACTCTATGGGACTTAGTTTTTCTATCTGTAAATTAGGGCCAACCTTACCTTGAAGGAACATTATAAATTATGTAAAAATAGTTAGTTCACAGTAGGTATTCAATACTTGATAGCCATCACACATTTTGCAAGGTTGAAATTAAGAATGTATAAAAACCAGGGTATGTTTGCAAATTTTAAGTATGTAGAAAATTAGGTCAGGCTATGGAATACAACATAAACTGGGTCTATTGTGAAACAATGATTTTGAATATTGGATTAATTCAGTAGAACAGCTCATTTAGATGTGAAAAAAAAATAGTGGTCAAGGTGCAAGCACTAAGCTTTAGGTGTCCAACTTGAAAAAGAGATCACCAGTTCCATGCCTGTAAATGACAGAGTAACAAGCCTGCTACAGGTTATCACACTAGCCTCAGGCCTGTCAGCCAGAGCATGAGGGAAATGGGGAGATGTAGCCATGGCTTGCGGATTTCTCAGTTAGGAGTTGTCCTGAGCTTCCGTTTGGTTAGGAAGGCTGGGGGCAGTTGTTAAAAGTCTTAACCCATTTTGTAAGAATTCTGGTACAGTTTGAGATTCTGGTGCCTCATCTGTTAGCTTGTGAGTTCCTTGAGGGCAAGACCCAGGTCTCTCTTTTGCATGTGCATGTGTGTATGGTGGGCATGCATGTTGTATGTTGTACATGTGTGGGAGCATGTGTGCTTGCTTGTATGTGGAGGTTAATGTTGGGTGTCTCCTATCACACTTTAACATACTTTACAGTTCTTTTTTTTTTTTTTTGAGACAGGGTGATTATGTATCCCAAGCTGGTCTCTGAACTCTATCTAGGCAAGGCTCATCTTGAACTTTGCATCTTCCTGCCTCCGTCCCAGGTGCTGAGAGATTATAGTTGTGAGCCATGATGCACAGTTTATACAGTGGTGGAGATGGAACCCAGGACCTTGTGCATGTTAGGAAAGCACCCTACCAACTGATGTACATGCTCCTAAGGGATCCCCCTGTGCTGGGCCTACAGGCATACGCTGCTATGCCCAGCATTTACATGGGTTCTGGGGATCCGAACTTAGGTCCTCATGCTTGTGTGGCAAGGACTTTACTGACTAAGACATCTCCCCAGGCCTTCCCTCACCCCAGTTCTCTTATTTAAGGCTGTATCACCACTGCATAGCTCAGTGCAGGGTGTGATTTTTTTTTTTGTTTTGGTTTTTCAATGTATGATCTCGCTCTAGTCCAGCCTGACCTGGAATTCACTATGTAGTCTCAGGGTAGCCTTGAACTCATGGCAGTCCTCCTACCTGTGCTTCCTGAGTGCTGGGACTAAAGGTGTGTGTCACCAAGGCCTGGCTAAGTGTGATCTTAATAAATATGGAAACAATAAAAACAGTTTCTTAGTGGATCCTGTAACTGGGCAAATAGAACTGAGAGTTGGACAGGAAAAAAGAAAGAAAATGCACAATCTTGGACCATAGTTGAGGACTTAGCAATGCTTATTGGATCTTCTCAGGCTTTTGAAACTGCCCTTGCCTTTGGATTATCATGTAAGTCAGAAGCTGTATTTTTCCTGAGAAAATAAAGTGTATTAGCTTAATTTGCTGATGCGCTATGTCTTAACTAGTTCCTTTGGCAAACTACGTAAGGAATAGTATTTTATTAGTGGAAATTCTGAGGACTATGTTGCCTAAGAATTTCATATTTCATTAGTGCTTTGTTTACCCAGAACACAATATTCTCCCTTAAGGAGAACATAGGATATATTTTTTTCTTGTTTCAAAATGCCACTTTCACTTTAAGAAATACCTCCACAACACATTTACGTGGGTTATAGCATATTTTAGAAGCTAGAGTGTGAGTAAAAATGAATATCCATGTTGTGTTTCTAATTTTCTGACAAGTCAAGATCATAATGAGCTAAGATATCAGTGCTTCTGCTGCACACTCCTGTCTCAGTGAGCAGATAATTCCCTTCCAGCATTTTTGTCATGGTCAAATGAGGAAATTGAGTTTAGGATCTGCTGACTCACTTTGAGACCTGAAAGCTTTGTTTGGGAAAGCCCTTTAATAGATGAGGAAGTCTGGTGAGTACTGTGCTGCAGGGCTTGGCCAAGGCTTTTGATTCTGCTCCCTCCTCCCTCCTCCCTGCAGGAACCAGTCCCGGTTTGTGTTTTTTTTTCTTCGAGGTAGGGTCTCCTCTAGTCCAGGCTGACCTGGAATTCACTATGTAGTCTCAGGGTGGCCTTGAACTCATGCCAATCCTCCTATCTCTGCCTCTCAAGTGCTGGGATTAAAGGCATGTGCACGCTTCAGTCCTGCGTTTTAAAAAAATATTTTTAATACATTTTATTTATTTATTTATTTGTGAGGGGAGAGAGAGAGGAAAGAGGGGAGAGAGGGGGAGAGAGAAAGAGACAGAGAAAGGGAGGGAGGGAGGAAGGGAGAGAGAGAATGAGAATGGGCGTACCAGAGCTTCTAGCCTACAGACAAACTGCAGATGTGCATCTGGCTTTACATGGGCACTGGGAATTAAACATGGGTTGTTAGGCTTTGTAGGCAGGCACCATAACTACTGAGCCATCTCTCTGGCCCCCAAGTCCAGATTTTTAAAATTTTTTCAAGATAGGTTCTCATACTAGCACAGGCTGACCTGGAATTCACTCTGTATTCTCAGGGTGGACTTGAACTCATGGCGATCCTCCTACCTCTGCCTCACGAGTGCTGGATTTAAAGGCGTGCACCATCACGTCCAGCTTCGAGTCCAGATTTTTGACAGGGAATTTCAGTGGGCTTCATCCAGGTATTCAAAGAAATACTTCTGAAGGGGAAAACATGACATAGGCATTTGGTTTGCTCTGGGGCAACTCTGGAGCAAGGAAAAGCCACCTCTCCCATCTGAGGAACTTCAGCTGTTTTCTTCCCTGGCATGTGTATAATGAACACATTTCTTTAATTTAGGTTTTTTTTCTCATGGAACTAAAAATAAGCATTGTACATATTTATAACATGTTTTGGATTTATTGCCACCAAACTCTTAATTTTCCACTGGCTTTTAAAAATTATTTATTAATTTATTTATTTGAGAGAGCGAGAGAGAAAGAGGCAGACAGAGAGAGAGAGAGAAAGAGAATGGGTGCACCAGGGCCTCCAGCCACTGCAAATGAACTCCACCTTGTGCATTTGGCTTACGTGGGATCTGGAAAATTGAACTGAGTTCCTTTGGCTTTGCAGGCAAGTGCCTTAACTGCTAAGCCATCTCTCCAGCCCCTTTACTTTACTGGCTTTTAGTAATTTTTTTGTTTTGGCTTTTTTGTTTGTTTGGTTTTGTTTTGAGGTAGGGTTTTACTCTAGCCCACGCTGACCTGGAATTCACTATGTAATCTCAGGGTGGCCTCAAACTCATGGTGATCCTCCTACCTCTGCCTCCCAAGTGCTAGGAGCTTTCAGTAATTTTAATAATAGCATATAAACATTTGAAACCATTAATCTATCCAGCAGAACCTGTATTATGTAACATGGTCTGGTTAGATAGAAATATGTGCACTATTTGCTTACAAAAAACTTGCACAATTGGCTGAGGATGTAACTCACTGGCCTAGGGTTCTATCCCCAGCAGTGCAAAACAAAAACAAAAACAAAAACAAAAACAAAAAACCACCCAAGAAATAACTAAACAAACTTTAGTATTTACTTGTGATTTTGTTGTAAACAGTTAGTGAAGAGAAGTGATTTCTCATGGATGTGGGATAGTGCAGAAACCAAATCCAGTGTTCATTTCAAGTTTCTAGAATTCTGGCATCTAAGCAGTATAGTTTACTGAAGCCGTCCAGTGTTTTGTGTTGTGACTTTGAACAATGGTTAACTGTCACCTTAGCTTCTTCTGGGGAAAGTCAGACTGTGTCAGTCTTGATTTTGGAGATTCCAGAAGGTGACATGGGCAATTGAGATACTATCAGATTATAAAGAAAAATCTTGGCAGAACTTTGCAGAATGAAGACAATTGCAGTGTACTTTGAGAGTCCCTGGAGGGACTCTGGTAAATGATGCCCCATTCATCAGCCCAGAGGAATAAGGAGTGCCTTGTTTTATATATGGAGGGAGAAGAGTGCTTTTGCACTACCAGGACTTCCTGTTTCAGGCAACGGAACCAAGAGAGTTAAAGTAAGTAGTCCCTGAAAAGACAAATAGCAAGATAAAGTGGGAGTCAGATCAGAACCCTGACTACATTTTGTCTGTCCTTTGGGGTTTAATAGTGTCACTTACAGCCCTCAGAGAAATGTGCCCAAGATTCTCAGTGGAAGAGAAAAAATAAGTTGAGTGATTTTTCTAGTGGATACTTCTTATAAAATGGGACAGACAAGCTTGTTAGTTTTTCCCCAGTGTTTACCAAGGTCTCCCGCGTGAAATGGATGTTCTACTCGAGGCCTCATTATGTGCACAGTGTGTCCCTGCCCCAAACCATGGGAAGATGGTCAACAAAATAGCCACATTACTTAGCTCCTCACTAACTTTATGTATCTTCTGAGGCGGGAGAGATGGCTCAGAGGATAAAGCAATAACTATGCAAGATGGACTGCCCGAGTTTGATCCCCAGAACCCATGCGAACAGCTGTGGAGGGTTTCTGTAACGCTAGCATGCTGACCCTGATGGCAAGATAGAGGCAGAGACAGGAGAATTTCTGGGAAGCTTATGGTGAGCCCAGCAAGGAACAGGGAATGCAAAGCAAGAAATGCTGCCTCAAATGAGATGGACAGGGGAGGACCACCCTGAGGATTGTCCTGTGACCTTCACCTGTGCACTGTGGCACATGCATGCCTGCACTCACCCACACAAGTAATCAAATTAAAAAAAAATTGCATCTTCAATTAAGAATTACCCAATTTAGCCAGGCGTGGTGGCGCACGCCCTTAGTCCCAGCACTCGGGAGGCAGAGGTAGGAGGATCATTGTGAGTTCGAGGCCAGCCTGAGACTACATAGTGAATTCCAGGTCAACCTTGGCTACAGTGAGACCCTACCTCAAAAAACCACAAAAAAAAAACACAAAAAAATTACCCAATTTAAATATATACATGTATAAAATATCACATGGTACCCATAAATATGTATGTCTAATTTTTATTTTTTGTGTACTAATTTTAAAAACAAGTCTAAAAATTTAAAAACTGTGACGAAAGAATTGCTCAGTTTAGTGGGTTAGGGAAAATGATACTTTATAATGGAGCTATCCTTTAGAATAATGTTATTTTTGTAAATTTTTTTTGTCTAGGGTGATTCTAGGTCTAGAGTAATTTATGCTAATTAATTCAGTCATGAGTAATAACTATGCATGATAGGGTGTTCACTTAGTGTCACTCAATTATTTTCAAAGTAAACACATTAGTCTTTATGAGGTGCTGTGTTAGACAGGAGAGCTGACATGATTCTGAGCTCTACCTTAGTAATGACTTCTAGGTCACTCCCAATACGAGTGCTGAAATTTTATAGTTCCTGGTTTCTTCTGTTACGGTAACTGAACTGCTGCGCTGTTTGAGTCACAAGTGTGGTGAGAACTTCAGAGGCCGCCGTGTACGAGCGTGCGGTCGGTCAATATGTAAAAATGACGGATTAATCCCATCCGCAGAGCTGGTTTTATCATATTCAACACTGGCATGTAAATGATACTTACTTTACAAGGTAACAAAACACAACAGTTGTGGAGGGGTGGGGAGCTAGGTCTGGCAGTAGGTAAAGTGCTTGCATGAAGAACTGAGTTCAAAACCCAGAACCCATGGAAAAGCGACAGGTGCATTGGTGTGTGCCTGTAACCCCAGCACTGAGGATGGGGGATAGGAGCATTCCTGGAACTTGTTGGCCAGGCCATCTAGTTTAACTGGTGAACTTCAAGCCAGTAAGAGACCCTGTCTCAGAAAACAGTGGATCGAAACAAAACAAAAGGAAACAAAACAAAACAAAACAGTGGCTAGCATTCTTAAGAATGATGCCTGAAGCTGTGCATGGTAGTGCACGCCTTTAATGCCAGCACTCGGGAGGCAGAGGTAGGAGGATCGCTGTGAGTTCAAGGCCGCCCTGAGACTACGTAGTGAATTCCAGGTCAGCCTGGGCTAGAGTGAGACCCTGCCTAAAAAAAAAAAAAAAAAAAAAAAAAAGAATGATGCCTGAGATGGTCTGCTGGCTTCTATGTGCACACACATGTGTGCCCCATCTTTGTTAAAAACATTTATTTTTATTTTTATTTTTAAAAATTTTTTCTTTCTTTCTTTTTTTATTTTTTTGTTTATTTTTATTTATTTATTTGAGAGTGACAGAGAAAGAGGCAGAGAGAAAGAGAGAGAGGGAGAGAGAGAGGGAGAGAGAGAGGGAGAGAATGGGCACGCCAGGGTCTCCAGCCACTGCAAACGAACTCCAGACGCGTGCGCCCCCTTGTGCATCTGGCTAACGTGGGTTCTGGGGAATCGAGCCTCGAACCAGGGTCCTTAGGCTTCACAGGCAAGCGCTTAACCGCTAAGCCATCTCTCCAGACCCCATTTATTTTTAATTTAATTTATTTGTTCAAGTGGGGGGAGAGAAAGAAGGAGAGAGAGAGAGAGAGAGAGAGAATGAGAATGGGCATGCTAGGACTTTCAGCCACTGCAAATGAACTGTAGATACATACACCACTTTGTGCACCTGGCTTTATGTGGGTAATGGGGTGTCAAACCCAGGCTATCAGTCACTGCAAGCAAGTACCTTAACTGCTGAGCCATCCTCTAGCCTCCTTCTTTCTTTCTTTCTTCTTCTTCTTCTTTTTTTTTTTTCCAAGGTAGAGTTTCACTCTAGCCCAGGCTGACCTGGAATTCATTATGGAGTCTCAGGGTGGCCTCAAACTCATGGCAATCTCCTATCTCTGCCTTCCAATTGCTGGGATTAAAGTTATGCACCACCACACCTGGCTCTTTCTTCTTTGTTTTAAAGAAATTTTTATTTATTTATTTGAGAAAGAGAGACAGAGACAAAGACAGAGAGACAGAAATAGAGAGTGAATATGGCTCTGCCAGGGCCTCTTGTCACTGCAAATGAACTCCAGCCTCATGCACCACTTTGTGCATCTGGCTTTACATGGGTACTAGGGATTCAAACCTTGGCCATCAGGCTTTGTAAGCAACTGGCTGTAACCACTGAGCAATGTCTCCAGCCCCCCATTTTCTTTTTTTTAAACTGCCTTATTGCGACATTATTTATGTCAGTTGTGGTGGCGCATATCTTTAATCCAAGCACTTGCGAGGCAGAAGTAGGAGGGTCACTGTGAGTTGGAGGCCAGCCTGAGACTACGTAGTGAATCCCAGGTCAGCCTGGGCTATGGTATGACCCTACCTCAAAAAAAACAAAAAAAAACAAAAAAAAAAAAGGAAAGAAAGAGACATTATGCACATACCATACAGTTCAACCATTCAAAGTGTATAACTTGTGTGTGTGGGTATGTGTGTATGTGTATACCAGTCAGTGTATCATTGTTATTTATTAGAGATCTCTCATTTTTTTAATATAGGCACTTAGAGTTATAAAATTTCCTGTTACGACTGACTTCATTATATCCCATCGGTTTTGGTACGTTGTGTTTTCATTATCATTTGATTCTGTGAATTTTCCTTCTTGGTTTCTTCAGTGACTTATTCATCATCTAGTAGTGTGTTGTTTGACTTTCATGAGTTTGTGTATGTTGTGTAGTCTCTTGCTGTTGTTATTAGTGTTATTACATTGTGATCAGATAGAATATGAGGAATTTTTTTGAATTTCCTATATTGGCTAAGATTTGGTTTGTATCCAAATGTATGATCTATTTAGAGAAAGTTCCATGTGCTGCTGGAAAGAATATATATTTTGAAGCATTTGGAAGGAATGTTTTGTAGATGTCTATTAGGTCAGTTTGCTCTGTGATGTCATTTAGTCCAGGTGCTTATGTTTATTTATTTATTTATTTATTTTGCTGGAATGACCTATCAATTGGCAAGAGTTGGGTATTGAAGTGACCCACTACTATTTTTTTGGGATTAACCTGTGATTTCCAGCTGTGTTTGTTTAATGAAGTTGGACTAGTGTGTTTGGTATATGTATGTTTAGAATTGTAATGTTCTCTTGTTGCATCATTTCTCTAATCAGTGTTAAATAACCTTTCTGATTGATGTTGGTATGAAGGCTATCCTATAAAATGTTATTACAAGCCGGGAATGGTGGCGCACACCTTTAATCCCAGTACTTGGGAGGCAGATGTAGGAGGATTGCCGTGAGTTCGAGGCCACCCTGAGAATCCATAGTGAATTCCAGGTCAGCCTGGGCTAGAGTGAGACCTTACCTTGAAAAACAAAAACAAAAACAAAATTATTACAGTGACACCTTCTTGTTTCCTGGACTCATTTGCTTAAAATACCATCTTTTCACTCTAAGGTAGCATGTATCTTTCATGGAGAGGTGTGCTTCTTGAGGCAAAGCCAGAAGGATTCTGCCTTTTGATCCATTCTGCTAGCTTGTATCTTTTGATTATGGGAGTCAAGACCTTTTATATTCTGAGTTACTGGTGAAAGGTGTGTGTTAATTCCTGTCATGGATTTTGTAGTGCTTTGCGTTTTTTTAAAAAAAAAATTGTTTATTTTTATTTATTTGAGAGCGACAGACAGAGAAAAAGAGGCAGAGAGAGAGAGAGAGAAAGAAAAAGAGAGAGAGAGAGACAGAGAGAGAATGGGCGTGCCAGGGCCTCCAGCCACTGCAAATGAACTCCAAATGTGTGTCCCCACTTGTGCATCTGGCTAACATGGGTCCTGGGGAATCAAGCCTCGAACCAGGGTCCTTAGGCTTCATAGGCAAGCGCTTAACCGCTAAGCCATCTCTTCAGCCCTGCTTTGTGGTTTTTTAGTCTTCTCTTGCACTCACTATTATCTGAGCACGGTTAATTCTTTGTTGTATGTGTTTTTCCTTCTCTCCAGTCTGAAGGCATTTCTTCAAGTGTCCTCTGTAGAGCTGGCTTAGTGGTCATGAATTCCTGCAGCTTGTTTCATTTACATGGGAAGTTCTTTCTCCTTCCATTATTACAGGTAGCTTTCATGTGTGTAGAAATCTGGGTTTGGAGGTTGCCTTTCAGAATTGAAATACATTATCCTAAGCTCACCTTGGTTCCTTGGTTTTAAAGTTTCTGTTTAGACATTTGTTGTCACTCTCATGGACCTGCATTTGCAAGTGACTTGGTGCTTACCTCTTGCTGCTTTCATCATATTTTCTTTGGTCTGTTTATTTAGTGGTTTGATTGAAATATGATGAGGGGATGTTCTTTTGTGATTTGTTTTGTGTTTTAAATGGCTTCTGTACTGGCAACTCTTTCTCTAACTTTGGGAAATTTTCTCCTATGAGTTCATTGAATTTACTTACTATGCCTTTGGGGTGAATTTTTTTCTTTCTCCTTCTATGCTCAGCATTTCAAGATTTTACCTCTTCAGGGTTAAGAGAGATGGCTTAGCAGTTAAGGTGCTTGCCTACAAAGCCAAAGGGCCCAGGTTCAATCCTCCAGGACTCACACAAACCAGATGCACCAAGTGGCACATGTGTCTAGAGATTTTTGCAGTGGCTAGAGGTCCTGGTGTGGTTATTCTTTCTCTCTCTGTCTGCCTCTGCCTCTTCATCTCTCTGTCTCCCTAAATAAGCAAAATTTAAAAAAAAGAAAATTTACCTCTTCATACTGTCCTAAATGTCTTAAAAGTCCTGCTCATATATTTTTATTAATTTATCTTTATTCTTGCTGGAATGTTCTAATTACTCCACCTTGTCCTCAAGCTCAGATTTCTGTCCTCTCTTTAATCCATTCTATTGGTAATTCCTTCTACAAAGTTTTTTTTTTTTTTTTTTTTTTTTTTTTTTCCTAGGTAGGGTCTCACTGTAGCCCAGATTGATCTGGAATTCACTATGTAGTCTCAGGCTGGCCTTGAACTCACAATGATCCTCCTACCTCTGCCTCCCAAGTGCTGGGATTAAAGGTGTGTGCCACCACACCCGGCTGCTTTTTTTTTTTTTTTTTTTTATTTGACTTGTCATGTTCTACAGTTCTAGTATTTCAGGTTGGCTTTCCTTCAGTATTTCTATCTCTTTTCTGATTCATTCTTCATATCCCTTTTTTTATATGTATGCTTGTGCACATGCATATGTGTAGAACAGGTGTGGTGTGTGATGTGATGTGTGTGGAGTATATGCACACGTGTACTGATATGCCTGTGGAGGCCAGAGACAACATCTGGTGTCCTCCTCATTTTGCTTATCCACCTGGCTCCCTGACATGGAGACCCTCCCACTGTCTGAAGCTGCCATTTTTTCATTGTTTTCAAGTTGATAACCCCACAATTCTCCAGTCTTTAACCCCTGCAGAAGTGTGAGTGGGTGGGTGGGGTGTTATGGCCATCCCTGCCTTTTACATGGGTGTTGGTGAATCTAACAGAAGTAATGTCAGGCTCTCTCAGGCCCTCATGTTTGCATAAGTGCTCTTAACTGCTGAGCCATCTCCCTAGCCCTTCTTTCATATCTGGTGTCAACCTCTGTATTTCATTCAACATATTTTATCCATTCTCTCCAGGAGTTCATTTTTTATGCCTTTGATTTCTTCTTTGATTTGATTGAGTAGACTTACAATAATATGTTTGAGTTCTCTGACATTTCATCTAATTCACATTTATTGGAGGCCATGTCTATGGGGTTCATAATTTTTTAAACAGTTATGCCTTGTTTTTTTGTATTTTTTATGTTACTGCATTGGGATTTTTGCATATTGGGTTTTAGTTTGACTATGAGCTACATTCCATTTATCTGTCTGTTTATGAATCTATTTGGCTATACATCTATCGATCAGTCATCAACAGGATCTACTTTTTTATCTTCTTGTCCCTGCTCCCATTTCCCTGGGGCCCTCCTCTGTGGGGTTATGTTATTCAGTGTGGGATCATGACGGCCTCAGTCAGTCCCTATGGGATAGTAGGGGGGACCATGCCTTTGGTATTCCTACCCACGTTGTGGCTCTTACAATCTGTCTGCTCCCTCTTCAGCAATGTTCTCTGAGCCATGGCAGGCCTGTTGGCAATATGATTTAGTGCTTAGTTCTCTGTAGCCTCTGGATGTCTGCTTGGATGGGTTTTTATTGATCATGGTGTCTGTCACCATCACCCTGGAGCTGGTTGTCACCCCAGTAGTAAGAGTACTATTCATATTGTTCCTTCTCTGCAGTTTCTTCTGGGCTGTGCCAGAATGTGGTAGAAGTGGCACATCTCAGGCTGGAGAGATGGCTTAGTGGTTAAGCACTTGCCTGTGAAGCCCAAGGACCCCGGTTTGAGGCTCAGCTCCCCAGGACCCACATTAGCCAGATGCTTCTCTCTGTGTCTCTCTCTCTTTGCCTCTTTGTCACTCTGTCTGTTGCTCTCAAATAAATAAATAAATAAATAATGAACAAAAAAAAATTAAAAAAAAGAAGTGGCACATCTCATGGTGTACAATCAGCTGTCTTTTTGTCTTATTGATGTATCTTGGTTCTTCTTCATTTTTTGGTGCCATTTGTAAAATAAAATAAGATTCTGTAACCAAGAGTGAGAGCAGATTGGGTTAAAGGGAGTATGTAAGGTTATGTGAGAGATATTTGGTGTGAAAGTCCACTCTTCTTCAGAGAGCAGTGGGGGCTTCTCTCTGAAGATGTTGAGTTTCCTACCAAGGGATTCTGACTTGGTTTCTAGTACCAGACATGAGTTGTCTTCCACTGGGCAGGTTTTATGTCTCTCAGAGAACAGTTGGTTATCCACAGAGGCTGTGTGCCATTATTTCACAAGTGTTCTTATATAGCTGATTTATTTCATATTCTCCAGAGTTCCCTGTTTATTCATGCTATTGGTGACCATTGTCTTCCAGCAGCTCCCATTGGGCTTTCCAGCACTATGAGAGCTATCCAGGAGGTAGGTAGTTTCCCTTTTAGTTCCAGCATGGTATTCTGATGTCCTGTGACTTCAGCCTGTGGTGTCTTCAGCAATAGGGTCTTACCTTTTAGCCCTGGCAGGTAATCAAGCATTTTGGCAATGGCCAATATTGTTTTGGGGACCTCCTGGTCTCCCTGGCCAACATAAGCTATATTCTTAAGTGTGTAGTTCAAATGTTGCATCCTCAGTCTAGGAGCTCAAGGTGCCTGGTATGTCCTCTATATTATTCTAAGAGTGGAATACTGATATCTAGAGTGACTAAAGTTGGCAGATATGTCTTTTAGGCACACGTGACAGTAGTGAATTATTAACAATGGTCACTTTGACATCAGTAATTGTTAGTGCATAAATGAACAAGGCTTCTGTGGAGTATGCTAAGATTTTGATTACTTAGAAGTGAGGGTAATGTAGGGTGGGCTAGGCTGGGGATTAGTAGTATCAACTTTGAAAAAGATGGAGGTGGGAAGCTACCTGGGAGAGGAAAGTTGGGTTACTTTCAGGTTTCATAGGTTTTACAGGTTGTTAGGGCAATGGAAATTTGCAGTTATGGAGTCTAAAGATGAGGGGGCAAGGAGGAGACTATGTGAAGGTGAGGGAAAGTATATTTGTTATGTGTGGAAGTAGTATGGAGATCACAGCAGTCTGTGGCATTGCCATCATGAATGTACTTCACCTCGTCTCATCTCACAAGCTACGCAGGGTTGGGCCTGGTTTATACTTGGTTGGAGTACAGAGATCACAGTAGTAGAGTATGTAGCGAAAAATACAGGGCAAACCTAAAACTCAACTAAGCAAAATACAAACACAAACATAACCATCGTGAGACATATAGGCAAGTATGTAGGTTTAAAAAGAAGTATTAAAAGATAAAATAAAATATTGGCTATTCTGACTGGGGCCAGATTGGGACTACTGCAGAAATTGAAGCACCCAAATTTCTTTTAAGAATCCTTTTTTCTTTATACTGTGCAGGAGCACATGACCTGAAACTGTGATTGGGACCTAAATGGGGCTGGTACTTAAATTCTAGCACTCAGATTTCCCTTAGCAATCCACTTCTCTTTACCATGGTATACACAAAGAAACATCAAGCATTTACTTGTTGCAAGTATTTACTTAATACAGGTGTGCTGGAAAGACTTGACCAATGTGCTATATCCAGATGGGTCTCAACGTAACATGAAGACCCAGGGCAATATATTTTCCCCAAGAAATACCAATCCTACAGTACAGGAATCCCATGAGAGTACCTAGAGGAAACTCCAGATAAAAATAATGACTACAAATTCATTCAAAGAACTCAAAGAGGGCATAGATAAGTGCAGAAATGAAATCCTGAATGAATCCCAAGGTAACATATAGAAATATGTAAATGAAATCCAGATGAACACAAAAAGGCAGCTAGATGAAATGAGGAAGTCAAACCAGGATATGAAAATGAAGCCCAATAAAGAAGTGGAAATCCTAGTCAGGCATGGTGGTGTACACCATTAATCCCAGCACTTGGGAGGCAGAGGTAAGAGTATCACTTTGATTTTGAGGCCAGTCTGGGGCTACAGAGTTAGTTCCAGGTCAGCCTGGGCTACAGTGAGACCCTGCCTGCCTTGAAAAAATAAACAAAAACTCCAAAGGAATTAAAAAACAAAAAGAATGGCAATTCTGAAGAAAAACCAAGCTGAAATAAAGTTAGAAAAATACAGTAAGTCAAAACTAAAGCACATTAGTAGAATGGATCAAGTGGGAGGCAGCATATCAGGCCTTGAAGATAAGGGAGAGGAATTGGATCAGTTAGTCAAAATCAATGAGAAACTAAATGACATCTATCAATCGAACACGAGAGAAATGCATACACCTTGAAAAGACCAAATGTTTGAATTGTGGGCATAGAAGAAGGAGAAGAACTTCAGGTCAATGGCAAGGAAAATGTTTTCAATAAAATTATGGAAGGAAATTCCTCAAATCTAAGGAAAGAGATGCCCATCCAGGTAAGGAGGCACACAAAATGCTACATAGACAGGACTAGAAGAGAAATTCCCCATGTCAAAACACTAAGTACACAGGACAAACATCGAGTCATATGAAGGCAGGCCCATAAGAATAACAGCTGAGGGATGGAGGAATGGCTTAGTGGTTAAGGTAGTTGCCTGCAAAGCCAAAGGACCCAGGTTAAATTCCCTGGGGCCCACATAAACCTGATGCACAAGATGGCGCATGCATCTGGAATTTGTTTGCAGTGGCTGAAGGCACTGGCATGCCTGTTCTCTTTCTCTATCTGCCTCTCTCAAATAAATAAAATAAATAAATTATCAACAAAAGGGGAAATAAAATAACAACATCTGACTTTTCAATGAAACTATAAAGCCAGAAGGGTCTGGAATGGGTTATTTCAGGAATTGAAAGGCCACAGCTGCCAACTCAAATTACTATACCCAGCAAAATTATTTCTTGTAATTGAAGGAGAAAGAAAAAAATGATAAAAGCAGAATACATGAATTTATAAGCCAGCCTTACAGACGATACTAGATGGAATACTTCATATTGGAGATAAAAATAGATGTATTCAAGACGCTACAGGAACAAATAATCACACACAACATATCAAAACTTATGGGAAACAATGAAAACAGTCCTAGGATTACATTAGATAAACAGTGAAATCTCAAGTAAATAACTTAATGATGCACCTGAAGGTTTTGGGAAAAAAAACCCAGAATAAGCCAAACCCAAAAGTACCAGATGGAAAGAAATAATAAAGATCAGGGTAGAAATCAATGATATAAAAATGAAAAATTAATTAAAAGAATCAGTGAGGTAGCTGGGCATGGTGGTACACACCTTTAAATCCCAGCACTTGAGAGGCAGAGGTAGGAGGATCACTGTAAGTCGGAGACTACCCTGAGAATACATATTGAATTCCAGGTCAGCCTGGGCTAGAGCAAGACCCTCCCTTGAAAACCAGCCCCCTCCCCCAAAAAATCAATGAAATAGAAAATAGGTTATTTGAAAGATAAACAACTTGACCATTAGCCAAATTAACAAAGAGAGAGAGAAAGAATCCCAATCATTAAGATTAGAGACTAAGAAGGGAACGTTACAATGCTCCAATGAGACAGAATTATAAGGACATGTTTCAAATTGGAATATCTAAAAGAAATAGATGAATTTCTTGACACCTGTGACCTCCCAAAGTTAAACTGAGATGAGATAAATAATTGAAACTTATCTATAACAAGCAATGACTTGAAGTAGTGATTAAAATATACCCATCAAAAATTTGTAGAAGAAGCCGGGTGTGGTTGGCACATGCCTTTAATCCCAGCACTTGGGAGGCAGAGGTAGGAGGATAACCATGAATTCAAGACCACCCTGGGACTACAGAGTGAATTCCAGGTCAGCCTGAGCTAGAGTGAGACCCTACCTTGAGAAACAAATAAACAACAACAATAACAAAAAAAAAAAAATGTGGACAGGTGGGGGGGGTGGAAAGATTGTTAGAGCCACATGTTGGATTATTATACACGGAGACATTGCCTCATACCCATAATTGATGGCTAGCCCCACAATGCAGGACCCATATTCCCCAATGAGGAGGGTCCCTGCGGAGGGGGGAGGACAGGGAGGAGGCTAATGATGGTACCAACATGACTGTATACACACTGTGTACATAATTAATAAAAAATTAAAAGTATATATACCCATCAAAATAAGTCCAGGTCCAGATGGGTTCATTGCAGAATTCTTTCAGACCTTTATGGAAGAACTGAAGCCTACTTCTCAAATTATTCCATAAAATAGAAAATGAAGGAATGCTCCCTATGTTTACAAAGCCAGCATTATATTAATAGCAAAACCAGAAAAAGACACAATAAAAAAAATGAAAGCTAGGGGGGCTGGAGAGATGGCTCAGCAGTTAAGGTGGTTGCCTGCAAGAACTAACGATTTGGGTTCAATTCCCCAATAACCACATAAAGCCAGATGCACAGGGACACATGCATCTGGAGTTTGTTTGCAGTCTCTGTCTGTGTTTGCAAATAAATAAAAATAAAAAAGGATATTTAAAAACACAGCAAAGCTTTCTCTCATATGAATATGTAAACATTTCATTTAAAAACAATGAAAGTTGGGGCTCAGTGGTCAAAGGAACTTGCTTGCAAAGCCTGTTGGCCTGAGTTCAATTCTGCAGTCACTAACATAACCCTTATTCAAAATGTGGTTCAAACATCTCGCATTCTGTTTGCAGTGGCAAGAGATCCTGATGTTCCCATATTCTCTCCCACTCTCTTTTTCTCTCTCCTACCTCTTATGTGTTCAAATAAATAAAAATTAAGGAAAAAAGAAAACTATAGACCAATATCCTGATGAATGTAGATGCAAAAATTCCCAATAAAATACTTGCAATGTGAATTTAAGAACATATCCTAAAGATCACCCACCTTGGACAAGTAGGTTTTATTCCTGAAAGGCAAAAATGGTTTAACATGTATGTCAATAAATTGAATACATCACATAATAGACTAGAAAAAAGAACTCACATGATCATCTCAATAGAGGCAGAAAAGGCCTTTAACAAAATCCATGATAAAAAACATTGAAGAGGGCTGGAGAGATGGCTTAGTGGCTAAGGTCCTTGCCTGCAAAGGACCCATGTTCTACTCTCCAGGTCCCATGTAAGGTGATGCAAGCACACAAGGTCACATATGCACCCAAGGTGGCACATGTGTCTGAGGTTTGACTACAGTGGCTGGAGGCCCTGGCATGCTAATTCTCTCTCTCTCACACTCTTGCATTAAAAAGAAGGCCGGTCTGTTAGGCTTGCCTCAAAAAAATGCATTGAAGATATTGAAGGATAGAGGGAACATATCTTTATATATTTATTTAGTTTTGTTTGTTTGAGATAGTGTCTCACTCTAGCCCAGGCTGACCTGGAACTCACTCTGTAGTCCCAGGATGACCTTGAACTCACAGTAATCCTCCGAGAGAGAGAGAGAGAGAGAGAGAGAGAGAGAGAGAGAGAGAGAGAGAATGAGAGAGAATATGAATGAATGAGTGAATGAATGAATATAAATGAGAATGCCATGGACTCTTTCCACTACAAAGGAATTCCAGATGCATGCATCACTTTGTGCATCTGGCATTATGTGGGTACTGGAGAATTGAACCTGGGCCCTCAGGCTATATAAACAAGCTGAGCCATCTCTCCAGCTCTGGGAATATATCTTAACAAAATAGAGGCTATATATATAAAACAAGTCTATAGTTAGCATCATACTAAATAGAGAACAATTTGAAGCATTCCCATTAAGCTCTGGACCAAGATAAGAATCCATTTTCTCCACTGCTGCTTAACATGGTTGGAAAGGATTAAGTCAAACTGTCCTTATTTCTATATAAGAAACCTTAAAGATTACAAAACTGCTGGAGCTGATAAACACTTTCAGTAAAGTGGCAGGATACAAAATTAATACACAAAAATCAGTAACATTCTATACCAATGACACACTGAGAAAGAAGTCAGGGAGACAATTACATTCATAGTAGTCACACAAAACAATGAAATATCTTGGAATAATGGTATCCAAGGATATAAAAGGCCTCTATAATGAAAAATTTTAAACACTAAAGAGCTGGGAATGGTAGCACCATACCCTTAATCCCAGCACTCAGCAGGCAGAGGTAGGAGGATCATCATGAATTCAAAGCCATTCTGACACTACATAGTGAATTCCAGGTCAGCCTCGGCTAGAGTGAAAATATACCTGGAAAACAAAACAAAACAAAGACACTGAAGAAAGGTATTGAGGAAGGCAGCAGAATGTTAGCAGTAAGATCTCCCATGTTCATGGAAGAATTAATGTTTTGAAAATGGCCATTCTACCAAAACGCATAAACAGAGTCAGTGCAATTCCAAACAAAATTCCAGTTTCTTCTTTCAGCTAAATAGAAAAACTGATCTTAAAATTTATATGAACACACAAAAGGCCCAGATAGCCAAAACTATCCTCAGCAAAAAGAATATTGCTGGTGGTTTCATTATACATGATTTCAAGTTATTCTACAGAGCCATAGTATTAAAAACAGCATGGTGGAACACAAAAACAGACACATATATGGATAGCATGGGATGGGATGGGATGGGTGGAATGGAATGGAATAGAATAGAATAGAATAGAACACAACACAACACAACACAACACAACACAACACAACACAACGTAATACAATACAATACAATAGAATACAATACAATACAATACAATATAATACAATAGAAGGACAGAATAGAATAGAATAGAATAGCCAGGTGTAGGTCCATGACCTAACTATAGCTACCAGATTTTTGGCAAAGAGGCCAAAAACACACATTAGAGAGGGAGAGAAAAAAAAGCATTTTCAACAAATGATGCTAAGAAAACTGGATGTCGGTATATGGATAAATGAAACTTTGCCCATATCTCCTAACATGCACAAAAATAATCTCAAGGTCTGGAGAGGTGGTTCAGTGGTTAAAGCACTTACTCTCAAAACCTGACAGCCCAGGTTTAATTCCTCAGTACCCATGTAAGCCAGATGCACAAAAGGGCACATGCATTTGGAGTTCTTTTGCAGTGGCAAGAGGCTCTGGTATGCCCATGCTCATTCATATTCTCTCTCTCTGCTTGCAACTAAATAAATTAAAAATTAAAAATTAAAAATTCATCTGTAGGTAGATCAAGGAACTCAGTGTAAGACTTGAAATCATGACATGACCAGAAGAAAAAATAGGAAGGACACTTCAAGATCAGGCATAGTGAAGGACTTTCTGAATATGATACTAGTAGGCTAGGAAGTAAGAAAAACATTCATGGGACTTCATGAAACTTAAAAGCTATTGTGTAGCTAAGGACATCATCATCAGAATCCAAAAACAGCCCACAGAATGGGAGAAAATCTTCTCTAGCTATATATCTGACAGAGGATTAATAAGTGGAATATACGAAGAACTGAAGTAAGTAATATGTAATCAAACAATCCAATAAAAAAGGGTCATAGGACTAAACAGAGTTTTCATAGGAGAAATACAAATGGTCAATAAAATTTTTTAAAAAATGTTCAACATCTTTAGCTATCAGGAAAATGCAAATTAAAAGTTCTTTGAGGTTCGTTCCATCTTACTCTGGTCAGAATGACTATCATCAAAAAATCAAATGGCAGCTGGGCGTGGTGGTGCATGCCTTTAATCCCAGCACTTGGGAGACAGAAGCAAGAGGATTGCTGTGAGTTTGAGGCCTGCCTGAGACTACATTAAAAAAAAAAAAAGACAACAAATGTGGCTGAGGATGCTGGGAAAGAGGGTCCCTCATCCACTGTTTGGGACTGCAAACTGCTGCAGCCACTGTGCAAACCAGTGTGGAGGCTTATCAAATAGTTAACATAGAAGTGATCAAAAAAGGGAAAGTAAGGTGCCGGGCGTGGTGGCGCACGCCTTTAATCCCAGCACTCGGGAGGCAGAGGGAGGAAGATCATTGTGAGTTCGAGGCCACCCTGAGACTACATAGTGCATTCCAGGTCAGCCTGGGCTAGAGTGAGACCCTACCTGGGAAAAAAAAAGAGGGGGGGAGTATACTAGAAGTACATGGAATCTAACCAGTCCTTTTATTTTTATTTTTTCCGTTGGTGGGATGAATTTTGAATTCTTTAGCTGTTTCTTTTAGCAACCTGATCTGGTGTGAGAGGGATGATTAGCACTTCCAATTCAACCCTAAATAACCAGACTTGGGGGATGTACTGCTCAGACCATCCCAGTCCCATTTTCAGTGAGTTTCTGTCTATCTCATCTGAACCGATTTGTGAAGAAGGCCCTCTTCTTGGTGTGTCTTGGCTTGTGTTGTCTGGCTTGGCTTGGCTGGGTGGGGCTTGGTGCTGTCTGACAGAGGGGTCAGTACTTCCTGTGTTCCTGGTTCTGGTATATTGTGTGTGGGGGGTGCATTTTGGAGTGTCCACATAGAACTCAGTGGTCCCAGCATCTCCTCCTTCAGGTGGTTCTGATCAGACAAAACTGCAGCAACACTGCAAGAGGAGCCCCCCTCCCCACCCTGCAGTTTCTATGGCTCAGAGGTGAGTAATCCTTCTTCACATCTGGCCTGAGCTGAACACCACTTCTAACCATCAGCTCTGTCCTCTTTCCAAGTGAGGATCTCATTTGACTTAATAAGATTTAAAAAATTTTTTTTTGTTTTTATTTTTATTTATTTGAGAGCGACAGAGAGGGAAAGCGGTAGAGACAGAGAGAGAATGGGCACATCAGGGCCTCCAGCCACTGCAGACGAACTCCAGATGCATGCACCACCTTGTGCATCTGGCTTACATGGGTCCTGGGGAATTGAACCTCGAACCTGGGTCCTTAGGCTGCACAGGCAAGCGCTTAACCACTAAGCCATCTCTCCAGCCCCAATTTTTTTTTTTTAAGCAGATCTTGTTTCTTGTCGAAAAAGAGTGAACATGTTGTGTATTATCTTGCATTTATTGTTTCTTAAATGAAGCTCCTATGCCACCCTTTTACCTGAGCTTGTAGGATACTGGCTGGGCAGTCCAATGATGGCTGTCTGCAGGCTGTAGCGTCTGAGAACCAGGTAGCTGGTCAGTCCATGAGGCTGGATGCCTCCCAATCTGGCATTGAAGGCTTAGAGGATTCCTGGAGAGCAGTCTTCATTGAATTGCCGACGAGGCTGGCTTCCAGTTTCCATGAAGGATAGCAACAACAGGGTACATGCATGGGCAAGTAGCTATAGGGAAGGCAGGTAAAATACCAGTAATTTAATTTTGAATATTTGTTTAAATTTGTTGTGTGGCTATTTATTTTAATTTCTCTTGGACAGATATACTTAGGAATGAAATTTCTACATTGCATAGTTGTTTCATTTTAAAAGAAATAATCAAATTGTTTTCCAAAGTGGCTATAAAATTTAATATTCTCATCAGCAAAATATGACTTCTGGTTTCTGTACAGACAGCATTTACTATTGTCTCTCTTTTTAAATTTTTTTATGAGAGAGAGAGAGAGAATGGGCATGCCAGGGCCTTCAGCCACTGCAAACGAACTCCAGACACGTGCAACCATCTTGTGCATTTGGTTTACATGGGTCCTGGGGAATCAAACCTAGGTCCTTTGGCTTTTCAGGAAAGTGCCTTAACTGCTAAGCCATTTCTCCAACCTTATTGTCTCTCTTTTTGATTATAGCTGTCCTTTTGGGTGTAGTCATATTCCTGTGGCTTAAAATTTTTTGTCTTTCTGATTTATTTTTATTTATTTATTAGAGACAGAGAGAGGAAGAGAGAGAGAGAGAGAAAGAAAGAAAGAAAAAAGAATGTATGTATGTATGTATGTATGTATGTATGTATATATGTATGTACGTATGTATGTGTGCCAGGGCATCTAGCCACTGTACATGAACTCCAGATGCATGCACCACCATGTGTAGCTGGCTCATGTGGGACCTGGAGAATCGAACCTGGGTCCTTAGGCTTCACAGGCAAGTGCCTTAACCATTAAGCCATCTCTCCAGCCCTCCTGTGGGTTTGATTTGCACTTTTCTAATGACTATTAACATTGATAGTCTCTTTATGCACTTACTGGCCTCCTCAAGTAACTTCTTTGACAAAAAGTTCAGATCTTTGCCTATTGAAAAAGTGTGGTTCTTTGTCTTCTTACTGAATAACGAGAGTTCTTTATAGCCAACAGATACCTTTATAAAGCCCTTTAGTAGATCTGTGACTTAAAAATATTTTGTTACCATCTGAGATTTATCTTTTCATTTACTTAATGGTAGATTTTTTTTTTTCCTTCTAATTGAGCTCAAGTCTAGGATGTTGCTTGCACATGGTAAGCAAATCCTATATCTGCAGCCTGATGCTTTTTTTCTAAGGGAAAATTTTCTAAACATTTTTTAAATTACTGTGAATGTGTGTGTGTGTATGTATGTATGTATGTATGTATGTATGTGTATGGTATGTGTACATGCGTGGAGGTCTAAGGGTCTCATGGTGTTTATCTTCTCTCTCCACTTTTCTTGCAGCACTGTCTCCTTTTGTTGTATTGGCTTTGTTTCTTCTGCTCCATTACACCAGACTAGTGGGCCCCAGAGCTTTGGATTCTCTGCTTTAGGCCCCTTGTAGGCGCATTGGGGTTAAAGACCCATGCGCTGCTTTGTGTCTGCTCTATGCGGGTGCCTGGGAATTGAACCAGCCCATGGAATTGTGCTGCCTGCAGGTAAGGTGGGTCTTCCACCTAAGTTAACCAGAGCGAGATAATTTCTCACAAGAATACCCAGAGGCTAGTCTAATGGAGATGAAGAGGTATTCCTGTCTATCTAGGCTTTGAGATTTCTTTTTTAAATGCTGGGGATGGAGCCCAGGGTTTGGTGCCTGCTAGACAAGGGCTGTACCTCTGAACTACATTCTAGCCTTAGAATCATTAAAAAGAATACTTATCAGATAAAGGTTTATCCTAGGAAATGTTTTTGGTGGGGCGGATTTGACTTAACTTTCTATTGTGGTTAAGGTTTGTAGTACTGCAGATGATTTCATACTTACTACCAGTTACATATGCAGAAATAGTAATTCGCAAGGTCTTCCCTAATCCACTCTCTACAGACTCGAATTCCAGCTCAGATCTTCTCTGTGTAGTGAGAAGTCTCTTTCAGGCCAGGAGCTTCAAGTTTGTTTTAGTAGTGATCATGCATTCAAGAGATAGATGGGGTTATGGCAAGTTCCTTGGGAAATGCTTCTCTCTATGCATAGTGATGGGACCATGTGAGAAGTGGAATGAATCCTGACTTGAGAAATTAAAGCTGTAGGATACTCTTTCTTCTTTTAGTTTTTCCCTTTCTTCTTTATGCACAGTGATGGGACCATGTGGGAAGTGGAGTGAATCCTGACTTGGATATTTAAAGATGTAAGATTATGTCCTTAACTTGCCTTGAGTAAGTCACCTAATATTGCTTAGGCCAAGGTTTCAAATCCTTCCATATTCCTCTTGAGAATCAGCCCCAAAAGGCCAAAGCCACACAGTCAGATGTCTAGCAGCAATCCTACTCATCTGGTACCAACATTACTATTGCAGTCAAGTCTGCATTGCTGGCAGAAATCACCCAACCAAGAACAGCTTTTTGGGAAAAAAGGGTTTATTCTGGCTTACAGACTTGAGGGCATGATGGCAGGGGGAAATGATGGGATGAGCAGAGGGTGGCCATCACCCCCTGGCCAACATAGGGAGGACTGTAGCAATAGGAGAGTGTGTCAAACACTGGCATGGGGAAACTGGCTATATAACACCCATTAACTTGCCCCCAACAATACACTCCCTCCAGGAGGCTTTACTTTACAATTGCCATCAGCTGGGGAGACTAACATTCAGAATACCTAGGTTTATGGGGGATACCTGAATCAAACTACCGCACCATGCATTCATTTCTTGCTGAGTAACTATAATCTGACATGCACAGAGCGTCTCAGCTTCTCTGTGCTCCTCGCCCACCTCTGTGTCTGGCTGGAAATATGCTCCTTCTATTGTTCAGGCTCTTTAGAATCCATTTCTCTTGTATAGAAAAGAGATAATATGAAGAAATTGAATGTTATAGTATAAAGAAGTCATTACCTGTATAATATTTAAGTTGGAAATGTTAGTAATTGAGTGGTTTTCTATCAGTGCTAGTGAGTGGTAGCAGAATGACTTTTACTCTTTTCTGAAAGCAGTGAGCTCTCATCTTGCCCCGCATTCTGTCCTGGAAATGACCTAGTTACAGGGAAATGATAACAGCAGCCATTTTCTGAGTGTTTCCCTTGTCCTGGCTCACTTAATCATCATGTGGGCAGAGTCACATGGTTTCTAGAGCCGGACCTCAAAGGCTGGTCCTGCTGCTGGTCCAGCCCACACTTGCCGCCACCTGAAAGCAGAGTGTGCTGGCTGCTTTATGACCAGCCCAGCTGGCATTTGCTTCTCTGAGGTGCACAGGGCTCAGTTTTCCTCTCGCCTACTGTTGACAGCGCAGTTGGAGCTTGCTCGGTGGGCCTTGGATTTACCACTAGCAAGGTGGGACTCAGATGAAACGGACTTTTACTTTTAAGAAATACAGTCTCTGTGTTTCACTTTTTAAGTTTTGAAATATTTAAAGAAATGAATTTCCTTTGTTCAGTCTCTTTTCTGAGTGTTTCTTTTCCAAGCAATGCCTAGAATTCACATCTCTGAGATGGAAAGCACGAGGCTATGATGATTACATCATAATAAAATTCATAGTGTATAAATGCAGTGTGTTTTCTCCATTGTTATTAGAAGGAAACATGATGGTGTTTTCCATGACATCTACTAAGCAGCAGGATGCTGGATACAGTACCATGTGACAGAACACAGAAACCAAAGACTTTTTAAGTGCCATTTCTAATTTATTAGATGCTCTTAAAATATTTGAAACACCTAATGCTATATCCAGGTCATACGCTGTGCTGGATCGGCTAGTGTTGGCTGGTCATATGCTGTGCTGGATCGGCTAGTGTTGGCTGGCTGCTTTAGCTGCAGAGCCATCTCTCTACCCCTTGGTTGACTACTTCTATATTACAAGTTCTCTAGAAACCCTGAGAAAATAGTGTACTCAAGTATGCCTCGAGCTGTTCTCAGAGAAACTATGGCAACGGGCCTTTTAATTAAAGCTGAAGGAGTGTGTGGAGCTTAGAAAAATAGGCAAATTTTGCCAATTGACAGGGAGAATATATGGAAAAAAAATGCAGAAAACTCAAAAAACTGTTTATTTTACATATGTTTTATAACTCTTTTAGCTCTGTTTTTCAAAGAAACATTAGCAAACTCATACAGTGGATATCAATATTTGCTTTGGAGTATGTTAAATAGGTCCCTAGTTGTGTTTTTTAGACATTATATTAAGATGAATTAGTTTCCTCAGCATGTGTTACCTGCTAATTGGATCGTCAGCTGAGAGGCACCCCAAATTGCAGAAGACACTGGTGTTGGGAAAGTGCTCAGAGTGGTGAGCTTCCCATTCTTATAGAAGAGAAAATTTGCATGTGCATGTGTGGTCTGTCTGTCTTTCATCTACCTACCTATAACTTACCCATTTATCTATGTCAATCCATTTATCACCTATCTGTGTATTTATCATTGATCTATCATTTGTCTACCATCTACCTATCTATCATATATCTAAGTATCTATCATCTACTTATCTATCTGTATCAATCATCTGTCATCTATCTATCATCATATCTGTCTCAATCATCTATGTATCTATCTATCGTCTATATCTAACATCTGTCTACTTATGTATTATTATTATTTATATACCACAGTCAAGTACACTGGTAGGCTGATGAGTAACATGTTAATAAACTGTTCCCCTCTTGAGCTGAAGCATTTATAGCCAGTACAAATGTATAAGATCATTCCCAAAGCAATTTAACATATTACTGTTGGCTTTCCATATTAAAACCGAAATCTAAATGGAAAATCAAGAGTTGTCATTTTTCTTGGGTCAGAATGTGTGTTATGTCAACGAGTAATGGGAAGATTTTATTGTCCCCCTTTTCCCAAAGAGATTTTAATTTATGCCTATTGTTTTAGCATCCCATCTGACTAAGTTCTCTGTTCAGTCTTCAAAAATGCCCCGGTTTTAAAGACGAAGTGCATAGTTATCTAGTAAAGGTAATAGGTAGGAAGACAAATAGCATTGAATGAAATAAAATGCACAAGTGACAATATAGAAACCGGCTCGTAGGTCAGCCTGTTATCCCGTCTCCTTGGTCTGGCTCTCAGGTCCCTTTTTCTTATGCTGTTGGCAGAGTTAGCGATCTAAAATCGGACCTGATCTCCCCAGCTTTTAACTTAATGGCCTCCTACTATGTATAGGGTTGGTACCCTTTTCTGAGCCTCTGCTCCAGCATCCTCCTAATGGATGTGCCTCCTAAGCTCAAGCAACAGCCAGCTGCTCAGTGTTTCCTGTCCTTTTTTGTTTTCATGCCATTGCTCAGGCTGGACTTCTCCACTCCACTTTTGTGTGTGTGACAAATCCCTACATGTACTTCCGAGTGAGGATTAAACATCATTTTTTTTGTTTTATCTTCTTATATCTTTCAATCTTCCCTTAATTCCCATGGACATTGTCTCTTCTGAGAGTGGGCAAGGGCAACAGATGTGAAGATGTGGACATCTGCCTTCCCAAGGCACTAAGTGATTTTTTGTCTTGTTTCCATTGCCTTATGTAGCACCTGGCATGGCATAGGTACTTAATTATTTGTTGAATATTTGATATAGAGGAAATGTGTAAATACTTGATGGAAAAGAGAAATGAAATTAAGTGGGCAAAATAATTGGGTTCATTAGACATATTTGAGAAGACACAAAGTTGAAATTTGGCTCTGCTGGTGGCTGTTTTCCTTTTTCCTCATCTTTTCTTTGTCTTCCTTACCTAGTTGCCTGATGATTTTATACCTGGTTCCAAACACCTTCTTCAGTGCCTTACCTAGTCTTGCCTTATCCATAAATACTCCGAAGTTCCTAAAATACTCTGCTGTCCTTCCTGTAACTCAAAACAAAACGCCACTTCCACACTGAACAGTGCTTCACAATCTCCAGTCAGCCCTTGATATCCACAGACTCCAAGTCTGCAGATTCCACTAACCGTCGGTTGAAAATGTTTGGAAAGAAATTGGGTCTGTACTGAACATGTGTGGACTTTTTCCCTTGTCATTGTCCTCCAAACAGTATGGTATAACAGCTATTTACATAGCATTTATATTGTATTTAATCCAAATAATCTAGATGTAATTTAAAGGATATGGGTGTGTGTGGTTAAATGCATGAAGTATGTCATTATATAAAGGGGACTTAAGCACCTAGGGGTGTTGGTATGGAAGGGAGCTGCCAGTGGCTTCATGGAAGCAATTGCTCAATGCCATCCAGGAATGACTGTTACCAAAGGAGGATCACTTCAGTGTCACCAAAGAGGGGTTGCAAATGCTTAGTGAGGGGACAAATGCCTAATGAGGGGGCAGCAGGAAGTGCTTGAACTGTGAATTCTATGTTGGAAGGGGTTGCTCTGGTTTTCTCAGTTCAAACAGTATTTATAGCTTTCCCTTTCATGCAGAATGTTAGTTACTACCATGCTGGCTCTTGTGCCAAGATTCTAGATTATGTCAGTTAGTCATGGCAAAGGAGTATCTTGAGAGCTCTGTCTGTAACCAGATTTTAGCAATATTGCTTTCTGTTCAGCAGTGTTTACGCAATTCTTTGAATATTTTATTGCTTTGCATATCTTATATAAATGAATAACTACTAGAAAAAAATGACTGCTAATGCTGGTGATAATAAAATCTGCTTTCATACAGTAATTCATCTGAGACAATGATGTAAGAAATGAGCCAAAAGGAGAAATTCTTAGTCATAAGTAGCTGCTCTGTGAAGTTAAGCCCATGTATTATATTGGGCAGGAGAAAAAATCAAAAGCAAGGAACATATATAGCATTCTGAAACTCTTATTATTAAGACTGCATTCAAAAGGAGAGGTATACCAAAAGCCTCTAAACTCATATTTTGGTTTCTGGGTCCTGAAACCCAAGTTTTTCATGAGATTTCTGTACACTTCATGTTTTTGGTGCTTTTCATCCTAATTTTTATCTGTGTGTTATGTGTAAGAGTGTGCATATGCATGTTCATGTGTATGTAGGTGTGTGTGTGTGTGTGTGTGTGTGTGTCTGCGCGCACACGTGCCAGTGAGCAATCTCAGGTGTTATCCTCAGGAATTCTATCACTTTTCTTTCTTTCTTATTTATTTATTTATTTATTTATTTATTTAAGAGTGACAGAGAGAGAAAGAGGCAGAGAGAGAGAGAGAGAGAGAGAGAGAGAGAGAGAGAGAGAGAGAGAATGGGCGCTCCAGGGCCTCCAGCCACTGCAAACGAACTCCAGACGCGTGCACCCCCTTGTGCATCTGGCTAACGTGGGTCCTGGGGAGTTGAGCCTTGAACCGGGGTCCTTAGGCTTCACAGGCAACTGCTTAACCGTTAAGCCATCTCTCCAGCCCTCTATCACTTTTCTTGAGACAGGGTGTCCCACTGGTCTGGAGCTCACTGATTAGGCTACACTGGCAGGCTAGAGAGCTTCAGTGATCCATTGGTCTTCACCTCTTCAGAGCTGGGATTACAGGCATGCAACACCATGTCTGGTTTTTATGTGGGTACTGGGGATTGAACTGAGGTCATTATACTCACAAGGAGATCACTTTACCAATTGAGCTATCTCCCCAGCCTCTGTTTTTGGTGCCAAAATATGCCTGGGTTTTCTTTAAGCTGCCCCTTCTTTAGTTTTACTGTGTCTGACAGTAGATCCTTCCAGCAGGTGGCATGGGACTACATTAGTAGATTCCAAGGTTAGAGCCCTACAAAACTAGATTTGCCTTGGGAGCCTTGGCCGGTGACTGGCACCCACGATTTGAAGCCAGAGGCTCTGTAACCCTCCCTTACCTGCAGATTTATAAGAAAGTTACCAAGGTTCATATATTCCAGTTTGGGTAACTATTGTCAGATGACCCTTCTTAGTGGTTACTTTTAATTATTGAGGTGTTATCCCTCCAGAGCTACTAGAGCTGAGAGGCCATTGTGCTATACGGCTTGGCTTTGCAGATTCAACTGAGAGGCCTTCCTGTCAGAAGGTAGATGGAGTACAGTCAAACTGAGTAAGACTTGTCTGAATCTCTTCCTCCCCATCTCCTTCCCTTACCTCCAGTGGTGTGTGACTCTAAGTTTATCACCTATTAATGTTATGTTGTCCTCTTATTGGACTAGGCCTGTGTGTTCCTGAGGGTGTTCTCTGACTTTTGTAAGGAATTGAAGGGTAAATTTGGCTTTGCTAAAGTTCTATTTCACTTAGTCTTATGTATAAGATTTTAGTATTGGAATTGGGGTATTGGAGGAAGAGAATAGAAAATACTTTATTTATTTTTTTGGTCTGGTCTCTTCCCTAAAGGAATTAGTAATGTTCTTTGGTAGCATTTGCCAGTATTATTTTTATTTATTTATTTGGTCTTTCAAGGTAGAGTCTCACTCTATCCTGGGCTGACCTGGAATTCACTATGTAGTCTCAGGCTAGCCTCAAATTCATGGCTATCTTCCTACCTCTGCCTCCCAAGTGCTGGGATTAAAGGCATGTGACACCACACCTGGCTTATTATTTTTATTTTTTGAAAAGGTAAGGTACAGTTATGTGACTAAAACTTAAACATAAGCCAGGTGTGGTGGCATGCACCTTTAATTCCAGCACTCATGAGGCAGAGGTAGGATGATGGCCATGAGTTTGAGGCCAATGTGAAACTACATAGTGAATTCTAGGTCAGCCTGGGCTAGAGTGAGACCCTACTTTGAAAAACCAACCAACCAACAAATAAATAAATAAGCATAAAGTAGTATATCAGTAGGAATTCTCTATCTCATTCTTGTCCCTCAGTTTAGAATAAGAGATCTAAGAAATCTCTATCTAGTTTCTTGAAAATGTTTTTATTTTTTCCCACATACCATGAAACAAAAATATATCTTATTTTTCTGCTTTTATATGGGTAGTATTGCACTGTCATACTCTTGCATCTTATTTGATTCACTTGGAGAGTTTTCTAGAAAGAGGATCCTACTTTCTATATTGCATGGATATATGAACATACTTTAGTTAATTACCCTCTATTAATTCATTGAAATTTTCTCTTATTACAAATAATACTGAGATGTAAACCGAGTCACTTCACATGTGTTCAAATGTTATGTGTGGAATCAGCTCCCAAAGGAGAGTTATGCGATCCAAGGTGTGTGTAGTATATTTCAACTTGGGTAGATATTATCTAATGACCCCTCATAATAGCTAGTTTTAATTGTTGAGGTTGAAATATGCCATAGCTCTCCATTGTTGTTTAATTCTTGAGGTTATAGCATACTATTGTTCTCCAGTTTTGGATTTTTTTTAGTTGTTTTTTTTTTTTGAGTTGTTGTGTAATGATAAGGAAAGAAAGTGTCTAGCTGTAATTGTTAATATTTCAGCTAGGAGTTTTGCATCAGTTTCTGTATGTGAGACAGGTAAAATGTTTTCTGTTTTGGGGAAACCCATGCCAGGGTTTTAATTGCAATGTTAACTTTGATTTATAAAAATTTTGTATTTCTCATTTTTTAAAAGCTCTAGAGCAGTTTGGATAGCATTTGATATGAGCTCTTTTAGGCTTTTGTTGTTTTGTCTGGTTTTTGTTTTAAAAGCATTCATAGCATTCCTTTATGAGACTTTTGGGGCCTAATTGTTTGGTATCATGTAATGGGAACTCTTTCATTAAATGAATCCAGAAATGGCTAACATAAAATGATAATTCTGCTCTGCATAGGTGGGCTGTTTTATTTTTGACAATCTCATAACGTATATAATGTGTTTTGATTATATCCACTACCCCATTGCTCTCTTATCCTACTTTTACTTCTATTGAACCACTTCTTCTCAACTAAACCTCTTCCTGTTTTCACCTCTTGTTTTTTTGTGACTCACTTGGTTAATTTGGAGATGCTTGCATGAGCATGGTGGGGTGCTAGTTAATGGGGTATGTGTAGTTTACCAGTGGCTACATCACTGGAGAATATAACTCCCTCTCCTACGATCTATGAACTACCAATAGCAACTCTGGGAGTCGTGGGACCCCCCACCGTCGTCCATGGTGGAATGTTGATGGCTCAGTGTTGTGCAGGAAACCACAGCAGCTGTGAGTTCATGAGTGCAATGGACATGTCGTGTCCAGAAGACAGCATTCCACCGCCCTCCTTCCCATCCTTCAGCTCTTACATTCTTCCCGCCCCCTCTTCCGTGATGGTCCCTGAGCCTTTGGAGGAGAAGTTTCACATGTCCTGTTTATAGCTTAGCAGACAACAGTCACTTATTCTCAGCTGTTTCACCACTGGGCTGTTTGAAAATGGCTTCTGTGTTATCAGTGCTAGTCCAAGTCAAAGTGAGACCAGCAGTGAGTCTCTGGTGCTTTTTTCATCCCATAGTTGTGATGTTTCCTGTTGTCAGTCTTCATGCTACTAATGAGGCAATACCAATTTTTGAAATATGACTCTGTATAGAAACATTTCATTTTCTTAGCAGAATTATGAATATAATCTTGTTTCCCAGCCTCAAAACATGCCTGGTCACCACCTAACTCTCCTTAGAGTCAGTAAGGGGAAAGGTAGTCTAGCACTGCATTAGTCCTATCTCCTATCTCGTCTCCAGCCTCTTAGCTGTGGTCTGTGTCTAGTGCCTTTGTCCTTCTCCTCTTATCCAGGAGGGCTTTCCTTGTCTTTGGCTCTGGTGAATCCTCACTGAGTCTAGAAGCCATGTCTCTGGCTGTTCTCATATGTGTTTTTTCCATCCTTCCCATGCATTGACTACCTCTTCCGTGTTCCCATGAAGCCTCCTAACTTCCTGTCTGCATGTAACCATCATTGTGTTGTTTTCTTACTGCTCCTCCTCCCTCAGTGGCCTGGCTGCTTCTGAGGGTGCGTTCCGTCCTGCATTCTTACTACCCTGCTGCTCACATGGTGGACTTAGAGGACAGCGAAATTATGGAATCAGTGAGACCCAAGTAAACAATCGAGAAAACAAACAACCAAGCAAGTAAAAGAAAATGTGATGACTCACACCTGTAATCTCAGCACTTGGAAGGCAAAGGCAGAAGGATTAACATGAGTTCAAGGCCAAGCTTGGCTACAAAGTGTGAGATTCATTTCTCAAAATCCAAAAACCCACCTGGCATAGTGGTGCACTCCTTTGAGCCCAGCACTTGAGAGGCAGAGGTAGGAGGATCATTGTGAATTTGAGGCCAGCCTGGGGCTACAGAGTGAGTTCCAGGTCAGCCTGGGCTAGAGTGAGATCATACCTCAGAAAAAAAAAATCAAAAAAGAAAAGCAAAAATAATGAGAAAAAGAAAGATGAATGGCAAAACAGATAGACACTCAAGATACCTTACTACCACACCCTGTATGATTAAAAGTGGGTTTTGAAAATCCACTTGAAACTGTATGAAAATAAGCATAGTTTCATTCAGAGTAGTTTAATTTACATCTGATTTATATTCACGCTGTAGATTCTTTCCCGGCAACACACTCACTTTCTAAATCTGTTTCCTCAAAAATGTATATCAGAACAAGTCAGAAAGACAGTTTGCAAAGCTATGAAAGTCTAAAGCACTCTGATAGATTTATAATTCAGACTTCTTATAGGAAATTTGGGTTTATCCATCTTGCATAAGGAAATGATAGCAGAGTTAGGGGAATTAAAGGGGTTCATAAATAGATCTGCTGGTTTGACAAGAGATGACCTGAAACCAGAGATTTAAGAGAATGAAAGCTACTTCCATGAAGCTTCCACCTGGAAAGCATGAATGTGAGTAGCATTTGGGATTATGTTTAGCTTGAATGTTTTTTCCATTTTGAGCTACTGGAAAAATTTTAATTGGCAATCTGTGTTTGTCTGACAGAGGGAGGCATTTATAATTCTTTGGAACCACTTGCCACCAACATTATTTGGGCCCTTATAATCATTGCCATCCCCTTTTTTTTTTTTTTTTAGCTGTTCTACTATTATTGCCCACCTATATTAGTTACTTTTCTCAGTGTGATGAATGCCTGACAAATACAGCTTAAAGAAGGAAGCTTTATTTTCCCTTAGAGTTCCAGGGGATTCAGCCCATGGCAGCAGCGTGGGGCAGCCTCTCCCACTGCACATGCAGCCAGAAGCAGGGGTGAATGCTGGTGACAGGCTGACTTTCTCCTTTCTGTGTGGTTTGGGACCCTCACCAATGGAAAGGCACCTCGTACACATAGGGTAGGTGGTCCCATCTCAAGTAGCCTAATTTAGAAAATATTGAAATCCCATGCACAGATGGCCAGAGATTTGCTTCTATGGTGATTCCAAATCCTGTCAAGATGACAATCAAGGTTAACCATAGCACTGCCTAAAATGCATCTTGATTTTAAATGTAATCTGCATCCTGTCTCTAGGCAGATATTTATATTTAAGTTTTCATTGTCTCTACTCAAGCTCCTGCCACCGTGCCTTCCCCCACCTTGAAATTTTTCCCTCAAAACCATAAGCCGAGGGCTGGAGTGATGGCTTAGTGGTTAAGATGTTTGTCTGTGAAGCCAAAGGACCCAGGTTCAATTCCCCAGTACCCATGTAAGCCATATGCACAAGGTAGTGTGTGCATCTGGAATTTGATTTCAGTGGCTAGAGGCCATGGTGCACCCATTTTCTCTCTCTCTCTCTCTCTGCCTCTTTCTCTCTTTTTCCATTTTTTAATTCATTTTTTATTATGGAATACTTAGTATGGATACATCATGTGTTGGTGCCACCCTTTCCCCCATCCCTGTCCCCATTATGCTGGGAGCCTTCCTCAGTGAAGTTGTTGGCATACCCTACAGGGTTGTGGGTTATGCATTGTGATCTCTCTCTCCTCTCTCTCTTAAATAAATAAATAAATAAATAATATTAAAAAAAGAAACATATGGGCTGGAGAAGATGGCTTAGCAGTTAAGGTGCTTGCCTACAAAGCCAAAGGACCCCAGTTCGATTCCCCAGGACCCATGTAAGCCAGATGCACAAGGAGGCGCATGCATCTGGAGTTCGTTTGCAGTGGCTGGAGGCCCTGGCATGCCCATTCTCTCTCTCTTACTCTCTCTGTACTTTTTCTTTCTCTCTTAAATAAATAAATAAATAAATAAACAAACAAATAAATAAAATATATAGAAAAGAAAGAAACATATGTTAAGCCAAACCCTCTCCCTTCTGTAAGATGCTGTGGCCGGGCATTTGTTCACAGCAATGAGAAGGAGCTAATAAACAAGCTTTACAGTTTCTCTAGTGAGCGTTCTTCCCGGGGAGATGCTCTTCCTCTCCAAAGGGCACCCACTTAGTGGTCCAGAGCAGTACAGCACTTAGCTGAATGCTCCCAAATTATGAAGGTGAGGGGTAAGGAAAGGGAGGGTAAGGCTGGGACAGGTCTCCTGGCCCTAACTATTGGATCTCTCTACTTGAACTGGTCTGTTTCCTCCAGATCTCTCCTTATTCTAGACACAGGGATTCCTGTCTTAGCTTTCTCACCTACCCCAGCAACAGGCACCCTGTGAAGATCACTGCCTTCCTCTTTCCTCTGTTTCTACCATCTTTGCTAGGGGTAGGGTGAACTTTGACTGGTGACGCTTGGATTTACGAGTCACCATGAGGTGTGGATGATAATGTTATTTTGAAAAAGAAAACTTTTGGGAGGGGGCAGAGCATTATTATGCTAAAGAAGTTTTAAAAATTGACTGGTTATGGAAGTACCCAAATTGGTTATTCTTAATCCCTATGTTAAAGAAAAATACCAAACAGTAATAATTGCCAATTCAGTAACAGTTTAACTTGAAATGGAATATCATTGTTTTCTTCATCTTGCCTTATTAAATTAAGAAGATATCTTTTTAAAGCAAGCATTTGTAATATGGAGTTTTCTTTTAACTTAAATAATCACATACAGAGCTTGGTGACCCTTCTTGTGCTCTTTCTCATAATACTATTGGATATGTAGTTGTATGCATGTTATATAAAAGTCTTCTATAAAGTCAATAAGAAATATGTAAATTATAGGAAAATAAGCAAAGAGAACATGAACATATAATTCAAAAAGAAAGCAAATTGGCTTATGTAAATATGAAAAGCATTCTTACCTTTACTAAAAATAATTGCAAATTAAGAATAGAATTTTGCCCATTAGATTGGCAGCAGATACAAACATTCGTACTATCCAGTGTTTATGGGGTGGGTTGAAAGAGCATCATGCCATTGGTGCTAGAAATGTAACCTGGCACAACATTTTTAGAGAGAAATTTGGTAATATCTCTCAAACCGTTTTTGTGACATAACAACACTATTCCTAAATAAAAGATTTAGTTATTTTGTGCTTTTTATTTTATTGTGATTTTTTTGCATGTGCATGGTATGCATGTATCTAGGCATGCTTGTCCATACGTATGTGAGTGCACACGTGGGTGGGTACATGTCTATTTGTTTGTGTAGCTGTAAGAGATCAAGTGAGGTGTCTTCCTCAATTGCTCTCCACGTGATTTTCTGGGACAGGGACTCTCACAGAACCCAGAGTTCACTGATTCATCTAGGAAAGCTGGTCAGCAAGCCCCAGGGATCCTCTGCCTCCACTTCCCCAGCACTCACTGTACTCAGTGTTGGTTAGTAAGAAAATAAAGTGTGGGGCATCAATATCCTGGAAGATTATTCAGTTAAAAAGAATGTGTATCTGAAATACCATGTGTGCATTCTGGCTAAGTCTACAAATAGAGGAACAAACAAGATGAGGTATATTCGCTATAATGATCCCTTTGGACGTATGTGTTTGGAAATACAGAACAAGGGCATGAAAACAAGCATGGCATTTATAGGAGGATACATATTTCTAGTTTGTATTTTCTGAAAATTCCAGACAGGCAAATGCATAATAAAGAAAAAATTCTAAAGTAAAATATAAAACATAAGTAGGGGAAATGAAGGACACAACAATGAAAAAACTCCTTGTACCCACGAATACATTTTATATAAGCTAAATGGTGACAAATGCTATTAAAAAAGCCGCATTGAAATAAATTCCACTGAAATTAATCTACTGGGAAAAGCCAACAAAGCTAATGCAATCTAGATCACAAAGTTCAAAGCCCTTGCACAAATTATTTGGAGGAAAAAGAGAAGATAACAAAATCTCTTCAAAGCTTTTTAGCTCCTGTTCCAGATTCAATAACATCATCTTGGGAAAAGGAGTCAATGTTAGGTGACTTGTAATGCAGCTTTTGCTGGTGTGAGAGGAGAGTGGGGAGAGGGAGAGAGGCAGAGAGGGAGGGAGGGAGGGAGGGAGGGGGGAAGGGGAGAGAGAGACAGAGAGACAGAGAGAGAGACACAGAGAGAGAGACAGACAGACAGACAGACAGACAGACATCCCCAAATTGGCCACCAGCATTTCTCACTAACTTCTGATTAACTGTCAACAGACAGCTCTCACTAACTCTGATTAATCATCTTTGTTTGGAACCTGGTCCTGTTCTCCTTTTTCTCTCTTCCTCTCTCTCTCTTGGCCCCATCCTGCCCTCTTTCTTTTACTCAGCATAAATTATCGGAAGCTTTTAGGTCATGGAACCTTTGTATTTTCTCCTTCATGCTGATGAGCACACCTTCAGAATAAGCAGATTCTGAAAGGGAATGTGCAGCCAGCAAAGCCTTTAAGACTTGAACGCAGACCAAATGCTCTAGCTCTGCAGGGGCGGGAGCTCAGCCCCTGGGTTGTGGCAGGAACAGTCAGTCCTTCCCGAACTGAGCATCCTCTCGGGGCTGCGGATGCTTCTAAGGCATTTACGACCTCCCCGGTGTGTGCTGGGACCTCTGCTCATGGCGTCCCTGTAGACTTTCTGTACAAGGTCACATACAGGGGCTTTATGGAGCTTTGGCAGGCACCCACCCCTGACTTTCGCAGATTTGCTTTCCTACTTTAGGACAGCTGCTCACATCTGGGATGTGAAATTCTGACTGGAGCTCCAGGCCCAAACTTGAGGAGCCTTTATTGCCATCACTTGTTGACAGAGATGGTCCATTGTTTAAAACATTTATCAACCATGGGCTGGAGAGATGGCTTAGCGGTTAAGGCACTTGCCTGAGAAGCCTAAGAACCCATGTTCGATTCTCCAGATCTCACATAAGCACAAAGGTGAGGCAAGAGCAAGGTCACACATGCCCACTAGGTGGCGCAAGCATCTGGCCTTCAATTATAGTGGCTGAGGCCCTGGTGCGCCAATTCTTTCTCTCTCTAAAATAATAATAATAATAATAGTAATAATAATAATAATAGTAAATAATAATAAAACATTTATCAACCAGTAGGATCAGAACAACTGCCGATTGGAGGGGTTGGTGAATTTTAGTTACTTGATCTGGGGCGGGAGGGCATGGAGTGGTCTTGGGTGCCTTTACTCCTCATGGCTGCCCAGGTCTTGCTGTCTTTGAACTAATCACCCAGTGTTTGGTGCAGAGACCCTCTCAGTGGCTGGAGCACACCCACAGGCTCTTGTAAGTGCACACTCGTGATCTCTAGCAGACCTGGCTTGCTGCTTCCCCATGCCACCTAGTAGTTTACCACTTGAGCTAGTGGGGTTTGGGGGATCTTGTAGCTGGACCTGCCTGAGGCATGGAGGGTTAGCCTCACTGCGGGGAATTTTTTACAGAAACAGCGCCTTTGACTAGAAATAGGTGAACCTCAGGATGAAGCTGATTTTGAGAGCAGGCTTTCGGGATGTGCTGATAAGCTGTGGTCATGAGGTTGTTTGCCCTATGTGAAGGGTTAGCTGCTCAGCTCCTGTCTATGCTCGGGTCTTTGGTTTGCTTGCCACTGTCCTCTTCTGTGTTCCATTTCATTCTTGATTCACTGCCTGGGAAACTGACTCAAGTGGGTTCAAAACTCTGAGTTTAAAAAGCCAGGCGTGGTGGCGCACGCCTTTATTCCCAGCCCTTGGGAGGCAGAGGTAGGAGGATCACTGTGAGCCACCCTGAGACTACCTAGTGAATTCTAGGTCAGCCTGGACTAGAGTGAGACCCTACCTCAAAAAACCAAAAAACAAACAAACAAACAAAAAAAAAACCCAAAACAACAACAACAACAAAATTCTGAGTTTAGAGTGGGCAGTATTGTCACTGAGAAGGCTCCGTGGTTCCTTGGGAGGACCTCACTATGTATGACTTGCTGCAAATCTTCCCCTTCTCTGTTATTTTCATCTTATTTTCTTCCCTGTCTTCACCCTGCCTGCATACTGGATTTGCCTCTTGGTTGATTTTCCGTCCTGTGCTCCTCTGTGTCCCTTTTCTTTCTCATGATATCCATCCACACTGCCCTCTGTCTTGTGATTAGTATTTTTGGCTTTTCCATAGAGTCATATACCAAACATGGTCACATTTCTCTTTAGGAATCTTTCAGTTTGGTTTTTCACAGGTTGCAGTTAGGGAGCTGTAAACACACCATAAAACAGGAATACTTAATTCATAGTCCCTAGCTTCTTGTCTTGGAATGGTTATTTTCTTTGTTATACACATTTACAGATGTGACCTTTTACTTGTAGGTATGGTAGCTAGAGACACTGACTGAGCGGACTCATCAGGAAAGGGCCTCACATAAACACACTGTGCTCACATTCATCTGTAATTATGAAGGCTGGGTTATGATTGCATGTGGCAGTGCTATTTATAGGACCTGTCATTGTGCACGACTGTCTGGGCCTGGGGCTGTGGGCCTCGTTGCTGAGAGGAGCTGAATCTTGGCTGTTGCCAGAGCAGATTGTACTGACTCTATTTCTGCTTTCTAGGCGGGCTTTTTCACTTGCTCTCGTTAGCTTTGTGTGGCGCTTTAGCTTGCCTCTAGAACTTTTGTCTACTGCTTTTTGATACTCCATATGGCCTCTGTTTCTACATCATGTGTGGCCTACTTTGAATGTATATGTTGGCCAATGTTGTGCACTTATCTCTCCTTCCCTCCATGACTGCCTCCTTCCCTTTCTTCCTTCCTTCTTTTTTCCCTCCTTCCCTCTGCCCTTTCCTTCCTTCCTTCCTCCCTTCCTTCTTTCCTTCTTTTCTTCTTTTATTCCTTTCTTTGGAGACAGTCTTGCTAAATGTGGCCCAAGCTGGCCTAAAATACACAATCTTCCTACCCCAGGATCCTAACTGCTGGGGTTATAGGTGTGCACCATTACACCCAACTTTCTGGGTTTATCTTATTTTATTTTATTTGTATTGATGGATTTACTCCCTTCTAGAAGCTTTTCATTCCTGGTTATTCCATGTCACTTAATATTTAATAAGGTTCTTGTGGTTCTAATGTAAAATGTCCCCAATAGACTCATGTGTTTGAACACTTGGTCCCCAGGTGGTGGTATAGGTGTCAGGGAAGGTTCTAGAGCCTTTGGAAGATGGAGCCTTGCTGGAACAAGTGGGTCACTATTGGGGCGCTTGAGGTTTTATAGCCTAGCCCCACTTCCTGTTGACCTGCTTTTTTAAAAAAAATCATTTTTATTTATTTATTAGAGAGAAATAGAAAGAGAATGGGCATGCCAGGGCCTCAAGCTACTGCAAATGAACTCCAGGCGCATGTGCTACTATGTGCATATAACTTAACATGGGTACTGGGGAATCAAATCTGGATCCTTAGGCTTCACAGGTAAACACCTTAACTACTAAGCCATCTCTCCAGCCTACCTTCTATTTCCTTTCTTTCCTTTCCTTTCCTTTCCTTTCCTTTCCTTTCCTTTCCTTTCCTTTCCTTTCCTTTCCTTTCCTTTTCTTTCTTTCTTTCTTTCTTTCTTTCTTTCTTTCTTTCTTTCCTTCTTTCTTTCTTGCTTTCTTTCTTGCTTTCTTTCCTTCTTGCTTTCTTTCTTTCTTTTTGGTTTTTCCAGGTAAGGTTTCACTGTACTCTCGGGTGACCTGGAATTCATTCTGTATTCTCAGGGTGGCCTTGAACTCATGATGATCCTCCTACCTCTGCCTCCCAAGTGCTGGGATTAAAGGCGTGCGCCACCATGGCCGGCCCAACTTCTGTTTGTTGACTGTGGTGTGCAATGTGATCAGCTGGCCTCCTGATCCTGCTGCCATGCCTTCCCTGCCATAGAGGATTGTTCTCCCTCAGAACTATAAGCTGGAATAAACCCTTTCCTTCCTTAAGTTGCATCCTGTCAGATATTTGGCCCAGGGTAAAGAGATAGAAACCTGGGGGCTGGAGAGATTGCTTAGCAGTTAAGGTGCTTGACTACAAAGCCAAAGGACCTAGGTTTGATTCCCCAGTCCCCATGTAAAGCCAGATGCACAAAATGGCGTATGCATCTGGAGTTTGTTTGCAGTGGCTAGAGACCCTGATGTGCCCATTCTCTCTTCCTCTATCTGCCTCTTTCTCTCTCTCTCAAATAAATAAATAAAAATAAAATATTAAAAAAGAATTAGAAACCTATTTTGCCACACACAGTAAGGTTGATAAATTTCTGCAAACTTTTTCTTGGAAGATACAGTCTAAATATTTTTTAAAATCAGGGAAAAGGCATAGTCATTGTTAGGAAAATAATGCAAGGGCACGCTTTGGCAGTTTCATCTGCGTGTTTGGTGAAACAACATAACAGATGCTGTTTAATCTGCCCATGAAGCTGCAAGCAGATGGAGCAGACATGGCTGCCAGAGGGAAGCTAGACTGACCTTATCTTTCTCAGATTATGTCACTGAGGAGAGTACAGATTAGCAGACCAACACGGAGTCAAAATTTCTTTTCAGTTCATGGTAGAAGCAGGATGTTCGAGGTGCTTTAGGACTCTATAGAGCAGTATCTCCAACCCCTTTCTGCTAAACTAGAGAGTAGGTGTTTCTGACTTTTTAGGCCACATGATCAGTTACTCAGTTTTGCTTTTGAGCACAGAAGTATCCACAGTCAATATATAGATCAATGGACCTGACTTGTTCCAAAGAAACCTTGCACAAGAAACAGACAGATATTCAGGTAGCCACTGACCTCTGCCAAAGAGCCCAGGTAGGTCACCTGAGTTTCTTAAATACTCATTAAGTGTTGGGCAAACATCTATATGTCTATTTTCCTATCTGCAAAGTGGGCATCAAAATAGTAGTCACCTCTCAGGTGGTGGTAGTTACAGGACATAGAGAGAAAATGCAGGCAGAGTGTTTGGCATTTAGATGCTTGAGAACTGGAAGTTATTATTGTCAAATTATTATAACTAAAGAGCGTTGGATGTAGTTAACAGCTGAACCATTCTGGGAAGGTAGTAGATAAGTGAAACTCAGATTATCGTTGACAATGTAGTAAGTTGTGCAAATGGAATTTGTTTTGTCTTGTTTTTCGCAGCCCTAGAGTTTTGGTCAGAAAGGCTCACATTTCTGGGTGGCGGGGTGAGCTGGAATGTTATATCAGACTCTCTCCAGAATCCCATGACAGTCTGCTTTTGTTTATCAACATGGGTTTTCCTCTTCCACACACATGGCCTCACTGGGTTTTTTGTGAGCTTAGGTGATGGCCATATTCCTGATGTCTAGTAAATGAGGTGTAAGCAGTGACTTTTGCCATTTATGGCCTTTCTTCAAAGCCATCCACACATAGTCCTCACTTTTTACCCCGTAAACCAGCAAGGTGCATAGGACATTGAAAACATAGAATTACAGAGAGAAGATTCCTGGAGAGTCCGAAGTTAAATTTAAGTGAATTAAAATTTAAGTGAAAACAGCCATACATGGTTATAGTGGCTATCCTATTGGACAGGTCAGTGTTAGAGATGAGAACAATTTCTTACAGTGCACTGAGATCCACTGCATGTCCTCTTAAGTCTAGTCAGAGTAACCACTGAGAAGACTTGATTTTGGTCATAAAGGCTGGTGTCAGAGTGTGTGTGATGATGCAGAGGGCAGAGGCTGGGTGCGGTCAGTTACTCTAATGGTGGCAGGAGAAGTGGCTTCATTGGGAGCAGTCTGATTTAGAATTTGTTGGATCGAAGGATGCATGAGTATTTCTTATGGGTCTCTTGGGAGAAAGAGGTTGGAGTCAAAATAAACCCTGTCTGAGAGGAACCAGAGGAGTGAGGTGACCTCACTGGGTGCTGTTTTTGCAACTAGATGTGGAGAACTATTTAATTATCTGAGAATGACCAGAAAAAAAAAAATAGGCTCTATACAGGATTAGGATAAACTGAACCCTCATTGTGGGGTTGAAAGCTCTTCCGGGAGGGGAAGGCACTCGTTTTCTGAGTGCACTCTGTGATCTGCTTCAGCTAATCCAACATTTACAATTTCAAAACAGTTTAAGTTCTTTAAGGGAGAAAATACTATATCAAAAGTTCTTTCATTGGGGCTGGAGAGATGGCTTAGCAGTTAAGCACTTACCTGTGAAGCCTAAGGACCCCGGTTGGATTCCCCAGGACCCACGTTAGCCAGATGCACAAGGGGCGCATGCATCTGGAGTTCGTTTGCAGTGGCTTGGAGGCCCTGGCGTGTCCATTCTCTCTCTTTCTCTCTATCTGCCTCTTCCTCTGTCTGTCACTTTCAAATAAATACATTAAAAAAAAAAGTTGTTTCAAACTCAAAAATCTCCTCTTATTCATTTTCCACTCCTAAACATGGAGGCAATGCTTTGTATCTTAGCCTTTTTTTGGATACAGAGTGAGAGGCATCCTGCACTGTAGGGTGTTTTGTATGTGTAACTTAATGGTGAGCTAAGAGGAAGATGTACACTAGGCTGTTGCTGCACAGAGGGGGACCACTCCGGGGCACCAGTGAGAAGGCACGGGGGTGACTCCTTCCTCCACTGTCTCTGCTTTTCTTTTGCTCTCATCACTTAAACAGTTTCTGTACTGACACCTGCAGCCTGCACATGGCCACACAGCTTCCTTCCAGCCTGTGTTCTTGTTACCTAGAGCTTGGTCTGCTTACTGGCAGCATTTGAAGACCCTGGGAGTTTTGCTAGAAATACTGACTCTTAGGCCCCAGTATTTCTCTATCAAACTCTCAAAGGAGGTGCTCTGATTGTCATAACCCAAGTACCATGACTTGTGGGGTGCAGTAACATATTAGAGGGAAATGTAGGTGGGGCATTATATCCAAAAAGTAAGTGATTGACATAACCAAGATTTTTTTTTAATTTTCATTTTATAAAACTGTAAGTTGTAAGCCGGGCGTGGTGGCGCACGCCTTTAATTCCAGCACTTAGGAGGTAGAGGTAGGAGGATTGCTGTGAGTTCGAGGCAACCCTGAGACTCCATAGTGAATTCCAGGTCAGCCTGGGCTAGAGTGAGACCCTACCTCAAAAAACCAAAAGCAAACAAACAAACAACAACAAAAAAACCCTGTAAGTTGTAATTCATTCTCAACTTAAAAAAAAATATTAAGGCTCAGGCTGGAGGGATGGCTTAGTGGTTAAGGCATTTGCCTGCAAAGCCGAAGGACCCAGGTTCAATTCCCGAGGACCCATGTTAGCCAGATGCACAAGGGGGTGCATGCGTCTGGAGTTCGTTTGCAGTGGCTAGAGGCCGTGGCATGCCTATTCACTCTCTCTGTCAAATAAATAAATAAATAGAAATAAAACATTTAAAAAATATTAAGGCTCTCTAGCTACTAGCTGGAGCTGATTAGTAAGAACTAAACAGAGTTACTGTGAAATCTTACCTAAAATCAATGTTCAACCCCTTGGACTTTTCCACAATAGAGTTTTTGCTCTAATTATATCTCTAGAAACTAGTAGGAATGACATATCAAGAATGATCTATGAATAATTATCCATTGGCATTTAAAAGGTCATTATAATATCCCATTATTCCTATAGAAGACAAATTCTGAATCTTACAAAAGAGAGGCTTATCCAGGTACAGGGGGCACACCAAACACCAAATAGACAAGAGCAGAGAAGAAATTCCCTATGTCACATTACAGTTAAAATACTAAACACAGGAAACAAAGAGAGAGTACTAAAAGCCATAAGAACAAAACAGCTCATTGCTTACAAAGGGATGCCCACCAGAAGTACATTCAAATTTTCAATAGGAAGTCTTAAAAACCAAAAGGACTTGGAATAGAGTATTTCAAATTTTGAAAAGCCATAGCTGGCAACCCAAACTACTATACCCAGCAAAAGTATCCCACATGATAGAAGGTAACAGAAAAACTTTCATGATACAAGCCAACTTTATGAACATATGAGCATTAAGCCAGTGCTACAGAGAATATTACACGGAATAGTCCACACTAGAGAGATGAACAAACATACTCAAGAAGCTGTTTGAGGGAAGAAACAATAATCAAAACTAGACAGGGGGCTGGAGAGATGGCTTAGTGGTTAAGGGATTTGCCTGCAAAGCCAAAGGTCCCTGATTCAATTCCTCAGGACCCAAGTAAGCCAGATGCACAAGGTGGTGCATGTGTCTGGAGTTTCTTTGCACTGTCTGGAGGCCCTGGTGCACCCATTCTCTCTCTCCCTCCCTCCCTCTCTCTCTCTGCCTCTTTGTCTCTCACTCTCTTAAATAAATAAAATTAAAACAAAAACTAGAACAGAAGGGAAAGCATATGAAGATCAACAAAACACCAAATTCCACAAAATCATCAACTTGACAGGATAACTCACACCACTCAATTATAACTCTGAATATCAATGGATTCAACTCCCTAATCAAATGACACAGGTTGACAAGCCGGATCAGAAAACTGCTGTCTTCAGGAAACCCACCTTACCACTAAAAATAGACACCAACTTAGGGTGAAAGGATGAAAAAGATATTCCAAGCAAATGTAAATAGGAAACAAAAAGGTATGGATATACTAGTATATGACAAAATAGACTTTAAACCAAAAGTAATCACAAGAAATAAAGATGGCCCTTTATACTCATAAGGAAAAAATTCAACAAGAGGATATTGTCATAAACATATATGCACCAAACACAGGTCCACCAATTTTTATAAAGCAAAATCTACTAGACATTAAAGCAGAAATTAATCCCAAAGCAATTATAGTGGGTGGCTTTATTTAAAAAAATTATTTATTTACTTGAGAAAGAGGGGAGGAGAGAGCGAGAAAGAGAGAGAAATATACAGGGTAGGAAAGAGAAAGAATGGGTGCCCCAGGGCCTCCTGTCACTGCAAACAAACTCCAGATGCATGCACCACTTTGTGCATCTGGCTTTACTGTGGATACTGGGGAATCCATGTAACCTGGGTCATTAGGCTTTGTAGGCAAGCGTCTTGACTGCTGAGCCATCTCTCCAGCCCAGTAAAAGATATTCTTGAATATCAGTCAGATGTAGAAAGGAGAACTGAATCACCTATGTGAGGCACTGATCACTAGGTGAAGTTCTTTGCTCTGGAAAATCCTAGGAATAGCACTGTCTACTGAGTCAAGCTGCTGGGCTTGACTACCAGTTCCCTTACCTACTAGGTATATGATCCTGGTGATGTTATCTTCCTGTGCCTCAGTGTTGTCATCTGTCAGATGCATATGCAACATGCTTTACAGAATTATGGTGGTGTTTAAATGAGGAAGTCCTTCAGGTACTTAGAGGAGTACATAGCATATAAATAGTAGATGTTGAACTAGCAAATTACGTGTCAACAGCTCAGAGCTACAATGACAAATACAGCTGGGAATCATCATTGGACAGTTAACTTTTTTCTCTCTCTTTATTCTTTTTTTATTGTTATTATTAACAACATAATTTGTATGGGCACATCATGTGTTGGTCCCCTCTTTTCCCTCTCCCTGCAGCCATTCCGCTGGGGACCCCCCCCAGTTGCGTTGCAACTATTCCCTGTGGGGTTGTGGGTTTATGCCCTGTAGGAGCAGCAACCAGTTATTTCTGTGGAGAGGCAATGCCTCTGGGCGTGACCTCTCAACCTGTGGCTCTTAAAATCTTCCCGCCCCCTCTTCTGCAAAATACGTGAGCCATGGTGGGTGAGATTTAAGTCTACTTCAGTGATGAGCTCTTAGGAGCCTCTGGGTCTCTGCTTTGGTAGGTGTTGAATATCCTCAGGGTCTGTCTCCTTCATCCTGGAGCTGATTATCAGGTTGAGCATGGAAGCAGCACTTTTGCTCCCTGAATCACTGCACAGGATCCTAGAGCTCTGGCTTATGGTACTCACTTGTCCTAAACACAATAAAAATAAGCCATGATTTCTACGCAACAGAAGGAAATTTTATGTTAAGACAAGTGTTAAGATTTAATGGTGTTGGTGTAAAATACATTCTCTCTGTACTCACTTGCCCTTGCCTAGGAACCGCTGAGGTAGGTTGGGGTTAGGGAGCTGGGAGAGGAGGCTGATTCTGGAAGCAGTTCATTTGTAGTGGTTGGAGACCCTGGCATGCCCATTCTCTTCCCTCCTTCCCTCTATGTGTGTGTGGGGTGTGTGTGTGTGTGTGTGTGTGTGTGTCTGTCTGTCTCTCTCTCTCTGTTTGAAAATAAATAAAATATTTTTAAAAGAATATCTTTTATTCACACAACTAATATGCCTGATGATAAGCCTAGCAATCATAGCCAGCACTCATCCTACTGTATGGCCAAGCACCTTTCTCAGTGCTTCACGTAAATGAATTACTCCTTTTGGCAAACCTGTGAAATACATGGGTTTTAAGCCCCCTTTATAGGTAAGGAAGTGTTTAAGTAACTATCTAAGACCACACAACTAGGAATTGCAGAAGCAATATTATACATAGGTCATTTGACTATACTTTGTGCTTAGAAAAATCACCTTAAAATGGTACAGTTGTATTTGGACAGAATAAAATTTACAGAGTCTTCATGGCAGTGCTCAGATCTGGAAAAACCTTTGAAAGTGGGATGATAATGGCTGAAGGTTAGGGAAAACTGATTTGAGTTGCTTTCCACCATTAGTGTCACAAACAAGTCTCCACTGAAGGTCTTCCTGGGCCGGCTTGGTAGAAGTTCTCTAGGAAGGGTATAAGGACGTGGTTAGAAGGTCTTGGGCAGGCTTGATAGAAGTTCTCTAGGAAGGTATAAGAAAGTGATTGGAAGGTGTTCTTGAGCACCAGAATGACTGTACCAACATGCTATAAGTTTTGTTTTGTCACTTTAAAGGTGTTTTAAGCATTTTTTCCCCTTGTGTTTTTAGAATTTGTGGATTACTGAGGACTATTGCAGAAATTAAGCAAAATTTGAGTGCTTTTTAATGATGAGAGGAAAATATACATTTTTCCCCAATAAATATACTCCATTCACTCCTCTACTACAGAAGTCAAATTTGTTTGTTCTATCAGTACATGCATTTCAGAATTAAGAATGTGGACCATGGCAGTTAGTGCCACCTAGTGGTGAGATTAAACCACGACTCCTCGAGATTCTCAGTCTTTAAACTGCAGAACAAGGAGGCCCCGTCTAATTCCCAGGAAAGGAGAGGGTGCATGCGGGGTGTCCATGCACGCCCATGGTTGTTGGTCCTCACACACCTGACCCAAACTGTTCTAGTTCCAGGTCCTTCTCCTTAATCTGCCGCTAGCTGTTGCGCGGGCCTGTGTGGGGGCTGTGGGGATTTTGTGGGGCTATTTTGAGTTGACAAGACCAGCTGAGCCTTTACACAGGGTAGGGCTGGGGACAGTTCTATGTGAGAAGAAGCACAGTGACCTCAGCTTTGCAAATCTCTCTGCATTTCCTCTTCTGACTTCCGTTGACCTCGGGGCTGCTGTTGACTGTGAGTCATCCTCCGCTTTCCCCATCTCTCCCTCTTGTCCTTCAATTTGTGTATAAGGTCTCCTCTGTGCAGGCAGACGTGAGCCCATCTCCCAGGTCCTTCAGTAAGAGCAGTCTTTTCTTAGCCCACAGATTCATGACCAGGGCTCTTCTAATAAGCTCTCTTGCTGGAGTTCTCAGTCTCCATTCCTCATGCTTTCTCTGCGGTTTTTGTTACCACGTAAAGCCGCGAACCCAAAGGAAGATGCTCCTTGGGAAGCCCGTGCGCTTCCCCACCCTTCTAAGTTCCTGCCTTGCTTTCCTCACATTTTCCTGCTGGCGCATAGATTTCTGTTGCTATGTAAATATTGCACCCATCTACCTGTCATTCCACTTAGTCATCCATTCCTTCTGTTGTTTCCCCGTGCCTCAGATGTAAATTCTACTCCTTCTTCAAGTGCCTGCCACCCACTGAACTAAGCCAAATGTAGACTGTTCTCAGTTTCATTCATGATTCCTTCTCTGAGCTCTGCTACCACACATCTCCCAACTGCCCACTTCAGTCCTTAGTCTGTCTGTGTATTTGTGAACTCAATGCTAAATCACTTCTTTTACTTTCTGGCAAATTATAAGCCAAATATGGTCAGAGACTATCTTAACTAATTCTTTGATATATTTCATAATTGTCTGCACATTTTCAGATGCACGGGAGGACTTATGTGACATTGTTTTCATTGCCTAATGCAGTTAAACAGGTATATTTATCTTATTGAAAGACAGGAAGAAAATGACCATTTTATTAAGTACCTGTTTCCCCCTCCCCCAGATTCTGTGCTTGAAATATTACATATACGATTGTATGTAAAACTTAAAGTTCCTGAGAATAGGATGCACACATTTCACAGAACAGTTGAGCTCGGGAATGTTTAATACATTTTGTAGGTTTTGTTAACAGTCAGCATTTGGACCCAGGCCTCTTAGCCCCAAATCCTTCCATCCACAGCGCGCTTCCACTTTAGTGGAATCTCCTGATTGGGCCCAGTCATGATGCTGCTGCACAAGGAGTCTGCTCTCAGGAGTGCCGAGTGACAAGTTACTCGTGGGCTATGGTTCTCTCCCGTGTCCTCTGTTCTGTGCTAAGGCGGACATATGCCCTTTACCCGCCCTGCGTGCCCATAAGCAGGGCAGGGTGCCACCTGCCTTTCCCATGAGTTTCCAAAAAAGTTGAGGTGCTTTACCAGGCCGTGGGGCTGAGACACCTGCACATGCACTTTGAGGAAAATCGTTTCGCTGAATATGGGGCTTTGAGGTACTCCGAGTGTCCCGATGCATTCAGTGACAATGGGACTTTCTTCTGCTGTGTTTCCTGCCACAGGGGTTCAGAGCAAGCCCTCGGCACATCAGGAGGCGAGTGGCAGCGGCGGCAGCGGCCCGGCTGGAGGAAGTGAAGCCCGTGGTGGAAGCTCACCATCAAAGCGAGCAGGAAGCTTCAGTGAGGAAGCGAAGAATCAAGAAAAATAGCCGGGTCCAGCCAGAATTTTATCACTCTGTTCAAGGTGCTCCAACCAGAAGACCTGTAAGTAGAGAATGATCTTTTGTAAGAATGTTAAATATGCTGTTAAAATGATGTAGTCACTCTTTTCTAAAAAAGTTTTGGATCACATAATTTTCGGTTGTCCCATTGTTACCCCCAAAAAGTGACTGCGTGCTCACATGAGTTCCAGAAAGGAATGTGGTTTTCTAGGAATAGGCCACTGTCATACAGACTGGTATATAGCCTGGTGAATTCTAGCATACTGGACCTGGGGGTCTAGAATGAGGACAGGTGTCCTAGCACCATTGGACTTGGGGGTCTAGAGTGAGGACAGGGGTCCCAGCACCACTGGACCTGGGGGTCTAGAATGTGGACAGGGGTCCCAGCACAGGCCTTGGAGGTCTAGGGTGAGGACAGGGGCTTTAGTCCTCAGTCTGAGGTGGGGTTCTGGCAGCGTCAGAGTTGTTGGAGAGGCAGCAGTGGGGCCAGGATGAGGACAGGAGAAGCCATGAAGCTAAGATGGGGCTGTAATCTATGGTAGGAGCTGATTCTTTCTGGGAGGCTCTTGTGCCAGGAAGGCTCAGCTTCCCTTTGTAGCCAGCTCAGTGTGGTTCTGGAAAGGCCTTCTCAGTGAGGCTCGTAGACTGTTGCTTTGTCTTTCCTAACCAAGTTCCCTGTATCTCTGTTGGCTGCATCCTGGAAAATTCTGGGCTCAACTGGGAGCTGAGCTGGACCTGCCTCCTCCTCCTTTGATATAGGTGGGATTCTGAAATATAGGCTTTAAATTCTATGGATGTATGTTTATGTGCATACATACTTTTGTGTAAAGTATGTGGGTGGCATGTGGTGTATGCACGTGAGTGTGCACACGTCCAAAGGCCAGAGGAGAACATCAAGTAACCCCTTATCACCCATCCAACCTGCCCATATCCCTGAAACAGGGTCTCTTCGTTAATCGGGAGCTGCTGTCTGTTAGTAAGCCCCAGTGTTTCTCCAGTCTCCATTCCCCGTGGACTGGGCTTACAGATGTGTGTGACCACATCCTCCCAGTTTTTTTATGTGGGTTCTGAGGAGTCAAGTTTGGTGGTCTGTAGCTTGGGAGGTACTCATACTTAAGTGGCTGAAACATGGACTTTTTAACCCACACTGTGATAATCAAATGGAAAATGCTACTTGAAGATTTTTAAAAACAGCATCTTAAAATTGCACTAATTTTTAAAACAACTATTTATTTGAGAGAGAGAGAGGGAGAGAGAGAGAGAGAGAGAGAGAATGGGTACACCAGGGCCTCCTGCACTGCAGATGAACTCCAGATGCACACTCCACTTTGTGTATCTGGTGCTATGTGAGTACTGGGGAACTGAACTCGGGCTATCAGGCTTTGCAAGCAAGCACCTTTAACTGCTGAGCCATCTCTCAAGTCCCAATCGCAGTAATTCTACATTGGTTTAAGATTAAAAAGTGTTCATGTAGTTCATCCCTATGATGAGCAGATCCTGTTTCATTTTCCGTGCCAGCCTAGGGGAACTATCGAGATTTGAGTTGATATCTTCATAAATTGCTAAAACACAGATGTTCCTCTGAAGAGATGTTTGTGTGACAGGAACATGAAGAAGTTTTCAGTTTACAGCCAGGAGAATGATGGACCCAGTGACTAGGCAGCGACGGCCAGGGGCTGAATGCACATGCGGAAGCACGGCAGCCCGAGAGTGCCCACACTGACTGGCGTGAGGTGCAGAGAGGCTTGTGCAGATGTATTAGAGCTTCCAGAGTATGCTGAATCACTGAACTTACCTCTGGTGGCACTGCACAATGAAAGCTAGGGAATAGGTAAATTTGCTCATCTCTATAATCTAGTGATTTTTTTTTTTTTGATCTCTCCTCTCTCCATGTGGATTGAGGGACAAGGGATTATTATCACAGTTTAGACATCCCCACCCACCACCATTCCCTTGTGAGTCCTCTACATAACTGCCTTGATGAATGAACATATTTTCACGCCTCTGTGGCTTTGACCTGGCCTTCCGCTTTCTTCTGTTTGTGCACATGTAGAGTATGTATGGTGTGCTTTGGTATGGTGTATGCCTGTGTTTGAGGAGGCCAGAGGAGAACTTCGGGAGCCCCTCTCCACTGCTTATCTGTGTACTTCCTTGAGAAGGGGTCTCTCCCTCAACTTAGAGCTGTGATTTTTTTTAACTTATTTATTTATTTATTTGAGAGCAACAGACACAGAGAAAGAGGCAGATAGAGAGAGACAGAGAGAGGGAATGGGCACGCCAGGGCTTCCAGCCACTGCAAACAGAACTCCAGATGCGTGTACCCCCTTGTGCATCTGGCTAACGTGGGTCCTGGGGAATCGAGCCTCGAACCGGGGTCCTTAGGCTTCACAGGCAAGTGCTTAACCACTAAGCCATCTCTCCAGCCCAAGAGCTGTGATTTTTCAGCCAGTCAGCATTCGGAGATTCTCTGGCCTCTATGCCCCCCCCCCCCCCCACAGACTGGGGTTATAGCTGCACGTGGCTGTGCTCAGCTCTTTTATATGGGTTCTGGGAAGTCAAACTCCAGCAGTCTCCATCTTCCCAGGCACTCATGCCTAAGCAGCAGGTGCTCTTAACCCCTCAGCCATCTCCCAGTCCCTCTGCTTTGTTCTGGAAGGAACACCACCATTCTGGGCCTAGCAAACCTTCTAAGACTGATTCATGTTCACATGGCTTGTTCTGGTCCGTCCTAGCAGAGCGAGCTGTTTGTTTTGATCTTTACACTCTGCACAGACCTCCAGCCTAGCAGGTGTCTCAGTGACAACAGAAGCAGCCTCAGTAAGACCCGCGTGGGCTCAGCTTCTACTCGGTATCTGCAGGAAACAGTTGGCACACTTAGTGGGTTTGGCTGAAAAGAGTTTTATAAAGGGACTATTAATAGAGATATGAGCAGGGCTCGGGTGTGCACCAGCCTGCTAGTGGAAGCTGCCTTCTTGATCCTCCTGGCCTGAAAGGGCAGCTAAGGGCAGTAGCCTAACAGGATCCTGACAGAACAGAAGCCTGGAAGATCCCTTCCTCGGTAACTGTGGTTTAGGAAAGCAGCCCCTGCCAACACTCTCGAAGTCAGGCAGGAGCCGGGGAAGAAGTGTACAGCCCGCTCAGCGCCTGCTGCTGCCTGGCATTGGCCAACCTCACTGGAAGCCAGGTGGCAAAGAAGCTCAGGTCATAGAGACCAGCCTGTCAGGAGCAGAGCAAGGCTGGGGTGGGCAAAGAGGGGGCCTGGGACAGTGGAGAATGAGAAAACATATGTGGTAACTTTTGCCAAGTGGTTTTAATCCCTAAGACCCAGCTTCCTTATTTTAAGATGGTAATAGCAATAGCCACCTAACTGGGTTGTGACAGCTGAACTGAACCATCATGTGGACAGAGATGGCTGAGAATAAATAAGTGGTAGTTCCTTCATGTCCTTTCTTTCTTTTTTATTTTTATGTTTTAGAGAGAGTGAGAGAAAGACAGAGACAGCAGAGAGAGAGAGAGAGAGAGAGAGAGAGAGAGAGAGAGAGAGAGAGAATTGGTGTGCCAGGGCCTCAACCACTGAAACTGAACTCCAGATGCTTGCGCCACCTAGTGGGTGTGTGCAACCTTGTGCTTGCCTCACCTTTGTGTGTCTGGCTTATGTGGGATCTGGAGAGTCAAACGTGGGTCCTTAGGCTTTGCAGGCTAGTGCCTTAACCACTAAGCCATTTTTTAAAAATATATTATTTATTTATTTATTTATGAGAGAGAGAAAGAGTGTGGGAGGGGGAGAGGGAGAGAGAGAATGGGTGCATCAGAGCCTCCAGCCACTGCAAATGAACTCCAGACACATGTGCCACCTTGTGCATCTGACTTAAGTGGGTCCTGGGGGAATTGAACCTAGGTCCTTTGGCTTTGCAAGCAAGTGCCTTAACCGTTAAGACATCTCTGCAGCCCCACATCCTTTCTTTCCATTGACCATGAGTTCTTTGAGCGCCATTTCATCTGGTCCAGGATATCTCCTGAAAGTTGGGTTCATTTCATTGAACAAATGAATAAGTAACATTTATACATGAAATGTAGCTTAGAGAATGAGTGCTACAAATACTATGCACCATGGGAATTCAGGAGTAGTGTCCGCCTGTACCTCATATAGGGTGGTTAGGAAATAATATACGTGATGGAGTTGGGTTGAGTTTATATTTAAATTTAAGTAGGAATTAACTAAATACAGAGGGTAGGTTTGGGGAGTAGAAAAGCAGAAGTATGGAGTACTGTTTGGATTGGGGATTTATATAAAAGTACAAAAGAAAGCTGGAAAACTAGAAGGGCCAGAACAAATTCCAGACAAGTACTCATTAAACTGTAGTTACTGTATTTCATGGAAGCATCAGGGCAAGTGGGTGTCATGAGTCTAGGAAGACTGAACGTGTACAGAGCGGGCTAGAAAGCAGGGCAGGGCAGATCGGTAACCACTGAAGAAGTCTAGATAGGAAGGCCAAAACTTGGCATATGTTACCATGGCTGGCAGGAAATCTGAAGGTGGCCTTTACTCTGTCACCTTCCGAAAGGATTAGTTGGCAGGGGCAGAGGCTGTGGAGGGTTGGTAGTAATGGAGGCTTTACATTTTCTAGTGTGTGCTCTTCAAGGGAAAGTGAAGCCTACTCCTCCATCTGACAGCATCTCCAGTCAGTGGCCTGGGGATCAGAAATTGTCAGAGCCAGTAGGGATAGGTCCGCAGGCTCCTTGCCTTATGTGATGCCTGTGTTCCTGTGCAGTCTTTTGGAACCAGATAGCCTTTGCTGATACCTCTGTTTCTGTGTCACACGTGGACTGGAACTGAGGGTTTGAGTCCTCTAATGGGTTGGGTTACAAACAGTCACTTGCTGGAGCCACCCTGTTGAACTTGTGCCCGAAGCCTGTTCATCTTGTAGCTCATGCACTTGGTGATTTGGGATTATTGGGATGAGTTTATATGAAGTTCTCTAGACATTTCTACAGGCATTCTGAATAAGACACACACTCAGGTGCAAGAGAGACTGAATCAGAAGTAGCCACCAAGGGGATCAGAGAACGTGACAGTGGGTTCAGTGGTAGAGTTCTTGCCCATCATGCACAGGTCCTGGGTTTGATTTCTAGCATGGGGCTTGTGGTAGTTTGAATATATGGCCACATAGAGTCAGGTGTTTTATTAAAATTGAGCTTCCTGGGCTGGAGAGATGGCTCAGCTCTTAAGGTGCTTGCCTGCAAAACCTAAGGACCCGGATTTGATTACCCAGTACCCACTTAAAGACTGATACACAAGGTGGCTCATGCATCTGAAGTTCGTTTGTAGTGGCTAGCGGCCCTGGCATGCCCATTCTCTCTTTTAAATAAATAAATAAAGTTAAGATACAATTAAAAATGCTTAAAAATAATTGAACTTCCTACTTAAGTCCCCATCAGGCAGATCCCTACTAGAGGAGGCGTGCCACTGATAGTGGGTCACACCCTAATAATTGTCTTTCTGATTAGCTCATTAGTACTTAATTTTTTGAGGCAGGGTCTTGCTCTAGCCCAGGCTGACCTGAAATTCACTATGTAGTCTCAGGGTGACCTCGAACTCACGGTGATCCTCCTACCACTGCCTACCGATGGCTGGGATTAAAGGTTTGCACCACCATGCCCAGCATCATTAGTGCTTTATATCATTTCATCTGTATTAACAACTGCATTAACCCATAGAAGTAGTATAGGTGCGTACCTTAGAAGTTAAAGCAATCTGAACCATTCTTCCAGCTATCATCCTAATTTCAAATGATCTTTCATCTCTTCAAATTCTTTATATAACAGATAAAATTCACAATCCTTCTTTAACAGGGAAAATTATAGGTCATCAATGATACTGAAGTTATGAGTATACTGATTATGAAGACCTAACATTTGATTCCTTTATAGTTCCTACCTCTCATCTAAAACCAGGGGCCCTTTGGCTACCTGAAATAGATAACCGAGTAGTTCTCCATATAGAACTCCCTATCCATACACTAATTTCATCTGAGGATGTCTTTTGTTCTCAAGCTGTCCTTAGGTATTAAAACCTCTGCTATCTCTGGACATCTGAACCAGCTAGAGTCCAAGCCTAAGGTGTGTTTGTCGGAGGATCTGAATTCTAGCTCAAAGGTGTGGAGAGAGCAGTTTGACCTCTGACAGTTTGTGCTTGCTCTTGGCATTTGCTGCCTGTTAGGTGGTTTCTCTGCTTCAATCTAGGAAAGTGAGCCTGCTTCTTCTGCCATTGGTGAAGGTTCTTTTGGATTTTGTAAGCCTGAAATAAACCCTTTCCTCCCATGAGCTGTGCCTGGTTGGATGCTTGCCTCAGAACAAGGAGCTGACTACAACCAGGGGTGGATATGGGACTGCAGTTTCACTGAGCTTGCAGCAGGACCACCTCTATGATGAAGTGTCATGGGAAATGAATATCCTTTGGTGTCTTTGGCTGCCCTCACCTACTGATCACTTTAAACTCATAATTAATCCACATACATAAATGTAACTACAAGAACTTGTAGTGACGATTACTAACATAAATTTGGGTAATGATACATATACTTTAAATTTATTTTATTTTATTTATTTGATAGAAAGAAAGAAAGAATGGGCACTCCTGGGCGTCTTGCCTCTGCAAACAAACTCCAGCTGCATGCACCACTTTGTGCATCTGGCTTTACATGAGTACTGGGGAATCGAATGTGGGCCAGCAGGTTTTGCAACTAAGAGCCTTTAACTGCTGAGCCATCTCCCTAGCCCCAAATAAACCATTTTGCCACTACTATGGAGAATTAGAAGTCTCTAAGGCTGAGAAAACAAAAAAATTCGTCCTATTTTTTCTTTCTGTAAAGATGGCTTGAGATTTCATGTGTATGTTAAGATCTGTCACTGGAATGTGTACTACAGATTTTTAACCACTGTGGGTCAGAAAAGAAACTCTGGCCCAGCACTTCCTTTGAGCGTTAATATTTTCACATTACAAGGCGCTTTTTAGTTTCTGAATCCTAGTGTATTAGTCACTTATGTGTTGCTATAACCAACAGAAGCAGCTTGAGAGAGGAGAGGTTTACTTGGGCCCCTGGTTTCAGAATGTTGCTATGCAGTGTGGTGGGGAAGGCATGGTGGCATGGCTGTGTCAGTTGCCATGGGAACATGTGGCAGAAGCTGCTCACATGGCACAGGAAGAGAGAATGCAGAGAGTTGTAACTTTCAAAAGCCTTCCCCAGTGACCCACTTCTCTTAGCCAGGTCCTAAGGGATCTATGACCTCCAGAATAGTCCCACAGGCTAAGGACCCAGTGTTCAAAACAGGAGCCTGAAGATGACATCTCAGACTCAAACCAGAAGGATTTCATTGCCATCATAGCGAGAGCACTTGCATTAACTCCACGTTTATCTCATGAACAATACATGGGCATTACTCTCCATGCTTCTCCCTGTGTTTTTCTCTGCACTTGATTTTCCCAGCAGAGCTACCCTGGTGACTGGGGGGAAGGTGTTTCTCTGAAGAAGTGGCAGCTGTGTGCCATTAGCAGTAGTCACCACAGCAAAGGATCTGGCAGGATATTGTAGCAGACTTTTAAGAGAAATGGCTGGTTTCTGACGCAGAACATGAAATCTAGAAAGAGGCAGGCATGTCTTTCCATCCTGTCATCAAGGAAGCATCAAAGATACTAGTAATGTCAGAAGGACCAGGTGTAACCTTAGCAAGGCTCCTGATGCCTAGTCAATGTGAATGATAACCATTAAATGGGACTGATGCCGAGAGTTTGTTGATGGCAGGTATTTGGTGAGGATCAAGCTGTCTGGCTATGATTATTTAGAGCACAGTCCAGCAGTTCAGCTGGTACCTGGTAGAGGGTGGGGTTGATGACTCTATGGAAGAGGGCTGAGGTACCGATGTCAAGAGAATGCTTAAAATGATTCAGCATGAGGGGTGAGGAAGGACAGGGTATTTCAATAGTAGTACTTTACTGGATTTGACCATGGACAAAGGACTCGAGGAAAAACTGGACAGACAGACACTGGATGTCACCTTGCTGGGTTAGAAAAAGAAATTTCAGGGTTGCGATCCAGGTAATATATAGAATAGGCCTGGTGTAGTTTATGGAAGAGGAGAGCCTGAGTTTAGAAGGCGACGAACCTTTGTAGCAGAGATGTTGGTTGACTTACACACATGAGTGTAGGAACCTTCCAGAATGATGACAACAACTCAAATTGGAAAAGAAGCTTGGTCTGTAATGAGAGTTCAGACAGAGACAGTTCAGGCACAGAAAGGATCAGCACTGGAGGATGGTGTGGTTCTCAGAGCAGGGCAGTCTTCTGAAGAGAAATGCAGAAGGAGGTGCACCTTGTGTGGGAATGAGCAGAATATTAGAGAATAGGCAATGGTATATATGTGTGGAATGATTAAGGTAAGGCAAGTAATAAAGTCAGTGCTTCCTGAGGAGGGAGGGCTTGAGAGTGCAATGAAGTTGAAGGAGTACCCAGACACAGGGCCAGGAGGACAGCAAAGAGGCAGGTTGGCAGTCTGTGAGAAGAGGTACCATGGGGTGTAAATTTGGGGCAATACAGAAATATGGACAGATCCATGGTATGGTGTGGAGCCACCTGTACTGACATCCCAGCAACTCTAAGGACCTACCTGAATATGGATATCTTATCATATGCCTGGCAGGATATGAGGAGGCCTGCAAGTACTTCAGAGAGCTCCATGAATATCTTAAACTTCAAGTATCTCTGACTTGGGTTCCAAAAAGAACATTAGGAATTTGTTCAGAGGTATGTGTTTGTGTGTGATTGAAGATGGTGCTAGTAGAGCACCATGTTGCCCATGTGAACCCGTTCAGGTGACTGGCCAGGAGATCCACTCTTCCGAGAAATCTCCTCTCTAAAGGGAATTAATTTTGGTGTCTACCTTTGGTGATTTGGAGGCCACTTTAGTTGCTTTGAGATTTATTTTTTAACTTAATTTTTTCATGTGTGTGTGTGTGTGTGTGTGTGTGTCTGTGTATACACCAGGGATCTCTTGCCACTTCAAAGGAATGCCCGTCCAGATTTACATGGGTGGCCGGGGAATTAAACCTGGGCCAGTAGCTTTGCAATAAAGTGCCTTTAATCACGTAGTCATCTACCAAGCCCCAAGGTTTCTTAAATATCACATGTTTTGAAAGAGAGAGAGAAAGAGGAGAGAGAGAGAGAGAAAACGTAGGTAGATTAGGACAAGTAAGCCATGTATCTTCATGCACGCCTTTAATTCCAGATACATGCAAGCCAAGGCAGGAGGATCATTTGAGTACAGGAGTTTGAGAACAGCGAGGGTAACATAGTGAGACGCCATTTCTTTATCTCATTTAATTGCTGCAAAAATCTTATGAAGTGTATGTTTCTATCATGTTTTTTAATCCATAAGAGAGATTTATGCTATTACCATTCTTCTTATACCTAGAGAAAACGATGGCTCAAACATGATATGCCTGTTCCAGGTTGAATGTAGGTGGGTTTTGAAATGTCAAAATCTATTCCTTACTACAGAAGAAAGTGACAGAGAGAGAGAGAAAGAGAGAGAGAAGCACGCTAGGGCCTTTAGCCACTGCAAATGAACTCCAGACATATGCACCACCTAGCACATCTGGATTTTTGTGGGTACTGGGGAATCGAACCTGGGTCGTATGGCTTCACTGGCCAACATTTTAACCATCAAGCCACCTCTCCAGCTCGAAAATGTCTTAGGACTTATAAAATGTAGTTATGGTTGACAGGGCTTTCAGTGGCAGGGTGACAACTCAGAGGACAAAGAGAATGATTCACAGTGTCTTACTGTGTCATGCATGGCCCGTGTTTAGTCATCTTCCTCTTTGGCACTACATGACCATCTAGGTGAAAACATATTCTCACCCCTCCATTTAAAAGAAACACTGGGATCTTGGCAGTCAGGCACATTGAGCCAACCAGTCTTCCTTTTCCCAGCAGCCTGGCTTCCTACACAAGAAGAAGTCATTCTGAAGTGTGCCCCCTCACACTGATGTCTCTACCCGTGGAGGGTCATTGTGAAGTGTGCCCCCTCACACTGATGTCTCTACCCGTGGAGGGGTCATTGTGAAGCGTGCCCCCTTACACTGATGTCTCTACTCGGGGAGGAATCATTCTGAAGTGTGCTCCCTCACACTGATGTCTCTAGTCAGGGAGGGTCATTCTGAAGTGTGCTCCCTCACACTGATGTCTCTACTCGGGGAGGGTCATTCTGAAGGGTGCTCCCTCACACTGATGTCTCTACTCGGGGAGGGTCATTCTGAAGGGTGCTCCCTCACACTGATGTCTCTACTCGGGGAGGGTCATTCTGAAGTGTGCTCCCTCACACTGATGTCTCTACTCGGGGAGGGTCATTCTGAAGTGTGCTCCCTCACATTGATGTCTCTACTCGGGGAGGGTCATTCTTAAGTGTGCTCCCTCACACTGATGTCTCTGCTCGGGAGGACTCACTCTCATGTGTGCCCCCTCACACTGATGTATTTGCTGGGAAGGGGTCGTTGATGCCTCTGCACAGATTTTTAATGCATCTCTACTGTCTCCTAATGTGTTCAACTTTTTAATTATCATTGTTTTATCCTATTGCAAAAGATTTTTCACACTTTACATAGTTACTTGAAATTCTCTTCTTACACTTACTGTTATTAGTTCATCGTCAGCCCTATGCGATTCTTTTTAGAGTGTTTCTCCATTTCTTGTTTATCTTTTCGTGTTTGGTTGCTCCAGCTTTACTTATTTATGTGAACTTCTTATTCTCTGTTAACTGAGTTTTAACTTATCTTATGTATATGTATAACTTATATCTTGTGTATAAGTGCTTTTGATAATTATTTTAGGTTTTTATGCATATGAAATATATTTAATATCTGATACATTTGTTCCAGGAGTTTTGTTTTGTTTCTCATATTTTGAGGCAGGATGTCACTACACAGGATGGTCTTGAACCCCTGATCATCCTGGCTCAGCCTCCAGAGTGCTGGGATTATAGGCATATATCACCATGCCGGGCTTCTTCCATGACTTTTTTTGTTTTGAGGTAGGGTCTCGCTCTGTCCCTGGCTGACCTGGAAGTCACTATGTAGTCTCAAGGTGACCTAGAACTCACAGTGATCCTACCTCTGCCTCCCAGGTGCTAGGAGTAAAGGAGTGTTCCACCAGCCCCAGCTTGTGCAAGGCATTTTTGTCTGGGGCTCTTGTTTTCATGCTGATGCATCTGCAGAGCCTCTTTAGCTACTGTGGGATAGGAAGGCTTCGTAAGAGTTCAAGGGGGCTGAAGAGATGCTCAGTGGTTCAGGCTTTTGTCTGCAAAGCCTAACAACCCGGGTTTGATTCCTTAGTACCCATGTAAAACCAGATGCACAAAGTGACATATTCATCTGGAGTTTGTTTGCAGTGGCTTGAGACCCTGGTGTGCCCATTCTCTTTCTCTCCTTGCAAATAATAAATAAATATTTTCAGAAAGGTATTAAGTGCTTAGCCTATTTCTGTATGGCTAAGGAAGCTCCCCAAAATGAGTATCTGAGGTTGAGTCATGTTTACCTCCAAATTCTAGACATCACTGTCAAAATACACTAGTCACTATCAGCCAAGACATTGCTTTTAGTTCTTGTACAGTGTTTCATTTCCAGGGGCTTCATAGTACAGCCTATGCTGCTCTTTACCCTCCCCTTTAACACTGTTTCTCATCCTCCTCTTTAACACTGCTCCTTACCCTCTCCTTTAACACTGCTTAAAGGCCCATTGCTCCTCACTTTCTCTTTTAATGTTGCTAACCGAGCTTCTTCCCACACAGGGGGCATCCTCAGTGAGTCACTGACTCCCACATCTCAAGTTCTACTGCATGCTCTTCATTTCAGTTGAGCCAAATGACTTTCAATAATTCTTTTTTTATTGAAGTGTTCTATAACATAGGTTGACAGTAAAACCAATTTCAAATAGAAAAATAAAACTTATGCAATGCTTTTGTGATGAAAATCAGGTAATTATGAAATTGTAATCATGGTCATCAAATTACTTACTTTGATTAACTTTGCTCATTGATTTTTATTTGCTTTTGGTAATAAACAACCTGGTAAAAAAATGCTGTCATCCAAAATATACAATTTTGGTAGGGATAGGTGAGCTTTGGGATTTAAGAGTATATTTTCTGGGCTGGAGAGATGGCTTAGCAGTTAAGTTCTTGCCTTTGAAGCCTAAGGACCCTGGTTCGAGGTTCGATTCCCCAGGACCCATGTTAGCCAGATACATAAAGGGGCGCATGTGTCTGGAGTTTGTTTGCAGTGGCTGGAGGCCCTGGAGTGCCCCTTCTCTCTCTATCTGCCTTTCTCTCTCTTGTCTGTCATTCTCAAGTAAATAAATAAAAATAATTTTTTTAGAAAAGAGTATGTTTTCTGTATTATTTATTATGCATACTACTCAGTACATAATAACTTTAATTATCATCATTTAAACTTAGCTCAAAGGAAATATACAATAAGCTTTTGGTAACTTGAGAGCAAACATTAAAGATACTTAAATTTGGATATAAAAAGAACTTAGAGATGAAAGATTTATAGACAGTAGAGGAACCTTAAAAAATCATACATCCAAGTGTTTCTGGGTTGTCACTTTGAAGAAACTGTAAATTAAAAAAATTATTCTGCTATAACAGTAGTTGACCTTGCTATACTTAAAATTAGTTTATAAAATCCAGACATTTTACATTAAAAAACTGCATAATAATCTTGGTGTTTATGGGAACACTGAGCAGGCACACAGACATCTCAGGTTCATTTCTGTAAGGCAGGCAATTGCCATGTTTCCAGCAGACTTCTAAGTTTATTAAAACAAAAGCAGGGGCTGGAGAGATATGGCTTAGCAGTTGAGGTGTTTGCCTACAAAGCCTAAGGACCCAGGTTCGATTCCCCAGTACCCACATAAGCCAGATGTACAAGGTGGAGCATGCTGCTGGAATTCATTTGCAGTGGCTAGAGGCCCTGGCATGTCCATTCTTTCTGTCTCTCTCTGCTTCTCTCTCTCTCTGTCTCTCTCATCTGCCTCTCTCTTAAATAAAAAAATAAATAAATATAAATACAAATAAATAAAACAAAAGCACCAGACAGTGTGTGATCTAGGCAGCTCTGAATACTGAGGAAGTGAAAAATAGCCTTTTCTGTAAGGTGATCCCCCCTTTTTTTTTAAAGCCCCGGGAGGGCCCCTGATCACTTCTTTTTATAGACAAATGCCTGTTATTTTCCCAGTGCTTTTTTAAAACCCTATTAGCAAGTGTATTGGAACTCAATTTTCTACGTCTCCAGAGATAACTGTAAATGAAACTGTAAGAGAGAAGAATTTACAAGATATACAGCATTCCACACTAACAGCATTTTTCATGCTAATAAAAATAATGGTAGCTAACATTTATTTTAGTTGTTTGCTCTGAGACTGGTCTCATTTTGTAGCTCAGGCTGTCCTGAACTCACTATGTAGCCCAGGCTGGCCCTGAACTCATGGTGATTTCTCTGCCTCAGTCTCCTGCTGGGATAACAAGCATGAGCCACCACACCCAGCCCATGACAGCTAATATTTCTTAAGCAGTTCCTGTGAGACAGTGGGCAGTATTAGCTAATATAATCCTAACTGCATCGCTAGGAGGTAGATTTTCTCTAGAGATTAGAAAACCAAAGTTCAAGAAGCTTAAGTAGGGCTGGAGAGATGGTTTAGCAGTTAAGGCACTTGCCAGATAAGCCTATGAACACAGGTTCGATTCCCCAGTACCCAAGTTAGCCAGAGGCACAAGGTGGCACATTGGAGTTCATTTGCAGTGGCTGGAGGCCCTGCTGTGCCCATTCTCTCTATCTGCCTTTCTCTCTCTCTCTCTCCCCCTCAAAATAAGTAAGTAAATAAAATATTAATTAAAAGAAACGAGCTTAAGTAGCCTGTTCAAAGTCACTTTACCAATGAATGATGAGTCTGGACCAAGAGGCACATACTTCTCTATGCCAGCCGCTGCAGTTGCCTTTAACCTTAGTAGTCTTATGCCCATGGCCAGCTTGCTGACAGCAGCTTCATTTGTGTGATTGCTAGGAATGTTGTGGCTTTAATGTCTTAAGACAAACTTTAGGACAAATGTAGCAGCAGTGACTGGTGGGGAAGATGAGGAAGGTAATAGGAAGACACCTTTATGGATGGAGGGCAGTATTTGTTAAGTGTTTACTGTGTACTGAGCAGTACAGGTGTTTTTGTAGAGTTCATTCACTACTCATTGTTTCATCTACAGATAGTTTCTGAGTATTTGCTATGGCTCTGTCACTGTACCATGAATAGGGGAGGCAACAATGAATGAAACCAAGTCCTTGTAGTTGTTAGAGTTTATTTTCCAGTAGGGGGAACAGTGAGCATGCAGACTAAGAAGTAAAGATGTAGCGTGTCAGGTAGGGCAAGTGTAGTGAGGGAAACAACGCAGCAGACTAAGGGGGATGGGGGTGGGGGAAGGGTAAACCAAGACCAGGTTCTCTGGGAAAAACTTTCTTTAAAAAGGTAAACATCAAGGACCCTACTGAGGAAGGCGCTCAGGGAAGTAGGGATGGGGGGGATGCTGAAGGAATACAAGACTGGAACCTAGGTAAAATGTATCTATTCTATAAATTGAAAAAAAGCATAATAAATAATAACAAAAGACATGAAAGTGTAAGGGGGAACTATTTTGAAAGAGGAAGAGGATGAAGAGGGGAGACAAGGGAGGGTAATGGGAGATGGTCAAAGTACACTGTAAGCACGTACGAAAATTCTATAATGAAAGTCATTATTTTGTACAATTAATATATGCTAATAATTTTAAAATAACAATAAAAAGGAAGAATGAAAACTTTTGAAAAGGGGAAACTTTTACTAGGCATGGCAATTTACATCTATAATCCTAGCACTTGGAAGGCTGAGATAGGAGGATCACCACAAGTTTGAGGTAGCCTGGGCTATGAAGTGAGTTCCAGGCCAGCCTGAGACTCTTTGCCTCAAGAAACAAACTAACACTGCCACTCCTAAAAACAAAACAAAAAGTGACACATGAGCAGATCTTTAAGGAAAGATCTTGGAGGCCAAGATATGTGCTATGAATTTTACCCTGAGCAGAGCAGGAAGTCATGGGAAACTTCTAGTACATGAGTAACGAATGCCCTCTTGACTACGTTTCTAAGGACTCTAGCTTCTGTGAGAGTCGATTGATGGGGAGTAGGAGAGAAATAAGGAGAACAGTTGGAAGACATTTTATACACACTTGGAAAAGGAATAGTGGGTCTTATTTGCTGAATCCTACTATGAGCATTATGCATGGCCCTTCTACTTAATTCAGTTGTATCTAGCTGTCCCTGAGAGCAGAAGACAGGACTGACAAGTGCTGAGTAGCTTAGAAACTGGCTTGTAGCTACCCAGTTAAGACTGAGGTGTTCGCTATGACATTGAGAGTTTGGGCCCAGCTCTTTCAAATGACAGCTGTCCCTTGAGGTGTCCTGTGTACTAAACTTGGTCTTAACACTTGAATCTTTTTATTTTTATTTTTATTTTATTTATTTATTTATTTATTTATTTAGTTAGTTAGTTAGTTAGTTTTTCAAGGTAGGGTTTCACTCTAGCTCAGGCTGACCTGGAATCCACTATGTAGTCTCAGGGTGGCCTTGAACTCACAGCAGTCCTCCTACTTCTGCCTCTCAAGTGCTGGGAATAAAGGCGTGCACCACCGCGCCCAGCAGCACTTGAATCTTTTACTCTGATCTCCATCACTACCCTGACAGGTAGGTTTCCTGTTTTTACATGAGGAATCCAAGGTTCACAAAAGTTGTGACTTATGTCATGTAACATAGCCATATGGCTAGTATGTGACAGAACTGGAGGTGGAAACCCTTTGCTGCTGGTTTCTGAGCCTTTGACCTTCCTATTGCACTCTAGTACTTCCCAGAATCCTTCCTGTAGTTTCCATTCTGACCCCTACTTAATGAGAAGGCAAAGAATTTACAAAATGTTAAGAAATTGTACTTTTCTTCCCCTTTCTGACTTTCCCCCATTTGCTGGGAAGCTTTGAGATGGTGTGTACTACCCTGTTCATAGAAGACTGCCCAAGATCCCTTCGCATGTTTTATTTATCGCTCATATAAGTACATGCATTTTACCAGCGTGTCACAAAGGGACATTGAAGGGTGACTAATGGAGCAGTTCAGACTTGGTGGCACCAGTGTTTGGTGGCAGATCTTGTGACTGCATCACCTTACTTCATAGATTAGTTCCTCCCTGGAGAATGGCGAGGGCAGCGGGAAGAGAGGGCTGCCGGGCTGTTGCTCACAGAGTGGTCCTGATGGGCTGTAGTTCTGAACTAGCGGAGCAGAAAGGAGGATTTTCACTCACAATCAGATTACAAACCCGTGCTTCAGGCAGCAGAACCACTTCTGCTCAGGAGTGTCTGAGTTGGGCCAACCTGGGTTTCTGTTAGGACAGACTCTGTCTCTGTGATGATCAAAATGTTTCTTCTTCTTAATAATAAAAAAAAATGGTTCTAGGAAATATTGCAAAGTGGGGATTTTTTTTTCTTTTTCACTTTTAGGAACCTCGGTGGCCCCTTTCTTTTCATCAAACATTTCCTGGAGATAGAGTTGATAACTGTACCCTAAAGTATAGATTACTCCTACTTCTGTATTATTTTGGGTCCAGGGAGGGATTGAATTCCGTTAAGATGGATGGGACCCCAGTCCCCTGGATTATTCATTAGTGAAGAATGAAAACACAGATTCAGAGAGGGAGAAATTACAAATTATAAGACTTACTTATGGAGAGTTATGATACAAAGGGAAGGATAGCAGGAAGCCCCAAGACAAAAAAAAAAAAAAAAATTCTCTTCCTTCCCTGCCTGGCTGGGGAGACAAGAGATGGAGAAAATCCTCTCATAGGGAGAAGTCTCTCACACACATGTAGAAGACAGCTCAGGGAACCCAGGCCACAGGATCTTCCTCACAAGGGACAGAGACAGAAAGCTCAGAGCTTAAAGAAAGATCATACATGTAGCCAAGCAGGAAACACCCAAAAAGAAGATGGGAAAGTGCATGGACTAAAAGAAACCCTCCCCACCTTCCCAGCCTGCCTAGAAAGGAGACCCAGAAACTTGTACATGTGTGTCCAGACACATCGAGAGGAAGAAGGGGCACCAAGAACAGATTTTACACATGCGCTTCAGTAAGAAAGCAGCCAAAATATGACACACTTGGAAAGCAAACAGAAAAACGCTCTGGCAGCAGAGAAGTCCGCCCCCGTCCCAGCCAGGCAGGGGAGTGGGAGAGCTTACTAAAGCTAGACCAGGAGCGTCAGGGGCCAGGAGAATGAAGACAGGGCCAAAAGAGTTTCATACACGTGGTCAGGCTCCTTTATGGGTCAGACGTCCAATTAGGATGAGCCTCATCATGAGACTCACAAGTGTGTAAGAGAGAGAGACCTGATTGGATAAAGGACTCCAGAGGGGCCAGCACATAGGTGTGGTAAACAGAGGAAGAAGCAGGAAGCAGCTGATAAGGAATTGCTTGCAGCCATCTTACATGAGACTGTATCAGATTGGGGGGGTTCTAGTCCTGCCAGGGCAGGCAAGGTGATCCATGTTCCCCTTGTCCTCTGTCTCTGGCTGATTACCTATTAAAAAAAAAATAAAGTCTTGCTCCTATTCTCCTCCAATACTACTTAATGTTTTTCATACATGGGAAGCTTAGAAACAAAAGTTCTAACCAAAAGAATAAATCTTCACTGCTGGAGACTGAGGCAAGCTTATGCAGGTGATATAAAAGGAGGTGGGAATTTGTTTGTGTGTGAGAGAGAGGGAGAGCAGGTGCAGAGGGCAGATTTTGGGTCAGCCCGCCCATTCCCGCCTCACTTTGAGGCAGGGTTTCTCCCTGTGGATCTCGCTCCACTGCTGCTCTTTTGGTGCTCACGGTGAGGGAGTCCTCCTCTCCCTGCCTCCCGTCTTGCCATGAGCATGCTGCAGTGGCGGAAGCCTGTCACTGTTTCCTTCTTTCCACGTGGAGGGAAGAGAGGACTGGATTTGGACACTAAGGCTTGAGTGATGAGCATTTTATCCACGGAGATACCTTCCCAGTCTTGAAATTTTATTGCTTTATTTTTTTTTTTTCTTGGTTTTTCGAGGTAGGGTTTCACTGTAGTCCAGGCTGACATGGAATTCACTCTGTAGTCTCAGGGTGGCCTCGAACTCATGGTGATTCTCCTACCTCTGCCTCCCGAGTGCTGGGATTAAAGGTGTGCTCCACCACGCCCAGCTTATTGCTTTATTTTTTGAAGCAGGGTCTCACTGTAGCCTAGGCTGACCTAGACCTCACTCTGTAGTCCCTTAAACTTAAACAGCAATCCACCTACGTTGGCCCCCCAAGTGCTGGGATTACCGGCATGTGCCACCATTGCTGGTCTTGAAATTCTTTAAGACGATTTTTATTTTATTTATTTGTGAGGAGAGAAAGAACAAGCAAGCAAGAGACAGAAAGGAAAGAGAGAGAGAATATGAGTGTGGCAGAGCCTCTTGCCACTGTTAACGAACATCAGATGCATGCACCACTTTGTGCATCTGGTTTTTATGAGGGTACTGGGGAACTGAACCCAGGCAGACAGGCTCTGCAAGTTAAGTGCCTTTAACCACACTGAGTCATCTCCCCAGCCCTGAAATTTTGTTTTAAATCCCTCTAATCAGCATATATTTTACTGACATATTAAGTACCTTATACCTGGTTTTAGTGCTATCCTTTTACTCTTAGAATGAAATGCCATGAGAATGGTGTTGTCATATGAAGGCTGGCTGTGGTAGCTTGAATGAAAGGTCTCTCATAGGCTCATGTACTGTGAAGACTTCATCCTCAGTTGGTGGAATCTGGGATATTGTGGAGCCTTTGGGAGTAGGAGCCTTGCTGGAGGAGGTGTGTCACTGAAGGCAAACCTTGAGGTTTCTTAGTCCGGCCACTGGGTTTTCAGAGTTAGCCTACTTGGACTACTTTCTTCCCCTACCGCGGTAACAGGATGTGATGCTCAGTTGTTTGCTCATGTTTGCTTTCCCCACAACGATGAAACTTCTCCTTGAACTGTAAGCTGAAATAAACCCTTTCCTTCCCGTAAGCTGCTTCTAGTAAGGTGTTTTGTCCTAGCAACTGGGCAGTAGCTGCAATACTTCCCATCCATTCCATCACTTTAATACTGTCTAACATGCAATTTGGTAGCTGTGATTATGCACATTAAGAATATAAGCAAGTCCAGTAAGTACTTCTCTTAATATTCATACCCTTATATTAATGCTACTCTCACTTTGGGTAGAGAATCTTCTCTTTTCAGATGGTAGTGACCTTGGGACGACTCAGAAGGTATCATGGTGATGGAAAGAAGTGACTAGAGTACTGAGTAACAACTTGATCACACCTTCCAAGGCTCAGGGTCTGTAGCAGACAGCTTCAGGTTCACTGAGATGAACTTCCAGACCAGGCACAGTTATGGAGGAAGGGATTTATTGAAGCTTACAGATCCAGGGGAAGTTCCATAATAGCAGAAGAAACTGGCCTGCTTTCACAGGCCCAAGCAGAGAGAGAGCAGTACAAGCCTAAAAGCCACACAGCACAGCACACTTCAGGAACTCCCGCTAGGCACACTTTGCATATCTTTAGATTGAAATCTGAAACCCACCACCACACCTTAAGATCCACACAATGGCATTGCCTCCAGCCAGATGGCTAGAGATGCAAACTACAAACGAATAAACAACTGAATATAATGGGGGCCATCTATTCTATTCAAACCACCACAGGGTCTAATGCAGAAGAGGTGGTGGAAAGAATGTAAGAGCGAAAGGAAGGGTAGGACTCCTTATAACATGCTCCCTCCAGACATAAAATGGCCTGGATATCCATGACCTCATAGTGCCTGTCACTACCTACACAAGACCATCATAAGAGGAGGGAAAGATCATGACATCAAAATAAAAGAGAGACTGATTGAGATGGGGAGGGGATGTGATGGAGAGTGGAATTTCCAAGGGGAAAGTGGGGGGAGGGAGAGGGTATTACCATGGGATATTCTTTATAATCATGGAAAATGTTTAAAAAAATTGAGAAAAAATAAAATAAAATTTAAAAAGAATATAAGCAAGTGAGAGAGGCTGAAGGACTTTCTTGTGGCAGTTAATTGAAGCAATGTGGAAGCCCCATGGCTTCCTAACTCCACCTTCCACACTCTGAACAATGGAAGCTAGAGTGAGCGTTTCTACCTCCAGAAATGTACTCAGGCGAGTGGTAAGCATCTGATAAGCCATGGGGAAGCTAGTTGTACTACTTAGACTGTAGAGAAACAGAGCCAGTAGAGTGCCTTATTTATGAAACGCACATCCATGCGTACACACTTCCATGTGTAGATTTAGGGCAGGCTGGCAGCCTGGAAATTCAAGTTAGAGTTCGTATAACAGTCCAGAATGCAGTGTCTGCAGGGTACCTGTGTTGCAGTCTTCAGGAAACCTTAGCCTTTGTTGATAAGGCCTGCTCTTCACTGGACCATCTCACTATGGAGGGTCATTTGCTTTTCTTGAAATCTACTGACTTAAATGTTAAGCACTTCTGAAAAATACTTCCAGAGCAATGTCTACACGGACGCTTTACCCCAGACTGGGTGCTGTGTCCTAGCCACATCAACACATAACACACCATCACACCCAGGAACACTGATGCTCACTGTGAAGACTTTGGAGGGTACCTGGGATTCTTCATGGCTGGTTCCTGTACTTACACACACACTGCCAGTTCATTGGAAAGAATGAAGTGGGGGTGCAAGTTAATAGCTAGATATTCATATGTTCTGTGCAATGTATGCTTATGTTTGTTTATCTGGTATTTCTAAATGTTCTGGATGTTGCCACACATTTTGAAAAATGTTATTGTTAGAGGAAGCAGTACATGAACTGGAAAAACCCTGCTGAGAAAGGGAGTATTAAGCAAACCTCCAGCAATATTTCAGAGTCAAGAGGGCATCTGGGTGGGAGAGGAAGATCAGGGGATTGGAATTCACACAATTCAGCTGTGCACATTTTGACCAAGGAGGAGATGACCTTAGGGGTGTTAGCCAGACCCAGGGGCTATAACAGAATAGATGCTAACTGTAGGCAGTGTGAAGGAAAGACTGTAGGAGGAGTTTATACTACTGCTTATAGACAACTAGAGGTCAGAAGAAATATGGGTATGGCTATTTTTTGTGTTTTTAGGTAGAATAATATCATGGCTTATAAAATGTTACAAAGCTACTAAATATTATGTTAAGTCTAATATGCTCTTTAATTCAACTCTTGTGAGAAAGGGGACATTGAATAAGATGATTTATGCATTTTTCTTGTCTGTGTCTATGAGAAAAGGGACAAATAAAGAACCGGTGGCTCAATCCCTTGTCCCCAGCATGCTATGATCTTGGCAAAGCCTTGCATGGTACTTGCTGGATGCAGCTTCTGTGAGGAGGCATTCACAGCTCCTTCACTATAACGCCATGGGCTAGGGATGCAGCTGATGGTTCTAGGTCTCTTGGAGTTTTGTGTCTGGTGAACTGTGGACCTTGTGTCAGCTGGAATCACCACACACTTGGTAGCTTATCAGTAAGGGCCTTAGTATCTGGACCTCTCCTAGTATATCTTGCCTAGAAGCCACGTACTTTGCTCCTACTCTCCTTTGGCTCCTCACTAACACATCTGTCAGCTTGCTTACTCCTTCATGGTGAGCTGTCCCAGCTTCCTACCCCATCAGTGTGGCCTTTTAGTCTTTTCTATTTCTCAAATCCCTTTTCTTCCTTCTGTCATTAATATTAGTGATGTTTGGGTCTTTCCCTAAGGGCAACCTTTCCTGTTGCCCAGTGCAGAACAGATTTCCCTGTGGTGGTCATCCCTTTCACTATTGCCAGGGGTTGCAGTCTCTGGACCTGAGGATTTAAATTTGCTCACAGTTCGTTCTGTGTAACACTTGATACTTCTCATATCTTTCTGTCTATTTTCTCCTCTTTCATTATAGATCTAAATCAGGGTAGCAAAGAGAAACTATGCCACAGACTCAAGGCTTATCTGCCTTGAAATTTACCCCACCAAACACATTATTCCACTACTTTTAAATTCAACTACAATCAAGTTCTCTGGACATAGATTGAATGCAGTCAGTTTCATTGTCAAAATACTACACGAATTGCCTCTAGCCCAGATCCCAACAAAGTCGTTCCTCCCCACCCCAGAACTTAATAAGTCAAGCCTGTACAGTCCACGTTCCTCTCAGGCTTCTTGTCTTCCACACTGTCACCAGAATGGCCCATTAAGCTCTGCTTATAGCATTGTAAGGCTTTTATAGTCCAAAGTTATAAATCTTCCCACATTCCTCCTGAAACCAGTTCCAAAAGACTAAAAAGCCACATGGTCAATTTAAAAAATATATTTTTAAGTTTTATTTTTCTTGAGAGAGAAAGAGAGAGAGAAAGAGGGAGGGGAGAGAGAGAAAGGGAATGTGAATGGACATGCCAGGGCCTCTAGCCACTGCAAACGAACTCCAGACACATGCACCACTTTGTGCATCCGGCTTATGTGGGTCCTGAGGAATTGAACCTGGGTCCTTTGGCTTTGCAGGCAAGCTCCTTAACTTCTAAGCCATCTCTTCAGCCCATATATGGTCAAATTTATTGTGGGAACAGCCCCACTTATTGGTACCATTTTTTTAGTATTAGTTACTTTTTTTTTGATGAGTCAAATACCTAATAGAAATCTTTATGCCCAGTTCATCTAGCCCAGACCTGTGGGTATACCACCTGCACACATCATACCATGCAAGGCAGACTAGGCCATTAGGTTACAGATGACAGTGAATACTGAGTAGACCCAAGACCCATCAACATGAGAAGAATAGAAAGCCAAGTGCCTATCACAGAATGAGTCATTTCTATCATACTCATCAGGACCTTGCAAACAATATAAATGAAGTGGAAGACTAAATATGAGTGCTGCTCTTGCTGATAGAGAACTAACTCCAGAGAAATGGTGGTGTGGTAGAAGAGATTTGACAGAGAAACTCAGCCCAGACAATGCTCTAAAGCCCCTTTCCCCCAAAGCCCCATCCTGTGCTGAGAAGCCCCTACTGTATTTCATGAACATTTCATACTTCAGGCTGAGAGAATGTGTACTAAGAAGAAACAACCTTCAAGCTCTGTGTCTATCATGCCCCAGCTAAGCTGCATCCCATCTTGCAGTGAGATATCTTGCAAAACCAGACCATGGGTAAAATCTCCTTTGAACTAACAGCTTTCTGAATGTCCTTAGTCTTATAGCCTTAGAAATTTAGAGCTCATCCATAATGTAAGAAAACTAAAGGTGATGTCACAAGCAGGCTGCCTGCCAAGTGGCCTATAAAAAGTTAGGCTTATCAGGGCTTACGGCCAGAGGAATTTGGAGCATGAGCTGTCCTCAGCTTGCTAACATAATAAATCTGAGTTCTCCAACCTCTCTGAGTGATGCTTGATTTCTCTTGCTGACTTGAAGCTGAGTTTCTGAAACAGTGGTAGACACCAAGGAGACTCAAAACCCATCAAAGCAGAAAATAAGAGGCTGCTGACAGCTCAGCACTAAAGGAGACTTCTAACATGTCCTCCAAGGCTCAGGCAACATTGCAGAAGGGTTTCTCCCTGTGGATCTCGCTCCACTGCTGCTCTTTTGGTGCTCACTGTGAGGGAGTCCTCCTCTCCCTGCCTCCCGTCTTGCCATGAGCATGCTGCAGTGGCGGAAGCCTGTCACTGTTTCCTTCTTTCCACGTGGAGGGAAGAGAGGACTGGATTTGGACACTAAGGCTTGAGTGATGAGCATTTTATCCACGGAGATACCTTCCCAGTCTTGAAATTTTATTGCTTTATTTTTTTTTTTTCTTGGTTTTTCGAGGTAGGGTTTCACTGTAGTCCAGGCTGACATGGAATTCACTCTGTAGTCTCAGGGTGGCCTCAAACTCATGGTGATTCTCCTACCTCTGCCTCCCGAGTGCTGGGATTAAAGGTGTGCACCACCACGCCCAGCTTATTGCTTTATTTTTTGAAGCAGGGTCTCACTGTAGCCCAGGCTGACCTGGACCTCACTCTATAGTCCCTTAAACTCACAGCAATCCACCTACCTTGGCCCCCCCAAGTGCTGGGATTACCGGCATGTGCCACCATTGCTGGTCTTGAAATTCTTTAAGACGATTTTTATTTTATTTATTTGTGAGGAGAGAAAGAACAAGCAAGCAAGAGACAGAAAGGAAAGAGAGAGAGAATATGAGTGTGGCAGAGCCTCTTGCCACTGTTAACGAACATCAGATGCATGCACCACTTTGTGCATCTGGTTTTTATGAGGGTACTGGGGAACTGAACCCAGGCAGACAGGCTCTGCAAGTTAAGTGCCTTTAACCACACTGAGTCATCTCCCCAGCCCTGAAATTTTGTTTTAAATCCCTCTAATCAGCATATATTTTACTGACATATTAAGTACCTTATACCTGGTTTTAGTGCTATCCTTTTACTCTTAGAATGAAATGCCATGAGAATGGTGTTGTCATATGAAGGCTGGCTGTGGTAGCTTGAATGAAAGGTCTCTCATAGGCTCATGTACTGTGAAGACTTCATCCTCAGTTGGTGGAATCTGGGATATTGTGGAGCCTTTGGGAGTAGGAGCCTTGCTGGAGGAGGTGTGTCACTGAAGGCAAACCTTGAGGTTTCTTAGTCCGGCCACTGGGTTTTCAGAGTTAGCCTACTTGGACTCCTTTCTTTCCCTACCGCGGTAACAGGATGTGATGCTCAGTTGTTTGCTCCTGTTTGCTTTCCCCACCAGGATGAAACTTCTCCTTGAACTGTAAGCTGAAATAAACCCTTTCCTTCCCACAAGCTGCTTCTAGTAAGGTGTTTTGTCCTAGAAACTAGGCAGTAGCTGCAATACTTTCCATCCATTCCATCACTTTAATACTGTCTAACATGCAATTTGGTAGCTGTGATTATGCACATTGAGAATATAAGCAAGTGATTGCCCAGTAAGCACTTCTCTTAATATTCACACCCTTATATTAATGCTACTCTCACTTTGGGTAGAGAATCTTCTTTTTTCAGATGGCAGTGACCTTGGGACGACTCAGAAGGTATCGTGGTGATGGAAAGAAGTGACTAGAGTACCGAGTAACAACTTGATCACACCTTCCAAGGCTCAGGGTCTGTAGCAGACAGCTTCAGGTTCACTGAGATGAACTTCCAGACCAGGCACAGTTATGGAGGAAGGGATTTATTGAAGCTTACAGATCCAGGGGAAGTTCCATAATAGCAGAAGAAACTGGCCTGCTTTCACAGGCCCAAGCAGAGAGAGAGCAGTACAAGCCTAAAAGCCACACAGCACAGCACACTTCAGGAACTCCCGCTAGGCACACTTTGCATATCTTTAGATTGAAATCTGAAACCCACCACCACACCTTAAGATCCACACAATGGCATTGCCTCCAGCCAGATGGCTAGAGATGCAAACTACAAACGAATAAACAACTGAATATAATGGGGGCCATCTATTCTATTCAAACCACCACAGGGTCTAATGCAGAAGAGGTGGTGGAAAGAATGTAAGAGCGAAAGGAAGGGTAGGACTCCTTATAACATGCTCCCTCCAGACATAAAATGGCCTGGATATCCATGACCTCATAGTGCCTGTCACTACCTACACAAGACCATCATAAGAGGAGGGAAAGATCATGACATCAAAATAAAAGAGAGACTGATTGAGATGGGGAGGGGATATGATGGAGAATGGAATTTCCAAGGGGGAAAGTACGGGGAGGGAGGGTATTACCATGGGATATTCTTTATAATCATGGAAAATGTTTAAAAAAATTGAGAAAAAATAAAATAAAATTAAAGAAGAATATAAGCATGTGAGAGAGGCTGAAGGACTTTCTTGTGGCAGTTAATTGAGGCAATGTGGAAGCCCCATGGCTTCCTAACTCCATCTTCCACACTCTGAACAATGGAAGCTAGAGCGAGCGCTTCTACCTCCCAAAATGTACTCAGGCGAGTGGTAAGCATCTGATAAGCCATGGGGAAGCTAGTTGAACTACTTAGACTGTAGAGAAACAGAGCCAGTAGAGTGCCTTAGTTATGAAACGCACATCCATGCGTACACACTTCCATGTGTAGATTTAGGGCAGGCTGGCAGCCTGGAAATTCAAGTAAGAGTTCGTATAACAGTCTAGAATGCAGTGTCTGCAGGGTACCTGTGTTGCAGTCTTCAGGAAACCTTAGCCTTTGTTGATAAGGCCTGCTCTTCACTGGACCATCTCACTATGGAGGGTCATTTGCTTTTCTTGAAATCTACTGACTTAAATGTTAAGCACTTCTGAAAAATACTTCCAGAGCAATATCTACACTGACGCTTTACCCCAGACTGGGTGCTGTGTCCTAGCCACATCAACACATAACATACCATCACACCCAGGAACACTGATGCTCACTGTGAAGACTTTGGAGGGTACCTGGGATTCTTCATGGCTGGTTCCTGTACTTACACACACACTGCCAGTTCATTGGAAAGAATGAAGTGGGGTGCAAGTTAATAGCTAGATATTCATATGTTCTGTGGAATGTATGCTTATGTTTGTTTATCTAGTATTTCTAAATGTTCTGGATGTTGCCACACATTTTGAAAAATGTTATTGTTAGAGGAAGCAGTACATGAACTGGAAAAACCCTGCTGAGAAAGGGAGTATTAAGCAAACCTCCAGCAAAATTTCAGAGTCAAGAGGGCATCTGGGTGGGAGAGGAAGATCAGGGGATTGGAATTCACACAATTCAGCTGTGCACATTTTGACCAAGGAGGAGATGACCTTAGGGGTGTTAGCCAGACCCAGGGGCTATAACAGAATAGATGCTAACTGTAGGCAGTGTGAAGGAAAGACTGTAGGAGGAGTTTATACTACTGCTTATAGACAACTAGAGGTCAGAAGAAATATGGGTATGGCTATTTTTTGTGTTTTTAGGTAGAATACTATCATGGCTTATAAAATGTTACAAAGCTACTAAATATTATGTCAAGTCTAATATGCTCTTTAATTCAACTCTTGTGAGAAAGGGGACATTGAATAAGATGATTTATGCATTTTTCTTGTCTGTGTCTATCAGAAAAGGGACAAATAAAGAACAGGTGGCTCAATCCCTTGTCCCCAGCATGCTATGATCTTGGCAAAGCCTTTCATGGTACTTGCTGGATGCAACTTCTGTGAGGAGGCATTCACAGCTCATTCACTATAACGCTGTGGGCCAGGGATGCAGTTGATGGTTCTAGGTCTCTTGGAGTTTTGTGTCTAGTGAACTGTGGACCTGTGTCAGCTGGAATCACCACACACTTGGTAGCTTATCAGTAAGATCCTTAGTATCTGGACCTCTCCTAGTATGTCTTGCCTAGAAGCCACGTACTTTGCTCCTACTCTCCTTTGCCTCCTCACTAACACATCTGTCAGCTTTCTTACACGTTCATGGTGAGCTCTCCCAGCTTCCTACCCATCAGTGTGGCCTTTTAGTCTTTTCTATTTCTCAAATCCCTTTTCTTCCTTCTGTCATTAATATTAGTGATGTTTGGGTCTTTCCCTAAGGGCAACCTTTCCTGTTGCCCAGTGCAGAACAGATTTCCCTGTGGTGGTCATCCCTTTCACTATTGCCAGGGGTTGCAGTCTCTGGACCTGAGGATTTAAATTTGCTCACAGTTCGTTCTGTGTAACACTTGATACTTCTCATATCTTTCTATTTTCTCCTCTTTCATTATAGATCTAAATCAGGGTAGCAAAGAGAAACTATGCCACAGACTCAAGGCTTATCTGCCTTGAAATTTACGCCACCAAACACATTATTCCACTACTTTTAAATTCAACTACAATCAAGTTCTCCGGACATAGATTGAATGCAGTCAGTTTCATTGTCAAAATACTACACGAATTGCCTCTAGCCCAGATCCCAATAAAGTCCTTCCTCCCCACCCCAGAACTTAATAAGTCAAGCCTGTACAGTCCACGTTCCTCTCAGGCTTCTTGTCTTCCACACTGTCACCAGAATGGCCCATTAATCTCTGCTTATAGCATTGTAATGCTATTCTAGTCCAAAGTTATAAATCTTCCCACATTCCTCCTAAAACCAGTTCCAAAAGACTAAAAAGCCACATGGTCAATTTAAAAAATATATTTTTAAGTTTTATTTATTTGTGAGAGAGAAAGAGAGAGAGAGAGAGAAAGAGGGAGGGGAGAGAGAGAAAGGGAATGTGAATGGACATGCCAGGGCCTCTAGCCACTGCAAATGAACTCCAGAGACATGCACCACTTTGTGCATCTGGCTTATGTGGGTCCTGAGGAATTGAACCTGGGTCCTTTGGCTTTGCAGGCAAGCTCCTTAACTCCTTAGCTCCTTCTAAGCCATCTCTTCAGCCCATATATGGCCAAATTTATTGTGGGAACAGCCCCACTTATTGGTACCATTTGTTTGTATTAGTTACTTTTTTGTTGATGAGTCAAATACCTAACAGAAATCTTTATGCCCAGTGCATCTAGCCCAGACCTGTGGGTATACCACCTGCACACATCATACCATGCAAGGCAGACTAGGCCATTAGGTTACAGATGACAGTGAATACTGGGTAGACCCAAGACCCATCAACATGACAAGAATAGAAAGCCAAGTGCCTATCACAGAATGAGTCATCTCTATCATACTCATCAGGACCTTGGAAACATTATAAATGAAGTGGAAGACTAAATATGAGTGCTGCTCTTGCTGATAGAGAACTAACTCCAGAGAAATGGTGGTGTGGTAGAAGAAATTTGACAGAGAAACTCAGCCCAGACAATGCTCTAAAGCCCCTTTCTCCCAAAGCCCCATCCTGTGCTGAGAAGCCCCTACTGTATTTCATGAACATTTCATACTTCAGGCTGAGAGAATGTGTACTAAGAAGAAACAACCTTCAAGCTCTGTGTCTATCATGCCCCAGCTAAGCTGCATCCCATCTTGCAGTGAGATATCTTGCAAAACCAGACCATGGGTAAAATCTCCTTTGAACTAACAGCTTTCTGAATGTCCTTAGTCTTATAGCCTTAGAAATTTAGAGCTCATCAATAATGTAAGAAAACTAAAGGCGATGTCACAAGCAGGCTGCCTGCCAAGTGGCCTATAAAAAGTTAGGCTTATCAGAGCTTACGGCTAGAGGAATTTAGAGCATGAGCTCTCCTCAGCTTACTAACATAATAAATCTTGAGTTCTGCAACCTCTCTGAGTGATGCTTGATTTCTCTTGCTGACTTGAAGCTGAGTTTCTGAAACAGTGGTAGACACCAAGGAGACTCAAAACCCATCAAAGCAGAAAATAAGAGGCTGCTGAGAGCTCAGCACTAAAGGAGACTTCTAACATGTCCTCCAAGGCTCAGGCAACATTGCAGAATGATGGACAGAAAGAATGTATGAGGCACAAAGCGTGAGGCATTGACTTCTCTACAGGAACCAACTGCTGTATTCATGGCCCCACAGTGTTTACCATTACTCCCACTGAGGAGGGCCCCCAGAAAAATAGGGTCAGGGGAGAGGGTACAAAAGAAAATAACCCAATGGGGATATGACCTATTTGCAGTATGTTCATGTATTAGAGTTCCATATGTGTGTGTGTGTGTGTGTGTGTGTGTATGTGTGTGTGTTTTGGTTTTTTGATTTTTTGAGGTAAGGTCTCGCTTTAGCCCAAGTTGACCTGGAATTCACTATGTAGTCTCAGGGTGGCCTTGAACTCTCAGCGATTCTCCTACCTCTGCCTCCTGAGTTCTAGGATTCAAGGTGTGTGCCACCACTGCCTGGCTCTCCAATACATTTCTTTCTTTCTTTTCTTTTCTTTTCCTTTTTTTTTTTTTTTTTCACTATTTTCAGTTAGTTGTTTATTTACTGCTTTGAATATTTTTTTTTCTTCCAAATTTTTCTTAACAACTTCCATGATTATAAAAAGTACCCCATGGTAATACCCTCCTGCCTCCCACTTTCCCCTTTGAAACTCCATTCTCCATCATATCCCCCTCCCCATCTCAATCAGTCTCTCTTTTACTTTTGATGTCATGATCTTTTCCTCCTCTTATGATGGTCTTGTGCAGGTAGTGTCAGGCACTATGAGGCCATGGATATACAGGCCATTTTGTGTCTGCAGGGAGCATGTTGTATGGAGTCCTGCCCTTCCTTTGGCTCTTACATTCTTTCCGCCACCTCTTCTGCATTAGACCCTGAGCCTTGGAAGGTGTGATAGAGATATTGCAGTACTGAGCACTGCGGTCATTTCTTTCCATCACCATGATACCTTCTGAGTCATCCCAAGGTCACTGCCATCTGAAAAGAGAAGATTCTCTACCCAAAGTGAGAGTAGCATTAATATAAGGGTGTGAACATTAACAGAAGTGCTTACTAGGCAGTTTGATAAGCATAGTATATACATTTAGTCAGACAACAGCAGATGTTACACCCTGTGGGGCTCATGACTACCCATTTTAAGTTTTCAGTATCAGGGATGTATTCCCTCCCATGGAGCGGTCCTCCAGTCCAATTAGAGGGCATTTGGTTTCCTCCCATAACAGACGTGCCACTATTGCACCTGTTGGCTCATTTGTCCTGGCTGGCCAAATATAAGGCTTGCAGTGTCCACTGTTGAGTATCTTCACTGGTGATTTCTCTTTCTCCCATTGAACTGCATGCAGAATGGCTTCTTCCAGCTTTCTGTCAGCTGGTCTACATGGAGGAGGTTATCAGCTCAGTTCCAGCAGGTTTTCTCAGTGGCCTTGCAGCCCAAGTATGTGGAGTCTTCAGCAATAGGGTCTTACCATCTATTCCTGGTGGGAAACCAAGGATCTCGGCAATGGCCTATAATGTTTTGGGTGCATCAGGGACCTCCCTGGCCAACAACTCACTGGAAGATACCCATCCCTGGCACTGAAAATTTTCTAGCAATAATCTACGGCTCCTGAGTGTTCCATTGTCCAGAAAAGTAGGATTACATATGATTTATTTATATCCTCTTCCCAATGCATTTCTTAAAAGGGGAAAAAAATCACTTTAAGGAAGGAAGAGTTTACTTCAGCTGACAGGTTCCAGGGAACAGTCCATCATGGCAGGGAAGGCGTGGTTGCAGGAGCTTGAGGCTGCTGGTCACATTTAGCACAGTGAGGAAGCAGAGAGCGATGAATGCTGCTGCTTATCCAGCTCTCTCCTTATCACATAGTCCAGGAACCAACCCAAGTAATGGTGCCACCTACAGTAAGGTGAGTCTTCCCCCTTAGTTAGGCTAATCAGGATAATCCCTCAGACGTGCACAGAGGCTAACCTAATCTACATAATCCTTCACAGGTGACTCTAGATTCTGTCAAATTGATAATCAAGCCGGGTGTGGTGGCGCATGCCTTCAATCTCAGCACTTGGGAGACAGAGGTAGGAGGATCACCGTGAGTTCGAGGCCACCCTGAGACTACAGAGTGAACTCCAGGTCAGCCTGGACTAGAGCGAGACCTTACCTCAACCCCCCCCCAAAAAAGTTGATAATCAATATAAATTATCACAGTATTTAAAATGCATAACATGAAAGGGGCTATAGATGAAGCTGGGAAAGCAGGTGGGAGCTGGAGATCCTATAGGAGCCTACATTTGATGTTGAACATAGATTTTTAATCTTGTAGGAGCAAGACTTCTGCAAAAGCATGGTTGAGAGCTCAGAGAGAGAGAGAGAGAGAGAGAGAGAGAGACTGAGAGACTACAGACAGGCAAACTCAGACAAGATTATTATCTGGCAGTTATGACACATCAATAAATGATAAGAGCTTAAACTGCATCACGAAGATTAATGACAGAAGGAAGAAGATGGAGGTTTGAAGAGGCAGGGCAACATGCCATCTCTGTCCTAGGCTCTGAAGGGACTTTTGTCATCTGGTCTGATTCAGACTCCTTTTTCTAATTAACTTTATAGTAAAAACCATGCTTTTAAGAATATGTTTACTTTATTCTTGGAAGATATGTATTTGAGCTCTGTATTAGTTACTTTACTCATTGCTGTGACCAAACCTCTGACAAGAAGCAGCACACGGAGGGAAAAGGTTTGCTAGGGTTTATAGTTTCTAGGGGACACATTCCATCATGGAGGGAAAGGCTAGCAGCAATAGCAGGAGGCCAGCTGGATACATTGCAGCCAGTCATGAAGCAGAGGACAAACAGGTTTTAAAATTGTAAAGGCCTGCCATCAGTGACAAACTTCCTCTAGCAAGTCTCCACATCTTCAAAGTTCCACAACAATCCCAATAGTGCCACCACGCTGGGGACCTAGTCTTCAAACTCATGAGTTTATGGCTGACATTTTACATTCAAACCATAACATTCTGCCTCTGGCCCCCATAGGCCTACTATCACTTCAGGATTCTAAATGCACTCAGTCCAACTTCAAAAGTTCTCATAGTCTTCAATGGTCCCTAGTACTGTTCAAAAGTTCAGAGTGTTCAAAAAGAAAAAAAAAAAAAAACCGAACCAAACAAAAAGTTCAGAGTCTCTTTTTAGACTCAAGGCAATCTCTCTCTCTCTCTCTTTTTCTTTAATTGTTTATTTATTTAGAGGAAAAGAGACAGAAATGTGGAAGACAGAGACAGAGAACAGCATACCAGGGCTTCCAGGCCCTGAAAATGAACTTTAGATGCATACACCACCTTGTGCATCTGGCTTACATGGGTACTGGAGAATCAAACCCGGGTCTTTAAGCTTTATAGGCAAATGCCTTAACTGCCAAGCCATCTCTACAGCCCTCAAGGCAATCTCTTAAGTGTGACTTCTGACATATAATGTCACAGAGCAAACAGTTCCATTTATTACACCTTAGGGCTGAACTCTAACATCCACCCAGTGACACCACCTCCAGCCAGGTGGCTACAGATCCAAACTACAAACTAATAAAACACTGAATATGTTGGGGGCCATCTATTAAAAGTACCACACCCAGCCTCAGTAGTTCTCTGAAATTGTAGATAGAAGCCATGGCCCCCTCATTCTTGTATTTCTTTAGCCTGTAAAACCAGCAGCATGCGTATGATGCTGTCAAGTTCTACTGCTGACTGACTTGTGTGCTGACCCTGGGAAATGGAGCCTTCTCCCTTCAGACTTTCAAATAGAGCTTTCAATGGGGGGGGGGGGTTCTTGTTCCCTATTGTCTTGGTGCAGAGAGGTTGGTTTCTCTTGGATTGCTTATTCTGTAACAATGGCAGCTGCTTTCTCTGCATGCTGATTGTGGGAAATGTTAATCTTGCTCTTTCCTCACCAGGTGGTACATTTTTCATCTTTCTTGATCTGCTGGTTGCCATCTTTCAATGTAGACCTGTACCAGCGCAGTGAGCCAATAGTCATGCCACAGACTCATTGCTATTTTGCCTTGACATTTCTCCCACCAAACACATTAATCCATTACTTTTATATTTGGCCTTACTCAGGTTCTCAGGACACAGGCAGGGTACACTCAGTTTTTGTTTTTTTTTTTCCCCTGTCAGAATATCACACAAACTGCCTCTGTTTCAGTCCCTGATAGTCTTTGTTCCCTTCTGATACCTCAGGAACTGTACTTCCATGTTCATGTTTATCTTAGCATGCTGGTCTTCCAAACTCCCACCAGAATGTCCTAACTAATCTCTGCTTACAGAATTCTAGGTCTTGTCTTGCCTAAAGTTCCAAACTTTTCAATATTCCTCTGGAAAATCAGTTACAAATGCCTATAGATCTCATGGACGGACTTATATCAGCAATGTCCCCACTCCCAGTACCAATTTTTTGCATTAGTCATTTTACCCTTTACTGTTATCAAATATCTGACATGAAGCAGCTTAAGGAAGGAAAGAGTTTATTCTGGCATACCATTTGAGGAGATGCACTCTATCATGGCACTTGTGATGGTAAATGTCTGGTTGTCAACTTGACAGGATTTAGAATCACCAAAGAAACACAATTTTTTTCTGGCATGACTAATAAGGGTTTTCTGGAGTAGATTAATTGAAGTAGGAAGACTTACCCTAACTGGGTAGCACTATTCCAATGGCTGGGGGTCCTGGACTATTTAAAAAGGATAAAGTAAGGGCTGGAAAGATGGCTTTGTGGTTAAGGCACATGCCTGTGAAGCCTAAGGACCCAGGTTCGAGTCTCCAGGTCCCATGTAAGCCAGGTGCACGTGGTGGCACATGCATCTGGAGTTCATTTGCAAGGGCTACAGACCCTGGTGTGCCTATTCTCCCTATCCCTCTCTCTCTCTCTCCACCTGTCTCTAATAAATAAGTAAATGAAAATAAAATCTTAAAAAAAAGGGTAAAGTGAGCTGAGCAGTAGCAGCATTGGTCATTCTCTGGTTCCTCATGTGCTGAATGTGACCAGCTGCCTCAAGCTCTGGCTGCCCTGCCTTCCCTGCCACAATACTGCAACCAGGAACTGGAAGGTGGACTAAGCCCTTCCTACCTTAAAGTGTTTCTTGTTTGCTATTTTGTCCCAGCCACAGAAAGCTGACTCATCCAGCAAGAAAAGCATGGCTCTGGGAGCAGGAAGTTAGCTGCTTACGTGGCAGCCTGGGAGAACAAACAGGAAGTGGGAACAGCCTATCAAACCTTAAGGCCCACCCCCAGTGGCGTGCTTCTTACATCAAGGCCCGGCAACCATCACAAATAGCGCCGCTAGTTGTGGAGCATGTGTTCAAATACATTAGATGATGAAGAACATTTTACATCCAAACCACCATAAGCACAATATGTAAAGGTGGATACTTGCTTATAAATTGATTGTTTTATTACCTTTATGCTCACAGGTAGATTTCAGATTCCTGAAAGGAAGAAGGCTATAAGTGTTGACATGTATCTTTTAACTTGTTGACATAAATAAGAATCTAGTTCAAATGTAAGATTACATATTCACTAGTTAAAGAAGTGTTTCAACATTTGATTTCCTAATTTGAGTTTCTGTTCTGTGGGGCTATGGCTATTTTCAGAGATGTGTTTGGTTTTCTGTTAGGTAGGTTATTTCACATCTTTATTCTGGAAAGACTATTTGTTGATACTCAAACACAAGCTAGTTTTTCTTTGCTTTCCTTTTATTCCTTTTTGGTTTTCTGAGGTAGGGTCTCACTCTAGCTCAGGCTGACCTGGAATTCACTATGTAGTCTCAGGGTGGCCTCGAACTCATGGCAATCCTCCTACCTCAAAGGCATGCACCACCACACCCGGCACAAACTAGTTTTTGATGTCTGTAGTTTTAAACTTATTATTTTGTGTTGTGTTGGTTTTTGAGGCTATCTTGCTACATAGTGTAGGATGGCTTCAAACTGCTGGGATTGTAGGCATATGCCACTATACCTAGCTATTCTTATGCTTTTTTGGCTGCTGTTTTGAGATAGGGTCTTGATACATAGCTCTGGCTGGCCTGGTACTCAAAATGTAGTACTCACTGTGTATACCAGGCTGATTTATGACATACCTACCTTTATCTTAATTTTTTTCTTTTGTAGTACTGAGGATGCAACCCAGACCTTTTAACTCCTGGCAATCCTTCTGCCTCAGCCTCCTACTTGCTTGGATCATAGCTATTTCTATGTATAATTGAACTAAGGTGAACTCGGGGGCAAAAAGATGTTTGTAAAACTATTGAAAAGATTTGTTATTTTGGTACTTAAAATAGATTTTGACATGTGCATCAGTTTCTTTCTCATTACTTAGTAAAAAACTCATATGCAACTTTAATTCCTCCAAAACGTAACTACAAATAGCTTACTGTTGGCTGGAAGTAATATGAATAGTTTATTAACATTTATCTTTTTCTTAAAAAATATATTTTTGTTGTTTATTTGTGAGGAGAGAGAGGGAAAGAGAGAGAATATGGATGGGCACACCAGGGCCTCTAGCCACTGCACATGAACTCCAGACACATGTGCCTCTTTGTGTGTCTGGGCTTATGTGGGTACTGGGGAATAGAATCCAGGCTGCCAGGCTTTTCAAACAAGCGCCTTTAACCACTTAGTCATCTCTCCAGACCCACTATATATATATATCTTATACACTATGCGTTTTATATCTGATGGGAGGACTGAGAAAGATCACTTATTACTAGGATAAGCAATAAAATAATGTGGAGATAATTAGCGGCTCATAGCCTTTCAAGAAGGAACCGGGCTGCTTAGTGCAAGATTGACAGGAAGTTGTAATGAATGATGGGAGTGGCACAGTTGATGCTGTTATGCAGGTGTACTTATACTGTATCCTATGTGTGGTACTATCTCTCAAAATGGTACCATGTATGCTCTGTGTTTGTAAGTTGTTATAAATTATAACCTTATATAATGGACCTGTGCAAATTTTAGGATAATAGATGAAAAACAGACTATTATCTACATATGTATCTACATATACTTCATGCATTGATGGCATAACTTTTTCTTAATTTTTTTTCTTTTGTGGTACTGGGGATTGCTCCTAAGACTTTGTGCACACTATGCAAGTGCTTTGGCACTTCGTTATATTCTCAGTCTATGTTTTAATTTTTTTCACCTTTATTTCTAGGTTGTATTGTTAATTATTAGTGTTATGGTTTTTAAAAAAAATGTTATAGACCTCCAAAGAAATGCATAAATGTGTATAAAAGTGACCTGCTTAGTTCAAACCATGTTGTTGTTCAAGAGTCAAGTTTGGTCTATTTTTGGACTGGTTTTTCTCTTGCTGTGAGTTGGTAACTGTGGGACATTTCCGTGCTTTGGCCCTGCTACTGAACCCAGAGCATGTCTAATTCTCTTTCCTTAAGGGCTTTAGGCATGCTATTTTTTTTTTTTTTTAGTGCCTAGGGCCATATTTTAGAGCACATTTTGGAGTCCCAAGGCCCCAGGTGGAAGTTTTGGACAGCTCTGTACGACAAAATGGATGTGGACCATTGCCTCAGTTCCCTAAGCCATCTGTTTCCTTATCAGGTGGCAGTGAGTATCAGGTGCTTGTTCCAGTGATGAAGGTGCTGCTTTTGGCACCAGATTACTGTTATGCAATGCATGACCCATGTAGATGGAATATGCTGGTTAAACCAACAACAACAACAAAAAAAAAAAAAAGGAAGTCTTGAAGAATGTCTTAGTACTAAGCCAAGACTGCCGTGCCCCTACGGGGAAACTCATTAACATGCCGCGGGAATTCTGCATTCCCATGCTCATTACAGACTGATACACAATAGTCAAGACAGAGAATCAACCTAAGAATTCATCAGTGGATGGACAGATGACCAAAATGTGGCCGGTAGGCACAGAGAGTTTTTCAGCCTTGAAAGAAAAGAAAGAAGGGAATCTCTGATACTTATTTGTGTAGCTGTGAGAGGAGGCTGCTCAGGTCAAGTAAAATATATGTCTTCTGTCTTATCATTAATCCCAGATTCCCCAAAAATGCAGTGCCAGAAACCACTCTAGTCTGTGCACAAGCTTTCTACCCTCAAAAGAGTGTATGTCCTAAATTCCTGTGTTTGTTTAAAGCTTGGCCTCTCTGCTTAGGGAGAGAACCTTTGACTTCTTAACTCTTCACCTGAAGCCTCTGTTAATCTTTCCACGGGCTCCCTCTAATGTCCCTTTCCTTCCTTGCTCCACTCCTCCCTTTGGCTACTCAGAATTAAACACTCCTCCATATCTTTCCTGAAGTCAGACACTGAGCCAGGGAGACCTTACCAAGCCAGCACTCCTCCATTCATTACTGTAAGGTGGTTTCCAGGCAAAAAAGAAAAAAAAAAAAAAAGAAAAATAGTTAATTGTTCTTTACTTGATGAAGATGTACTTGCAATCCACTGGCTTTTGAATAATTCTTAACCAGTGCAAACATAAGGTCCATTAGATCTTAGATCTGCCCCATGTCATTTTGTCCTCAAGAGAGTTAAATATGCTCTTTAAAAAAAAAAACACAGTTATTTATATACCAGAAGAGAGAAAGAGAGAGAGAGGAGAGAGAGAGAGAGAGAGAGAATAAATGGGTGTGCCATGGCCTCCTGCTGTGGCAAACAAACCCCAGATGCAGGCACCACTTTGTGGAGCTGGCTTTAAGTGGGTATTGGGGAATCGAACCCAGGTTGTTAGGCTTTGCAGGCAAGCACCTTTACCACTGAGCCATCTCTCCAGCCCCTTTAAAGTTCTTTTAAATTAAAATTTCAAACTAACTTATAAATTCATGGGTTTCATTATGACATTTCCATACATTACCTTGAATTCATCTCCATCCCCACTGCCTCTCCCTTCCCTCCTCTGGCTGGTTTCCTTCCTCTTCCCAGATAAATTCTTTCTTAAATTTTCTTAACTATTTTCTTCTAACCCTTTTTGTTTGTGGTAGAAGTTGTTTTCATTGGCATCTCTTGAATCAGATAATTTGCTCTTTCTTAACGTTTTCCTAAATAAAAGCTAGCATATAAGGATAGATGTGGATCATACTAAGTATTTTTATGTATCTTATGTTATTTATTTATTTGACAGAGGGAGGGGGGAATGGGCGCACCAAGGCCTCCAGCCACTGCAAATGAACTCAGATGAGTGCACCCCCTCTGCATCTGGCTAATGTGGGTCCTGGGGAATAGAATCTGTGTCCTTTGGCTTAGCAGGCAAATCCTTTAACCACTAAGCCACCCCTGCAGCCCCTAAGTATTTTTAAATTTGTTTTTGTTCATTTTTATTTATTTATTTGAGAATGACAGAGAGAGAAAGAGTCAGATAGAGAGAGAGACAGAGAGAGAATGGGCGCGCCAGGGCTTCCAGCCACTGCAAACAAACTCCAGATGCGTGCGCCCCCTTGTGCATCTGGCTAACGTGGGTCCTGGAGAATCAAGCCTCGAACCGTGGGCCGTTAGGCTCACAGGCAAGAGCTTAACCGCTAAGCCATCTCTCTAGGCCCCCTAAGTATTTTTATAAAGCAACATGTAATAAGTTAGTATTTGTCCCTACCACTGAGGGGAATTTTAAATAAAATTAGATGTGCAACTTTTCTAAATTTTGATGTATTTTTAAAAATTTATGTAAAATGCAAGAATTATGTGATATTAAACCTACCTCATAGTAACTGGACTGTATTGTTTTGTGAACAATTTATAGGAACTTTTATTTCCTTATGTCTAAAATTGATGGTTTATAGTAAGACAAAGACATCACTTTTTAATTATCACTTGTCAGCACAGGCTTCTAGGGCTTTTATTTCCATAAAGACTTCTGAAGAACTTTTTTAAAAAACTTAATTTAATTAATTAATTTATTAGAGAGAGAGAGGCAAATAGAGAATGGGCGCACCAGAGCCTCTAGCCACTGCAAATGAACTCCAGATACGTGCGCCACCTCATGCATCTGGCTTACATGGGCAGTAGGGAATTGAACGTGGGTCCTTAGGCTTTGTAGGCAAGCTCCTTAACTGTTAAGCCATCTCTCTAGCCCCTGAGGAACTATTTTAATGGCAATATCACTATTTCTTTTCATCCTGGGAATGTTGGTCATGTGAGGACAGGCCTAGACCAACAACTCTCTTCAAAACTCAAAAAGAGGGTTGGAGAGATAGTTCAGCATCAAAGACACTTGCTTTCAAAGCCTGCTCTCCTGTGTTTGATTCCCCAGTACCCACAAAGCCAGATGCACAAAGTAGCACATGCGTCTGGGGTTCATTTGCAGTGGCTAGAGGCTCTGGTCCAGCCATCCTCTCTGTTTCTCTTCTCTCTCTGCTTGCAAGTAAATAAAGTAAAATAAAAAGCGTATTAAAGAAACTGAAAAAGAACAGGATATGATGTCACATCCCTGTAACCCTAGTGCTTGGGAAGCTGAGGGGGAAACTCATGAGTTGGAGGGCAGCTTGGGCTATATTACTCATTCAAAGCGAGACTGGGCTGCATAGAAACCCTATCTCAATCACAAACAAACAAACACTAAGGGCTGAGTGTGCAACTCATTAGTCGAGCACTTGCCTAGAGTAGGCTAGGTTCTGGATCCTATTCTTACTGTAATCTACACCCTAAAAGAATGAAATACTGAAAGCATAACCTACATTATATATTTTTCCTCAATTTTTAGTTAGCTTTTTTTTTTTTTTTGTTTGTTTTTTTTTTTTTTGTTTGTTTGAGGTAGGGTCTCACTCTAGCCCAGACTGACCTGGAATTAACTATGCAGTCTCAGGCTGGCTTGGAACTCACAGCAATCCTCCTGCCTCTGCTTCCTGAGTTGAGTTCTAGGATTAAAGGCGTGCACCACCATGGCCAACTTAATTTTTTTTTAAATTTTATTTATTTATTTAAGAGGGAAGGCGATTGAGGGGGGGGGAGAGAGAGAGAAAGAAGGAGAGAAAGAGTGAGTGTGCACCAAGGCCTCTTGCCACTGCAAATGAGCTTAAAATGCACGTGCCACTCTGTGCATCTGGCTCTATATACTCACTGGGGACCTGAACCCAGGCCAGCAGGCTTTGCAAGCAAGTACTTTAACAGCTGAGCCATTTTCCCAGCCCTCAATTCTTTTTTTAAAAAAGATTTTATTGGGGCTGGAGAGATGGCTTAGTGGTTAAGGCATATGCCTGCAAAGCCTATGGACCTAGGTTCAATTCTCCAGGTCCCATGTAAGCCAGATGCACATGGTGGCACATGCATCTGGAATTTGTTTGCAGTGGCTAGAGGCCCTGGCACGCCCATTCTCTTTCTCTCTCTCTCTCCCCCCATGTATCTAATAAATAAATAATAAAAAATAAATCTTTAAAAATTTTTTTTATTTATTTGTGAGAGGGAGAGGGAGAGAGAGAGACAGACAGACAGACAGAAAGAGACAGATAGAATGAGAGAGAATGGATGCACCAGGTCCTCCAAGCAAACTCCAATGCATGTACAACCTTGTGACATCTGGCTTACATGGCTCCTAGGGAATTGAACCTGGGCCCTTTGGCTTTGCAGACAAGTGCCTTAACTCCAGCCATCTCAGCCCTCAATTCTTAATTCTTTGGAACTTTGTTTTTTCCAGAAAAAATAGTAGTTCAGTTATTATTTGTTTTGTTATCCTGTTGTCTGATTAACTAGTTCTCTGTTTTACTCAGTAAAAATAGACATTGAATTTCTCTAGCCTGCATCTCCTAAGGAAAAATGTACCACTGTCTATAACCACAATGTTGTTACTATGCCTTAGAAAACTAAGTCATTTTCTAATAACTAATAATCAATCCATGATTTATGTTCAGATTTGCCATTTTTAAAATATCTTTTAAGCTTTTTTTTAAAAAAGAAATCAGAATCCAGTCAAGTTTCATGATTTGTCTTTTTAAATTTAAAACAGTTGCTTTAGAGAAATATGGTTCATGCAATTGACCCTTTTGCAGAATGTTGGACAGTCATCTTGTAAAATATTCCACAATCAGGATTTGTCTAATTCTTTCCTCATTTCTTAAAAAAAAAAACAAAACAAAACATTGGAAATATATTCATAGAATTGTGGGTAAACAATGAGTGAAAGTTCACTCTCCCACCTGTAGGATTCTGAAAATCTGGCTTTTTGTTTTCAGTCCTTATCTTTGTATATTGCCTCTAAAGAGCCCAGTACCAGGACAATTTCCTGCCATTTTCCCAGATAAGAGGAGTAAGGCTGGACTATATCCATGTTAGGCAGTTCCATTGTCCCTATCACAGATCCCACACCTGGGTTTCAATTAAAAATGTTATTGTTCACTTCCTCTCCTAAAAATATCACATGCTGTAATTACCCTTGCTTTAGGAGATTGTGCTGTTTTCTACCATGTGAATGAATTGGCTATTAGGAAAGGCAAGTAGCCAGTTTAAAGCTCTTAGTCATCTAAGTGTTTGTCTGTGAAGCCAAAGGACCTAGGTGCAATTCCCCAGGACCCACGTAAACCAGATGCACAAGGTAGTGCTGTGCATCTGGAGTTTGTTTACAGTGGCTGAAGGTACTGGCGTGCCCATTATCTCTCTCTCCCTCCCTCTTTCCCTCTCTCTTGGTCTCTGCCTCTATCTGGCTCTCAAATAAATAAAATAAATAACCAAAAAAAAAAAAATAAGGAAAATAAAGCTTAAAAAAAGAATTTTTTTAAAAAAAACCTGGTTTTTGAATAATCAGGTTGTAGAAGACACGGTACAGGGGTTGTTTGGTTTCTTACAGTCTATGTTCTTAATTTTTTCTTATTTTTTAAAAAAATTATTTATTTATTTGAGAGAGAGACAACAAGGTAGATAGAATGAGTATGGGTGCACCAGGGCCTCCTGCTACTTCAAATGAACTCCAGATGCATGTGCCACTTTGTGCCCCTGGCTTTAGATGGGTGCTGGGGAATGAAACCCGGGATATCAGACTTTGCAAGCAAGCACCATTACCACTGAGCCATCTCTCCAGCCCTCTCTCTCCTCCTCCCTCCCTTCCTCCCTCCCACGCTTTCTTCCTTCCTTTTTTCTTTCTTTCTTGGCAACGGAGATTCAGTATCAGTTCAGAGGGGGCTAACATTCCTTTATGACCAAGAGGCCAGATGTTGCAAATACAGTGTTCAAAGCCAATTTTGTCTTTGTGTTCCCTCCTCTTTGCACCAGCCCTTCCTGTTTCTCTAGTATCAGCTCTCATGCTACTGGTGGAGGTGGTGACAGAGGACGGTGTTAGTTGGTGTCTTCCCCTGGGTCATGAGGTCTGGGAAGTCCATGTAGCAGTGAGCACAGTTTACGTGTAAATGCCGATTTGCTTTGCTCGGGAGAGAGGTTTTTGATAGGTTCCACTAACTTTTCAGTGATACTCATTAGCATAAAACCATCACAAACTCTGGCTTACATTTCATAGAGCCTTTGATACTTTCCCTGGACATTTTTTGTTGATAATCTTTTTGTACATTTGTTTTGAATTTAGAAACGTGTAAGAAAAATGAAATATGTTAATAATCTTAGTCATTGCCTAGTGAGTGCCAGTTTACATACTGATGAAGGACTACTTACACACATGTGCAGGTGCACACACATGCACAGTTTCTTAAAGGAATTATTTTGTATGAATTATTCTTTGCTAAATGTTGACCAACATTTGCCTTTAATTGCTGTGCAGTCACCCATACTCTGGATATGCTATAATATATTTAAGCCATCCCTATTGATGGACAAGAATATTTGTATTTTAAGAGGGATCAAACTTTGGGAAATGAGTACAATGAGAAACAGGAACGTGGAGCTCTTGCTGCTCACAGAAGTGCTTTTTCTTTGTCCTACCCTTTCAAGCCCTTTAACAAAGGTTAGACTCTAGACTTTGGGTCAAAAAACTGTTTGCTTTCCCCCAAACAAAACACAAGACTTCTCTCAAATTATTCTAGCCAGAAAGATAGTGACAGGAAGTCATTCAAGTCATTTCAAGTCAATGAAGAAATTATCTTTTCTTTTTTTTCTCTTTCTTTTATCTAGTTACCAATAACATGACCAGATTAGAAGCTGTGCCAGTCAACACCCTTGAGTCCGGGGTAGTAACTGTTCCCATCTGGCTACATGTGATTAATGGCATTTATGTCATGGTATAAATCACATTTTGTCATTCAGTCAGCTGAGACTCCGTCCATTAAAAAAATTTACTCTGCATAAATCAATAGCCCCTGGTTTTTGGAAAGGAGCAGTTCTTTAATAGTTATCCCCATCACTGTCTGAAAATATACACAAATTACTGCTCTCACTAAAATAGTCCAGGCAATAAGAAATACAACCTCATATAACCTTAAGTAAGGACAAGTAGGAAGTCATTGTAAGGACAATAGGAGACAATAGAGAAACCTAATATCTCCTTAAAGTCCTTAAGAATGTCTCCCTTTCCCACAGACCCAGCCAGCAACAAACCTCAGAGAGCTCGGGATGAATTTTCAGAAAAGCGTGGGGAAAGAAACTGGGTCAATAGTGGCATTCTATGCCTGACCTAATGCCACTCACAGCTCTCCGTGGACTGCAGCATCAGTGTAGAAAATCAATTTTACTTACTTACTTGATTCCAGTTGGCCTACTACCTTATTGTCAGTAGAAACATGTACAAAATTTAAATAAGTAAATTAGCCAAGGCGGTGAAATTGCTTCTAAAATACAGTGGAAGAAGTTTTATGGGGGCGGGGGCTGGAAATAACAGAACTAAAGAAACCCGTTACATGCCTCATTCTGTGGGAATATATGAGCTTTTCGAAATAACGACATTGAGCAAGCGCAGATATGTGTTTGTACTGAATCAACAGACCAGATCAGCTGTCACTTAGTTCATGTGCCTTGGGTCAGAGCTCTGGATGTCACTCTCACAAGTCTGTGTTTTTTTTTTTTTTTTTTTTTTTTTTTTTTTTTTTTTTTTTGCCGGGGTTGCCACTGCGTTTGTGAGCAGCCCAGTGTTTTCGGAGCAAGTCTCACTGATTTCAAGCACACCTCACAGATTTCTACCCGCAAGTTGCTTCTTACATATCCGTGGCTGCAACTTTTCATTTCAGGAATTCAAGTCACACTAGTTTGGCATTTCACCCTGAGCCTCAGGAAAGAGGCGTGGCAAGGGAAGACTTCCCTGTGATTTTTTTTATAACCTCGGTAGCAGCATTTTTCTTCAGTGAATCAGAACAACTCGCTAAGGAAGGAATAGCACCTTTTGCCTCCCCCCCCCCCCCTTTCAAGGAAGACGCGACCCTGCAGACCTCAAGCTCCTGGAACAACCTTGACGCGGGTGTTTCCGTAAGCGCAGTGACCAGAGCCAGGCGAGCGCTTCCTGCCACTGCTGCATCATTCTCATTTACATTCTTGGCGTCTGTTACTTACTAGAAGTTTAAATTATCTCAAGAACTCTGAACCGAGTTCAGATGTTTGTTTATTGGCAGGCCTTGGGCTTCTGAAAACACTCTTTTGTGTCCTCCCAGTCTCAAGAAAAGGCTCTTCTCCGAACCCGCCCTCCCTCCCTCCCTCCTGGCTCCTCTCTGGAAACCGGCTTCCGTCTCGCGTAGGAAACTGAGCCCCGAGGACCGAGAGTGGTCCAGGGCGGCGCGGCGGCGCGGCGGCGCACGACGGGAAGGAGCTGGGACCCGGCATCCTGCGTTTGTGCTTTGTTTTGGGAACTTCGTGCTAGTTGCGCTAATGAATTAACCAGCGGCCCGTAATGGGAAATGTTCCTGCTGTCCTGGTGGGGGAGCCAGATACTGTAGGTTGGTCACAGGAAGGCTGTGCGTTCTGGCTTCATTGTTGGGCCAGTCATTTGTGATCTGGGGGCCGACCGCAGGCCACACACTTCTTCCGTGCACATCCCCATGCGCGGGGGGCTGCCGGGCATCGCTTCTGTCCTCGCACACGTCGCCGAGGAAGGATGGTGAGCCCCGGGCTTCGCTGTGTCTGTGTTTTTGTGTGTTCCCAAACCTCGGAGGATGGTGCAGGATGCCAGACCCAGTCTGGAGGCGGGGAGGGGCGGGGGACGGGGGGGGGGTGCAGCTGAATCTGGTCCTCTGTGAGCACTTCGCCGCCCTTCATGCATTTTCCTGTGTCATCCTCCAGAGTTCCGGGAACGCGTCCTACCGCTGCTCCATGTCTTCCTCTGCGGATTTTTCCGATGAGGACGACTTCAGCCAGAAATCCGGCTCCGCATCTCCAGCTCCTGGAGACACCTTGCCCTGGAATTTGCCCAAACATGAGAGATCAAAAAGAAAGATTCATGGGGGCTCCGTGCTGGACCCGGCCGAGAGGGCCGTGCTGAGGATAGCAGGTGAGTGGGGGAAGGGCGCGGGACTGGAGTTGCATCTGTCCCCTGGGGGCTGCTCGCGTCTGCACGCTCCTGCGCTGGGCCAAGTTCTTCCCCAGGTTGAGGAGGAAGATGACCATGTTTACTTCGCAGGGCGATCTGTCTGCCTGCTGGTGACTAAGCCTTTTGGCCCTGCTTTCTGGTTGGATGAGCTGAAATATTTGAAATACAAGCAGATATTCCCAGATATCTGCATTTAAACTTCCCTGTATACACACACTAGCTACGCACGCAATGCCCAAAGTATTAACGCCAGTGATTGCTTGTGGGTTTGCAAAAAGCTGTGGGAGAACAGCCTTCATTTTCATTTTTGCCCAGGAGCACTGAGCTACTCAGATTGAACCCAAGTAGGTACCTGGTTATTGATGGCCAAGATCACAGATCATATTTCAGCAACTTGAACGTCTTTTTTTTTTTTTTAATGTAGTCCTTCTGTCAAGCATCATGTATCCTTATTGCTTTTAACTGGATATCAGGCACTTCTGATTAATTCATACACGGGGAGGTGCCAATGTTTCTGTTCTGTTACAGGGTGTTTCCTTGCATTAGCTGAACCAGAAGCGATAGCTGAAAACTGAGAACACTGTGGAAGTCAGCCCTCCCACCCTTTAGTTCCAGGGTGGCTTGTAATATGCAGTCTGTGCATGAGAGGGGCTTCTGGGATGGCTGTCCCTGCATTCCCTCAGTAGTTTTCTTTCCCTCACAGAGATGGTAACAGGGAAGGTTGGATGGTATGTGTCCTTAGAGTCTCTTGCAAAGGCCAAAGGCCAGATGTTTTTTGAGTTTGTGTTATCAGCTAGAGGTTCAGGCTCCCCTCCTACTTTTCACTCCAGGGTCTCCTCTGTTTTCCTTCTCAGGATAATGCCAAGTTGAGGCTTTTTCTCCCTGGGGTGGTGGTCAGAGTGTAGCCCAGCATTCCAGATTACAGCCATCTAGGCTGTGGGAGAGAACTTCCTTAGGGTTCCCCCAGTGGGATTTTCTGACTAGGGGAAGAATAAACAGAGCCTGGCCCGTAGTTAGGGTTTCTGGGCAACAGTTTTGAGCTTCTTTTGGCCTCTGCTGAAAGATGCTAGTTGATCTCATCCAGGCTTTGAGGAGGAGGGGTAGAGTAGGAAGGGGAGGAAGAGGGAGGATTGAGACTGTTTGGGAGCCAAGGGAGTGAGCAGAGATGGTTTTGGCCTTGGATCCCCTCCTAAGAACTGTTTAGTCACTCAGGCCTGTCTCCTTGTCTTGTTGAAACCCTCCTTCAGGTCTGAGGCTCAAGGAAGAGGATGGAAACTGTCCATACCAGATGTTTGGCTCAGCAGAAAGAGAACCTAGGTGGGGGGGCATGTATATGAGTTATTGGGGCTATGGTAAGCCTAGGGCATCAAAGCAGGATGCCTGTTGTTTCTTTTTTCTTTCTTTCTTTTTTTTTTTTAACATGTTTTTGTGGAAGGTGGATATTTTATTTTGGTAGTGAAGGGAGGGTTATAAAAGAAAGGCAAGGTGGTTATCTGTCAGTGGTAATGAGATTATATAATCTGGGAAGCACTTTGCCTACATCACAGGAAGTGGTCTCATCTACCAGTGTACCCTGTAGGTGAGGAAGGAATGGAAGAACAGGGGTCAGCAGGTGTTAGTGATGTTTACCTTCTATGTCTCCTGAGTGCAGGGGTAATGTGATATTCGTTGTTAAGTTCCCACTGAGTTTGTGGGGACAGCTATGAGATGGGCTGTTGAGGCCTCAGTTACCTACTTAAAAAAATTATTTATCTATTTATTTGCAAGTAGAGGGGAGGATGGGCATGCTATGGCCTCTTTCTTCTGAAATGAACTGCAGATGCATGTGTCACTTTGTTCATCCTGCTTTATGTGAGTACTGGGAAATAGAAATAGTATTGGGCTGTTAGACTTTGCAACCAAGTGTCTGTAACTGCTGAGCCATTTCTCCAAACCCAAAGTTATCCACTTTAAAAAATATTTTATTTATTTATTTGCAAGCATAGAGAGACAGAGAGAATGGGAACACCCAGGCATCTAGCCATTGCAAACAAACTCCAGATGCATGTGCCACCCTGTGCATCTGGCTTACGTGGGTCCTGGGGAATCGAACCTGGATCTTCAGGCTCCTCAGGCATACGCCTTAACCATTGAGCCATCTCTCCAACCCAAAGTTACCTACTTTTAAATTTATACTAACTCTTCAAAAATAAAAGAAAAAATGAAACAACATAGAAGCATATGACTGTTTAAAAATATTGGTAAATTAAATGCTTGCTGTGCAATTGTCATTATGTCATATGTGTCATTAAACAATTGTCATATATGAAGGACACAATTGGAGACAGTCCACAAATGTCTGTTTAATTCCTGATGTGGCTGAGTTATGAGGCCAAATATATTATACATCAGACTGGTCACTGGTTACCCAGTGCTATGGATGGTTTGAAAACATGTCCATAAAACTTCCTTTTTTTTTTTTTTTTTTTTTGGTTTTTCGAGGTAGGGTCTCACTCTAGCCCAGGCTGACCTGGAATTCACTATGTAGTTGCAGGGTGGCCTTGAACTCATGGTGATTCTCCTACCTCTGCCTCCCGAGTGCTGAGATTAAAGGCGTGCGCCACCATGCCCAGCTTCATAAAACTTCCACTTCTAAGCATATTATATATTTTCATGCTCTTCTTGAAATGTAGTCCCTCTTTGAAATTTGCCCTTTGTGAGGTGGGGTGCTGTTCAGAAATGGTGTGAGGATGTTTGTGGCATTTATTACTTAGTAAAAGAAACGAGAGCTTAATAATTAAAAAAATTTTTTTAGGCCATAGAAGTAGAAATGTTTGTGAAAATGTCTACTGAGTCAAAAAGACCATATGGTCTGTAGGATACCTTAACTAATTCACACTCAAAATTACTTCTTGAGCTTCTGTGGGCACAAGGGAGACTAGCACATGGTTTTGCCTTTAAAAAGTCATAGTTTAATAGAACAACGAATATGTTGTCTGACAATTACAGCTTAGTTTGAGTGGTTGTTTTAATGGCTGGAAGTACCCAATATTAAAAGAACTCCAGGGGCTGGAGAAATGGCTTAGTGGTTAAGGCACTTGCCTGCAAAACCAAAGGACCTAGGTTCAATTCCCCAGGACTCACGTAAGCCACATGCACAAGGTGGCGCATGGGTCTGGAGTTCATTTGCAGTGGCTGAAAGCCCTGGCGTGCCCATTCTCTATCTGCCTCTCTCTCTTCCTCCCTGCTTCTTTCTCTCTCTCTCTCTCAAATAAATAAATAATGATAAAAAGAACTCCAGGGGAGTGTAATTAACTTAGGGGAGAAGAGAGACATTGGAGGCTTCTCAAAGGTTTCTGAGAGGACGTGCTACTGAGCTGAGTTTTCGTGTGTTGCGTGCTTGTGCGTTGTATTCATGTGCTGTGGCGGCCAGAGGACAACCTCAGGCATTGTTCCTCAGGTGCTGTCCACTTTTTTCCGGACCAGGTCTCTTATTGGCCTGGAGCCAATTAGGCTGGCCACTGAGGCCCAGAGATCCACCTGTGTCTGCCTCCTCAGTACTGGGATTTCAAGTGTGTGGCTGGCATTCTTATGTGGGTTCATGTTTGTGAGGCAAGCACTTTACCAATTGAGCTATCTCCCCAGCCCTGAGATTTAAAGAGCTTGATGGAAATAGGGTGACAGAAAAGGCCATTTCGAAGAGACGGAATGTCATGAACAAAGGTGATGGAGGTGTTTAATTTGAGGTTTCTGGAACCTCAAATACTGTGTGTAGCTAAGCAAAGGGCTCAAAAGGGAATGGCTGCAACTGTGTTGGTGTTTGCAAGCAAGACTGAACTCATGGGACTGCTTATGTCCACAAATGGTGCAGAACAAGTCAAAGATCTTCAAACATGCAGAGATATAATCAGGTTTGTGTTTTACTAAGTTATTGGTAATGGTGACACCTTTCTGACACTTTATATGTACACATAGGTATATATGAATATACTTATAATTTCTTTTTTTTGTGGTGCTGTGGGTCAAACCCAGGGCTTCACATATGTTGGGAAAGTGCCCTACCACTGAGCTAAACTCCCAGCTCCACTTTATGTATGTAAGTACGTGTGTGTGTGTGTGTGTGTGTGTGTGTGTATATATATATATATATATATATATATATATATATATATATATATATGACTAAATAGTATAATTATTTCAACTCATTGCTCCTGGAACCAAAAGAATACAAAATAAATAATACATTTAAAAAACCCATTTAATAACAAAATGAAAACCAACACTTAGAAAAATTATGTTAAAAATGGACAAAGAGTTCTGCTAATGTTCTATTTCTTGTTTCAAGTTCATTGTATAACAATACCACTATTTTATATATATGTGTGATTTATTTCTTATGTGTGATAAATTTTGAATAATACACAATTTTCCCCCAGAATATTTGATCTGGTTTTGATGTTTCATTGATATGCAGCCCATGGATACAGAAAGCTGCAACATAATATTGAGTGAAAGAAGCCAAGAATGAATAAATACCATATATTATTTATATTCCACTTTATTTATTTTTTATAATGTTCAATTTAATATTTTATTGATTTATTTGAGAGAGAGATGTGGAGATATATATACACACATATACATACACACACATATATATATATATATATATATATACATATATATATATATATAGAGAGAGAGAGAGAGAGAACGGGGGGGGGAATGGATGTGCCAGGGCCTGTAGCCACTGCAAATGAACTTCAGATGCCTGCACCACCTTGTGCATCTGGTTTATATGGGTCCTAGGGAATCAAACCTGGGTTCTCAGGTGTCACCGGCAAGCACCTTAATTGGTAAGCCTTCTGTCCAGCCCCATTATATATGTGTGTGTGTATATATGTATATATAATTTTATTATTTATTTATTTATTTGAGAGAGAGAGAGAGAGAGAGACAGAGAGAGACCGAGAGAAAATAGGCAGAAAGAGAGACAGAGAGAATGGACATGCCAGGGCCTCCAGCCACTGCAAATGAACTCCAGATGCATGCGCCTTCTTGTACATCTGGCTTATGTGGGTCCTGGGGAATTGAACCTGGGCCCTTTGGCTTTGCAGGCAAATGCCTTAACCGCTAAGCCATTTCTCCAGCCCATATCTATACGGGTCCTTAGGTTTTGCAGGCAGGCACCTTATCTGCTAAGTCATCTCTCCAGCCCCCACTTTATATTTTTAAAAGTGCTTTTGCAGGATGGGTTACATAGCTCAGTGCTCACTTAGAGTGTACAAGCCCTGGATTTAACCCCTCGTGCTTCAGAACAAAAAGTGCTTTAACATTTATTGTGGTTTCATTATATTAAATCTTAGATTATAGCATATTCACTTTCTATTTCTTAGGGTCAATGTGAGATTGAATGACAAGATGTACGGAAAGGGGCTTTGTAATATCTGTTATACGAATGCCCCCCCCCCACCTTGAGGCAGGTCTCACACTATCCCAGGCTGACCCAGAAGTCAGTCTGTAGCTAAGGCTAGCCTTGATCTCACAGTGATTTTTCTGCCTCAGCCTCATATGTGCTGGGATTATAAGTGTGGGCCATCACGTCCATTTTGTATAAATGCTTTTAATACATGAATAATACAGATGTGCTGTTCATAACTACAGCGTATTTTTTTTCTCTCCCCAGGTAGGGTTTCATTCTTCCAGGCTCACCTGGAAGTCACTATGTAGTCTCAGAGTGATCTCGAACTCCCAGTGATTCTCTAACCTCTGCCTCCCGAGTCCTGGGGTTAAAGGCATGCACCACCATGCCCTGCACTATAGGATATTGTAAGTTGAGTTTTTCAGTTTTGAAGTAGTTGTACAGATATATGGTGTATCAGTGAAAATGCTCTTTTAACATCACAGGTTTTGAAGTTAGAGGTGACTGATCAATTGAAGGATCAAATTTTGTAGTTAAGTGCATTTGGACTTAATTCCCCTTCTGTTACTATATAATTTTATGTTATTTAACTTATTTTTATGTCAGAGTTTCATGTAGCCTTGGCTGGCCATGAATGTACTCTGTAGCTGAGGCTAACTTGGAACTCCTGATCCACCTGCCTCTACGTCTACTTGTGCTTTACTTGAACAAGTTACTGAACTTACTTCTAGTATCTTTATCAAGGGGTTATTACTATGGGAATAAATGAGATAGTGAATGTAAAATGTTTTGGAAAATCCTAGCCACATGGAATATGCTCTGTCAGTGATAGCTGTGTGCAGTTGAATAAATCTCCTTTAGGTCTCCAAGAACAGTAGGCATTAGGTCCTGTGGTTGTTTTCCAGTTTGGTTCAGAAATCCCAGTGAGAGAGAAGCCTGCAAGCTCACAGGGCTGGGGCCTGGGTTCAGGCTCCTTGCAGCTGTGATTTTCTTCCCACTATCACGGTTCTAAGAATACTTGAGGCATAGGATGTTTTTACAAACCCCAAATGCTGTTTCTGCTCATTTTTAACTGGTGTCTTAAATGGACAATTAAAATAACTATCCTCTTTCTCAAATAAATAAATAAATAATAAAATTGTGTGCTAGATCTGAGTGCTGTTGGGTGTGGGACTCTGAAGAACACGGACTACGCCCGCAGTGAGGAATTTATTGTGAGTTCATAGACCTTTATATGTATATCTGCAAATGGGATCTTATTTCTTTCATATCAAGGTGTCTCAAAGACACTGTTATTTCATGAACAAACTAATGTGCACATGAATGCTTACTGTTTAGGATTTACGAACAAATTTTAGTGATCTTCAAAGGTTGGTGGGGCCAGGGACCAAACTCAGATTGAAGGCTAGTGATCAGAACAGCAAAGAGAGGTGGCTTGATTTATTTAGAAGTAGGCTAATTCATCAGGAGGAGTTTATGGCTTTGATTTTACTAAAGTAATTAAAAATTATTTATTTATTTGAGAGAGCAAGAGAAGGAAAGAGGCAGAGAGAGAGAGAGAGAGAGAGAGAGAAAGAGAGAAAGAGAGAGAGAGAGAGAGAGAAAGAAAGAGTATGGGCATGTCAGGGCCTCTAGCCACTGCAAATGAACTCCAGATGCATGCGCTACCTAGTGCATCTGGCTTATGTGGGTCCTGGGGAATTGAACCATGGTCCTTTGGCTTTGCAGGCAAATGCCTTAACCACTAAGCCATCTCTCCAGCCCCATGAAAAAACATTCTTTTTAAAAGAGTATTTCATCTTCCTCTAAAGGCAATGGCAAAATGATCCTGGTTTCATAACATTCAGCAACAAAAAAAGGAAGAATAATCAAGGGCAAAAGGCCAGTTCATTTGGAAGGAGGATCTAGGGAAGGAAGATTTAGGGAAGGGGTGAGCTGACATAGATAAGGATGGTCATTAATGTGCTGATTTATCTTTTCTCATCATGATAATAGTCGCAGCAGCTTGCGTGCCAGACCCTGTTCTAAAGCCCACTTACCTTCACAAGTTAATGCGTTACCATCTTCATTTTTCCAACTAACGAAATTCAAAGGTAACTTGCTCTTGTCACTGTGAGCGGCCTAGGATTCCATCCAGGACAGCCATTGTTCTTAAATATATGCACTTACAAGCCGGGGAGCCAAGTTGGTTCCTGGTGGGGACTTTTAATCTCACCCACTTTACCATATGACAGATCAAATTTAAGGAAACTGTATCTACATTACTCAGTTTAATGGGCACTAGTACTAGGCAGAGTCACTACTAGAGAGGAGGGAGCGAGAACTGCTGCGTTCTCGCCACAGAGCGCCGCCAGCAGATGCGCAGGCCGGCTCTGGGGGGCGGAAGGGAGGGACCGCGGGCTGGTCCTCCGGCCGCCGCCTGGAGGCCGCGAAGTCAGGCGCAGGCGCAGCGTGGCTGTCAGGCCATGATGCGCGGAGTCACCTGCAGAGGCCACCTCGACCCCGGCTGTCCCCTGATTGCGGGTCCCACGCCCTCATCGCCCTGTGTTGACACAGAGCGACTTGGGTCCTCCACTGCCTTAAGATGGTTTGGCAGAAGTGTTTTCCAACACCGCCCCCTGCGCGACCCGCACTCCCCGGGGAGAACCGCTAGCCTCCCCAGGGGCTGCGCACGCCCTCGGCCCCAGACCCGGGCACCTGTTGTGGTCCCCAAATAGAATCCTGGCGCTCGGGGATCCGGGGCTGGCAGCTGGGTCCGGGTGGGCGTGCTTGGCCGGCCGGGTCCCGGGGCGCGGGCGCGGGCTGGGCCGAGGGGAGGGGCGCGGCGCCGTCGGCAGGGAGCGCAGCCGGGGCGCTGGCCGCCGCGCCGCCCTCCCCCTGCCTCCTCCCGGCGCGCGCGGGCGGGCGGGCCTCTGCGGCGGGCGCGGCGGCCGGGCCATGCCGCAGATGCGCCGCGCAGCAGCCCGGCCGGAGGAGGCAGCGCGCCGGTGCTCCCGCAGCGCCCCCGCCGCCCCGGCGCCGCCCGGAGCAGGCGCCGCTCTCTCGGCCCGGGGGGCGGACGCACTGGGTCCCGGTGCCCGCGGCTCCCGGGCCCCTCCGCCGCCCGTCGCCGCCCGAGGACCGGCGCAGCTCGGCTGGCGCTGAAGCCGGGCAGAGCTCCGGGCGGCCCCGGACCCCGATCGCCGGCCAGCGCCGTGCGCGGCCCATCGGGCCTGGGCGGTTCCCGGCGCTGCCCCGCGTCCCCCGGCCTCGGCCTCCTGCCAGCGGCTACCGTGCGCCGCTGCGCTCCTGCCCTGCCGCGCGGCTGGCTGACCGGCCCCGGGGGGCCCCGCTGACCATCGGGGACCGGCCGGCCGTCACCTCAACTTCGGCATGGCGGGCTACCTGTCCCCCGCCGCCTACCTGTACGTGGAGGAGCAGGAGTACCTCCAAGCCTACGAGGATGTCCTGGAGAGGTACAAAGGTGCGTGGTCCCCGAGGGGCCGCCGTTACCTACCCGCACCCCAGCCAGCGCCGCGTGGGCACGGGGAAACAGGTGTCTATACCAGGCTAAGGTGCCTGGCATGGTATTCAGGACCCCAAAGCAGGCCGGTGTGACCCGGGGCCCGGAGATGCCGGATAGGCAGTGGGATGGGGGAGGTGGTTCCTGAGAAGCACTTGGTGACCCCATCCCTTTGTAAAAGCTCCTAAGCATTGAGCTCAACCATAATTCTTTCCCGGAGGGTGGAGACCATTGTCTGGTATGGGATTTCTAAACCTTTGCTACTTCTCCTCCTGCCTGGCATAGGGTTTACTAACCCTATGAAGAAGGTTTCCGTGTCCTTGAGTACACAGATCCTTCCACGGAGAGCATCGTTACAACAGCTTTTATTTTTATTTTTGTTACTAATTTGAGAAAGTTTATGGTTTGAGATTATCTACTTACTCTCATATAGTGCAAATTTATCTTAATATACCATCATGATAGACTTCAATAAGTGAGTTGGTTGTAAATTTAAATGTAACGAATTCGATTTTAAGATGTCTTTCTGCCATCATTTAGGTTCAGGAAATTGCGTGCCAACTTGATAAATACGGATATTTTAGTATTATGTTTACTTTGACTTTAAAGTTAACTATGTTACCTAAAATAGTAGTTTCACTTTCCCATGTGAGGAGTCTTTCTATCTCTTGAATGTATTTTAAGTGTGTATATACCGACTGACCACTTATTGTGACCCCAGAAACAATCTCCACAGGGTGTGGCTCACAAATATATTTTAAATGTTGGTAGCTTTTTTTGGTAACTAAATTGCTGAAAAGTGAATGAGATTACATTGCTAAATAAGATGGATGTAGTTTATTAGTACAAAGCAGAAGTCTAAAATTCTAAAGTGAATAGCAAAATCCCAATGCGCCCCATAGCTTTAAGTCTTCCCACAATTAAATGTTGTCCCATTCTGGAATATATTTTATAACTAGAAATCTTGCAATTGTCATGGATTTGTAAACAGCACAACTAGAATTCCTTTGTGTCAAGACTAATACGGGTCATATTGCCACTGAGAAAGTGCAGGGGTATTTTAAGCTAACACGTATTTGTTGCATTTGTTTGTGTGTATAATGTAACGGAGGTTTGACCCGTCTCTCCATTTTAAAATATAGTTCTTTACTCAGTTCTCTCCAGAACATTACAAATGAGAAATATTGCAATATAGGGTTGTAAGTTGTATAAGTCAGAAAGGTCTGGATTATATTTGTCTTTTATCTTTTGAAAAACATACAGCTATATGACTTTTTTGTTGTTGTTGTTACATCAGGTCAGACACCAGTAATAGGTAGATAATTTCAGGTGACTGAAAAGAGAAATAATGGAAGTGCTGATTTGAGCTGTTTTGAGGAAGCAGCATTGTTTTACGTGTGTTTTTATTTGCCTTTTTAAGTAAAAGATCTGGTCATTGTACTTGTCACTATAGTTCATTTTAATCCCAGCCTTACTGTAAGTATTGCAACTCAGACATCTACTTCTTTAGGCATTTTGCCCAAGATTTCACTGAAAAAAAGTGAGGAGATATTTCCTTCATTTTCTTAGTAATTTTGAAATGATTAGGTCATCAAATTGCATTTGGCTTTGTCTATGTTCTGTGTTTCATTTAGTCTTGGAAAGGACAGGAATCGTGTTGGCTGGTTATTTCATGAAAAGCTGGAGTCCTGGAAAACCCATTGTTTCCTGATGTGTTTTGAAGTCAGCTTTGATTTCCCATCAGTGTCCAATGCGATGACTTCACTGCAACACTTATTATTCTGATGACTTGCTATGGGGGCTGATCTAATCAGAAAAGAATTGCAGGCTTTGAATAGGGAGTGTTAGCTTGATAAACTTTCAAAGTACAGTTGCTTGTTTTTTTTGAAGTCATACTATATTCATATTTTATGTTCCCATTTGAACTGAAAAAGATATTATTTTGATTTTTATTTCTGACAAAGTCCTTGGTTACAGAATGAGTTTGCATTCATCTGGAGTGTTACTGGGTTGCCAAGTTATCATATGTTTCAGCTGTTGAGTAGTGTAAGTGGTAGAGTCAACTGGAGCAAATTAAAAATTGGCCTGTTGTCAACTAGAATTGTAATAAACTATCATGTTAGGAATTATGAATATTAGGTTTGGAAGCTGAGAGTTTTGTTAGGCCTAATCCCCAGACAGTCTCGGAAGGACTTTAAACTAGGCCCTCTGTAGAAAACAAGAATAGTGGTGAAGGAGTCCTGATTATTTATGGTGTGGTCTATTCTTGTGTGTAGCTTTGGTCCTTTTGCATCTAAATAAAAATGGGTAACTTTGCAGAATTAGGATAGTACAGAAGGAGTTGTTTTCTGAGGAGAAAAGCTCAGTGTTCTGATTCATATTCTCATCTGGTTACTTGTAAAATATATGCATAGTCAAAATATTCCAGATTTAAAACAATCATGATTTCAGTTGATACCATAAAGTCAAGGCAAATAATGACATTTAAAAAAGACACTTACTTATTATTGCTATGTTAGAAATTTCCAACATCAAATGCCTTTCTATCTATAGTAAATTATGATACATTATATGAAATTATTTTACTGCCTTAGCAGAAAAGATAGAGAATGCTCTGTATTTCTTCTAGAGAAAAGGAAATTGATTTTGTTGAATCATCTAGTTTCCACTTTAACCTATGCAATGCTGCAGTTTGCATTTATCATGGATCTCGTTTTCCCGACACACTCTTGCATGAGAAAATGATAAGAATCAGTAAATTTTATTCTGTATAGTTTTGACTTAATTTTTAAAATGGTAAATTATTGAGGTCCAACAAAATAATTATTCTTTTGGGCTGGAGAGATGGCTCAGTGGTTAACTGTGAAACCAAAGGACCCAGGTTCGATTCCTCAGGACCCACGTTAGCCAGATGCACAAGGTGGCACATGCATCTGGAGTTCATTGCAGTGTCTGGAAGCCCTGGTGCTCCCATTCTCTCTCTCCCCGCCTCCTTCTCTCTGGCTGTTGCTCTCAGATAAATAAAAAAAAATATTCTTTATTGATTTGAAAACTTATTTGTTGTCTCCACACAACTGAGGAAACATCACATTGTCATTTTCTGTGAAAGCTAATGCATGATTTGGTTATTTACCTACAATACAGCTACAAATTAAAATAAAACATTATTTGGAGCTCAGGTTGTTTTCTGTTTTCCAAAAGTATTTGCATAATTACAATGTACTATAGTCTTCATTTTCAGCTCAGGTTTATAGACTTACATAGACATGTGATTGGTAAAACTCTAGTATTTCTACTTTAAACCATCTCTGGTGCTCAGATGAACTGAATGCTGGAGTAAAAGGTTAGAAGAAATGTTCTATGTGGCACCTCATCGGTCATTTGAATGCTAGGGTCACAAGTTGGTCTCTTGGTCAGTGGCTTTCAGCTTGTTTCCAGGATTTGGCACAACCTTGATTTCACATTTCCTCTGCTCTTGCTGTGTTCATGGTTTAATAATGAGTGAACTTTATGCTGTGTCATGATAATGTAATGGTATAGGTAGTTGAGAATAGACTTTTTTTTTGTTAAAAATAGGCTTAGGGATGGAGAGATGGCTTACCAGTTAAGGTGCTTTGCTTGCAAAACCTAAGGATTCAGGTTCAACTCCCCAGAACCCATGTAAGCCAGATGCACAAGGTGGTGCATGTGCGCAAGGTGGCTTATGTGTCTGAACTTCGTTCGCAGTGGTTAGAGGCCCTGGCATGCCAGTTCTCCACCCCCCTCAGTTTTGCTGGGAGATTCAGGGCAGGCAGGGCAGGGCTATTAAAAGGCTTCTCCATTTGCCAGAGTGACCCAGACTTCTGTGTTTCTGCTTAGCCAGTGCAGGACGTGATTATTCAGTAATTACAAGATGGCTTCTGCTTTGCCTTTGCATCTCAATTCCATGTGTGAACTGTTTGGTGGGCCACCCTTGTGTGCAAGCTGGGAAAAGTCGAATTTTAAACAGAAGCCATGTAGTATCCTGAACAAAATTGAAGTTATATTTGTATAGAATAAGAAGAATGGCTACTGGCTTTGCAGTCTGAGGTACTTGGTACCCAGGGGCTAAATGTGCTGAAATCGAAAGCCTGAAGCTTGAAAACAGGTTAACAAGCATAACATAACATATTGGCTTCAGGAGAGTTGGAGGACCTGTCTGGGCCTCCCTGAACTCTCTGATGGTCTTCAGAATGACATCATTGAATGTTTAAAATGTTTTACAAGCCTGGCATGGTGGTGTATGCCTTTAATCCCAGCACACGGGAGGCAGAAGTAGGAGGAGAGCTTTTAGTTCAAGACCACTCTGGAACTACAGAATGAGTGCCAGGTCAGCCTGGGTTAGAATGAGACCCTACCTCAGACAAACAAAATAGTTTTACAAAATGGATTTGAATAGTAATTTCCATCAAATAATTAGAATTTAACTATGTCAAATAACTTGCTTATTGCTTCACACCATAATGATCATGATCATTTGATTATGTGAACAGTGATCAGATTTTGTTAGTAAATTTACTTTGAACTTCTAATATAAACTGATGCTGTTTTCATTTTCTTAGTTCTGACTTAAATCAGATTCTTCAAAAAGAAAGCTGTATGTTTTTTAAAATGTTTAGGATCTGTGGTTTAAATTTGGGCAGTGTGAAAATGCTTACTTTCTGTCTCAACAGTTTTAGACAGTGACTGCAAGGAGAAGGGCTGAGAATAATTTATTGTCTCTTTGTTATTTTGTAGTCAGGCAATAAAGCTTTTGTATTTCTGCCTTTGGACTCATGGTTCCCATGAGGATGGCTTTGTGGGGAGCTGGAGTGTTTGACCAAGCCTCATGGAATTGGAGGTTATGGGGGATGGGGAGATGGCGCATCAATTAAAGGTGCTTGCTTGCAAAACCTACCAGCCCAGGTTCTATGCCTTAGCACCCACATACATGCATCTGGTGTTTGTTTGCAGTGGCAAGAGACCCTGGTATGCCCATATGCACACATGCATAAGGGAAATAAATGAATATTAAAAAAAGAAACTGGGGCTGGAGAGATGGCTTAGCAGTCAAGGCACTTGCCTGTGCAGCCTAAGGACTCACATTTGACTCTCCAGGTCCCATGTGAGCCAGATGCACAGTGACACAGGCGGGCAAGGTCACACATACGCACAAGGGGGCACACAAGTCTGGAGTTTGATTGCAGTGGCTGGAGGCCCTGGCACACCAATTCTCTCTCTCTCTCTCTTTTACATAAAAATAAAACAAAAATAGAAAGAAAAGGCAGTCTGTTTGGCTTGCCTCAAAAGAAGAAAGAAAGAAAGAAAGGGAGGGAGGAAGAAAGAATGAAATTGGAGATGAAAACATCTCAAGTCATATAGGCAGCACTGAAGTGGAGTACCTGGGTGCTCTGTTCACTTCTGTTTTAGTTCTATAGCCGAGTGAAGGAGGGAGAACTGTGCCCAGGTCATTTGACTCTCGGCTCCATGAACAACTGGAGAATGAGAAGGTGGCTTGTGGCTCCTAGTGCCTGTCATTTCATATGAACTAAAGAGAAACCATAGATGTGCCTCTTCTGTCTGGAATGGCTTTTCAAGAATAAGGATGTCTGTGCTCATTTCTCAGCCTTAGTGATTTTGCGATTACATTCTGTCTGCTTCCTAGGAGGAAGTTCAGACCTTTGCTTGACTGTGCCGCTTCTGTAAGTGATCAAGTAAACAGTGTTCTTCCCCCTCCTTTTGTGTTAGTTTCAATGTCGTTTTATTTGCTATTGTTTTCTATTCTATTTTCTTTTTTTAAATTTATGTACTCGATAGGGAGAGAAAGAGAATGTGTGCATTATGGTTTCTTGCTACTGTAAATGAACTCCAGATGCATGCGCCCCATTGTGCATCTGGCTTTTCATGGGGACTGAGTGATTGAACTTGGGCCAGTAGGCTTTGCAAGCAAGTGTCGTCAACCACTAAATCATCTCCCCAGCCTCCACCCTACTTTTGTGTCACACCGAGAGAAGAGGCAAACAAATCTGTTTGTGTTGTGTTGTATTTGGAGTCAAATGATCTTACTCTTGTGAGAAGGTAAAATTATCATAGAAGAAAATAATCCAGAGATTTCAGAATGACCGCCCACATCCATTGCTGTGACCGTGGAGTCCATTTTGAACGTTGGGCTGGAATGTACAGCAGGTTTGAGTAGTGTGAGCGGCCGGAAGTTAGATGAAAATGGCTGAATGGTGGAGGTTATGTTGGACCAGATTGAAGAGGGTCTTGAACGCCATTCCCAGGACCACATCTCATGTTTAATTTTTATTCTTTATTTATGAGAGAGAGAGAGAGAGAGAGAGAGAGAGGGAGAGAGAGAGAGAATATGAGCATGATCATGCCAGGGCCTCCTGCCACTGCAAATGAACTCCAGATCCATGTGCCAGTTGTGCATCTGGCTTTATGTGGGATCTGTGGAATAGAACCCAGACTGTCAGGCTTTAACCAAGGAGCTCTCTCTCCAGCCCTTTATGTTTAATTCGAAAGTTGGGGAGCCCATGATGACCATCTGCAGGACCTCATTAGTGCAGTGAGAGGCAGCAATGTGGAAGATTTGACAGAAGAGAGGTGTCACGGAAAACTCTCCTTGGGGACCCATGAACACACGCGTGTTCACCCCAGATAAGGCTCAGAAGACAGACCAAAGTACAAAAACTAGCACCCAAAGTACTTTTGGCGACCCAGTGAGCTTATTGGAGTCACTTACAGAGCAGGGTGAGGGGCTGCTTACAGGTGACTCAGCGGCAGCCGCATCACTGAAAGGAAAAGCCCACCCCAGCGCAGAGGCAGTCTCCAGAGCTCTCTGCACAGCCTTTGGCAGATCTGATGGTCAGTCTCTTCCCCAAGTTCATGTTCTCCCTGATTTGCTTTTAGGGTACGTCTTGCAACCTTTTCTCCACACGTGTTGACCTCCCGAGTCTCCAGAGCCTCCCTCCTTCCTTCAGGAGGGAATAGTTCAATTTGGAGGAACTTGTTATAACACAGGGGGAAAGGGAAACCATGATAGAATTATGATGGTTTCTAGCTCTCTTATATAACACAGGGGGAAAGGGAGACCACGATAGAATTATAATGGTTTCTAGCTCTCTTTATAGCCACTGCCATTTTACAAAGAAGAACGCGAAGGCTTAGTGGAGTCAGTTTTGTTGACATGGTATAGCTTTAAGTGCCTTTGGAATCAACTGTATGTTTGACATAAGCTGTGTATTTTGAGTGTGGTTACATTGACAAGAAAATGTTGCCAATAGTTCTTATGGGACTATTTTTATTCGGAACTTGATTTTGGTTAAAATTACAACTTTCTGAAGTAAGGTAAATGTATGTATTAAGTAAAAATTAATAGTCCAAAAATTCATAAATATTATTTCAGTTAAAAGTCGTAGATTTTAGAGTTTGAACTGTTTTATCTTTGCTGGATTAGAAATTCTAATTATTAGATACCCATGAAAATGAAGGAAAATTTTAATGTGAGCATTTCTAGTATATATTTAGGTTGCTGAACCATTGAAAAGCATGAAGTTTTTGTAAATGTCATTAGTGCATGTAGCTGCTTTGATGCATGTCTGAAAAGTTTTTTGGACAGAATGGTCAGAGAGTTGACAAAGTCTTGATTTTTTCTTCCCCTCCCTCCCTTCATTCCTTCCCCTCCAGTCCTGCTTATTCTTTCTTCTCTCCCTCTCCTCTTCTTACCAGTAGGCTAGTTTTTATATCAGGTTTAGATTTAAAGACAAATTGAGCAGAAAGTACCTAGTTTCCTAATACTTCCCACCTTCCCCCTGACACATTTGTTGTAGTTGATGACCCAATACTGAGATCTTGTTATTGACCAAGATCACAGTTTATATTAGGTCCCACCCTGTTGTATGGTTTGTGGGTTTTGCCAGATACATTATGTGATATATCTGTGTCATTATAGCCCAGTAAAGAATAGTTTCATTTCTTTAAGGAGTCTATATGAGCCACTGATCTTTTTGCTGTTTCTTTAGTTTTGCATTTTCTAACATTTTATATAGTTCAAATCGTACAGTATATGTCCTGTTCATGCCAACTTCTTTCATTTCACTATGTATACTTGATACTCTCTTTTTGTTTATTTGTTCTTGGAGACAAGATCTCATCATATATTCTATATTGGCCTCAAACTTACCATCCTCCTGTCTCAGCCTCAGTCTCAGCTGGGATCATAGGCGTGGGTAATCATGTCATGACTCCATGTCTTTTCATGGCTTACCAGCTCATCTCTTTGTATTGCTGCTTAATGTGCACTGTCTAATGTGCCACAGTTTAAATCCATTCACCTACTGAAAGTGGTCTTGGTTGCTTTCCATTTTTTGGTCAACTTTAAAATGATGTTATTTATTTATTTGAGAAACGGAAATAGAGAAAGAAGCAGATATCTGTTTCCTTCCTGTCGTCTGTCTGTCTGTCTGTCTATCTATCTGTCAATCAATCAAGAATGGGCATGTCAGGGCCTCTAGCCACTGCAAATGAACTCCAGGCACGTGCCACCTTGTACATCTGGCTTACATGGGTACTGGGGAATTCAAACTGGGTTCTTAGGCTCTGCAGGCAAGTGCCTTAACTGCTAAGCTATCTCTCCAGCCCTTGGTCAACTTTTTTTTTTTTTTTTTTTTTTTTGGTTTTACGAGGTAGGGTCTCACTTTAGTTCAGGCTGACCTGGAATTCACTATGTAGTCTCAGGGTGGCCTCGAACTCACAGTGATCCTCCTACCTCTGCCTCCCGAGTGCTGGGATTAAAGGCGTGCGCCACCACGCCCGGCTAGACTTTTTAAGAATCTGCTATAAGCATGTGTATATATGGTTTTGTGTGAACATAAATTGCCAAGTCATTTGGATCAAAGGATACAATTTCTGGATTTTAAAGCATATTTAGCTGTGTAAGAAACTGCTAAGCTTTCTTCTAAAGTGGCTTCCCTATTTCTGTGCACACCAATTATGTATGAGAGCTCTGTTGCTCCATGTCCTTGCCAGCATTTGGTGTTGTCTTAATCCATTTTGTGTTGCTGTAACAAAATTCAAGAGGCTGTAGTTTATAAGAAAAACAGGTAATTTGGCTCACTGTTTGAGCCAAGTTGAGGCAGCTGCAACTGGTGAGGTCCCATGCTGTCTCAGAGACCCAGGAAGGGAGGCTGTTCAAGGGCACCTGTGCCAGGAAAACCATGGATGGTGCCTGGCTCACTTTGTAACACCTGTTCTCCTGGCAACTAATCCATTTCTCCAAAACTATCTTAGTTCTGAGATCACCAGCCCATTATCTTGAGAAGAACGATCCTTGAGGGTGCGTGCCCCCATGACCTGCTTGCCTCCCAAGGGCTGCATCTCCTGAAGCTAAACCTCAGCAGGACTGTTTAGGCCATGACTTGTCTGTATTTCATATAAGAGCGGAGTTCATTGTTTCTTTAATTTGGGATTCTCTGATAACAAATGATAGAAGTGTCTTTCCATATGATACTGAGTTTATTTGCTGTTTGTAAATGTCCTTTGATGACATGTCCAGATCTTTTACCCCATTTCTTTGTGCATGTGTGTAATAACAGGATCAAATCCAGGGCCTTGAGCATGTTAGGCAAGCTCTCTACCATCAAGCACCCCTCCTACCCTTCACTACTTCAAGTTCTTTTTGAGGCAAGCCCAACAAACTGCCTTTTTTTTTTTTAAAGTGTGTGTGTGTGAGAGAGAATTGGTGAACTAGTATCTCTAGCCACTGCAATTGAACTCCAGATGCTTGCACCCCTTTGTGCCTTGCAATTGATCTTGCACACTTACATCACTGTGTCTGGCTTATGTGGGACCTGGAGAGTTGAACATGAGTCCTTAGGCTTCACAGGCAAGCAGCTTAACCGCTAAGCCATTTCTGTAGCCCTACTTCACTTTTTAATTTGGTTCATTTTTTTCTTATAGTTGATACAAAGACCTATTGAACTCCATTAAAAAAAATATTTTATTTATTTACTTGCAAAGGGGGTGAAGGGCAAAAATGGGGTGTGTCAGGGGCTGTAACCATTGCAAATGAACTCAAGCTACATGCACCACTTTGTGCACCTGGCTTTATGTGGGTACTGGGGAAATGAAGTCTGGTCATTAGACATTGCAGGCAAGTGCCTTAATCGCTGAGCCATCTCTCCAGCCCCTATATCCACTTTTGATAGCATTCCCTTATTAGATACAAGCTTTGCAAATGGTCAATAGCTTCTGATATCTTTGAATGGTTGTATTTTATAGATGTTATTTAAGTAAATAAGGGCCTGACTGTTTCTTTCCTGTTGTCAGTATACTTTTAAGTCCTGTTTGGCTGTGAACTGCAAGCTGTGCTTACTGCCGAGAGTATGTGAGGCTCCAAGCTGGGTGCGCTGACAGTTTGCTCTGGCGTGGGCATGCGCTGCTGCAGCAGTTCAGGTACCCAGTTAGCTGGCAGTTAAGATGCTGCATAACACTTGAGTCTAAAATTAGTTGAACTGTTCTATTTTAAGGATAGAGTGAAATTAGTAGTCCATGTCCTGAAAAACATGTGAAGCTGAACTCTCAGGATCTGAATTGCTTCTTTGAAAATGTAATCAGAAGTAGCTAGGCAGTTTAATCTTTTGGAAAGTTTTTGTCATGCTGATTAGATTGTAGCCTGGATACAGTGATAAGAGCCCAGTGCTTTATGCTTTTGCCCCTTGCAGTTAATATAATGCTTTTGGGTATGAACAGTTATGTTTGATTTTTAAGATTGGAGTTGAATTAGGATTACGTTTTTCTACAGTATATTCTAGTAACGCCTTAGCTCCTAAATATGGATGAAATGTTGGAAATAATATGTGGAATTTTTATTTATTTATCTATTCTTATATATTTTATTTACACATTTGCAAGGGGGAGAGAGAGAGAAGAGAATATGAATGAGAATATGGGTGCATTAGGGTCTCCAGGCACTGCAAATGATCTCCAGATGCATGTACCACCTTATGCATCTGGATTTATGTGGGTACTGGGGAGCAGAACTTGGGTCATTAGGTTTTACAAGCAGGTGTCTTAACCACTGAGCAATCTCTCCAGCCCTGGAATTTTTATTATTTATTTATTTATTTGTTTGTTTTTATGAGGTAGGGTTTCACCCTAGTCCAGGCTGACCTGGAATTCACTATGTAATCTCAGGATGGCCTCGAACTCATGGCTATCCTCCTACCTCTGCCTCCTGAGTGCTGGGACTAAGGTGGGGGGCACCATGCCCCACTTGGAATTTTTATTTTATTTTTATTATTTTATTATTAAAAAATTTTTATTGCTTTATTAATTTATTAGATACAGAGGGACAGAGGGAGAGGGAGAGAGAGAGAGAGACAATGGGCATGCGAGGGTCTCTACCCACTGCAAACAAACTCCAGATGCATGCTCCACAATGTGCAGCTGGCTAATGTGGGACCTGGAGAATCGAACCTGGGTCCTTAGGCTTCGCAGGCAATCTCCTTAACTGTTAAGCCATCTTTTGAGCTCCTGGAATTATTATTATTATTATTTATTTTTATTTTTTTGTGTTTTGAGGTAGGGTTTCACTCTAGCTCAGGCTGACCTGGAATTTACTATGTAATCTCAGGGTGGCCTCGAACTTACAGTGATCCTCCTACCTCTCTGCCTCCCAAGTGCTGGGGTTAAAGGCGTGCACCACCACGCCCAGCTGGAATTTTTATTTATTTTTTATTTTATTTATTTTGGGTGGAATTTTTATTTTTAAGAAAAGAAAATATGTATTCAAACTTAGATGTGAAGGAATAGCAACCAAACTAGAGTGAGATTTTTTTTTCAGTCTCTATATTTGACATTTTAAAACCATTATTTTATTATATATGGAATTAATATAAATACCACTGCAAATTAGGAAATTTCAAAGAAGAAATTACTATGCATTTACTTGCATATGAAATATTGCTGATTATCAGGAGAAGATTCCCCCATGTGATTGTGACGGGGCTAATGAATTTTTGACCGTCGGGCACCTTCATAAATAGTTTGTGGACTTATGGGTTGTGTGGTGGTTTATGGCTGAGGTGGTCCATTATGGCCTCAGCTCTTATTTCATGGTCTTATTTAATCACCTGCTGTCGGTTGAGGCAGAGTCTAATAGGCTGAGAAGGTGCTCTCTTGAACAAGCCATACAAATGTCATGCTGGTTTCTAAGGTGTTTCATCTTAGAGTGCCTGTTTTGCTTCTTATCTAATGTTAGTTTTTTAAAATTTACATATTTAACAAGTTGCATGTTTTTCAGACTCCATGACACACATAAAGATGAACAAAGTCGATATAGCTTTTCTTTTGGAGACCTCCCCCCCCCGCCGCCGCCCCCAAGACAGATCACGGAACAGTTACGGTGCTGAATGTGCACCATGGAAAATGAACGTGTGGAGAAGTTTCTGTGACCTTTCACCTAGTGAGGCCATGTGCTCTGTACACAGATCTTTGTTCATGAAATTTTGTTTCCCCCACATGTAGGAGTGAGGGACTTTCATTAGATTTCTGTTTTTGTACAGTACAAATTAACTCCAGAGTCAGATGTAATTTAAAAGGGGGTACAGAAATGGAGCAGGGAGAAGGAAAAGCACGTTTCATATTTAAAGACACTACGATCAGACAGCAGAAGATGGAATACTTTTGAAGTTTGAGGAACTAAAGAAATATTTTTATTTAAGCCTTTTTGGTATGTCCACTGTTATGGTACTTGGCATATAAATTTCTTCGTGTACGGAAGTAAGATGGACTTTTGCCTTGATGAATGATGAGAAATTGTCAGGAGAAGATAGATTTGATTTAGATAAAAGTAATATGGGGCCTGGAGAGATGGCTTAGAGATTAAGGCACTTATCTGCTAAGCCTAAGGACCCAGGTTCGATTCCCACTACCCACGTAAGCCAGATGCACAAAGTAGTACATGCATCTGGAGTTTGTTTACAGTGGCTAGAAGCCCTGGTGTGCCCATTCTCTTTCTCTCTCTATCTGCTTCTTTTTCTCTCTCTCTCTCAAATAAATAAGATAAAAAAATTTTAATTAAGTAGTATGGTGCTGGAATTAGTGGGAAATTTCTGAGTTGTAGCTTGGAGGAGGAGTATATAGTAATTTAGCAGTTACTGGAGAGATGCGAACACATCTGTGTTCACCCCCAGATAGGGCACTGACGACAGACCGAAGAATTGATTCCACTCAAGGGCATCGTGAATCAGTGAGTTTATCGGGCTACTTACAGGAGTTTGGGTGACTCAAAGACAGCTGCAGCACTGAAGCCTGTGTGTGTACTTGTTAATAGTAGATTAAAGTCAACTGTATGTCAGCATCTGGTAGTGCTTTTCTTTCTGAGCACTTGATAGTATTGGTTGAGTCATTACGGGCCAGCGTGTTTAATGAGAAAGTGGGAAGTGAGATGTTGAAAGTGTTTTATAATCTACAGCCCTCCCAGTGTGGGTGGCTCCTCGCGGGAGCTGCATCTCAGGAGCTCGGTTGGTAGCAATCTCCCAAGCTGTTCTTCCTCCTCCTGTCACCTTTGGGGGAAGCCTTGGGGATCTTATATGTTTCAGGAACTTCGTGAGACCTGTGAGGGTCCGAGCCTGACTTCAGGACCTCATGAGTCCACGGTTCATCAAAGGCCTATGCCTGCATTGCTGGGGTCGGCACACACACCACAGCTGCCGCAGGCTACTGGAAGTTTAAGGTTCACTTTCTTCAATTTTAATCACAAAACGCCCTGAGAAGTTGTTGCTGCTATGAGCTTTCCCTTTTTCCTCGGAGGCTTTCCTCTCTGGGCTGTTTCCCTGCACAGATAGAGAGAGGTCTACTTTCTGTGTGCTGCCCCCTTCTCTGTGCTCTCTGCCGTCCGCTGTGCACAATTTGCAGTTACACAGTTTTTTATGTGTGAATTAATTATTTCAAATAAATTTAGTTCTTCTTACTCTGTCATGACCAGAGGTGGAAGGTCATTCTTTTTAAAACAGCTCCTAGGAACATAAAATTCGCATTAATTTTCTTTTATAATAATTAGATTGGCTGTAGAAACATAGACTTGAGAACCTCAAAGTCCTCAATACACAGTTTATCTGCCTCCTCGTTAAATTCTCCACGTTCAGTGGACATAGAGGTCATAGGCTCTAAGCAGTTCTGTGAGCTACGCCTGGTGAAAGTACAGAAAAGAAAAGTGCTCCTTGTGCGCACATTCACCTTTGTGGTAGGTGAGCCCCAGAAAATGTGAAAGTTGTTATGTATTTTCCCATTGTTGTTCATACTTCTATTTCTTTGCTATCTACATTATGGTCCAATGAATCCAGCTGTATTATCCCAGTAGAGTAGGAGAGAGAGAAAGGACTCTTAGTGGCAGCACAGAACAGAGTGATAATAGTGGGCTTGCACCTCCATTTTATGTCGGGGAATTGGGCTCAGAGATAGTAAGCTCATAGAACTGGCTAGTCCCGGTATTGGAACTGTGGTCCAGGTGTTCTCTTTTCTAGATGAATGCTTTCCCCACTTAGTTAGGCTGTCCTACGTCCTGTAGGCCTTAAGCCCCCAGACATAGGTACTGCTCTTTGACATCTTCTGGTCTTGAACACGGCGAGGAAGTCTTGAAGCCGGGCTGCTTCTGTGCAAGCAAGCTTAACTGTGCTTCGCACATACTCGGACACTTCTGACAAGGAATAGTATTTGATCCCTTGAGCACATGACTTATGTGTGCTTTGCCTTTGGTCCTACACAAGGGACATGTCACGGGCACCAGGAAGGCAGTTGGGGAACTTGACCATTATTTTGGAAGTTAATATTTATATTTCAGCTAGGGTGACTGTGGGCCTGTTTGATACTGCCCTGGGTTGCTAGGTAATCACAGAAGGTCAGGACACTTCGGAGAGAGGTGTGGACTGTATCTGGCGGCAGTTTGGCCCTTAGCTTTTGCTGTTTACGGTCACCTTCCATATTAAGCCCTAGCAGATTGGCCTTGTTATTTATAAAGAGTACTCAATCTTTTGGGTTTGGCAGCATAGAACAGACAAGGCCACTGTCTGGGGCACTTATAACCAAAAATATACAGTCTGTTAGGGACATGGTTTTGAAAAGAAACCTGAGGTTGGTTGGGCATGAGATGCTTGTAATTCTAGTACCCCAAAGGCTGAGGCAGAAGAACCCAGAGGTCAAGGCAGCCTGGAGTACGAGAGTCTTTCTTAAAAGAACAAAATAAAACAGAGGAGAAAAAGAGATTTGTTGCTGTCTGTCAAGATAACTGACATTTTGCTGTGCCATGCTGTAGCAGACAGCTTCAGGTTCACTGAGATGAACTTCCAGACCAGCCACAGTTGTGGATGAAGAGACATTTATTGAAGCTTACAGATCCAGGGGAAGTTCCATAATGGCAGAAGAAACTGGCCTGCCTTCATAGGCCCAAGCAGAGAGAGAGAAGTACCAGCCTAAGAGGTCAAAAGCCACAGCACACTTCAGGAACTCCAGCTAGGCACACTTTGCATATCTTTAGATTGAAATCGCAAACCCACCACCACACCTTAAGATCCACACAATGGCATTGCCTCCAGCCAGATGGCTAGAGATGCAAACTACAAACAAATAAACAACTGAATATATCGGGGGCCATCTATTCTATTCAAACCACCACACATGCCCTCTTTCCTCCTGTGAAAATGAGAGAAATTCAAGATGACTGTTGCCATTTTACTCTAGGTAGTGTTATGTGGGTAAACATTGGATAGCCAGCCTCTACAGAAAAATAAAATACCAAACTGTTGATGTTTAGCATTTGTTCATGTCCCATGTAAATGTATTTACTGTGGCTAATTTCAGACTACAAGGTGGATGCCACTGAACGTGGGGCTGGCATGTACTCGGAAGTAGGCTACCACAGTGTCCCACCATAAAGATGTGGCAGGTGTACGCGAACTGTAGCGTCTCACCACGCACATGCAGCAGGCGTGCGTGACCTGCAGTTTGAGTCATGATGGGCCAGTGTGTTTAATGAGAAAGTGGGAAATGAGATGTTGAAAGTATACCAAATCTGTGTGTCAGTGCGCACGTGTGCGTGTGTACACAAACACAGTGCATCACAAGGGCTTGAACATTGACCTTTATGAATCCATTTTCTGTCCATATTTTATTCCTTTGTATACCTTTCCCTTTTAGATTCTTATTTCTGTGCAACTTACTACTTGACAGGCATTGTTTTTAATGCTATGCATATCTGAGTCAGTCTGAGTAATAACTCCATGTAGTAGCTGTCTTAATGAATGCCCATTTTGCTGATGGGTCTGTCACATAGAGGACAAGTGACTTGCCCAGACCTTCAAATGATTTTAGAACATGGTAGGATTATCAACAAACCAATAAAGTCCTAAAGCATATATTTTGCCCTTTTTAACTCTTTCTATTCCATAGTACTTTGAAGGTGCTATTAAACTGTGAAGAGACGAAGTCCACCTTTGCAGCCCTTTGATATTCTGAAGAAAGTCATAAGCGGGCATTTGTTTTCCAGGTGTTCAGGATTTGCCTGTGATGGCGCGATGCTCTGGGGAAAGCGGGGTTTTCCTCTTCTGAATGCGCAGCTGTAAAGTTCACCGAGACATGTCATTGGAGGAAACTGTTGCTCGGTGAGCAGGGGACACAGAGAGGCTAAAGTTAGGTAGCTGTTTTGGTATACGTCCTAGACATTATAGGTGGCCAAGTCCTGCTCCGAACTGCTAGCAGCAGGTGCTATTTCTGTCACCAGAGCGGTCTCTGCTAATTTTTAATGCAGTGACATCTGTAAATAGAAGCATTCTGTCATTCGCTCAACCCTTCCATTTGTGGAAGGATTTTATCAAAGGGTGTTTTTTTTTTTGCTTCTTATATCGTGAGTCATTGCATCCTGCTCCATACAGAAATGCCATGTGTAAGGGTGAAAGTATAAGTCAAAAAAATGAAATGCTGTTTCTAGCCTCGTTTTTCAAATTCATGAATTTTGTACTTTAAAATAGAAGTTATCTGGAAGCAGCCTTCCTGGGAGGGCTTGTGCTTGTTTATGTACCTAGTAACGACTCAGGTTATGCCATTCTGTCTGAGTGTTGGGATTCTCAATATTGCATTCTTACTTATTTTATTTTCTCTTTGGAAATCATATATTTTTTTATTTATTTATTTATTTATTTGAGAGAGAGAGAGAGAGAGAATGGGTGTGCCAGGGCCTTCAGCCACTGCAAATGAACTCCAGACGTGTGCACCACCCTATGCACCTGGGGAATTGAACCTGGGTTCTTTGGCTTTACATTCACGTGCCTTAACTGCTAACCCACCTCTTTAGCCTGGAAATCATGTTTTTAGAGTTAGTAACACAGAAGGCATCCTTAGACTTTCAAAGGCTACTGAAAAATGTTGACATATTTTACTACACGGCTAAAAGAAGATTAGACTGCTTTACCACATAGGAGTTTTGAGGCCTTCTTCTCTCAGGCATGTGGCTTTGGAAGCGCAAGAGCGTTTCAGGGAAGCCCAGTGTACCAAAGGAAGAGAACCCCACACAAACAGTACTGCCGGCGACCGCAGAAACCCAGTCTTCTTTTCCCCTCCTTTCTCATGGCCAGTACTATTAAGAACTTAATTTCTGAAAAGTGCCTCCCAAGTTTATAATTTAATTTTTTTTTCAGTGCTGAGGACTGAACCCAGGGCCTTGTACTAGGCAAGCACTCATCCACTGAGCTAAATCCCCAAACCCTATGTTTAATTTTTTTTGTTTTAATAGAATACTAGTTTTATTCATATTTATTTTGTTTGTAATATAGTAAAAGATTGGCTCGTAGATAAAAGAGCTAGGATATATCTAACATTTTGATTTCTATTAAGCAAATATATAATTTTTTTTTTTTTTTCTTTTCGAGGTAGAGTCTAGCTTTAGTCCTGACCTGGAATTCACTATGTAGTCTCTGGGTGGCCTTGAACACATAGTGATCCTCCTACCTCTGCCTCCCAAGTGCTGGGATTAAAGGCATGCACCACCACACCTGGATAATTCATTTTTTAAAAATATGTGTTTCTTAAGAAGTAGCAAAAGAGGGGCTGGAGAGAGAGCTTAGCGGTTAAGGTGCTTGCCTGCAAAGCCTAAGGATCCAGGTTCATTTTCCCAGTACCCACATAAAGCCAGATACACAAAGTAGTAGCATATGCATCTGGAGTTTGGTTGCAATGGCTAGATGCCCTGGAGTGCCCATATTCATTCATTCATTTTCTCGCTCTCCTTACAAATAAATAAATAAACAATATATTTAAAAAAAACTAAAAATATGTAGCAGAAGAATTGAGTACATTAAAATAGAACGCTGAGTATTTTCTTCATAAGTAAACATCTCAAAGGAAAGCAAGAATATTTTGATATGTAGTCTTCTGAGGAAAAATAATATTAGGATGACTTGAAACAATGCTTTTAGTAAATTTGAGGTTTTTAATATTTAAAGTGTTTATGCACTTTATTTAGCATAAATGTTTCTAAATTTTCAAAGCTATTTTGTGCCATGTAAATATTCGACCTCCCATATGAAATATCCATAAAGTGTTTTCTCAGGATGTTTTTTCCTCCTATGGAATGTGGCTTGGGCTAAGTTTATTATTTGACATTTCATTTTCATGAGAATTAGTTATGGTATGGTTAACATTTTTTCTTATTATTTAGCTAAAAAGAAATCATTTATTTATTTATTTTTGGTTTTACATGGTAGGGTCTCATTCTAGCTCAGACTGACCTGGGATTCACTATGTAGTCAAAGTCACATCCTATCTCTGCCTCCTAACTTCTGAGATTAAAGGCATGTGGTCACCATGCCCTGCCTGAAGTCATTTATTTAAAAAAAATTTTTATTTTTATTTATTTCATGGAGAGAAAGAGTCAGAGAGCAGGGATGGGAGGGGGGATGGGCATGCTAGGGCCTCCAGCCACTGCAAATGAATTCCAGACACATGTGCCATCTTGTGCATCTGGCTTATGGGGGTCCTTTGGCTTTGCAGGCAAGCAGGACAACTGCTAAGCCATCCCTCCAGCCCTGAAATCACTTATTTTAAAGAAGAATTTTAGTTTCAAACAAGAAACTTAGTTTAGAATTTTGATGTCTAAAGACCAGTTACTGTGATAATTAAGAAATGTGAGACACTTATTTTTCATGCTAAGTGACGCATATTCCAGTCATAGTTATCTATTATCAGCTGGCTTTTTGTATTCTCTATATTTTCTCTTTTAAATTTTCTCCTTTTTTTTTTTTCTTTTTGAGGTAGGGTCTTATTCTACTAGCCCAGGCTGACCACTTTGTAGTCTCAGGCTGGCCTCGAACTCACAACAATCCTTCTACCTTTGCCTCCCAAGTGCTGGGATTAAAGGCATGTGCCACCACACCTGGCTCAAAAATTTCTTTTGTTGCCATTTTTATTTTGTGTTTGTTGTTGTTTTCTTGATTTTAAATGAGGGATACTATGCAATGTATAAATGGATTTGTTTAAGATTATTCTTTTTAAGGTGACTTTCTGGACATGATAGCATAGTTCATTAACTTGGCTTCTGTTTGGAAGGTAAGGTGCATTATAGATGATGCCATAACATCCTTTCGTTTCTGTGTGAAAGATATGTCCCTTAGCTCCCTTCTGAAAATCCAGACACCTGGCCACATGCCCCTTTCTTTCGGGTAGTCTAAAGAGAAGAGCTTGCTTCTGCTTTGACCCCTCTCTCATGCTAGCTGATAACTTCCCACCAGGGCCCAGGGCTTCCTGCTTCCTCTCTTAGGTTGGACTTGGAAACACACCTCCCATTGGCCTTTCTTCTGCTGGCAGCTCTGCCTGGCCACCTGGCCTTAGCAGAGGGTCAGCAGGGCTGTGTGCTGGTTAGGACTCTGTGAACCTGAGAGGCCTTCCATCCAGAAGGGATATTTGCTCTGTTATTAAAAAAAAAAAAAACTTTTTTAATTGTACAAAGCAAGGGATTTTATTATAACATTTCCATCTATGTATGTAATATTCTTTGATCATATGCACCCTCCCCCATTATTACTTTTGCACCCTTTTTTTCTCTCCTCTTCTTTTCCATGTCCTTAATAGTCCCCCTTTTACTTTCCATGTTTCCTTCTCCTAGATTCCCTGTGACATGTGACTCTTGTCAACGTGAAACTGGCTTGTTTCATTTAACATGATAATCTCCATTTCCGTCCATTCATTCTTATAGGTGGATGATTAAATTAAATATTCTGTATATGTACTGCATCTTCTGTATCCCTTCACTTGCTGATGGACACCTAGGCCGGTCTGTTAGCTCCTGTGATAGTGATGACTAGCGTTCACTCAGGTGCATATCCAGAAATGGTATAGTTGGGTCACTAGAAATTCTGTTTTTAAGTTTTTGAGGAATCTCCATGTTGATTTCTATACTAATTTACATTCCCACCAACCATGTACGAGGGCTTCTCCCTTTCCACATCCTTGCCTGCATTTTTGGTTGGTTTTCTTTTTTATATATATTTTTAAACTTTAGTTTTATTTATTTGAGAGAGAGAGAGAGAAAGAGGCAGAGAAAGGGAGAGAGAGAGAATAGGCATGCCAGGGCCTCTAGCCACTGCAAACGAACTCCAGATGCATGTGCCCCCTTGTGCATCTGGCTTATGTGGGTCCTGGGGAATTGAACCAGGATCCTTTGGCTTGGCAGGTGAATGCCTTAACCACTAAGCCATCTCTCGAGCCATTTTTGTTGGCTTTCTTGACGATAGCTGGTGAGATGGAATCTCAGTGCAGTTTATTGGCCAAAGATGCTAAATTAATCAGTTAATTAATTAATTATTTAGTTTTGCAGCCCTAGAGATGGAATCCAGGACATGCTAGGCAAAGTGCTTCTCCATGGAATCATAACCCCAGCATGTGAGTGTGTAAAATATAGTAACTATGAGTGGCAACATTCACTTAAAAATTTATGTTACCACCCATCTAGCTGGATTATGGGCCAGGATTGTTTAATAGGTTGCTGCAAAGTTTAGGTACCTCCTTTCACACTCCAGGAAACACCCTGACAGAAAAAGATGTTAGGAGCGGCTAGAAGCTATGCCTCACTTAGGGTGGGGCGACTGAGATTTCTTGTGGGCACCAGCCCCATTCCTTAGATATTTGTGAAGGATGACACTGACTTGGAGTGGGAGCAAGAGAAGGCATTTGGGGTGGGGTAGTTCTGGTGAGATCACAGAGACACAGATCACAGGGTGAAGAGGGTCTGGGCTTGGGGAGGAGGGTTGGGAGCAGAGTATAGGTGGTGCTCACACCTCCCTCCTCCCAGCTGTTCCCTTGCTCTCAGACGCTGAGTGATGGCACATCACAGACAGCCTTGGAGGGCTGGGCAGTGGGCACTTGGGACTGCTGAGCAGCACCAGAGGAACCACACCAGACAGTCGGCATCATGTTAAGCCTCATGCAACAGATTTGCCAAGCAACCGTTATTCAAAAATGACTGAAATCCCCACCACTGACCAAGGAACACGCACCACCAGCAGGTGCTAGAAGGTGCTGTTCAGTTTCTATTATTAGATTTTGCTCCATCGGCTAATTACAAAAATATCAGTGGTTCATTATTTGAGCCTCTCAGTTGAAGCTTACCGAGAAAAGAAACTGTAGAATAGGTACTACTAGCTAGAGCTACCAAGTTTAATTCGAAGAGAATTAGAAAATGGAATAGTATGCCATGCCCATCCTGAGTAGCCACAGGAATCATTTCCTTTTTTTTTTTTTTAAATAGTGAAACTCAATTGTATACAACTTTTCTTTCTTTTCTTCCCTTCTCTTTTCTTTTCTTTTCTTTTTTTTTTTTTTGAGGTAGAGTCTCACTCTAGTCCAGGCTGACCTGGAATTCATTATGTAGTCTCAGGGTGGCCTCGAACTCATGGCGATTCTCCTACCTCTGCCTCCTGAGTGTTGGGATTAAAGGCGTGGGCCACCATGCCTGGCATGTATACCATTTTATTGTAATTTAGGAAATGATCACAAGATATTGAATAGATGGTAGGTCATTATTTTTATTTGCTCTGATTTTTTTTCCTTTATGAGAACAGAAAACATGTAATTTAAGTTTTTTTTCCATTATATTGGGTCTTAGTACATTTCATAACACTTGTGTTTCTGAATGGTTCAATTTTATTTTCAAGCTATTTATTTATTTGCAAGCAGAGAGTGACAGGCACAGACAAAGAGACAGAAGAGAGAAGAGAGAGAGAGAGAGAGAGAGAGAGAGAGAGAGAGGGAGAATATGAGCACGCAAGGGTCTGTAGCCACTGCAAATGAACTCGAGGTACAATGTGCCACTTTGAGCATCTGGCTTTACATGGGTACTTGGGAATCGAACCTGGGTTGTTAGCCTTAGTAAAGTAAGCGCCTTAACTGCTGAGCCATGCTGAAATACAGCACACTTTATTCCAACAGACAAAAACAAAAAACAAAAAACATTTGTATTGATAATGCAAAAAACGTGGCTCTCACCTCAAGGAGAACAAGAGATAATTTATTGTGGAGTAAATAAATATAAGTGACCTTAGTTTAGGAACACCCATTTTGTTACCCAACTTGCTTGTTTCAAGGTGGTAACAGTTTCATGAAGTTTGCATAGTAACGGAACAAAGAAAGTCCTGAATCAAACACTTTTTTAAAACCCTTTGGTGAGAACATAAGTATGCACGTTTCAGTAAAACGAGGAAATCTCTCCTGTGGGCTGATGCTGTCTGATGACATTCTTAGCCTTTGGGCTGGTTAAAGCTGGGGGTCTGTTTATGCTTTGCAAGAGGATGAACCTAATAGTAACAGCAGGTTAAGTTATACTCAGAGGTGGACAATAAATGGCTATCAAAGGCATTGAGATAGCCCAAGATAATTTAGCTGTGGACCTGCAACATTCCAACATTCCAGTCAGTCAAGTTCTGATCAGTCTCGGATTCATAACTGATGTGGCTTCTTCTCTGTGAACTTTTTCTCCTTGCTGGCCATGATCATGTCATTCCTAGGGTCTGATATGGATGAAGGAGAGTAGTAGGCACAAAAGCAGTCTTCAGGAGACACAGGAAGAGCTGGTAAAGCCATTAAGGAAGAAACTACTGGATCATGTCAAATCTGTCAGTCATGAGTTGGGTTTGGTTATTTGGTTTTGTTTTTAGCACATTGTGCTTGATGTGCCATTGATATGTTATATATAATAGGAATATAATATTTAAAGAACAGTATGGCTAATGAAGTGAAGAAAGCAGATGAGGGCAAGTGGTATTTTAACCAAGTACATATATATGTATATGTATATGTATATGTATATGTATATGTATATGTATATGCATATGTATATATATAAAATGCCTTCTTAGCAACATGGGAATGAAATGATATTTAAAATAATAGTTTGGCATCCACATGAACAAAATGTGATGCAAAGCCAACAGGTAATTCTTGAAGTAACGTTCACAGAAAGAAGCCATAAGCATTCAGGTTCATTAGAACTGTAGTGGTTGTGGTGCATATGGGATGTTGCAAGTCCACAGCCATGTATATATGTATGTATGTGTGTGTGTGTGTGTGTGTGTGTGTGTGTGTGTGTGTGTATATATATACATACACATATATATAACATATAACACACACACATATATATGAAATTGACTTATTTCCCCCCCCCCCATATGTACAGTTATTTGTATTGTATAGAACATTTATTTTATATTTGGATTACTTAAAAGAATACATTGTCTTAATTCTAGCATTTTCTTTTGGCCAATTTGATTCCATAGCCTTAATCTCATGTGGAGTGGCTAGTGATAATTTTTAGGAAAGCTTGGTCTTTAATATATACATTATTATAAATCTTATTTGTGGGTAATAATTTCATGTATTTTATTATCTCAGTATTATATCAGGTTTTAGTTTGGGAAAGTAAATAGATAGTCATATTACAGAAGAAATCAGATAGTGATACAGTATCACTTTGCATTCTCTTGTAATAAAATTATCATTTCCCATGTACTAAATATTTTTGGTGGCAGGGATAGAAGCAAAAGGTCAAACTTGTCATAGAGTAGAATGTCTAGCTTTTGTGGACATAACCAAGTACTGCTACTTATTTTACAGTCCAAAAGAGAAATGGCACTCTAATAAAAGCCACTTTGTAATATTATCTATTTCTTTTTATTGTTTAATTCATTTATTAACCAAGGATAACTGTACTATAGGGCACTTAAATAATTACAAATAATCATTTAGTCAAGAGACATTGGTTCTTAAGGTATGAGTCACCATGAATATTGTCATTACTAGAGATCGATATCTTCCATACAATCTGGATATGAAGAGTTAACCCAGACCTTTGGGTATCTCTCACAAGAATCAATGGAGGTACAGTTACTTTAAGGTAGTCAGAAGGCTGAGTAGTCCTATGGCTTTTGAGAGCCTTTAATTTGTTTTCTCTTAATATGTGTAAACATAGTAATCTAATTTGTTGGACCCATTGCATATTTGTTCCATTTTTGTTAATCGGGAAAATTTTGTTTTAGGGTCTAAGAGTTGTTTAAAATTTAAAGAATTATTCCAGGATGGAATTCCTTTTGGAAGATTTAAAATAAGTTTTTGTCAATTTAAAAACTTATTTTTTTGTATTTAAATTATACTCAGTAATTAATATATACATATATATTTATATATTTATTTATATATTTGTTTTTACAAAGGTAGTAAAGAAAATCTTGAATGTTGTTAAACATGAAAACTTGCTTCAAGTAAGATAGGAAGCCTCGGTAAGCAAACAGTTATGACAGAACATCACTACTGAAAGAAAAAACACCATTCTCACTGGCAGGTAGCTCCACTAAAACCAAGATTTGCATTAGTTTTATCACTTAGGAACATACCAATGAAAAGTCCAAATATCTCGGACAATATTTAAAATATCTAAATATAAAAGGATTTAAGAAATATTGAAAAAAATGAGAGAAATATTGCTACTTGGGATAAGTTGTTAAATATGGTTGAAAAGATGAGTATCAACCAGCATTTCTTTTTAAAAAAATTTAAAATTCTATTTATTAGCGAGAGAGAGAATGAGAATGGGCATGCCAGGGCCTCTAGTCGCTGCAAATGAATTCCAGACATGTGTGCCACCTTGTACATTTGGCTTATGTGGGTCCTGGGGAATTGAACCTGGGTTCTTTGCCTCTGCAGTCAAGTGTCTTAAATGTTAAGCCATCTCTCTAGCCCTCACCCAGCATTTCTGAAGTCAATGTGGATCTGTCCTTAGAAGTTGTGATGTGAGAAATATGAATCTAAGAGTTTGTCTCCTGATGTTTTTGCAGCATAAAAATACCTGAGGGCTGGAGAGATGGCTCAGAGGTTGTAGGTGCTTGCTTGCAAAGCCTGACTGCCCTGGTTTGATACCCCAGTACCCAGATAAAGCCAGATACACAGAGTGCATGCATGTTGGCTTCATGAGCAGGAGGCCCTGGCACAGCTATTCGCTCTTTCTGTCTCTTTTTGCTTGCAAGTAAATAAATAAAACTATGTAAAAAAATAAAAATACCTGATCGAGTCTCTTCTCTCTGGACATAAGGGACTCTTTGATGTGACGTCTTTTTTCTTTCAGTTGATGAAATCACTTTGTTTTCTTCATTACCTAGGAGCTCACCATGGGAAGATTAACCAATTCTGAATGTTTAATTATCACAGTTAAAAGTCCTATAGTGTTATGTCTTCTTTTAGTAGAGGTGGTTCATATAGTTTTTTTTTTTTACTTAATTTTTATAGGGTGCTATGCAGTTACTTTATGATTTGATAATGGATGTTTTTCAAAAGGGTAGATTGTAGATTTACAAGAATTAGTGGGAGTGTCTTAATTTAAGAAAGTCAAAAACCTTAGACAATTTTGACAATTTATTAGTGCCATTTGTTTACTACTAGTATAGAAGATTGAAAATCAGATATAATAGGCCAGCTTCTACAGATGTAACTTCTTGTCTAAGTAAGAAAAATTCTTTTAAATATGTTTGTGTATTTTACTGATACAGTAGTGACCAGCTAACATGTGGAGGCTTTACCCATGGGAGCGCACACACACTTAGTACTGACATAAAATCTAATCATATTAGTAAAAGTATCAAACCAAAATTTTTATATTCTAAGATAGGACTTTTTTTTTTTGAATTGTTACTCAGGAATAATATTAAAGAAACTCAAATTGTACATAGAGAATCAGTTATTAGTTTTATTTTAGATCACTGGGAATTTTATCCTTCAAAATTTGAATACTTTTAATTGCAACCAACATAGTTTTAACCGTATTATCTTTCTTTAACTCTTGCAACCTTTCACCGCATACTTCAGTCTTCTAGTTTTTTCTAGTCTTTTGCCTTAGGAAAAACTTGTATCTCACCATATAAAGTCCCTTTGCCTCCAGAAGCATTTCCTTTCTTTACCAAAAATACACTTCAAATATATAACACATCTCTTTTATTTTCTTTTTTTGTTTTTATGAGATAGGATCTTACTCTGGCCCAGGCTGACCTGGAATTCACTATGTAGTCTCAGGGTGACCTCGAACTCATGACAATCCAATCCTCTTACTTCTGCCATCCGAGTGCTGGGATTAAAGGCGTGTGCCACCATGCCCTGCTACACATCTCTTTGTCTTACCTTATAATTCCTTTTTGTCTTCTTGCTATTACTGGTTTTGTTGTGAAAATTTTAGAAAACACTTTTAAATTCAATTTTAGTTTTTATTTTCTTGAAATAAAAGGCAGTAACAATTTAATGCCTTAAAAAAATAAACAACACAATTAGTAGAATCAAAAATACAGGGCTGGAGAGATGGCTTAGCGGTTAAGGCCTGCGAAGCCTAAGGACCCAGGTTTGATTCTCCAGGTCCCACGTAAGCCAGATGCACATGGTGGCACCTGCAGTTTGTTTGCAGTGGATGGAAGCCCTGGCGTGCTCATTCTCCCTCCCTCTCGCTCTCTCCTTGTCTCTGTCTCAAATAAATAAATAAATAAATAAATAAATACACATAGGGACAAATCTGACAGTATTTAGGATCTGTATATTGAATACTATAAAATAGTTCTGAGAGAGAAAAATTAAGAGATATGTCTTGTTTGTGGATTAGAAGAGTCAATTTGCTAAAATGTTAATTTCCAACTGAGCTATACATTCCGTACAGTCCTACCCAAGTACTAGCTTGTGTGTGTGATGAGATGAGTCTAGCATTCATGTGGAAGGGGAGATATCCTAGAAACAGCAAAAACAACAACAACAACAAACCGGGCTGAAGGACCAGTGCTACCTCTTCTCAATACCCCTTACACAGTGACAATAATCTAAGTGGTGTGAATTTGGCATAAAGACAAATTGATGAAACAAGTGGACAGAGACTTCACCAAAGAGACATGGTAAGTAAGCACATGAAAAAATGCTCACTATCATTAGTTACTACAACAGTGACAGTTAAAACCATAGTGAGACATCACTTATTAAAATGGCTAACATAAAAGGAACTGATCACATCAAGTGTGGATCAGGCTGAGGAGGGAACAGGCCTTCTCATATACTGTTGGTGGGAATATAAAAACCAACTCTGTGGAGAAATGTGTCAGTTGATCCAGTCATTGTGCTCCTAAGTATTTACCCAGCAGATAAAAAAAAAATGTTTGTTCTAAGATTTACGTATCAATGTACAAAACAGTTTTTAAATAAGATAGTTATATTTCAAATGAAAACCCAAGAAGCTATATCTGAATCAGAAAGCGTGCATATTGTATCTTAAATATCTAACTGTTATAAACACAGGTATAACACATTACAAGTCCTCCCTGTTCTCACCAAATTTAAGTTAACCGTTTGATGAAGATATATCTTATGACGATAAGCATTTACAAATTCTTGGCTTGAAAAACATTGATTTCTCATTTGAGTCTTCAAGGCAACCAAAAGCAGGAGTAAACTCGTGATGTTTCTGTGTACTTCAGTTTTGACCTACCTGTTTACCATGGTAGAAATCATGTTAATCACTTAACAATCCATTCATTTGAATTATTTTATCTTTCCTTAAACCTAAAAGCATAGAGAGGATTTATTATATTGAGTACATTATAAAAGGGAAATCATAATTATAGCATGACAAATTAAAAATTGTTTTAGCAGTTCTAGTCCTTTCTGTTTTGACATATACTTTAAAATTAGCTTATCTGTTTCTACAGAGATATTTGTTGTTTAGACTGTGGTTGTGTTGAAAATATAAATCACTCAGGGAGAAGTCACATTCCCACAGTACTGCAATTTTTCTTCTGCAGACTCAGCATTTTGGTCTCCTTTAATTTCTCAAGCCATCTACCCTCACTGGCTCTGTGTGTGGACAACGTAAATTAATGGATGTAAAGGATTCATATCGTGCCTTGGATAAGACTAGAGTACAGTGAAAGTCATCAGCTCTTGTCCGTGTCATTTGAGTCATCCCTGTTGTCATCATCATGATGTCATTTTTTTTTTTTTTTTTTTGGTTTTTCAAGGTAGGGTCTCACTCTAGCCCAGGCTGACCTTGAATTCATTATGGAATCTCAGGGTGGCCTCGAACTCACAGCAATCCTCCTACCTCTGCCTCCCGAGTGCTGGGATTAAAGGCGTGCGCCACCACACCTGGCATCATGATGTCATTTTTATTGGTGCATAAAACCACCTCCTGCTTAGGTACTTAGACCTGCGCAGCGAATAGATCTGCACAAACCTTTCCAGAGAGATGGTATGCAGCCAAAGCCTTCATCTCTGTGCTGCTCTTTTCTCTACATTTAAAGCGTCCACCTGTAGTAGTTCAGGGTGGTGATCTCCCCTGTGGACCGTGTGGTGCCCACTCCCAGTCATAGTTAATGGTGGTGATCTCCCTGTGGACCGTGTTGTGACCACTCCCAGTCATAGTTGATGGTGATCCCCTGTAGACTGTGTTGTGACCACTCCCAGTCATAGTTGATGGTGGTCTTCTCCCTGTGTTAATAACATTGCTAACCCATAGCCTTTTTTTTTTTTTTTTTTTTTTTTTTACATTTACTCTATCCTTTTTTGCTTTTCCAATCTTGCTCTGCATTCATCAGCCATCTAACATCTCTTTTATGGGTTTCTTTTATGTTTTTAACATTTGGAGATTGAAGGCTGCCTCACAGTCACTTCAGTTTTCTGGATTTTATGCATTGGCCACTATTAACTTTAACAGAATAACATATATACGTTTTGGTGTGGTGATTTTTTTAATGAATTAATTTTTCCTTCTTGACTTTTTTATACATCTATATAATGTACTTTGATTTTGTTTTCCCTCCCCCACTTTCTCTCTTTTGTCTCCTTTCCCCTCCTATTAATACCCTTTTTTACCCTATCAATATCAATCCTCATCTTACTTCTTTTTTTCCCCCTTTTTACTTATTAGTTAAATTAGGCTTGCTTACATGATTGTGGGTGGGAGTTTTCTTCCTGTGAAATGGACAACTTGCTAGTGGATGTCTTCCAGGAACCATCAGCTGCCGTCAGCCATGCTGGGAGGTATGGAGTCTCATGTATACCTTCCTCCATGGATGGCGCTGGCTCAGTCGTCGTTCAGGAAATCACATGTGCAGTGAGTTCATGAGTGTAAGGGCTATGTCATGTCCGGAAGAGAAGTGTTTCACGGCCTTCCTCCCCATCTTGCTACTCTTAACATTTTCTCTCCTTCTTAGAAGAGGTTCCCTAAGCGTTGCAAAGGGTGCTCTAGGCATCCTGTTTGAGGCTGAGCACACAGTAGTCACTGCTGCATTAACCTCTGCCCCTTGTGGTAAGAAACTTATGTGGTTGAGGCTTTAAGCAATTCTAATCAGTGGAAACAAATGTTCGTATTTAGAAAGCAGTTTTGATGTCTGCTTAGCATAACCACAGTAGATGGTCATCCCTTCCTCCCACCCGGTGTCCTGAGCAATAGATAGGCTTTTGACCAGGTTTGTATTACTAGGCTTGAAATCCCTTCTGTGGAGCTTGTCTCAGTAGGATAGCATATTTTAAATGCTTGCAAAAGATCTGTGCTTTAGAAATTTTACCTCATGGGGAAGTGCAGAGAAAACAGTAATATTTATTTTTGTCTTAAAAGTTTGTAAAGATGAGGGCTGGAGAGATGGCTTAGTGGTTAAGGCGCTTGCCTGCAAAGCCTAAGGACTCGTGTTCCATCTCTGTCCAGATCCCAGGAATGCCAGACACAAAGGTGAGGCAAGCACAAGGTTGCACATGCCCACTAGGTGGCGCAAGTGTCTGGTGTGTGATTTCATTGGTTTAGGCCCTAGAGTGCCAATTTTCCCTCTCTAAAAAAAAAAAGATTGAATGCCGGGCGTGGTGGTGCACACCTTTAATCCCAGCACTCGGGAGGCAGAGGTAGGAGGATTGCTGTGAGTTCGAGGCTACCCTGAGACTCCATAGTGAATTCCAGGTCAGCCTGGGCTAGAGTGAGACCCTACCTCGAAAAGCCAAAAAAAAAAAAAAAAAAAAAAAAAGTTTGTAAAGATGAGATGTGGAAATAATTTAGTGTTTTCTACATCATCTTACAGTGTTATTCCTTGTCTGATGAGTTCAGAAAATATGCTATTTTCTGAAATCAAAGCCTTACCACTGTCCTCGTCAGGGTCTCAGAGATCTCCAGGCAAATGCAGGGTGGTTTCTGTAGGAAGGTTTGGGACTTGTGTCCTATCTTCATGGTGTCTGTATTTTTGTACAGTTGTGATTTCGCTTCAGAAAGAGTATACCCTATTTGGTATGTAGTCTACTCTTTGTTTGTTTTGTGGTTTTTGAGGTAGGGTCTCACTCTAGCCCAGGCTGAGCTGGAATTCGCTATGTACTCTCAGGGTGGCCTCCAACTCAGTGATCCTTTTACCTCTGCCTCCTGAGTGCTGGGATTAAAGGCATGTGTCACCACACCTGGTTTATCTACTCATTTCTGTATCATCAGTCAATGCATTTTATTCAACATTAGGTTTAGAATGAAACATGCTGTATCCTAACCAATTTAAGTCTGGGCCAGCTGCATCTATCTGTATATCAGGTTCCTTATTACTGACCCATTTTAAGTATTAAGTGAAGTTACACTCCCAGAATAGAGCTGGTAAACACATGGTAAATACTCAGTAAATGTCAGCAGCTTGCTTTCTTCTAGTTCTTTGAAGAGGAACATTCTGTGCTTATTTTACTTAATGCACATTATTTAGCCGGATTGATGGTCTAACCAGTCGTTCCATTCTTTAATCATGGTTAGCTGGGAAATATTGAGTGCGTGTGTTTAAATGTGGAAGTCCTTGTCTTTAACTTACGAGCTGGTAAAACTAGTGTAGTAGCTCAGAGATAGTCTTGACTCTATGATGATATAATTTTCAAAGAACAGGTCATCTAAAGCTCAGTTTTATTTATTTATTTTTGTATATATTTACTTATTTATTTGAGAGCAACAGACAGACAGAGAGAGGAAGAGGGAGAGGGAGAGGGAGAGAGAATGGGTGTGCCAGGGCCTCCAGCCACTGCAAATGAACTCTAGATGCGTGTGCCACCTTGTGCTTCTGGCTTACGTGGGTCCTGGGGATCCTAGCCTCGAAGCAGGGTCCTTAGGCTTCACAGGCAAGCACTCAACCACTAAGCCATCTCTCTAGCTCCTCAGTTTTGTTTTTTTAAAAATATGTTTGAAGGCTGGGGATGTGGTTCCATTAGCAGAGTTCTTGCCTAATGTACACGAGGCCCTTGACACCACAGGAACAGAGTGTGGGTATACATCTGGAGTCCCCGCACTTGGAAAGTAGCAGCACAAGGATCACTATATTTTTTGAGGCCAGCCAGGGATATATAGCAAGTTTTAGACCAGCCAGGGGCTACACAGCAAGTTCCAGGCCAGCCATAGTAATATCTTCTCTCTGAAATCCAAGATAACAAAAAAGAAAAAAAAAAGAACATGGAAATTTTTGTTTCCAAGTAATGTTTCTCTAGAGTCCCTGTGTTTTGCTATGTTCATATATAAATGAAGTGAGTCAATAGGAAGGTGTTTACTTTGCAAAGCCACATAGGAAATAAAAACCCATTGTTGCCTAGTTTGTTTCCTTAGTTCCAGCTGATTTAGTTTCCTTAGAATCTGCCTGATGTACATGATTTGTGAATGGATCAGGGAGCCTGAGAACACTGTTAACTGTTTGGAATTCGTTTTAAAGGTTAGAAAAGAAATCTGATGGGGCTAAGGAGATGGTTCAGAGATTAAAGTCAGTTAAGTCAGTTGCTTGCAAAACCTACCAGCTAGGATTGATTCCCTAGTCACCATTTTTTTTGAAGTAGGGTCTCGCTCTAACCCAGATCTGGAATCCACTATGTAGTCTCAGGCTGGCCTTAAACTCACAGCGATCCTCCTACCTCAGCTTCTGCATGCTGAGATTGAAGGCATGTGCCATCATGCCCTGACTAGTCACTCATTTAAAAAATATATTTATGGGCTGGAGAGATGGCTTAGTGGTTAAGGCACATGACTATGAAGCATAAGGGCCCAAGTTCAATTCTCCAGGTCCCACGTAAGCTAGGTGCAGGTGATGGCACATGCATCTGGAGTTCATTTGCAGTGGCTGGAGGCCCTGGCGTGCCCATTCTCACTCTCACTCTCTCTCTCTCTCTCTCTCTCTCTGTCTCTCTATCTCTTTCTCTCCCTCTCTCTCTGTCTCTAATAAATAAATAAATAAAAATAAGAAAAAATATATAAATTTATAAGTAGAGAGAATAGGAATATAAATGGCCATACCAGGGCCTCTTGCCACTGTAGTTGAACTGCAGACACATAAGCTACTTTGTGCATCTAGCTTTTCATAGGTACTAGCGAATCAAATCTAGACTGTTAGGGTTTGCAAGCTAACACCTTTAACCACTGAGTCATCTCTCCAGATCCTTACTCAGCCATTTACAGCCTGACTCAAAAAAAAGTGGCAGAAGCATCTAGCATCACTTACAGGACAAGAGACCCTGGTATGCCCACAAACATACACAGGCACATACATATGCCAATAAATAAATTAAAAAATGAAAGTAATCTGGGTGATTTTAATGAGTGAAATTTAATTGATTTCAAGAATAATTATACATTTGCTTACTTAAAAATATGGAAGTGATCTTTACATAATCAAAACTCTCACAGCTTTGTACCCCAGGGGAAGTTCAGTGAAAAAGAATTCAGAACTCTTATCAGTATAGTTTAGGCATTGAAACAAATTTGTGTGTGTGTGTGTGTGTGTGTGCGTGTACATGTGCTGAAGTGCACGTGTGGAGGTCACAGGACAACTTAGGGATGCTTGCTCCCCCCTTCTTAGGGTCTCTTGCTGCTGCAAACGTACTGCCAGCCTGCACGTGAATGTCCGAGTAGCTGGCTTGCAAGCTTTGAATCCTCCTGGCTTGGGTTCCTGTTGTCGTAGGTGGGTTGGGATCACGGATACACGCACCACTTTGCATCCTTCATGCTTTGCATAGGCGCTGGGGAATTGAACCCTGGCCCTCTCCCCAGCCCCTCGTTTCTGCATTTTTATGCACTGAATTGAAAATCAGTCAAGCAGTGTCAGCTTGAAAAAAGTCATTTGGCTGAACATCTTGCAACTTGCCAATCAGTGTCAGACATGTTGACAAGAGAAGCATTCAGGACCCATGCACTTGGAAAAAAAAAAAGGTTACTAACAGTATAAAAAACTGTTCAGAGCCGGGCGTGGTGGCGCACGCCTTTAATCCCAGCACTCGGGAGGCAGGGGTAGGAGGATCGCTCTGAGTTCGAGGCCACCCTGAGAATGCAGAATGAATTCCAGGTCAGCCTGAGCTAGAGTGAGACCCTATCTCAAAAAACCAAAAAAAAAAAAAACTGTTCAGGAGAATACTCTAAAAAATCTGAAATGTGGGATAGGATAGAAACAAAACTCAATTTTTATGTCCAAAAATATAGCAAGAAAACACCTTTATTTTAGTTTTTATTTACTGTTTTGGTTTCTGAGACAGGGTCTTCCTATGTAGCTCAGGCTAACCTCAAACTTGGTAGAAATTCTTCTGATTGCTAGGATTGCAAGTTTTAACTTGATTTACATTTTATGAATCCATTGGAGGAGGCATTCTCATTTATAAGAGATTGCTGATAATTATTATCACCTGGATAAATGGCTTACTTTAATAAGATCTGGGAGATTTGAGTTTGATTTCATGAACGTATATTCATTTCCTCTGTGGAAATGTATTTAATGGAGCTAGGTTGGTGTGGCCCCTGGAGCACTGTCTCTTACCCTTTCTAAAGAGAGGTACCATTGCGGGCTGGGGACTTGGCTCAGTGTTAAGAGTTCTTGTCCACCTGATTTGCCCCGAGTTCAGTTCCCCAGCACCTATGTAAACAGCTGGGTGTAGTCACTCATACCTATACTCCCAGTCCTATGGGGAACCAAACCCAGAGACTCTCTGGGGCCTGCTGGTAAACTGCATGACGGGAAGTGACAACTCTGGGCTTAATGTGAGAATGAGGAAGAGGACACCTTCTCCTCCATACACCGTGGGACATGTGCTTCACCACACACCTGCACATACTACACACATCCACACATGCAAAAAATACAAAATAAAACAGAAAGGAATGTACTGTTGCCGTGGAAACTCAGGCAAGTGTGTACTTTGCTTCATCAAACATTAATTGTCACTGAGAGACTTGAGCAGTCAGGTGTGATGGATCAGGTCAGCAGTTCCAGGGCTGGGGAGGCTGAGGCAGGTAGGTGTCATGAGTTTGTGGTCAGCCTGGGCTACAGAGTGAGACTGTCTCAAAATATCAAAAGGAAAAAATATTAAAAAGGAGATAAATAGTAAATAATTATTTTAAATATTGATATTAAAAAGGAGGCTAATATTAAATAATTAAATCATTTTAATATAAAAATATTTAAAAGGAGACTAGATATACTAGAATTAAAAGCCTTGGGAAATTTGGAATTTCTGAAGAAAGTGCTTCATATACCCTCTTTTTAATTGTGTCAAATCAGTTTATTTTATGGCCATAACTACCTTGATCCCAGTTTTTCATTTATTTTTTTGAGTTAATGATACCTCTTCTCCAAAAATATATTTAAAGGTTACTGTGACAATCTGGTTTTCAGAATATGGAAATTGTCTAAACCCTTCTGATTGAAGAATCATAGATGACCTGTTTGCCATACATCTAATGCTAAAATAAAAATCTGGTGCTGAAATCTCACTGTGAATAGAGCCATTGCTGTGTGTCTTGCTGCTTAGCTACAGACTGCAGAACGTCTTATCTTGAAAACTTGATGTTGTGATTGAAGACTAATTTAATTGATGTACTCAGATTTAGGGAGAAAAAAAATCATTATTTGGAAGGCTGTTTGATCATGTGTTTGGGTATGTATAACTTTAAGACAGTTGGAGAAATGAGCTCATGAATCTTGACCTTTGTTCTTTGCCTTGATTATGTGACAGAAAGGCTTCTTCATATATAGCACCATGATTCCTGCTTTAGAAGATTGGATTACAAAGAGATTGTACCTGTGTCTTTCTGAGTCGGTCAAACCACAGCTTCCCCGTGTCATTGTGTCCTGCGCTGTTGTCTTCAAGTTGTAACAGGGAGGCATCCATCCTGGGATACCTAGAGCGAGGGCCTTCCACACTATCACACCTTTTTTTTTTTTTTTTTTTTTTTTGGTTTTTTGAGGTAGGGTTTCACTCTAGCCTAGGCTGACCTGGAATTCACTATGGAGTCTCAGGGTGGCCTCGAACTCACGGCGATCCTCCTACCTCTGCCTCCCGAGTGCTGGGATTAAAGGCGTGCGCCACCACGCCCGGCTCACTATCACACCCTTTTGAGCTGTACCTGCATTGGATGGGAATTGACAAGGCTGGCTCCCTTGGGCTGCCTGTCAGAACTGATCAGAGGCTGTGAGAAGTGGAACCACAACGCACCTCCTCACAGCTGTGAGGGATGGAACCACAACGCACCTCCTCACAGCCGTGAGGGATGGAACCACAACGCACCTCCTCACAGCCGTGAGGGATGGAACCACAACGCACCTCCTCACAGCCGTGAGGGATGGAACCACAACGCACCTCCTCACAGCCGTGAGGGATGGAACCACAATGCACCTCCTCACAGCTGTGAGGGATGGAATCACGACGCACCTCCTCACAGCCGTGAGGGATGGAATCACAACGCACCTCCTCACAGCCGTGAGGGATGGAATCACAACGCACCTCCTCACACCTGTGAGGGATGGAACCACAACGCACCTCCTCACAGATGTGAGGGATGGAATCACAACGCACCTCCTCACAGCTGTGAGGGATGGAATCACGACGCACCTCCTCACAGCCGTGAGGGATGGAACCACGACGCACCTCCTCACAGCCGTGAGGGATGGAACCACAACGCACCTCCTCACAGCCGTGAGGGATGGAACCACAACGCACCTCCTCACAGCTGTGAGGGATGGAATCACGACGCACCTCCTCACAGCTGTGAGGGATGGAATCACGACGCACCTCCTCACAGCCGTGAGGGATGGAACCACAACGCACCTCCTCACAGCCGTGAGGGATGGAACCAAAACGCACCTCCTCACAGCTGTGAGGGATGGAACCACAACGCACCTCCTCACACCTGTGAGGGATGGAACCACAACGCACCTCCTCACAGCCGTGAGGGATGGAACCAAAACACACCTCCTCACAGCTGTGAGGGATGGAATCACGACGCACCTCCTCACAGCCGTGAGGGATGGAACCACAACGCACCGTCCTCACAGCCGTGAGGGATGGAACCACACGCACCTCCTCACAGCCGTGAGGGATGGAATCCACAACGCACCTCCTCACAGCTGTGAGGGATGGAACCACAACGCACCTCCTCACAGCCGGGAGGGATGGAACCACAACGCACCTCCTCACAGCCGCGAGGATGGAACCACAGACGCACCTCCTCACAGCTGTGAGGGATGGAATCACGACGCACCTCCTCACAGCCGTGAGGGGATGGAACCACAAAGCACACTCCTCACAGCCGCGAGGGATGGATCACAACAGCACCTCCTCACAGCGTGAGGGATGGAACCACAACGCACCTCCTCACAGCTGTGAGGGATGGAACCACAACGCACCTCCTCACAGCCGTGAGGGATGGAACCACAACGCACCTCCTCACAGCTGTGAGGGATGGAACCCACAACACGACCTCCTCACAGCCGTGAGGGATGGAACCACAACACACCTCCTCACAGCCGCGAGGGATGGAACCACAACGCACCTCCTCACAGCTGTAGGGATGGAACCACAACGCACCTCCTCACAGCCGTGAGGGATGGAACCACAACGCACCTCCTCACAGCCTGTGAGGGATGGAACCACAACGCACCTCCTCACAGCTGTGAGGGATGGAACCACAACGCACCTCCTCACAGCCGTGAGGGATGGAACCACAACGCACCTCCTCACAGCCGTGAGGGATGGAACCACAACGCACCTCCTCACAGCCGTGAGGGATGGAACCACAACGCACCTCCTCACAGCCGTGAGGGATGGAACCACAACGCACCTCCTCACAGCTGTGAGGGATGGAACCACAACGCACCTCCTCACAGCTGTGAGGGATGGAACCACAACGCACCTCCTCACAGCTGTGAGGGATGGAACCACAACGCACCTCCTCACAGCCGTGAGGGATGGAACCACAACGCACCTCCTCACAGCCGTGAGGGATGGAACCACAACGCACCTCCTCACAGCTGTGAGGGATGGAACCACAACGCACCTCCTCACAGCGTGAGGGATGGAACCACAACGCACCTCCTCACAGCTGTGAGGGATGGAACCACAACGCACCTCCTCACAGCTGTGAGGGATGGAACCACAACGCACCTCCTCACAGCTGTGAGGGATGGAACCACAACGCACCTCCTCACAGCTGTGAGGGATGGAACCACAACGCACCTCCTCACAGCTGTGAGGGATGGAATCACAACACACCTCCTCACAGCTGTGAGGGATGGAATCACAACGCACCTCCTCACAGCTGCGAGGGATGGAATCACAACGCACCTCCTCACAGCTGTGAGGGATGGAATCACAACGCACCTCCTCACAGCTGTGAAGGGATGGAATCACACGCTCCCTCACAGCTGCGAGGGATGGAATCACAACGCACCTCCTCACAGCTGTGAGGGATGGAACCACAACGCACCTCCTCACAGCTGTGAGGGATGGAATCACAACGCACCTCCTCACAGCTGCGAGGGATGGAATCACAACGCACCTCCTCACAGCTGTGAGCGATGGAACCACAACGCACCTCCTCACAGCTGTGAGGGATGGAATCACGACGCACCTCCTCACAGCCGCGAGGGATGGAACCACAACGCACCTCCTCACAGCTGTGAGGGATGGAACCACAACGCACCTCCTCACAGCCGCGAGGGATGGAACCACAACGCACCTCCTCACAGCTGTGAGGGATGGAACCACAACGCACCTCCTCACAGCCGCGAGGGATGGAACCACAACACACCTCCTCACAGCCGCGAGGGATGGAACCACAACGCACCTCCTCACAGCTGTGAGGGATGGAACCACAACGCACCTCCTCACAGCCGTGAGGGATGGAACCACAACACACCTCCTCACAGCCGTGAGGGATGGAACCACAACACACCTCCTCACAGCTGTGAGGGATGGAACCACAACGCACCTCCTCACAGCTGTGAGGGATTGAATCACAACGCACCTCCTCACAGCTGTGAGGGATGGAATCACAACGCACCTCCTCACAGCTGTGAGGGATGGAATCACAACGCACCTCCTCACAGCTGTGAGGGATGGAATCACAACGCACCTCCTCACAGCCGTGAGGGATGGAATCACAACACACCTCCTCACAGCCGTGAGGGATGGAATCACAACGCACCTCCTCACAGCCGCGAGGGATGGAATCACAACGCACCTCCTCACAGCCGCGAGGGATGGAACCACAACGCACCTCCTCACAGCCGTGAGGGATGGAACCACAACGCACCTCCTCACAGCTGTGAGGGATGGAACCACAACGCACCTCCTCACAGCTGTGAGCGATGGAACCACAACGCACCTCCTCACAGCCGTGAGGGATGGAACCACAACGCACCTCCTCACAGCTGTGAGGGATGGAACCACAACACACCTCCTCACAGCTGTGAGGGATGGAACCACAACGCACCTCCTCACAGCTGTGAGGGATGGAACCACAACGCACCTCCTCACAGCTGCGAGGGATGGAACCACAACGCACCTCCTCATAGCTGTGATAGATGGAACCACAACACACCTCCTCACAGCTTTCTTGTGGAAAAAGGGGTTGTGCCGCACGCAAGGCAGAAAAGGTTTATGGAACTGTACTAATTGTTAAGAAAATGGTGGTATGTAAGAAACGGGTATATTTTCAACAGTAATCTTAATGTTGAGTATCAGGAAGAAAGTAAAGCTGCCCTAGATGACAAAATGTCATATAAGATTGTAGCTTAAGGTTTGAAAGTGATTTGTGAAGGATAGGCAGACAGTTAATATTGTTCCCTCATTCTTGAGTTAATAATAGATGTGCAATCATGTTTTAAGAGAAGTGTTGTATAATCTTGGCTTTACCAAATATTCCTTACTCCACTTTCCTCACCTAGGAAATATGCGTAATGACCATGTGGAGGACTTCCTGATTGTGAAGCAGGCACTGCAGTGCTTATGCCTAAAATCACCCCAAACAGCAGCCGTTACTCCAGATTTTCATGTTAACTATGGAAGAATCCTTGTGGTCATTTGTTAGTATTGTGCTATGTTTCTCTGTATGAAATTCTTTCTATGCTCTGAGCCTTCCTAAGTATAATGATTTCTCTTTTCTCAAACTGAATTCTGACCTTTGCAAAAGCCTGGAATTCCCAGAAGACAAGGAATTATCCAACACTTCATGAATGCCCATGCTTATGCTGGGCTGGCCTGCAGCCAGGTGCCAGCAGCCCGCCAGAGTACACACGAGTTTCCCTGTAGCAGAGGCCACATGGTGCTCCTTTCCCGCAGCAGGCTCCCAAGCAGATCAATGGACCCTATGTGTGTAGAGCAGGGAAAGGTCTTGCCATTAGAGTAGGGCACTCTGCTCTATACGATACATCCGTATGTTCCCATGAGCACATGTTTTGTCCTAAAAGACGTCTTTGTCTTGAGGTTCTGCTAGAGGCTATCTAGCACTAAGTGTCAATATTTGGTAGCATTCTCAATAGTTGTATCCTATTAAGATACACTGAGTTTGTGAAAAAACAACAACAACAAAAAACTAATGGTAGTAATGGCCAATTATTAAAATCTTACACACAACATTTTGTTAAAGTGGTATTTGTTAAGGAGTTTCCTGTTGTTACCAGGTTTAAAAACTGACTGAAATCTTTAAACTTTTATTCACTGTCCTTAGAGATCAGAAATTGTAATGTCAACTATTTATATTTTGGGCATTTTAATCAATCATTGTCTTAAGAAAATATTATTTATTCTGCTTGTGTTTTCAAACCTGTTTTCTGATTATTCAATATAGAAATTAAATAAATTAGTGAAAATGAGTTACATTTTGAAAAATTCTTTAGCCCCTATGCAGCAATGCATATAGACAACTAAAATTAAAATAAAATGTTTAGTTTAGAAATTCTAAAACAATTGTGTTGACTTTAACTAAAAAAGCTTAACATTTCCCCAGTCATATTATATTAGCATTTTAAACAGTTTTCTTAATGCCATTTATATCCCAACCAGATGTCAAAGAGGTAATTTAGAAATTATAACTCATTTCTTTCCTTCCATGCATTTAAAATACAAGTGCTACAATGTAATGTTTCATCATAAGGTATTTTCTTCTTTTAGAAAATTGATAATATACCAATCTATGCAATTTCAAATGAAAATAAAGTTATTATATTTTAGAGGCAATGTACATTCTTTACTTCATCCTTGTTTAAATTCAGAAAACCAGTCTGAATTTATTTGCTGCACAGATAGCTGGATTCGCTTATTTTTTTATTATTATAAACAGTATTTTAAACAAGTTCTGTTTCTCCTCTTTTAAAAATAATGTTTTTGCTGTTGGGTGGGTGTCCTTTGAGTTAATCATGGCACCATATCCCTAAATAGCTAAGTATGTATGCCACCACAATTTGGATCCTTTCTTTCTCTGACAAGAAGTGGCAGTTACATTCCTGACCTCACAGTGGCTTTTATTACCTGCACAAGACCTGCATCATATTGGGCCCATCCTTTAAACAATCATAGTGCCATTTTCAACTGTAAGAAATAATTCTGTAGTGCTGTCTGGTGTGTAATATGCAGTCTTTGTGAGTTTCTCCAGTCTTTTAATTCCCCACTCTGTGATGACCTTCTGGATGTCAAGATCCAAGGAAGGAACACACTGCACATCTCCTCTGTTCTAGAATAGTCACTGTTCACAACTTCCTACATCTGGACTTGTTTTATTTCCTCTAATACTGCTCACACCAGTTACTTCATTACAAAAGTGATCATTTCTTGATTTATTAGCTGGTATTTTTGTGAAAGAAAGGGTTTTTCTTTGTCACTTCTTTTCTAAAATGTCACTGTTGTCTCATATTTTTTTTCTTTTTTTTTAGTTAATGGGTTAAAGGCCATTATTATTGTTGCTTGTTTTGATGCTTACATTGCCCCTTTGTCTCACAGGAGTCCCTTGGAGCTGGATTCTGGGCTCTTTATATGTTTTCACGAGGCTATGACAGTTTTTTTTTTTTTTTGCTGTCTGGACCCACAGGGCTTCTCTAGTCGCTCTGCTCTTTCCTTGCTCAAGTTATTGAATCTCTGAATTTAAGCGTCATACTTTATTTCAGTGAGTCGTGTTTGAACACCAGAAATCTGTTCACTAGATGTGCTTCTTGCTACTAAGTTATCACTGCTTACAGGCCTCAATGAAAATGAGAGATGGAAATAAAAATGAAAGTGGGAGATAGTTACTTGTTTTTTAATCCCAAGTTTTATTGCTCATATTTGCTATTCACAGCTTAAATACTATGATGTTTTTCTTTGTCTTGTGCCATCTTCCTGGTTTCCAGTATTACTATATTTCCCTAACAATCTGTCCTATATTATATACCAAACAGTCTTAGTTGGCATTGAGTCTGTCCTACTTCAGATCATCCTTGGTTTCATGGTACAGAGATCGACTCGTGTTACTCCAAAACAATAAAAGAATTTAGCAGGCTCTCGATAGGGATTGCCAGTGGCCTGGAAGGGTGGCTGCTTCGAGCACTGGCTACTCTCTTCTGTCTAGTTTCTTGGCCTTCTTGATTGGTGTCTCTTGTTCAGTTTTAGTGTCTCTACGTTTCATCTCTCACCTCAACCTTCCTAAGTGTAGAGGGAAGTGTTGTGTCATAATTTACCCTCTAAGCAGTAGCACTGCTGTTGGATAGCTCTTGACCCAAGTGTCTTTAGCATGGGTGCCAAGGCCAAGGAAATAGAAAAGCAGCTGTCTGTGTTGCTTTGTTCGGCTGATCTAATCTGTGCATACTTTAGCTTTCATGGACACCGGTACAGTACAAGTGGATTTTCATTTTTCTTTGTATGATGGTAGATTTCTCCACCTAGGCACATTGAAGCTTATGAGTGGTTAGGGAACAAGGTTATAGGCAGGACTTGTCATACTAGAGGCCCTGTGCTCAATACCTAAGACATGCAAAAAAAAAAAAAAAAAAAAAAGATTGGTAAAAAATATATTTAGTCCTCAACTTGCCAGCCAGGAACCTGGCCTCTTTCTGAACAAATGAACGACAATATGCGGTGGCAGGTACTCAGTCATGCCTTGTAGAAGAAGGTTTCAGTTAGTGGAGTGGATATGAACACTCTAGTGAACTTAGAGTGGATTCCTTTAGCTTTCATACAAACGTTACAGGGAAGCAGGACACACAGTACGCTGTGAGCAGCCACACATGTGTTTTGTGTACCACGTCTCTTGATTGCATCATGAAGCCACAGTTCACATAATGAGTGAGTTTTTGTCCGATTACTGATGGTGCTTGGGTATCAACGCACATGATCCTGCGTCCTAGGCTATTGTGAGTTAACGATACACCAGGGCTGTGATGCTAGGAGTGTCATGTCAAGGAAATGAACAATCAGCTCAATTAATCTGAAGTTAGAAAGCAACTTATGTGGCTCACCCACTTTTTTTCATAAGTAAGCTACACAGCCCGAACTTGTTCCACTCTGCTGTCTTACAGGGGCAGGAAAACGCGTAACCCCGCACTGCTTGTTGCAGAGAGAGTATGTGTGTACAGAGTGGATGTATAGCAGAGAGGGTGAAGGAAAGAACTAAGTCAGAGAATTACAGTCAAAAGAGAACAGTGGAAATGCTCATACAGCATCAAAGGACTCAGGCCTCATGGGTGGAGGCAGCTGTGTTCAGGGAGTCCAGGTGACGGCACGTGCTCCAGTGGAGCAGCTGCGGTGGGGCTCGCCCGCGCTGGGCTGCTCTTCCCTGGGCCTGGGGCAGGCAGGCAGGAAACGCAAGAGGACTTGGCTAAAGCTAAATTCTAGCACTCAGGAACCCGAGGCAGGGGGATTGCTGTGAGTTTGAGGCCAGCCTGAGACTTCATAGCAAATTCCAGGTCAGCCTGGGCTAGAACGAGACCCTACCTTGAAAAACAAAACCAACCAACCAAACAAAAAGCTGTATTTGGGTTTATATCAGTTTCTGACATGGTGGCACATACCTGTAATCTCAGCACTTGAGAGGCAGAGGTAGGAGGATTGCAGTGAGTTTGAGGCCAGACTGGGACTACAGTGAATGCCAGGTCAGCCTGGACTAGAGTGAGACCCTACCTCAAATAATAATGAAAAAAATAGATTGTGATATAAGATCTTTTTGATTGTAGTGTCTCAGCTTCCCAAGGAGGTGTATGCCACTCTGTCTGGTTATTGTCTATAAACTGTATGTATGCATACATACATACATACATACATACACACACAGATCTGTTTATTATTCATGATTCTGTGGGCCAGGAGTTTAGGAATGGGTTGAGTGAGACTGACAAGATATCACCCAGGGCTGTGGTCATCTGAAGACTTGCGTGGGGGTGGAGGACAGCTTCCAGCACAGCTCCCTCACTGGCAGAGGGCAGGAAACCGGAGATCCTTGCCTTTGATCCTCCCCACACACTAATTTCAGCATTTTCAAGACGCGAGGCCTAGACTCCTCCAAAACGAGTGATTAATAGAGCAAGAGAAAAACCACATTGTTTTTACAGCATAGTCTCAGTTGTTCCCCTCTGTCACATTTAGAGTCCCCACACTCTTGGGGATTAGAATTAGCTTCACTTTGGAAGGAAGACTCATCAATTTGTGGACATATTTCAGTAGCACAAAAGTTGTCTGCAGTTTTAGTTAAATTTGTGTTTTTTTCCTAAATCCTTAATTAATTAATTAATTAATTTGCAAGCAGAGATATAACAGTAAGGAACAGGCCAACTCAGGTTGTAATTTGCAATGGTGGAATATTTAGTAATATTTTTTCTGCTTTTGTTATTTTGCTTTTGGTAAGAGGAGTGCATAGGTATAGATGTACTGCAGATGCTAATGTTTAGAGAATATGAGGGAAGGAGTTTATGGGCATTCTTTGTAGTATTTTTGTAAATCTTAAATTATTTCAGAATACAAAGTTAAAACTCAAGACTGCATGACTACGTCGTCAAAGATAATGACTTGAATTCAAGGGCTTGTGTGGCATCTTCTGTTGTAATGAGTCTGGAACTTTTTTTGCATAAGTTTAGACAGAGCTGGCTTTTCTGTATGTGTTATGCTGAAATAAATACCATTTATTTATATTCCTTTTTAAGCATAACTTATTCTTTATCTTAACTTCTGCACATACATGTTGATAACTATCTCTAGTTCTTTTCTGAAATAGTTTTATTGAGATGAAAGTCATATGCCTTACAATCCACTCATTTCAGGCACACAGTTGAATGGCTTCTAGAATAATCACAGATTCCCTATAATTGTATAATTTTGTATTATTCTTTTTTTTTTTTTTTTTTTTTTGGTTTTCAAGGTAGAGTCTTGCTCTAGTCCAGGCTGACCTGGAATTCAGTAAGTACATAGTCTCAGACTGGTCTTGAACTCACAGCAATCCTCTTACCTCAGCCTCCCAAGTGCTGGGATTAAAGACTTGTGCCACCATGCCTGGCCAATTTTATATGATTCTATAAAGAAACCCTACGCCCTTTCTCAGTTCTCTCCATCTGAGCTCCCCTAGGCACTAATTTACTTTCTATTGCTGGAGCTTTTCCTATTCTACACACTGATATAAATGGAATTATTCACATCTTCACTTCTTCGGTGATGGCGATTCAGTAACTGCAGCTTTCTTGTTGAGCCATTTAAGTAAATAGCCACAAAATGTTGTATTCATTAAAAATTTGAAAAAAATTAACAAGTATCAAACAGACTAATAATTTAAGGGCATTACATTGTAGGTCAGGAAAATGAACAGAATAATTTCGAAGCCATGGTGTATACCTTGGCTTTTCTGTATGTACTGAGCTCAAGTAATACTTTCTCTATATTCTTTTCTAAGCATAAATTATCCTATATGTTAGTTTTCATAATGCACACATGTTGATAGAGCCCTTGGAGCCTCCTATTTTTCTTACTGAAGAGAATAAGTTGTTTCTTTTCCATGTAGAGTAAACATTATTTGCTTGCTGGTTGGTTATTCACACCTACCCTACTCCTGGGTTGTGAAATGATTTTATAGTCTTGTCACTTCTTGGCCATCATCTTCTGTGCAGTGCCCACAGGGGACTACAGTCTCCCTCCTTATCGCTGCTCCAGTGTGTCATTGATGGAGTTAAATTATTCTGTTAGGAACAAAGCAGCAGGTCGTCCTCAGATTCTGAAAATTGTTAGCTTGCCTGTAGTAGCTACTAGTCTCTGGCTTTCAACTTATGAACACAACACAAATTTGTCCCAACTGCAGACCAATCAGAAGTTGTTTTCTCTATAACTAGTCTCTTTCTTTCTCATTGGTGGTTTAATAATTTATTATTATTTATTCTCACAACCTTTCTCCATGCTCATAAAGCATATACAGCCATACACTTATATTTTATTTCTTTTTTAGAAACAAGATTATATATTGTTTCTGTAAATAATTACTGTTATTTACTGCATTGAGTTATTTTTTAGCTGATACTGAGATTTTTCATTTTACTTATAAGGAAAAGAAAAAGCCAACACATTAGTTCTCAAGAAAAAAAAAAGAGTATTTCAGTTTCTTTAACAATTAGCATTTGGTTTTACCAGATAGAGCTTTAAGCTATAAGTCAAAGAAGTTATAACCAAAACGTAAAAATATAAAACAATTTTCATATTGCTTTACCCAGGTGCTTAACTTGATATATTCAAAGTTAAGCATATTATTTCCTACTACATGTTTTCTGTTCTTTGTTTTCTCCAATGAAAATCAGAGATCATGAGTCCAGAAATTTGGGAATATAGAGCTTTCTCTCTTATTTCCTCTCCACATTTCTCTATCAGTTCTTTAGTCTTGGAGGATTATAGAAGACAACTTACTATTTTTAAATCTTGGAGAAAAGGAGCAACTATTTACTGGAATGAGCTGAACTTCCACCTTAGGGAAATTCATATGTGAAGAAAAGAAGGACCTCTTTACAGAAATAATCTAGCATTAAATGAAGAAGGAACGCTACATGAAAATCACTATTGTCCAACATTTAATGCTATCTAGGCAATGATCACTAATTGATGTTAACATTAAAAAAAGATGGAAAAATACTTTCATCTGGGCATGAAGACATACTCCTGCAATTTCAACATTCAGGAGTTTGAGGCCAGCCTGGGTACATAGCAAGACATTGTCTCAAAAACAAAGAAGCAGATAACAAGACTCGCTCTCAAAGATAACAAGTGGTAAAACAAGAAAATTTAAAGAAGGGAAACAGGGATGAGGAGATGGCTCAGTTGGTAGTTTTTGCCATGTAAGCATGAGGATCTGAGTTTCATCCCTAGAACCCACATTAAAAGAAAAAAAAGCCAGACCTGATGGTGCATACTTGTAATCCCAACAATGGGAGATTGGGACAGGTAGGTGGTTGGCACTCCCTGGTCGGCCATTGTAACCTAATTGGTGAGCTGCAGGCCACTGAGAAACCCTGTCTCAAGCAAGTACCTGAAGAGAATGACACTTGCTGTGTCGTCTCGCCTACACACACACACACACACACACACACACACACACACTAAGAAAAGAAGAAAAAAAAATCACATTTTATGTGCCTGAATCATCATAGTCATATGGATGTAACTTTCATTGTAAAGCAAAATACAAATAGACCAAACAATACCATCAGAATGTCATCATAAGAATTTAGATGGTGAAACCACAGAACAATTGATCAGTGATTTCAACAAATATTACCAGCAAGAGAGAGGTAGGGAAGGGAAAGAGGGGAACCTTTAACTTAAAAGGGACAAAGGATGTGTATCAGTCGCTGCAAGGCATTGACTTCATTGGAAACAAGCTATAAGTACATCAATACATTATTGGGAAAATTGTGTACTCCCATCCCCCATGACAGTGTTTGCTATGAAATACGAAGTTGTTTAGGCTTGACTTCCAAATAATTTACTGTAAGAAGAATGGGTAGAGATGTAGATAGAAAATTTTGTGAACTGGTAGCTATCAAAGCTGGGTGATGTTTATAATGCATTTCATTATACTTTCCTGTCTGTGTTTTAATTAGAACTATAAAAAACAATGTCCTATTAAGTAATGTTAAGAACTATTCTAAATAGCTAAATATGCAGAGATTCATATTTCAAGTGAAGTTTTCCTTATATCAGAGATGTAATTATGTCCCTCAGACACACAACTCCTAATCTCCAAGTGGGAATCAATATTGGAGAAACACTGGTGATAATTCCTGGCCACCAAGCCCCCATTGCTGTACCCCAGTAGAATGCACACAATCCTTCCAGTCTGACAATGATGTGGGCCCTGACTGATTTCCAAATGAAAGAAGAGACCATGGATCTATGAGCCTTCTCCTCAGCTCACTTTCTGTGGCCTTCAGCAACTTTCAATATGGTCTTATTATAGAGTCATTGTGTCAAGTGGAAACTATGGTTTTTCTGATTAAATCAATATTTTCTAATCTCTTAGTTAAAACCCCAGCATAGTTTTACATGAACTCCTGGAGGTGACCTTGGGTATTTTGTGATCTGGGGAGACATCTACACAGAGATTAGGTGGCACTCTGGGTTATTTAGTGACCAAGCAGTTCTTGAATCAAAGAGGGCTATTACCTGCCAGATTTGCTCTGCTAGCTACAGCATTTAGTCCTGTTACCATTCTTGGATCCTGGTCCCTATGTGAACTCAAGTTCATAAAGGGTAACTTGTCTTAGCTTCCATTACCGGTTAGTTGTGAAACTTGAATTTTCACTTATTTCATTTTCAAAACCTTTTTTTTTCTAAATTGTACAATCTCTACTAAATTATTAGCAGCTTTGTACATATTTAAAAATTACATGGATTTGAATGTATTTGGAAATGTTCAGGTTTCTGTAATATTCTGTTGAATTTTAAACTTTATTATCCTCTGTCTTGTGGGGGACATGGAGATACCAATGCTTCTCCATGCTGTGCTGTAATGAGTATGAAGAAGTAGAAATCCTGTTGTGCATTCATTTAAACAAATAAAAGGATAATGATGTATCCCATGCATAGTCAATGCGCAGACTATGAAATAGTTCTGTGAAACTAGTACGGAGACATTCACTGTACTAAGTTAAAATTCAGTGACAAGAACGTCAGGTGTTGAGTACTTGGCACTGGCTTTACCTCGAGCTGTGTCTTGAGAAATCTGCTGCGAAATGAGAGGCTCTGGATGCATTGGCTGATCTTCACAGCATATCTGGAGCTGTTTTCAGGCCACAGCTTCTTGGCCATGTCAGCATCTATATTGCCTCCACTTAGAAATGCCTTAGTATACCATGGCAGGAAGAGAAACTTACAGTGTGAAAATGACCAACAAAATGATCATATTATAAACTTTTGATATTCTTTAATAATTTTGACTGGAAGAAAATATACACCAATAGCTGACAATACAAAGTAAACTATAACCCAATGACATTCTACTTTCCTTTTTTGGTCATACTTATAAAACTAGTTTCTTGACAGAAAGTTTTGCTACTTCTGATTGATTTAGTTTTAAATATCAGGGTACACAGATATTTATGTTTTTCTATAGACACCTATGGTAATAGTGGGCTAGACTTACCACCTCCATTTACATAGCACTCAAGGGTTTAGGCTGGCATGGTGCCCGGGGTCAGAGGCTGGTGCTTTGTAAACACATGCAGTGTCTGTGCTGCCTTTCCTATTATCGTTCATCCTTCAGTCTGATAGAATACTTGGGTCACTTGTACCCAGTAGAATATGGGAATAGTGGTGCCAGTGTCATCATGGCTAGATCAAGAAAGGTCGTGTAGCTTATGCCTTGTGGGGACCTGTGGTTTTGGAACCCTGAGTTAAAAAGAAATTGGATTCTCTTGAGGCTTCTGTTGTACAAGGAAGTCAGACCACATATGGTGACCACCTGAGTGTTCTGCCAACTGCCTCAATATCTCTGTTCATAAAATTGTCAAGTACTAGACAGGTGAGTGAAGGTGTCTCCAGGTAATTCCAACCTTATTGTCAAGCCACATAGCTATTGCATATTAATAGTTGAGACACTGATATCATAGAACAGACACGCTGTCCCTATTGTGTCTCATTTGAGTTTCTGACTTATAGAATCCATAAAACAAATAAAATAGTTGTTTTATAGCATTAAATTTTGAAGTGGATTGTTACCTAGCAATAGTAAGTCACTGCACCAGGATCCAGGCTCCTTCCCTCACATTGGTTTTCTTTCATATGCCTTCTCTGTTGCAATGATCCTCAGAAGTAGTGCTGTCCCTTCCCCATGATAATGTTCCTCAGACGTAGTGTTGTCCTTTCCCTGTGGTAATGCTCCCAGAAGTAGTGCTGTCTGTCCCTTACCTCTGGTAATGTTTCTCAAAAGTTCTGTCACTTTTTTTTCCCTTACCTCTAAGTAAGCAGAATGTGTCGACATCTACCTCCTCAGGAATGAACTTGTTTCTTTGATACAGGAAAATTCATACAAATTTGGATAAAAATTCTGTTTTTCTACCATTGTTTCTCCTTTTGGTCGGTTCTTTTAATTAGAGTCTCACTGTAGCCCAGGCTGACCTGGTGCTTGCTTTGTGGTCCCAGGCTGGCCTTGAATTCATTGGTTCTCCTACCTCTGCCTCTCAAGTGCTGGGATTAAAGGCATGCACCACCACACCTAGCTGCCATCATTTTTTAAAAATTTATTTATTTGAGAAAAGAATATGGGAGGACCAGGGCCTCCAGCCACTGCCAGTGAACTCCAGATGCATGAACCACCATGTGTATCTGGCTTACGTGGGTTCTGAAGAATCGAACCTGGGTCCCTAGGTTTCACAGGCAAGCACCTTAACCACTAAGTAATTTCTGCAGCCCACCATTGCTTTTTTTTTTTTTTTTAAGTAGGGTCTCACTCTAGCCCAGGATGACCAGGAATTCACTATGTAGTCTCAGTCAGGGTGGCCTTGATCTCAGAGTGATCCTACTACCTCTGCCTCCTAAGTGCTGGGATTAATGGCATGTGCCACCACAGCTGGCTTCACCATTGCTTTTTGACACTATACTTTGTCAGTGATGTGTGTCTCTGTGGTGATTTGAATGTAGGATAAACACATAAAGTCATGTGTTTGAATACATAATCCCCAGTTGGTGGCCCTACTTGGAACCTCTCTTAGGATGTGAATTGCAGTCAGGTTTGCATTGCTGGCAGAAATCAACCAACCAAGAGCAGCTTGTGGAAGAAAAAAAAGGTTTATTTTGGCTTATAGCCTCAAGGGGATGGTCCATGATGTCAGGGGAAAATGATGGCATGAGCAGAGGGTGGACATCATCTCCTGGCCAACATCAGGTGGATAATAGCAACAGGAAAGTGTGCCAAACACTGGCAGTGGGACACTGGCTATAATACCCATAAGCCTGCCCTCAACAATACACTGCCTCCAAGAGGCATTAATTCCCAAATCAACATTAGCTGGGAACCTAGCATTCAGGACACCTAAGTTTATGGGGGACACCTGAATCACACCACTACAATGTGGAACCCTGCTGGAGGAGTTGTGTCACTGGGGGTGGGGAGGGCTTGTGGTGTTCTTCCTGTCTCTACTTCCTGCATGCTGATGTGAAGATGTGACGCAGGCTTCCTGCTGCTCCCATGCTTTCCGCACCCTAATGGACACTTCCTCTTGAAACTAAGCCACAATCAACCCTTTCCTTCCATAAGTGGCTTCTGGTTGGGTATTATGTCCCAGCAACGAGAAAATAACTAACGTAGGATTTCCAAGGACACTTCCATTTTATTTTATTTTATTTTTTATGAGAGAGAGAGGGGAAGAGTTGGTGCACCAGAGCCTCTAGCCACTGCAGTCCTACTCTAGATGTGTGCGCCACCCTGTGAACTTGTGTCACTTTGTGTGCATATGTCACCTTGTGTGTTTGGCTCGTGTGTGTTCTGAGGAGTCAAACTGGGTCCTTAGGCTTTGTAGGCAAGTGCCTTAACCGCTAAGCTACCTCTCCAGCTTACCAGAACATTTTTAAAGGAGCTTTGAAGTAGCAAGTTTGCTGGGAAACATTGTATGTTGGTTTGGATTGCAGTTGTCTAATAATCATACCGCTTAATGAAAGAAAATAATAGTGGCTTCAAGGGAATGCTTATTTTTCTCTCACATTACACAAATCCAGCAAAAGGCATTCCAAGGCTGGCTTGGTTAGAACCACCAGTGTCCGTGACCTAGGCTCCTTTAATGTGTTCCCACAGGCCTGGGCTGCTGCCTGTTCCCAAGGATGGCCCTGCGAGCTGCCCCTCGCAGTTTGCCCCTCGCCCTCCCCCCAGCTGGTAGAAAGGAGGAAACAGGGAAGAAAGGGCAAGGAAAGTTTTTGGAAGTTGCCAGATAATACTCGTGCTTACGTTTTGTCTACCAGAACTTTGTCATTTGGCCACATCTCACTGAATGCATGGCTGAAGCATGGTTTTCTTCCAGGCTATGCCCCATGAAAATTGGCATTTCTGTCACAATGGACTATGGCAAGCGTCAGAAGCAGGCTCTGCCTCACACCATAGGTTTGAAAAGATCTATGATTTGCTAATCTCAGCCACCTTACATGTTGCACTTCAAACAAAAAGTGGTTAGAAATTGCGAATGAGTTTTAAGAAAGTGGCTATTTACACTTGTGCTCACATAAGACTTGCAGTGCCTCTTTTCTAATTATTATCAACCCTTGAGTTTGTAAGGACATTTGATGTTCACTGGCAGTCTCGACGCTCGTGTGTAGACTGTCACTGTTTTAACCTCAGTGCTGAAAGCCTTCCCTGAAAATAACAATCCCATTTCTGGTATGCATAGAATAGGGCCATCTGTTGCTGTTTCTCAGTAGTTCTCAGTGAGATTGTTGGACGTCCTACTCTTCTGTAAGTGTACGTATGTATTTGCTCCCAGAAATATTCTTGTCCTTTTGTTTTAGAACTGAGTCGGTCTGTATGAATGGAGCTCTTCAGGGAAGAGCTTGAGCTTGTTCCAGTGCGTGACTCTGTTGATAAGCAGACCCTCTTCTGTTACAGCCCTTTCTGGTTCAGAAAAGTAATTGCCTCTGAGTATCTTCTAAGTAGCTGACATTATTCAGGACTTATGAAATAAAGAATGTAGGGGCCGGGCGTGGTGGCGCACGCCTTTAATCCCAGCACTCGGGAGGCAGAGGTAGGAGGATCACCGTGAGTTCGAGGCCACCCTGAGAATGCAGAGTGAATTCCAGGTCAGCCTAAGCTAGAGTGAGACCCTACCTCGAAAAACCAAAAAAAAAAAAAAAAAAAAAAAAAGAATGTATGTTTTAATTTAAATGCTTTATACATAACTAGTTTGAATATTATAGAGTAATCTTTAGAGACCTTTGAAGGAGACCCTTAAAGCATTTCATCGTTGAAATAAATTTATCAATTCATTTCAGTTTCTGGGTGAGGTTGTCGAACACCAGAAACTACACCAGGTAGTCTGCAGTAAATGGGCCACATGGTGGTGCCCTTGTGTAGAAAAATGGTACAAAATTGAACAGAAATCTGCCTTCAATGTGAGTGTCAGGATGTTTTGTTTATACTTTTATAGAGGTCAGCATCTGTCACTAGCTTAAGGACAGGTTTATTCTGGCTTGCAGTTACGTTGTGGTGGGGAAGGCACGGCAGCGGGAACAGCTGGCCTCCACTGCTGGATAGACTTACTTCCTTTTCTAAACTTTGATAAATAAGTCGCGTTTCCCCCAGAGATCCCCGGGAATGGTATGTGTCACTGTTCAGTATTTAGTTTCTTTTTCCTTCGTGTTGCTGGAAGCGGCAAGGCTGGCCCCTGTGGCCCGGGAGCAGTGGCGAAGCACTGTTGTGCTGTGTGTCCCGTGCCGCCCTCACGCTTGCCAGAGTCCAGCTAGAGCTGCCGTGCCGGGGGCTCGAGTGTAGAATGTCCCCCAGAGCTGCTGTGTTGAACGCTTGGGCTCTCGCTTATGGTGCTGGCTTAGGAAGGGTGTGGGAATCCAGGAGGTGGAGCTTGCTGGAGGAGGCGGGTCACTGGGGCTGGTCCTTGAGGTTTTATGATTGAGCCTCGCTTCTTGCCCTGATTCCTGACTGTGGATACAGTGTGCGCAGCTGGCCTCCGGCTCCCGCTGCCAAGCCTTCCCCACCGTGAGGAGACTGTAAGGCAGAATAAGCCTGTCCTTACGCTGCTTGCCCTCAGACCTTGGGTTATAGCCGTGAGAAAGGTCACCAGCGTGTGCCTTCGCTGCAGCTGCGGAGCGCGTCTACTTCACGGATGTGCATCCACGGCACGTGCCCTGCTGCTGCTTCCAAACTTCATTTTCTTGTGCTCACACTTTTTTGTATCTTCCAAAGAGTCTTCTTCAGAGGAATTTGGTAAACATGATGAGAACTCGGGTTTCAGAGTGTCTCATGGGTCTGTCTTCATGCGGTCTCTAGAGCTGCTGGAGATGAGCAGAAGCCCCGAGGCATGCTCCTAACGCTTCCACTAGGTTACACGAGTGTCTGCAGGCCAACCCGAGAGCACGGGACGCGCCACGAGCACGGGACGCGCCACCATCTCGCGCTAAGCACTCTCTTAGGTGTGTAGTCTTCCACATCTCTTTTCAGGTGCCCTACCCACATGCTACCCGGATGTGCCTATCCTGGCTTCCCGAACCCCTTTGCACCGGACAAGATGTTTCCCTGGTCCTGCGTCACCAGTGCTTAGCGCAGGTCACTGTGCTCTCAAGAGCTGCTGGAAGGATGAGTGCTGCCTTCCTAAACAGACCGACCCACCTCAAGAAGGATGGCTACACCAGCGCTTAAGCATCTGTAAATCCTTAGGTTCTTTGGATCTCAGCTTTCATAGGAAACATAATTTAAGCCATTATCAACTTATTTATACACAAATAAAATGCAGACTATGTTTATATAGTTTTAATGATTTGCTTCTTTTAGTCACTAGGTGTCAGGTTATGCCTGAAGGTTAAACTTCAGTAATTTCTCTGCTGTCCTCTGGCTCTTTTTCTTTTGGAATAGATTTGCACTGAGTCAGACCTCTAATTTGCTCCTCGTGCCTGCGGAGACTTTTTAAAACACTTCATCATTGAAATAAATTTATTTTATAAGTTTCATTACAGTTACTGGGCAGAAGTTGCGAGCACCCAGCTAGTCTGTTGTAAATGGGCCACATGGTGGTGCCCTTGTCTGTGAAGAAGCCCAGAGGCATGAGGAACATTCCTCTGCACTTAAAATGATTGCCTGAGACCAGGATTTCCTGTTAACCTGCATTTTCAAGATAACGCTAGTGGAAGCTGGGAGTGGTTAGTGGTGTTGTGTGGGTGGGGGAGGGGGTGAGCCATTTTTAAAGAACATTTGTTCAATGGAGAAGTTTGCCTACATAAATAAATAGAAATTCTGTGATACAACCCCCCTCCTTTGGAAAACATAAATAATAGACCTTCAAGAAACAAGATGAAAATAAAAGTCACCAGTAATCTCACCATCCAGGTTTAGTTTCAATACTAATGTTGGCGTATTTCCTCATAACTTCCTCCTTATTGAGCATCTTGAATTGTATTTGTCAATGGTCGTTTCTATCTAAACAGACGTCTTTATCAGTATTTAGTTCATGATGGCATAATTTGATTTTCTGGGTATACTGTGAATGACTTGATTACTGTATTTTTCTTAAATATATAAAATATATGCTTGCACTTTATTTATTTAATTTAATTTTAATTTATTTATTTGAGAGAGAGAAAGAGAGAGGGGAAGAGACAGAGAGAGAGAGAGAGAGAGAGAGAGAGAAAGAGAGAGAGAGAAAGAAAGAGAGAATCGTCACGCCAGGGCCTCCAGCCACTGCAATCGAACTCCAGATGCATGCTTCCCCTGTGGGTCCTGGAGAATTGAACCAGGATCCTTTGACTTAGCAGGCAGATGCCTTAACAGCTAATCCATCTCTCCAGTCCTATTTTATTTATTTGAGAGAGAGAGAGAGAGAGAGAGAGAGAGAGAGAGAGAGAGAGAAGAGAAAGAGATAGAGGATGGTTGGGTGCGCCAGGGCCTTCAACTGCTGCAAATGAACTCCAGAAGCATGTGCCACCTTGTACATCTGGCTTACATAGGTCCTGGGGAATCGAACCTAGGTCCTTTGGTTAGCTTGGCTAAGGATATGTCCATCTACTTTTTCACAAAACCAATTCTTTTTTTGATTTGTGTATTGTGATCTTTATCATTTCTTTCCATCTTTTGGGTTTGGGATTGGTGTCTTGTTTTTTTAGCACCTTAAGCTGCATAGTTAAATTGTTTATTTGATATCACCTAGAATTTTTTTTTTCCAAAGTAGAGTCTTGCTCTAGCCCAGGCTGACCTGGAATTCACTATGTAGTCTCAGGTTGGCTTGGACCTCACAGCAATCCTCCTACCTTGTCTTCCTGATTGCTAGGACTAAAGGCTTGCACCACCATACATGCCTGGCAGAGAGAGAAAATGGGCCTCCAGCTGCTGCTCAGGAACTCCAGACACAAGCGTCACTCAGAATTTTTTTGTTAACATTTTTAAAGTTTATTAGCACACGTGTATGTGCATGCATGCGAAAGAGAGAGAGAGAGAGAGAGAGAGAGAGAGAGAGAGAGAGAGAGAGACAGACAGAGAGAGAGAGAGAGAGAAAGAGACAGAGAATAGGAGTGCTTAAGCTGGGCGTGGTGGCGCACGCCTTTAATCCCAGCACTTGGGAGGCAGAGGTAGGAGGATCGCCGTGAGTTCAAGGCCACCCTGAGACTCCATAGTGAATTCCAGGTCAGCCTGGGCTAGAGTGAGACTCTACCTCAAAAAAACCAAAAAAAAAAAAAAAAAAAAAAAAAAAAGAGAATAGGAGTGCCAGGGTCTCTAGCCAGTGCAAACGAACTCAAGACACAATGCACCACCATGTGCATCTGGCTTATGTAGGTTCTGGGGAGTTGAACCTGGGCTGAGATCTCCAGCCCCATCACTCAGAACTTTTAATATGAGCACTTATGGCTGTAAGTTTTCGTCTTAGGACTGCCTTAATTGTATCCCAGAAGATCTGATAGGTTATGTGATCATTTTCATTAATTTTTATGAAGTTAAAATTTTCTCCTTGTTCACTTGTTCAATGATCCACTGTTAATTTAATATTTTATTCTGTAGTCTCTAAGTACATGTATAGTTACTAAATTTTCTCTTGCTTTAGTTTCTAGTTTTATTTCACTATGTTCAGGTAGGATACAAGGAATTATGTCCATGTTTGTTTTTGCTCTTCTCTGGTCATATGTGTTTTTGGTTCTCAATGCCTTGTATGTTTGTCTGGAAACATCTCTCTCTAGGTTGGAGAAATTTTCTGCTACGACCTCATCCAATAATCCTTTAATTCCTTTAGAAGTTATCTCAGCTCCTTCTAGGCAGTGTGTTTGGTGGTTTGGTCTCTTGAACGTATCCCAGACTTCTGGGAAGTTCTGCTTGTGTTCCTTGGACTTTTTTTCTTTACATGTGTCTGTGTGTATTGTTGTCTCCACTCTGTCCCCATCTCTGCAGTTCTTTTGCATGGTCTTGTGTGTTGGTAATGCTCTGTTGTGACTTTTATTTCATCGTTTGTTACTTTCATCTCTCGAATTCCTGTTTGGTTGTTTCCCCACGTTTCAGTATCATTTACTTGGGAGAATGTCTTATAATGTCCCGAATGGATTGCCTTAGTTCATTCATCTACTTGATGGAGTCTTCTATATGATTGCTGATCCTTTTTGGAAATGGGATTCTGTGTGAGTTCTCCCTATAACATTTCCCCATCTCTGTGATTTTTGGCTTCTATTATTGGGAAGTTGGAAGCTGGAATGGGTCATGGTGGGCTGATTTCTTACATTCTCTGTGTCCCTCCTTGTGTTTTTCACATCTGTTCAAGGTTACCTCCCTCCTTTCTAGTACTATTTGGTGGTTTGTTTTGTTTCTTGTGGGACCACTTTACTTAGTGACACACTGCTTGTAGCTATTAAGATGAGTCACATTTGTGCTCCACTCCTATTTGTGAGCAAATCTGGTTATGCTCAGTTTAGAGGACTTTTTTCCACTAATTTGGGATCCTGGGTGAGGCTTAGCAGTAGTGGAATGATGCTGGTTTGCATGTGATGCTGATGCTGAAGGAGACCCTGAACTGACAGTACCACTCTGGCCAGGGAGAACAGGTGGTGTCTCGGGTGCTGGCTGGCCTCTCCCACGCAGGGTGGGAGGGCAGGGTCGGGTAGCGCTGCTTCGTGCTGGAGGTGCTGCCTGCATCTCCTGCGTGGGCTGCAGTGATGAGATTCTGATTTTCAGCAAGTGTGCTGGCTGCCATCTTCCACATGGGCTGAGTGGGCAGTGTTGAGTATTTTCCTACATATATATATATTTTGATGATCTTACATTTCAACTAATAGTTAATAATAATAACAATAGCTAATACATGTTCACTATTATCAGAAAAAATTGTATTTAGTGTTGACACGAATATTTTCTTATGTAGCTCTTATCCTGAAATTTGGATTTTCCTTAGACTTTCTCCCAGAGCTGATAGTATCAGTGGTTATTAGCATGGATTCCTGGCCCAACTTCCTGGATTTGAATCCAAGTTCTCCAGTCATCAATTTTCTTTTCTCTTCTTTTTATATTTAATTTTTTTATTAGCATACAGCAAATTAGATTTCAAACAAATGTTTGTTTCCTCTCCTCCCACTTCTCCCTTTGTGTAAGCTCCCCATAAGCCCTTTCTTTGCTCTCATGCTACATAGTTCCTTTGGTTATCTTCCTACCTTCTCATCACCTCTTGTTCCCTTCTGTAGTCTGTCTAGGTATATATATCCTATATCCACTCTTGGGATCCTTTTATTTACACAAACACAAATGTCAAAAGTAAAGGTCCATATATGAGGGAAAACATGAGATTTTTGTCTTTCTGGGTCTTCATTGCCTCACTTAAAATAACTTTCCCTCTACTATACATTTTCCTGCAAATATCATATACTCATTTTTCTTTGCAATTGAATAAAATTACATTGTGTATATATGTGTGTTTTCATTATCCAGCCATCAGTTGATAGATGTTTAGGTTAATTTCATTTCTCATTTATTGAGAATAGAGCAGCAGTGAATACAGACTGGTCCCATAGTCTCAGGTATTTTTTTATAATATATTTTATTTATTTATTTGAGAAAGACAGAGAGACAGAAAGAAAGGATGAGCACGCCAGGGCCTCCAGCCATTGCAAACGAACGACAGATGCATGCATCCCCGTGTGCATCTGCTTATGTGGGTCCTGGAGAATCGAACTGGGATCCTTTGGCTTTGCAGGCAAACACCTTAACGGTTAAGCCATCTCTTCAGCCCAGCCTCAGGTATTTTTGATTAAGCTTCCGACTTAGTCTCCAGCAGACAGAGCCCTGACAGAGGAGGTCTTCCACTGGTGGCAAATCTTGACCCAGCCCTGAGGTGTTTTCAGAGAGCCAGCGTGAGCTTTGGCCGCTTGTTTTCTCTCTGCTATGATGTATGTTGAAGTGAACTAGCTGCTTGCACCATGTTGAAGCTTTCCCTGGAGTTTGTAAGCCTGTAATAATAGGCTGCTTCTGGTTGGGTGTTTGTCCCCACAACAAGAAAGTAATTGCAACAGAAAATGGGTACCAGATATGGGACATTTCTGTGATAAATCTGATCATGTTTTTTATGATCTTTTAAAATGTGTTTGTAGGAGGAATCTGGAAGGATTTAGTATTGATATAGGGACTTATTTAGTATTTATTAAGTCTGGAGAAGCCTTGCAGTGCTCTAAGCAGATTACTATGGGTTATTCTGGTGAGAATTTGAAAATGCTAAATGCAGAGAGAATTTTGGACTATAAAGTCTTGTCTTAGGGAGTTTCAAAGGGGAAGGAGAGAACTTTGTTGGAACCGGGCTGCTGGCAGAAAGGCAGTCTGTGTTCCACCCATGCCCTGAGAACTTGAGCAAAGTTGAGCTTAAAAGTAATGGACTGGGTGTGTTTGTCAGAAAGTATAGAATAGAAATATATGAAAGATGTACAGTTTATTGCAGGAAAAATCAAGCAAGTTTGAAATTATAGACACAGACTCTAGTTTTAGACTTAAACTGAAATTGTTAAGGAGATTAGCACTATTAGGGGTGGGCCAATTGTTTTGTATTAGAACAGTGCTAAAGATGCCTGGAGAAATAAAACCGACCCATGGAAGGCTCAAAATGGTAAGAGTGCAAATTTATGGAAAGGAAAAGGCCTGAAGGAAGAATTTTGAAGGAGTACATTGCTCTTCAAAAATTAAGCTTTATTTCCCCCCCCCCTGGAATTACAAATTTGACTGTCCACCTGGTACTGGTTTTGGAAGCATGAGAAGTACAGGGAAGTGGATCATGAAATACATCAGTTATAGGAGCTGCTGACATGTGACAATGTGAAGCAGGATTGAAATCCATACAGGATGCTCAGTAAGGCCATTGTATGGAGCTATGAAGATGAACCGTGGGTTGCAGTGGAGACCCTAGGTGATGCGAGGACTGTGGAACAGCTGTTACGGTGAGCTGCTGGCTCAGGATGAAGCTGCTGGCTCGGGATGAAGTTTTTCCTGGGCTGTGAGCAGCCAAGCTGGAGGGGTGGAATTAGAAATCCAGATACTTCATCACTAGTTATAGATGTTGGACTTGGAAATGCAGATATTTGATGTTTGCCTGATGGTTATTGATCTTGCATTTGCCCATTCTCCTGTTTTTTTTTTTCCAGTGGAAAGTTTACTCTGTTTCATTATGTGTTGGAAATATATAACTTGTATTTTAATTTTATAGGGCTGACAGCTAACAGACTGTCTTGAGTCTCAGATGAGACTTTGGACTTTTGAACAGTGTTAAAGTTGATAAAGATGATGTGGATGTTTGAAGCTGGAATGAATGCATCTTGCCTTCGTGAGTCCATGGGACTAGGGGAGAAATGTGGTGATTTGAATGTAAATTACCCCATAGCCTGGAGTTTTTTTTTTTTTTTTTTTTCATTTTGTTTTCTTGTTTTTTCAAGGTTGGGTTTCACTCTAGCCCAGCCTGACCTGGACTTCACTACATAGTCCAAGGTGGCCTTGAACACTAGGTGATCTTCCTACCTCTGCCACCTGAGTGCTGGGTTTAAAAGCGTGTGCCACCACACTCAGCAAAATTAATCTCTGTGGGTATTTTTGATTGACCTTCCTATTTAGTCTCCGGCAGGCAGAGGCCTGCTGGATGATGTGTTTCACTGGTGGTGGATGTTGAGTCCAGGCCTGGGTTGTTTTTAGAGACCCAGCTTGAGCTCTGGCTGTCCGTTCTCTCTGCCACGGATGTACGATGAAATGAACTAGCTTTCTGCATCGCGATGAAGCTTCCCTTGGAATCTGTCAGCCTGAAGCAAACCATTTCCTCCCATAAGTTGCTTTGGGTCAGCAGTTTGTTTTAGCAATGAGAAGGTAACTGCAAAAATGCCTCAGTTTCTTTATCTGCAAAACAGGAATAGTGGCCATCCATCTTGAAAAACACAATGAAATGCTTATATCATGGCCTGGTATGTCATAAGCACCATGTCAGCATGAAGCATTGTGACTACGGAAACATGATCATTACGAGTGGTTTGAAGGCTTTTGGTCAGTATTACCAAATTCCTGGAAGGTTGTACTATGGGGACCCCCCCCCCCACGTTTTGTAATATCTTACAGTATCAGTTGTTCCACACATTTCATTATTAACAAAACTTCATAATGTATTTCCCCTTATTTCCACATCATCTTTGCCCTTTGCTCTCCTTGCTCTTATTTTTGTGACATAAATTATTTGTTAACAATTTTTAGGGCCTAGACATGTTTCTCACATTATAATCCAGGGGTGATCACAGAAGTGAGTTAGAGACTACTAGTCTAATGGCAGGTAATAAAGATGCCGAGGGTATTTGCAAATGCTGGGAAGATATCTGAGAAGAGTAACTTCTACAGTTTGTCTTTGGTTTTCAGAAAGTGCAAGCGGACGAGGCAAGAAGGCTTTCTTAGAAATGTTCATCTGAAGATAAAACTGCAGAGAGAAAATTTAGAGAGCTCTCTGACTGATCAGAGCTGAACACACGAGATCTTTTCTCCCAGGTGGCAATGATCCCTAGGGACAGGCCTCCTGGCGCCCTTATATCTGACTGGCATTGCAACATTTCTTTTTCTCATCAGTGCTCATGGTGTTGGCCCAGTGGTGGAGTGGGGTTGAGTCAGCTGGGGTGTGGCTTCTCAAGTCCCCGGGGCATGCCTGCAGATTCTGTAACCAAGGCTGAGTCTCTCTACCAGCTGCAAACTACATTTAAACAAGAAACTTTGAGTGAGAGGCCATCTTGTTGTGAAGCAGTTTTTCCAGGGAGGCAGAACAGTTGTCTGTGGTGCTCCCACCCTTGTGTCCCCGCTGCTGACTCACTGTATGACTAGATTGGTTGTATTGTAGGGGTGGAAAGTGTTACACCTGTGGCTCACGACTATGATTTCCATTGCCTTGAGAAGTTTGCCGTTACAACCTGGGGAGAGAGTCTCAAAGCTTTGGTGAAAAACAGGCCACAACTTTAAAAGTTCTTATTAAGAGTTCCGTGTCAGGGGCTCTGGAGGTGGCTCAGTGCTGGTTACATGAGCGCGAAGACCTGAGTTTTGATCCCCAGCACCCCCGTAAAACGCTACCCTTGGTGGCACATGCCTGTCATCCCAGAGATAGAATCCCTGGGGCTTACTGATTGAGTTGGTGAGTGCTGGGTTCAGTAGGAAACCCTGTCCAAAGAAGAGAAGGTGGAGAGTGGCTGAGGCAGACCCCTCGCTTCGACTTCTGGCTTCCACATTCACATTTGCTGCTCATGCCTGCCCAGCACAGGCGCATATGCAGACAAAACACTCCCTCCCGAGGGACTCTTGTCAGAGTCCTGTAAAATGAAGTTTCTTAGTTGCATGTAAGGCTGTGTATTAAGGTTGGTTAGTACAGTAGTAAGATTATGTGAAATGATGCAAAATCCATGGTACCTTTACTATGCATGGTGCTGGGGATCTTACCTGAGGCCTTGAGCATGCTGGGCAAGGGTATCACTGAACTATACTCACACTCCTATTGCTTATATTTATATTGTTATGAGCTACTGGAGATTCTGCTTTGAGCATATCATGTATTCATTTAAATTTTAAAATAGTTTTTATTCTTTTATTTACTTGAGAGAGAGAGAGAGAGAGAGAGAGAGAGAGAGAGAATATGGGTACACCAGGGGCCACTGCAAATGAACTCCACACACATGTGCTACCTTGTGCATCTGGCTTACTTGGGTCCTGGGGAGTGCACCCCGGGTCCTTTGGCTTTGCAGGCAAGTGCCTTAACTGCTAAGCCATCTCTCCATCCCTATTAATTTAATTTTAAATTGAACTGTTTTAATTCCTTAACATTAATATATAGACTTCTAAAATTCCAGATTTTTTTCTGCCCTTGGCAGTGATTCGGATCAGTGAACGTCACATCCTCTATGATACTAAATGTTGTAGCTGTATCACAATAACTAGAAATCTCTTACAGTTGTCTGTTCTTAGAACGCACATGTTGGAAAAAGTGGATTTAGAAGCAGATTCTAGGAACTTTATATTAATTCTCCCTCGATTTTGAGAACATATGCCAGTAACTTCCTCTTCGCTGGGGAGCCTGTGCCTCTTCCCATCCATCACTGTTGATGCTCAGCACCCAACAACCGGGCTGCTGGAAAGCCTGGCCTCTGACCCTTGATACTGGAGTGGAGACCCACAGAAAAGCATCTGTGGCAGAGATTTTCATCTCTATTGTTCCCACTCTTAGCTTACCTAGCACATTCTACCCTTGTCCTGCTTTTGGATTTGTGACAAATGCCCATGGAACCATGATGCATTTTGTCACGTGGTGTCTAAGCTTCAGGCAAAGAAACTCTTCAGGGCAATGCTTACATACATTTTCAGTTGCAGATTCTCCTTTCATAAACTTTCTGTTGCCCCTTCATTGTGTACCCCCACTTTGATAGCCGTCTTTGGAGGACCTTGTCTTGTCACCAGTTCTGTCTTCCTCCTTTTACTACAACTCATTCCTCCCTTTTTGCCTCCCTTTCCAATCCCCCCCCCCACTTGGCCATCAGCTTGAGAGCCAGCCCAGCTCCCCCAGAGTGCTTAGCTGTCTGTAAGCCCGAATGGGGTACTCTATGCTAGTCTTAGTCCTTTTCCTGTAACTTCTATGTAGTTTACCATATGATCCAATCAATAAATGAATAAAAGAACTTGAAACACCTTTTCCTAAATATTAATAGTAATATATAAATGCATCCTTCTTGAGGAAGACTCTTAAGTTAGAGGTCTGCAGAATGAGGTAGGAATGACGCTACACGGATTTCTCTCCTTGAACCTTCCATCTTTCTGATGGAACTGATCATATAACATCCGTTTGTATGTAGATTATTTTGTGTTGATTCAGAAAGAATGTGCATTTTAATATATGATGTACACTGCCAGATTGCCCTGTTAAAACTCTACCATTTTCCCTATCCACAGGTGGGGATTACTCATTTCTCTGAATTATATGTTACAATTTACACAAATAAAATTTCAAAAAAGAGAAGGAAATGATTATTTTCTATATTTGCATATCCTGATTGGCAGAGTAGTTGAGCATTTCCCCATATCTTCACTGGTCATTTTCATTTCCTTTTTGAATTTTATCTTCACATCCTGTGTTTAGTGGAGTTCTCTCTTTTTCCTTTGGAGAAGGAGAGAACAAGTAAGGTGATATAGACTAAACAGGTACTTCAAACTTCTCAGCAGCATCTGATACAGTTCATTGACTTAGAGTATAGGGATGGAGTTAGGCGTCACGTCAGGATGCATCAGAGCATCTTGGCCACTGTAATGTAGCAATGTTGTGCTGTGTTCTCCCTTGTTTTTCTAGGGGGCTGGCTCCCTGTTGCTGAAAATAAGTAGTGATATACTTCTTTTTAAATTACTGTTTGCAGCCAGGTATATTAGCACACGCCTTTAATCCCAGAATACTAGAGGCAGAGGTAGGAGGAATTATCCTGAGTTTGAGGCCACCCTGATACTACATAGTGAATTCCAGGTCAGCCTGAGCTAGAGTGAGACCCTACCTTGAAAACAAAAATAAATAAAATAAAATTATTCTTTTTTGGAGGGAGGGAGTTTCAAGATAGGGTCTCACACTAGCCCAGGCTGACCTGGAATTCACTATGTAGTCTCAGGGTGACCTCGAACTCACAGCAATCCTACTTCTGCCTCCCGAGTGGTGGGATTAAAGGTGTGCGCCACCACGCCTGGCTAAAATTACTCTTTGTATAGTGTCTGCGCAGGAAGGTCTGTTTGATGTTCCAGATAAGCCTGGGCATGCTGGTTTAGAACAAAAGCTCTCACTTCCTGACATTGCTTCATTCATTTATTCAGCTTCAGAAGTAGAGCACTGAGAAATTGGCAATTCCATTTTTTTCCCTGCATTTATTGGGGCTTTCATTGTTTGACAACAACAACAAAAATGAAGTGAGTTTTAGAATCAGACTTAAGTTCTCACTTAGGTGTGGACTGTGGAAATTTTTGTCTGGCTGACCACTCCTTCCCTCCCTCTCCCCTCTGACTTCTTCCCTTTGCCCAGGCTGCCCTCAAACACGTGCTCTCCTGCGTCTTGGCTTCCCAAATGGTTCGGATTACAGGGGTGCACCTTCCAGTTCAGCTCTCACTCATGCCTCCAATCTGTCGTGTTTATTCATAGCTTGAAAGTTTCCCATGCCATCCAACTCAGATGTGCAGTAACATTCTAATGACCGTTTATAGAGAGGGTATGCACACAGCACTATTTGTAGTTGTGGTTCTCCCTGAAGGATATGCCTAGCCTATAAGGGAGTTTTCCAAATGACATTCATATATGCCAAGGCTAAGGTAAAGGTGTTGGACTGGGTGTTCCTTTTTATTACAAGGGAATTAATACTGCCTGGGGTGTTAGAAGAAAGTACGTTAAGTTACTTCAGCTTTAAATCTGACATCATATTGGTTTACCTCATGGTCCAAAACAGCAGCCACAAAAAGCCCCCGTTTTTAAAGAGACTGCTTATGGATCACTGCCTAATGAGGAGGGAGAGACAACTTTGCTCTCCAGGATCCCTACAACATAGTGGGGAATCTGGCTATGCTAATGTTTGTTTAAAAGGGGTGTTGACTAGTCCAGCTGGGTGGGAGTGTCTAGCTGGCGTTTTCTCTCTGCCTGGAAAGTTAGCAGCACAGGCCCTCTGGAGCAGTGGGAGAGAGCTAGGATGATGGGGCAGCTGGTGCACAGCGACCTGGACTGGAGGGCGAAGCTGGTGGGGCTGATGTGCTGCTTGGGTGAGTAGAGTCACCCTGGAACCCGTGTTCCCGTTTGCACAGCTGGGAAAGGCAAGTGGCACCACTTGCTTGGGCTTGCCCGCCAGTGTTTACTGACTGCCAGGCACCTTTCAGAAATCCTGATGGAATGCAGGCCACTTCAGAAGCAGAGAGAGAGCCTTTCTGTCTCTTGTCGTGCATAGAATATGTATTTGTAGAGTCAATGTTTACTATGTGTTTGATGCTAGTGCATTTAGATTTGAGTGAATTTTAATGACAACTAGACAGTGTAGTTTTAACAGTGCATTTTTTTAAAGTTATTTATTTTGAGAGAGGGAAAGAGGGAGGGAAGAAAGAGAGAGAGAGAGAGAGAGAGAGAATATGGGTGCGCCAGGGCTTCCAGCCACTGCAAACGAACTCCAGATGCATGTGCCACCTTGTGCATCTGGCTTACGTGGGCCCTGGGGAATTGAACCAAGGTCCTTTGGGTTTGCAGGCAAATACCTTAACTACTAAGCCATCCCTCCAGCCCCACCAACAATGCTTTTTATCATCATCTTTTCTGTTATATTTTTGTTATCCACAGTTAAGTTCTTAAATATTTTCAGCTACTTAGCACTTTTAAAGATAATAATATACATAAACTTTGATGTACATAAAAGTACATGAACGTATGTTTTCATTTAAAACTGTCTATACATTTATACATTTTCAAATAGAGGAATGTTATAAAACTTAATTCAGAATAATAACTGGGTAGTGTGTAAACCAGTCTAATGAGTTAGGATACCAGGCATGACTTTCCCTTTTTTTGTTGTCATAGCAACAGTGCCTAAACATAAATCTCAGAGTTAAGGTAACCCTGACTGAAATAGAGACTATGAGACTTGTAATTGGAAAATTAGATGGTGTAATGTGAAATACTCCCTTTTAAAAGAATTTCCTTTTAAAATGATATGTATGGAAAAGTGGTAAAATCACAGTCTCCCCAGACCTTAATTATTCCCTGGTTGTAAGTTGCTCCCTCCGAATGGGTAGTTCTCTTTGTTTTGGAGTTGTGGGTATGGTCTGTTATTAGGAGCTTCCCTTTGCTCTTGGTTGGGACTAGGCTAGATTTTCCCTGATTTCAAAAGGAAAGTAGGTTTAGGTTGTGACTTTTAGAAAACAGTGTCAGAATTTATGTGTTCCACATGTTACTGAGTTATGGTTGTGGTACTTTCCCCTTGGTCCTGACTGTGGACCAACCTCAGTGTCACCTGCTGGCTGTTTAGTGTCATCTCAGGTCTCAGCCGTGCTTCTAAGTCTCCTGCAGTAACTGAGACAGAACCTCAGTTATCAGAACTCTTTAATGGTTGTAGTATCCAAGCGAATCTCTCCTGTGACCTGGGGGGTAAATTAATTGAATGAGTTAGCTTTCCTGTTATATCATTTGGGAAAGAGATGGACTGATTCATCCTTACAACCTATGATCTATTACATGTTCCTTAAAGTACAGAAAATACTTAGAAAATAACAGATCTGTATCTGTAACCCTTACATACCCAAGAGAACAGGAGTTTCCATAAAGCTTACAATATATTGAATCAATGCAATGGAGTAGGTTTGTAAGCTCATATTGTTACATGACAGTTAAAAAATTTGGAGTTAACAGAGTGTCTTAATTCTTTATTTTATAACTTAATATAGAAGATATCTATTCTTTTTTTTTTTTTAACACTTTTTTGAGGTAGGGTCTTGCTCTAGACCAGGTTGACCTGGAATTCACTATGTCGTCTCAGGCTGGCCTGGAACTCATATTAATCCTCCTATCCCTGCTTCCCGAGTGCTGGGATTAAAAGTGTGCACCACCATGCCTGGCCTAAAAACAGTTTTACTTATTTATTTGACAGAGAGAGGGAGGGAGGGAGAGACAGACAGAGAGAGAGAGAGAGAGAGAGAGAAAAGAATGGGTGCGCCAGGGCTTCCTGCAAATGAACTCCAAGCCTCCAGACACATGCATCACCGTGCATCAGGATCAGGCTTTGCAAGCAAGCGCCTTTTAACTGCTGAGCCATCTCTCTAGCCCAAGAAGATATCTATTCTTGACTTAGTACTTTCTATTTTTTTTTTCCTTTTGTGGTGCTAAGGTTCAAGCTAAGGGTCTTGCTCTTATGAGGCAAACATTCTACCATTTTTAACCCAAGATTTTTTTTGTTTTGTTTTGTTATTGTTCTTTTTGAGGTGGAATCTCACTGTAGCCCAGGGTAATCTGGAACTCATTCTTTAGCTCCAGGCTGGCCTCGAACTCACAGCAATCCTTTTACCTCAGCCTTGGCCTCCTGATTGCTGGGACTGTAGGCATGTACCACCATGCCTGGCTAGCCCAAGATTTTTAGTAAAATATTTTTCAACTGTTTTTTTTTTGCCCCCTTGAGGATTTAACATTTAACATAGGGGTCTAGGTTACTAAGGGATAGAAATATTATAAATATGATCTTGGAAGTAATTTTGTGTTGCTTAGTATGCTGGAGGCTGAAACCTGACAAACTGCTGACACTGTGATTTGAGTGTTGACTTTTGGTGTGGAGTCGCCCTTGTTTATAATCTGCCAAAGTTCACCGTGCAGGGACAGGTCCTCAGACAATCCTCTGTGGTGGTGGTGGTGGGGGAGTGTGTTCTCGTTCTTCCGTGTGAAAGATGACAGTGTCTTTGGGTAGTGGAAGCACTCGGAAGGGAGTCATAATGCTTGGGTTCTCCGTGGCCTTTCAGGGTGGAATGGCTGACTCGGGCTGCTCAGTGGAGAAAGCTGCAGCAGCTGTTTTGCTACTCTGTTTTCCTCCTTCACGCCTCGCCTCACAGTCTTGGCCTTTCTCTCCATGTTTGCTTGCACATGTGGAGTGTTCCACATCTTCTTGAGGAGTATGGTTATCATGCTGTCTTCACATCCCATGTCCTGTCTCGGGGTCAGGGTCAATGCCATGCGTTTCCTCTTCAGTCTTTTGGTCCCTGCACCATCTTGGCCCTGCAAGTGAATGAATGAGTGAGTACCTGAGCGAAGCGCAGAATTTGCATTTCTTTAGTAAGAAAGACTAGTTGATTGCTTTTCTTTCTTCTGACCTTATATAATACTAGTTAAGCTCCATTTAGAACATTTTAGATCTAGCAAGGCTAAGTAAGACACCATCTTTTTTTTTTTTTGCTTTGCATAAGATGCAGTTTATTTTATATTTTTTGTTTTTTTGGGGTAGGGTCTTGCCGTAGCCTGGGCTGACCTGGAATTTGCTATAATCTCAGGCTGGCCTCAAACTCATAGCGACCCTCCTACCTCAGCCTCCGAAGTGCTGGAATTAAAGGCATGTGCCACCACGCCCAGCATAGCATGCATTTTAAGCTAAACATTTATTTTTCACTAAGATGTTATCTGGAAAGACATAACTAAATTGTGTCACCAACCTCCACCCCACCTTTAAGGGTTAGGTAGGTAAGTGAATGTTCTAAAGCAGCTGTGAAGGGCTGGAACCAGCATTAATTGACAGAAATTTTCATCTAAATTATAAAAGTATTTAAGTAAAAAAGGAAAAGGTCTGGAGAGATGGGTCAGGAGTTAAAGGCACATGCTTGCAAAGCCTGACTGCCAGGGGTTCCATTACCCAGAACCCACTCGAAGCCAGGTACACAAAATGGGACATGCACCTGGAGTGCGTTCTGGCGCTCCCATCTCTGTCACTGCTGTGGAGCGCTCTCCTAGTACACACAGATCAGGCCTTATGCCCAAAAGGCAGCACGGCCAAAAGAAATTGTATGCATCTCTTCATGTTTTTGCTGATATTTTCGGCTATGATCCCTTTGATCATCTCATCATGATTTTGCAGACTTATTTTCTCTGTGCCAGCATTCAGTCTCTGTCTGATCCGATTCCCACTTGCCTTAAGCCTTGTGGGCAGGTCCAGGTCAGGCCTCTTTCTTTCTCCTGACTTCCTTCCTTCCTTCCTTTCTTTCTTCTTTCTTTATTTGAATTTTATTTTTATTTTATTTTATTTTTTTGATTTTTCGAGGTAGGGTCTCACTGTAGCCCAAGCTGATCTGGAATTCACTATGGAGTCTCAGGGTGGCCTCGAACTCACAGCAATCCTCCTACCTCTGCCTCCCGAGTGCTGGGATTAAAGGCCTAGGACACCATCTTTAAGAGTCTATCTTATATACTGTTGTGTATAAAAATATGCCATTCTTCTACTGATTTTTGGTTCTAGCTCACACACAAGTCATACATTTGTAGCTAGAGAGAGAGATATGAGAGATATGAGAGAGAACATGTGATGTTTGGCTTTCTGGGCCTGGGTTACCTTACTTAGTATAATCCTTTCTAGATCCATCCATTTTCCTGCAAATTTCATAATTTCATTTTTCTTTACCACTGAATAGAACTCCATTGTGTAGATGTACCACATCCTTATTATCCATTCATCTGTGGATACAGTGCCTAGCAATACCTATACAAGGCCCTCATAACAGGAGAAAAAAATGATGACATCAAATTAAAAGAGAGACTAATGGAGAGAGGGAGGGGATATGATGGAGAGCTGAGTTATGAAGGGGAAAGTGGGGGAGGGGAGGGGGATATCATGGTTTGTTGTCTGTAAGTATAGACATTGTCAATAAAAAATATATATATTAAAAATATGCCATTCTTCATTGTTCTCTTGAGTTGGATTGACCCCCTGAAACAGTGATCACATTGGGTGTGCACTGTGGCATTTACTGCAGCCTAGATAACGATGAATAATGCAGATATACCTGGAGGCTGGCCGAGGGAATAATAAAACGTTTGTGGATGATCATGTTGGTTTTAAGAATTATTGATTTCAGTGTTCTTCGGACATAGTTAGTATTAAGTTACTATTAAAGTAATTTGGGGTTTCACATTTGGAATCAGATAAATATAACAATTTTATTATGAATTGAGTTAATTTATATTAAAGCCTCTAGATTATGGGTCTGTTCTTTTTAACTCCTTTTCTCACTGTTTTAATATTAGATGTGAAGTCAAGAAACAGAGCAGAAGTTTAGGTACCAAAAAAGTTAGAGGTAGAACTGAATAATGGCTTATATTTAGGTATTACTTGTTTTGCCCCCCACCCCAAATAGGAAACAGTTTCAGAAATGCTTGGTACTAGAGTGTCCCAATATTCCATTGTTGATTAGCTTTGCAAAAATTATGCACAAATACCACTGAATACTTTACCAAGGTTTTTTTTTTTTCACTGTCTCCTTCTCATTGAATTTTTTAATGTTCTTTTAAAAATTTATTTCCTTATTGGAAACACCCATGATGTGTCTTCCCATTGTAACACTTCATATGTACTATGTTTATAACTTTTTGTGATAAATTTTGGGAGTAGACTTGCTGGGAGAGTGTGCATTGTTTTAATTTTTAAAATTTATTTTAAGAGAGAAAGGGGGAAAGAAAAAGAGAGAGAATGGGTATGCCAGGACTTTCAGCCACTGCAAATGAACTCTAGATGCATGTGCCCCCTTGTGCACATGTGCAACATTGCGTGCTTGTGTCACTCTGCATCTGCTTATGTGGGACCTGAAGATTTGAACATGAGTCCTTAGGCTTCACAGACAAGTGCGTTAACCATTAATCCATCTCTACAGTCCAAGAGCATCCATTTTGAATGTTTTGGTATACAGTGGCAAATTCTTCTACACCAGTGCTGTTCCCTAGAGCTTTGTTCTAGCACCCTGGACTGTCACAGGAATTATGTCGTGTTGGGATTGTTCTTGACCTGCACATTCCAGTGTTGGAAATTGACTTTGAGTTGTGTCTAGTACATCCAAGACAAACAAGAATCTGAACTGTTTATTTTATTGAATTAATTATCCTTTGTCTATCAATATGTGAGTGTTTGTTTCATGGTGTTTTTTTTTTTTTTTTTTGATATTTTGGTTTTTCGACGGAAGGTCTCATTCTAGTACAGGATGACCTAGAATTCACTCTGTAGTCTCAGGGTGGCCTCAAACTCATGGCAATCCTCCTACCTCTGCCTCCCGAGTGCTGGGATTAAAGGTGTGCGCCACCATGCCTGGCTCCATGTTCTTTTTAAGCAGTTACTACATCTTTGCAGTTTTGTAGATTAAAAAGCTCTTACTGTACTATTTTATTTTGTTGTTTGTAAAATTGAGTACCTCTGAACATTATTTTTTTAAATTTATTGATTTATTTGAAAGAGAAATAGAGAGAGAGAGAAAGAGAGAGAGAATTGGCATGCTAGGGCCTCCAGCCACTGCAAACAAACTCCAGACACACGTACCGCCTTGTGCATTTGGCTTACATGGGTCCTGGGGAATCAAACTTGGGTCCTTTGGCTTTGCAGGCAAGTGCCTTTATTGCTAAGCCATCTCTCCAGCCAACATTAATTTTTAATGGACTCCTGTTTACCTTTTGCCCATTTACATGTCTAGGAGCTTGTGTTTGGTCATTTCTGACATCTTGGATATTAATGTGTACCCCTTTGTCTGATGTTACATAGTTTTTCCCTGTTTTGTTTACATTTAAGTCATCATATAAAGTACATATACATTTTAACAAATAGATCAAATATTTCAAGGAAACCTTAGTTCCACTATAGTAGTTTACGGAGGTTCAGGGATGAATATTGGAGAGGAAAAGAGTAAAGGAAGTAAGATTTGTCTTACTCCAGGGAAAGGATGTGAGGTACCTGGATAATGGCAGGAGAGAATGGGCTTGTCTTACTCCAGGGAAACGTTAGAAGATGCCTCGATTGTGGCGGGAGAGAATGGTGACCATGAGGAGAGAGGCAGCATGGTGAATAAATAAAACAGCCCATCTGAAGACATAGGATCTGAACTTGGGTCAATTATGGACAAGTTTCTAATTCCTGGGCCTCGGTGTCTTCTATGAAATGAGAATGACAGCACCACCCTACCCCTGTGGTTGCAAAGAGCAAATAGGATGGAAATTTCTTCAAGTGCATTGGACAGTTCAGTGCAAGGTGTTGGAGCGAAGGTTTAGGTTGACAGCCTTATGGAGGAGGCAGTGTAGTGGGTATCGCAATACCTGGGCAGAGTGTGCTATTTTAATAGAGTAATGCTGGCTAATACTGTGCTGGGTAAGAAATACTGTGACAAGTACCCTTCAGCACTTCCTTACAGGTGGCCCAAAGCTGCTAACGTTTGATAAAATGTGAACATCCAGAACAATGTCTTCTGAGTGTTCTTTCTTGTTTAAGTGTGTGATATGAAGACTATATTCATAGATCTCGCAACCTTATTTTATATCTTTTCTAATTTTTTCAGATGAACGGGACAAGGTTCAAAAGAAAACATTTACAAAATGGATAAATCAGCATCTCATGAAGGTCGGTGTGTATTTCTTTCCCATCTTGGAATTGTTTCGCATACTTCTGTTTATTGGGCAGTAATTGTTGTGCAGCTCTGAAGCCCCGCTTTTGAAGATTGAAACTTAAAATTACATTCTAGAGGAGTTCACTTACATTTCAGGCACCCATCATTATTTTGCGTGTGGTTTGTACATGGTGTAATGACAGAGGTGGGAAGATAAGTACACACTGACTGCAGTATATTTTATTACATTAGCAAAACCCATTATTGGATTAAAAAAACTCAGCACTTCAAGGTTCTATAAATATTTATATTTATATGTAGGGAATGAAAGAGATGCATTCTGATAAGAATGTTTTCTTTCAAGATTGAAACTCTAGAATCAGATTTATGTGGGTGACAGAGGGTTAAATAAGAATGAAATTGGATTTTAGACAGAAATCTGGAGTAGTTTTACTTCTGCCTTGTATAAAATAGAGTTTGGGTCTTGTGTCTGCATCAATTTGAAGCAGTTAATAGTTGTTCTTAGATTAATGTTATTTGTTGCTATAGGACACTTTGAGATTCTAATATAAACTCTCAGAAAAGTGTGTATGTTTACAGAATTTTTATGACATCTCATGAAATTGTTGTACTTCACTGTAGTCCTTCCAAAATTTAAGTAGATAACTCATATGATTTCACAAATTACTATTGGCTATCTTTTCTCCCCCTATTTTTGTGAGGAGCCTTGATACTGGAAATAGGCAGTGCTTCAATGTGCAAATGCTTTTTCTCCTAGAGAAACATTATTTCAAATGTCACATTCTGTGTGTGTGTGTGTGTGTGTGTATGTGTGTGGCGTGGTACACCATGTGCTCGCCTACAGCGTCCTGTGGGCTCTCCTGCAACAGCTGGACGGTAATGTCCTGTGTCCCTTCTTCACACACCCACTGTTGCTCTTTTCTAAGGGAGTATTTTAATGATTCCAGAGCTTGTCATTTGCTAGCCCCAGCAATTCTCTGCCCTCTACTCCCCACAGGACTGTGGCTACAGCTATGTGTGTGGTTATACCCACACATATAGAGATTTGAACTGAGACAGTCTCAGGCCCTCATGTTTGCACCGGAAGTGCTCTTTAGCCCTTGAGCCATGTTCCAGCCCTGGTGTGTTCTTAAGTTGGCCTGTAAATCTCACTTAAACAACCATACAGCATGAGTGATGACCATAACGTGACCCTGTCTAATCACTTTCTATCACAAATATTTTTTATTTCAGAGGCATGGCAGCATTATCTGGGAGACATGTGTCAGTCCCAGCCCCCCCATTACCCAATACAACCCCTGTATCAAATTCTATTGAATCCTCCAGGAAGCATGCCTCCCACTCCCTTGTTAAGAGCTATTTTGGTAAGGAACTTCTGTTACTAATGGAAGCTGAAACCATTGGCGTGTGGAGAAGAGATAAAAGTTGAGACCTGCTCTGTGATGCCTTTGTGAGGAAATATCATAGTTAATGGAGGATGCCAGTCATTCACTTGCTTTCTCACTAGCCTTTGTCTCATCCTGTGTGTGTCATGCACTTATTGTGAGGAGGACTCTTCTGTAGGTTAGGGGAGAAGTGGGCTTGCTTAGAGTGTGAACTTTTGAACTGAAGCTTCAAGAGGGTTTTTTTTTTTTTTTTATCCCTAGAGTGGCTTCAGTGGAAGCAATATATAAAGTTTTAAAAAATATATTTACTAGCCGGGCGTGGTGGCGCACGCCTTTAATCCCAGCACTCGGGAGGCAGAGGTAGGAGGATCGCCGTGAGTTCGAGGCCACCCTGAGACTCCATAGTGAATTCCAGGTCAGCATGGGCTAGAGTGAGACCCTACCTCGAAAAACCAAAAAAAAAAAAAAAAAAAAAAAAAAAAAAAAAATATATATATATATATATATATATATATATATATATTTACTGTTTGAGCCATTTTGTTGTCACTGAAGGAGAATATTCATTAACTACCAGGCAAGATCTTTGATGAAGTGCCCTGGCTGCCGCTGGTCTTGCAGTGTTCATAGGTGTGGCCATGTGGGCACGTGTGTCAGACCTGGTACAGAGAAAAGTAAGCATAGTTGAGCTTTAAATAACTTCTTATGTTATAATTTTTTTCTTAAAATGTTTGATAAAGATTTTAAAGATAGAACCTTTCTTATAGAAAATAACTTGCAGTAGTCTTATTTTACTTGTATTGGAGCTAAAACTACATTTGTTTAAATTAAATACACTGGTGAGGCAAAACATTTGTTGGGGAGGACATGTTTCTGGTCTCTGGCTTTTTCCAAATGCACTTGAAGTTGTGTGTGGTGTTTCATTTGTATCAATGACTCAGCCCGCCCTTGTGTGCTTGTGTGCATGTGTGAATGACTGAACCTGCCCTTGCACTGATGGCTTGGCAAGAATGTGTCCCTTTGTTCACCATCCTTTACAATGCTTTAAATAAAATCGGATTAGCACACATCTGCTGCCTCTGTAATTCTCTTCTTGCACTGAGCAGAATGGACTATTTGCTTTAGATATCATGGTTTCTGGTGAATTGCTGGTTGCACAAATGTGGAATTGTTTTAGCATAATTTAAACTGTAGGACTATAATATGAATACAGTGATTATTACTGAAAATAAGTACCTGTGGCTTCAGTTAGCTAAATTTGACCTGGAGAATTATTTTGAGGTATCAAACTGCTGACATTCTTTAGATCATTTACAATATTTGTGTATGCTCATTCTATCTAGGGTACTGGTTGTAACTGATACAGGATTGCGGGGTTCAGGAGGAGTTCCTCAGAATTTATAAACTACCAAGTGTTGGGTCTGTCCTGCCTTTAATAAAGAATTAATAAAGACGGACTCAAGAAGGATAAATTAGGGCTGGAAAGATGGCTTAGCAATTAACGCACTTGCCTGTGAAGCCCAAGGACCTTGGTTCAATTGCCCAGGACCTACATAAGCCAGATGCACAAGGTGGTGCATGTGTCTGGAGTTCATTTGTAGTGGCTAGAGGCCCTGGCACACCCATTCTCTATCTGCTTCTTTCTCTCTCTCTTAAATTGATGAAATATTTTTAAAAACAAATTTTCTTGATAACTTCCATAATTATAGAAAAGAGAGCAGGATAATTCCCTCCCCTCTCCCACTTCCCCTGCACAAATCCACTCTGGCGCATATCCCTTCCCCCTCTCAATTAGTCTTTTATTTTGATGTCATTATCTTTTCCTCGTATTATGAGTGTTTTATGTAGTTAGTACTAGCCACTGCGAAGTCATTGATATGTAGGCCAAATTATGTCTGGAAGATTGCACTGTAAGTGGTCCTACCCTTCTTTTGGCTCTTACATTCTTTCTGCCACCTCTTCCTCAATGGACCCTAAACCTTGGAGGGTGTGATGGAGAAAGTTTGAGTGCTGAACCCTCCTCTGTCACTTCTCTTAAGCACTATGGTGCCTTTGGCAGGGGAGGTCATGAGCCCTAGAGGTATAAGACCTGCTGTTGTCTGGCTAAATGCATATATTATGCTCATCAGACAGCCCTGTAAGCACTTTTCTTAATGTTCCTACCCATATATTAATGCTACTCTCATTTTTGGTTAGAGAAGCTTCTCTTTTCAGATGGTGGTGACCACTGGAATGACTTAAAATATTTTTTAAAGAAGGATAAATTATGAATTATTAAGTTTATTTAGGGGGAAATCACAAATTGTGAGGATTAATTAAGGGAGATTGGGGTCTAGGAAAGCGAGGCTAGGGCAGAATCATAAACATGTGGGAAGTAGGAAACATGCTTTCATGTGGAAAACACTGCATAGTATGTAAGATTCCTTTTAAGTGAAATTGAGGTTCTTAGGGAAAAACGGGTGTACAGCAGGAAGCTCGTGGAGAGTAGAACTTAGATGCATAGGTAGAGAGAAAGAATACACATGGCATCTGCCGTGTGGTTTTCTGAAGAGGAAAAATATCAAAGCAGAGACCAAGACATTTAGAGGAGAAATGAGAGGGTCACACTCATGGTTACCCCGAGTTTAAGGAAACTACACGGGCAGCAGGCCTGGAGTTAGTGAGAGCACCCACGTGGTAGATCAGAGACGGGAGGAAAATCGTACAAGTAATCAAAGTGAGATGTCACTCCAGACTATAAAGCAGGGGCAAGCGGAAAAGTTTAGAACAAGAAACAATGCTATGCTCTTCCACCCACCTCTGGGTGGGGGTAGAGATCAGACTCATATGTGTCCAGGCAGCACAGGGTAAGAGCTGGAGACAGACAGACAGACAGACAGACAGACAGACACACACACACACACACACACACACACACACACACACACACACGGGGCTAGAAGGCCACAGCCTTTATAGCATCAGATTCAGGTATGCACGGAGAAGTAAATTTGGAGGATGGACCCAAGGGTCACCCAAGTAGCACACTAGACTGCGGGCAGCAGGGGGTGCTGTAGATCAGTCCCAATCAGACACAAGTTCCATTTCTGCCAAGAGGTCCATTCTTGTGCCAGGGTGAGGTGGCATCTCCTGGTTTTCTTGGGCCTCAATCCCTAAGTGAAACTGCCTTAAAAAAGCTAGCTTTCTTCTTCTTCATCACCTCTTTATAAATTAGTCAACTTGTTGTAATTACTTGTTACTACTGATCACATGCAATTTCTTGTTCCTGTCAGAACTTACAGGACAACAGAAGATAACCGGCACTAAAGATTTAAGTACTTACCGGGTCGGCTTTGCCTCTGGGGGAGGAAGGGTTGAGGACAGGAAAGAAGGAAATCATTGCCTGAAGTGCTTTAACAGTCAGGAAAGATTAGAAGATTTTGCTTACTAGGATTAGAACTTGAGCTATGACTGAGAAGCTATGCTTAGGAAGAGTCCCCTAAGATGAGCTTTCCTTGTGTAGGATCCTTCTAGCTGACAGTTTAAAGTGGAAAGCTGTTCTTTATGGCTGAGCAGATATATTGTAAATTTATTATACAATATTATAAAGAAGACATTCTAAAGATTTTTCTTTTTTCTGATTTTAATTTATTGATATGTAAGTTAATTTGGAGAGGGAAGGGCTGTGGATTCCAGTGTTGGACCACACCCTGTGTGTTAGTAATGTGCTTGGTTACTGCAGAGGAGACTCCCAAGTGATTATCACACTTTATCTCCATTCCTGATGGTCCTTGGGAAGCTTAGTTTACTCATAGCATGGGGATCCTTCCAGCCACACAGGGAAGCCAGGGACTTCATGGCTACACTTGAATCTGTCACATTGATCTTTTTATTTATGATTTGGTGGCTGGAAGGATGGATACATCATTAAGCTGGGAACACAGTGGTATCCTGTTGGGGCAGGTGGGTGAAGCACTATTTATTCTATGATCTTGACCATTTTATAATTATGACAGGAAAAGTTTGAATTATTGACTTCATAAAGGGCCATTGAAAAATACTGCTTATTAAAATTTTTGGTTCTTAAAATCTACAAACAAGATCTTTTTTACAATGATCCTGTTCCATAAACTTTAGATGAGTCAGGCTTGGAGGGCTTATTAAACTAGACTACTGGACTACTAGACACTCCCCCCACCCCCCAAGAGCTTCTGGTTCATTAGATATGTAGTGAAATCTGAAAACTGATATTTCTGCAAATTGCTGAAAATTTTATTTCTCCTAAAATGCTGAAGCTACTGAATGGGGCGGGGCGGGTCATGCTAAGTGCTAAGCCATCTCTCCAGCCCCAGATTATACCTTTTGCCCATAGCTGAGGAAGACAGGAAGGTAGAGGGTGGATGAGGTAAAGGGAAAGCACAAGAACACTGCTCTGTGAACTCACCTGCCTTCAGTTCCCGGCCAGTGCACCAGTAGTGAGTGGGGAATATGAGTGTCTTTGAGACTGGCAGTTTTCCTCAGCTCTGGCTGAGCTTTGAACTCAGGAGTTAGAATGTAAGATGCTCACAGTCACACAAAATTCCAGAGTTCTCTTCTTATGAATTCAGTGAACGAAATCAATGGACTATAGAATGTGAGGTTTAGACAGACTTTATTATAGAGCTTAAGAGAAGGGAAGAAGGCACAGTTTCTGTCTACTAGGAGGGGTCCCCAGAAACAGAATAACATTGAAGGCTTTAGAGTTAATAAAGCTTTACTGGATTGGGGGTGAGGTGAGCTGGTAAGTACGGTTCTCGTGCCAGGTGTCCAAGCACCTTACAGTTTTAGTCATATCCTTCCGTTTTCAGGTTTCATTTACATAAAACTATTGTATCAAGGTTGAGGAATTCTTAGTGTCTTTTTCTCATGAAGAATGATGATTGAGTAGAATGTAGATTTTCATCATAAGAATGATTGTAGAATTTGTACCAGTGAAATAGAGAAAGTCTAGAATCATAGTGTTTACTTTCAGCAGGGCTGTGCAGAAATTTTAATATAACTAGAGTTATATTTCCTATACAGTTTAAGACATCTGTTTTCATACAGCTTGCCTTTTTATTGAATTATAAATGAGAGATCATTAAGCAGACATGGTAAAGTGCCAGAGTAAGTCACCAAAGATTAAAGGTTTTATTTAGGAGGTCTGCATAGGACACATGGGATGGCTGTGAGTAGTAGCAAAGGACTGTGTCAGGATTGGGCATTTCACAAGCTGGGCTGGGATGTGTCGGGAAGCTACTGAGTCTGTGGTACTGGAGTGCCTGGGCTCTCTAAAAGATCACATTGGATAGAGAAGACGAAGCCAACTAAGAAGCAGGTGGTCAGAGCCGGGTGTGGTGGCGCACACCTTTAATCCCAGCACTCAGGAGGCAGAGGTAGGAGGATCTCCATGAGTTCGAGGCCACCCTGAGACTACATAGTTAATTCCAGGTCAGCCTGGGCCAGAGAGAGACCTTACCTCAAAAAACAAAAAAACAAAAAAACAACAAAAAAACCCCAAAAAAACAAAAAAAAAGAGGTGGTTGGTTAGCAAAGATGCTAAGGGCAGGAGTGGCATGCTATAACTGAGGTTCTGAAGTTGTATTTGATACATAGGTATTAAGCAGCTAAGTGTAAACTATATTGTGAATTCCATGACATGATTGACTGTGTATTCATATAATGGGTGCTCAGTAAGTTCTGACTGAAGGAAGCTATTGGGAGGTGACTGCTGGCTTCCCAAGGGACTCTCTGTTAGTTCGCCCTCTGCTTTAGAGCAGATGTTTGGATAAAATCAGAAAGGACATGCTTATTAGATCCACAGGTGGGAAGACTACTTGGTATATGAGAGCAATGAAATCTGTTCTCAAAATAATTGTGAAAGTTGGACCTCTTCTACCAAAACACAAGACTTTAAAGTGAGAAATAGAATGTTTTGTTCAAAGATTGAAAAAACTACTGGTAGAAGTAGTGCCTGTGATAAGACTGGGGAAGTTGCTGAACTCTGGTGGCCTCCCCGCGGTGTAGCTGAGTGCTGTTTCAGACTGTCTTAGAACTCAGGCTCCATAGCTTTTTTGCACTTTTTTTTTCTGGTTAGGACACAGCCAGAGTTTGTTCATTTCATGACTGCATTTTAAGGGAAAGTGTGTAGAAGGATCTAGAAGGAGACATCTATGATGTAGAGGATCTGGGCACACCTTGAAGGAGAATGCAGACAACTGGGGAAGTGGCCCCTAGAAGAGATAGTTTGAGGAAAGTGTGATGGGTGTTTTCACATACTGTCAGGTGAGAATGATCACAATTTCACAATTTTGAGTTTATTTAACCCAAAGTGAAGACTAACTGGATAATTTCAGGGATGAAGTTTTAATTTTCTAATGAATATATAAAAACTCAGTATATGCTCAGTGGGCAGTAATAGTCAGTAAGTGCATTTTGTTGTTGTTGTTTTGATCTCTGGCTGTGTTTTTAGTTTCTGTGGCTTCTGTGACAAATTATACAAACGGGATGACCCACAACAATGGAGAGCATTCTCTCACTGTCCTGGAGACTGGAAGCCTAAGCCCAGCTTCATGGGGCTGAAGTCAAGCTATTGTCCAGGGTGTCTTCCCTCCAGAGGAACAGGGCAGATCTGTTTCCCTGCTTCCCAGTGTGTAGTGGCTGCTGACCTTCCTTCCGTGGCCGCAGCACTGCAGGCTGTCACCACTGCAGCCATGCCTCTGTGGTTTCTCACTGCCTCTTTTTGTTCTGTGTGGTTCACACTTCATCTTTCTGTAGTCACAACACTTGTGATTTCATTTAGTACCCATTGTGATAACCTAAAATAATCTTTCCATCACACAGTCCTTACTTTAATCATATTTGCAGGGACCTTATTCCAATTTACAACATTGACATTTCCCAGAGATTAGGGGCTGTTCTGTGGGACCACCAGCCAGCCTACTACATGTGTGAATAGTTACCACTGTCTTACATGAAATTCACACCACGGCTTCATGGGGTAGGACACTTGCTAGCTACTACTGAATGTCACCAAACCTTGTGGAGAGCTATCTGTAATCTACCAGATACAGAATAAAAATGATCAGTGCATTGGCCCAACAGTGTACTAAGTAGTATCTAAGATTCTTTTCAAGACCAAGATTATATCATGAAATAACTCCTTCAAATGATATGATATGAAAAATGTTAATTAATAGGGGGTATACCAGAGATTGAATTTTGTATTTTAAACACGTTGGAAATAATTTTAAGTTTTAAAAAGTTAGAAAGATACAAACAGTATGTGTAGCACTAATACACTTTTTACCCAAATTGAACTCTTTTTAATGTTCTATCTTATTTGTGCTATCGTTTGCCCTTGTATGATATATATGTACATGTTCTGGTTTTGTTTTTTTAATTTGAGCCACTGGGAGAAAAGTTAATATCCATTATGATCTTTACCCCTAAACCCTTCCACATGCATTTCCTAAGTGTAGAGGAATTCTCTTTCATAGCCACACATGTAATCAGCTTCATAAGTTTATGCTGGTGTAGTACTTAAATAACCATGTTTCAGTTTTGTTGGTTGATATTTTTATAGTTTTTTTTTTTTCAAGGTAGGGTCTCACTCTAGCCCAGGCTAACCGGGAATTCACTATGTAGTCTCAGGGTGGCCTCGAACTCACCGCAATCCTCCTATCTCTGCACCCGGAATGCTGAGATTAAAGGTGTTTTCCTCCACGCCTGGTTTATATAGTATTTTCTTATATGTTAAGATCAAAGCCGGGCGTGGTGGCGCATGCCTTCAATCCCAGCACTTGGGATGCAGAGGTAGGAAACAGAGTGAATTCTAGGTCAGCCTAGGCTAGACTGAGACCCTACCTCAAACAAACAAACAAACAAAAAGATCAAGTTTTGGGTCAGGTACTATGATTTTCATTTCTCTTTAACCTACTTTAATCAAAGGCAATTCTGTATCTTTGTATAAGCTTTTATTATCTTGACATTTTGAAACATATAGAACAATGAATTTATATAGTATGAAAGATGAATTATTTATAGCAAAATATATCTTGAATTTTGTGATATGAGAATAATGTTTTTCTTTTCATTTATGAGGTGATTGAAGAAATTACATAATGATTTTACAAATATTTCATGTATTTACAAATATGTTAATAAAACTATGAATTACTGTTTCAAATTAAGAGCATCAAAAATTTGCTCCACAACTTCATCAGATAATTTTAGTTCAATCTTGTTAATCATAATTTTTCTTTTTCTTGACTTCCTTAGTCTTTATTACCTTATTATCACCACTCCTCCTACCATTTATTGGATACTTGCTGCACTGAATGCATTATGCAGTGCACATATGATCAGAATTAATTCTTGTTTTGCCTGTGAGGAAGTTTAGACTCCTCAAGGAAGGTGAGTTCTGCTTCATGTGACACAGCCGCAGTGTGGCGGGGCTGAGACTTAGCTAGATCTTATGAGGCTAAAGAATGTTGTAATCTCAGTCCCAGTCTCTCTCTCTCTCTCTCTGCAAATGAGTAAATATAAATATTTGAAAAGAGGTCAGGGAGATGGCTCAGAGTTTAAAGGCACTTGCTTGCAAAGCCTGCCAGGCTGGGGTTCAATTCCTCAGTACCCACATAAAGCAAAATGCACGAAGTGTTGCATGCATGTGGGGTTTGTTTGTAGCAGCAAGAGGCCCTGGAACACCTATTCTCTCTCTCTCTCTGCAAATAAGTAAATTAAAATATTTAAAAAATAGGAGTTGCACTCAAATTATATATATATATGTATATATGTATGTATAATGCCATCCAAGCAGTGCGTCATCCGTCATGCCTCAGCTGAGTAGTGAAGAAATAAAGCAGGAGTGGGGCAGCAACGAGAAGCAACGTGCTAAGACACGTCAGCCTTTTACTCAGCTCTTTACTTTCTCAGCAGTTCCTCATGTATTTTGAGTTTTCATTGGTTTGCCTTGGCCTCTTTAAGTGGCCATAAATTCTGCTTGCATTCTTCTTTAATCAATATACTTTGCAAGAATTTAGAGATACAGATAACAAAATGCAAAGAGGCCAAGCAGCATTCCTGTAGGCCATTATTTTAGCTGGAGAAAAGTAATTCTACAGCATGATCAAAGAAGAAATAATGACACTTGATGAGTGGTCTTAATGTATCCTAAGCCATGTTCTTCAGGCCTTTCTATCAGCAGTATATGCATTATGTCATAGGCAGATTAAATGACTTGGTTTGTTACTTAGTGGTGGTCTCTAAGCTGCAGGTGAGTAGGGATATTGCTGTGTCATTGGACAGTGCATCCTTAACACCTAGCAATAGTGCCTGATACACTCCTTCCCATAGATGATACTAAAGAATTTGTTGATTAACAAACCAGTTTATTATGGGGAAATCATTATGGCAAATAATTTTAAGGGCTATAATGTTGCAGGGTTCCCAATAAAGAGGCAGGACTCTGGATACACAAGAGACAGCATTTATTGGTGTATGCGGCATGGGCCCAGAGTATTCATCCATAGGCCGAGCCCAAAGCACAGTGGGGCATTGCTTTGTATACACTTCAGTCTCTTTGTTTCCACTGCAGGCTGTTGCTTACATTTTTGATTGTTTACCCTACGCTGCTGGGTTGCTAGGTGCACATTCCAAGCTACAGGGTACATTCCAGGCCCAAGGTTACTAAGTGGCTGTGAGCTATTTTCCCTTTGTTCCAGAAGGGTCCTTACTACAATAGGAAAAGCAAAGTTATGTTGAATTCCATCTATCAAGCTGAAAAGACCAATGTCATATGTGATATATCTGGTAGTCATCTTTTTGTTGCAATGACAAGGTAGCTATGAAATTGGGGAAGGTGTCTTTTGGCCCATGGTTTTGGAGGGTGCAGACCATGATTGGGTGCCTCCATTGCTTTTAGGGCTGTGGAAGGCAGAAGTATCATGATAGGAGGACATAATGGAGGAAAGAAAAGTGCTTTTTTCATGAAAGTCATGAAGGAGGGAGGGAAGGTATGAGAAAAAACACAAGAGAAGGAACTGAGAGAACACCATGGAGAGGGGCTGGAGACAAGATACGCCCTTTAAAGGCACCACTTTGTGGCTTTACATGAGCACTGGGGAATTGAACTTGGGTCATTAGGTTTTGCAGGCAAGCACTTTAACTGCTGAGCCATCTTTCCAGCTGAGAACTTTTATCTCTGTTCTCTAGAGAGCAGTCTAGAGAGACATGAGCCCAAGAAGCTCAGCCCAGAGCTATGCTCTTAACCAGTGCACTCTGTCTCCTTCCTCCGCTTCCAAAGAGCAGTGAGGGAAGATGCCACACAAAGTGGAAATAAACTTGAACTAGACGGGAACCTACTGTAGGCACATTGGCTACATCCACGACAGCCTTCCAACCTGCAGCTGACTTCTGTTCTTGAGGTAATTCTACCAGAGATTCACATTAAAGCAGGATGGCTAGAGCACTCTACCATCCATAGACTGATGGGTGAACTGAGTCCGCCCACTAGTTCTGACTGTTGTTGAGACCAGCTCCTCCGTGAATCCAGCATGGACCCTCTGAAAGAATGTGCTCAGGACCGTGACCCCCATTATTATGTTACATAGGGAGAATGTATGTGTGCATGTATAAAATAAGCTGCTAGGTACCCTTTTAACTGCAGTCTTTGAATATCATCTATTTGAGAACTTTAGATTAGTCTTTCTTCCATAATAATGGGAGTCATGGTCATGACATTTTCATTTTTATGGCTTTGAGTCATAATATTGCCTATATATTGAAAAGAGAAGAGTGTCCAGAGCGTACAGTTTTGATGGTTTTATAATAATACTACAGTAATAATACCAGTTAAATGATGGATCTACAAGTAGGGAAGTGATTTCCATGGCTTGGAGTGGTCATGCCGACACTTCTGCCCCTGGCGTGAGTGTAACAGTTTGAGGTGAGATGCTGTGAGCAGCAGCCAGCCGTCTGTGTGGGTGGAGAGCCCTCGTGTCACTGGCTGAGCTGAGCCTCTGAGCCCTCCCTCGCAGAGCAGCGGCCCCGAGCGCCACAGCCACACCGTGCATTTCAGCCCTGCCTGAGCAGACTGGCACATGCTAGGATTTCATACATGAGTTAGGGTTTTCTACCTTTCTGTTTGTTTTTTTTTTAAGTTAACACCCTTCCACAACTGAATATATTAGATCTCATAACACAGTGCTGCCTTTTGAATTCTTGTCAAATAGCGTAAAAATTCCATTGTTCAGGTTTAAGTATATGGGAAGACAACGGATAAATACTCTTACATATTGTAAAGTAGAAATGTTTCTGATTGATCTTTTTTCAGGAAATGGGTTTTAATATTATCTTTCATTTTTCACAATTTTAGTTAGTAAAATATCTATAGTATATGCAAACTTAAATTTACATTTGCCCTTTTTGGTTTTACTGGTATGTTTCTTTGAGGTTATTAAATTGAGTTTCAAACCTCCATGTTTTAAATTTACTTAATTTCTGATTAATACTTTATTGCTAGGCCAGGCGTGGTGGCAAGTGCCTTTAATCCCAGTACTTGGGAGGCAGAGGTAGGAGGATCGCTGTGAGTTTGAGGCCAGCCTGAGACTACATAGTGAATTCCAGGTCGCCTGGGCTAGAATGAGACCCTACCTCGAAAAACCAAACCAAACCAAACCAAACTAAACCAAACCAAACCAAATAAAACAAAACTTTATTGCTGACTTTGAAAATTTATTTTTCCAGTTGACAAGAGCAAATCAAATACACACACATGTGCAAGCATGTGTGCACACACACATTTTTCAGAAGAAGGGCATTTCCAAAATGTGTTCCCAGTTATACCAGTTGCTGGTGATGGTGTGTGGAGGGGCATGGATAAAATACAAAGGTTTTTTGAGATGAAACGAATTCGGAAAATGATATAAGAATATTTTCTAGTTGAAAAGTCCAGTGTTTCCCAAATATTCTTGGTTTTAGGTGGCTTTTGTCCAATAATATCTATGAACACCCTTCTGGGATGTCCTTTAGGAGGGTTTTAAAGTGATTACTCTCAAGTATGTAATTAGTTAGACTTAATGTGAATTACAGATCTGCACTGGATTTAGTTACCTGGGTTGTCATTGCAGGCTGGTTTTGTCAAAAGCTCTTTCATAGTTCTTTATTTTGTATTTATTTGAACTGTAACTGTGCTCCTTCATTGTCTATACTACAGTGTGCCTGCCCAGGGCTGAGATTTCAGGCTCATGGAGGTTTTGAGTGTAGAACTTCAGCTATTCAACAAGATATCCTTTTCAAATTCTCTAACCCTTTGGGATTGGAAATGAAGCTCTACTGTTAGCCTTGGGACTTAAGTATCCTGGAGTAAGGACATGGCTGTATCCAGGCATCCTGCAGTAAGCCCATGGCTGTATCCAGGCATCCTGCAGTAAGCCCATGGCTGTATCTAAGCATCCTGCAGTAAGCCCATGGCTGTATCCAGGCATCCTGCAGTAAGCCCATGGCTGTATCTAAGCATCCTGCAGTAAGCCCATGGCTGTATCCAGGCATCCTGCAGTAAGGCCATGGCTGTATCTAAGCATCCTGCAGTAAGCCCATGGCTGTATCCAGGCATCCTGCAATAAGCCCATGGCTGTATCTAAGCACCCTGCAGTAAGCCCATGGCTGTATCTAAGCATCCTGCAGTAAGCCCATGGCTGTATCCAGGCATCCTGCAGTAAGCCCATGGCTGTATCCAGGCATCCTGCAGTAAGCCCATGGCTGTATCTAAGCATCCTGCAGTAAGCCCACGGCTGTATCCAGGCATCCTGCAGTAAGCCCATGGCTGTATCCAGGCATCCTGCAGTAAGCCCATGACTGTATCCAGGCATCCTGCAGTAAGCCCATGGCTGTATCCAGGCATCCTGCAGTAAGCCCATGGCTGTATCCAGGCATCCTGCAGTAAGCCCATGGCTGTATCCAGGCATCCTGCAGTAAGCCCATGGCTGTATCCAGGCATCCTGCAGTAAGCCCATGGCTGTATCCAGGCATCCTGCAGTAAGCCCATGGCTGTATCTAAGCATCCTGCAGTAAGCCCATGGCTGTATCCAGGCATCCTGCAGTAAGCCCATGGCTGTATCCAGGCATCCTGCAGTAAGCCCATGGCTGTATCTAAGCATCCTGCAGTAAACCCATGGCTGTATCTAAGTATCCTGTAGTAAGCCCATGGCTGTATCTAAGCATCCTGCAGTAAGCCCATGGCTGTATCTAAGCATCCTGTAGTAAGCGCATGGCTATATCTAAGTTTCTTGCTATTAGCCCATGGCTGAGACCTAAATATCCTGCAGTAAACTCATGGCTGTATTGTTGGTTCACTTGTAGAAAAGTAGTCTGTGTTTTGCTAGGTGTTATTTAGTTTTAGTCTATTCTTAGGTACACTTTTGTAAAAAAGAGTGTGTTCAGAACAATGGCAAACAGAAATGAAGACTTCTGAAGCCTCAGTATGAGACAGAAGGTGTCTTCTCTGTGACTCTGGTCTAGCATACTGAAATATCATGCTGAACACTTATGTCTATACATGCCTGTTAAATAGACTGGAATTTGAAAGTTTGGTATAATTGTGTTATTTAGGAAGGGATCAGTTCAAAGAAATTCTTAGCATGTTAGAAAGTTCTTTTTTTGTTCTTAATATGTTTAAAAATATTTTTATTTTTTTTTATTTGCAAGGCAGAAAGACAGAGAGAAGTAGAGAGAAGAGAGACAGACAGAGAGAATGGACATACCAGGGCCTCCAGCCACTGCAAATGAACTCACTCCAGATGTATGCACCACTGTGTTCACCTGGCTTTACATGCGTACTGGGGAATTGAACCTGGGTTATGAGGCTTTGAAGTCAAGTGCCATAACCACTGAGCAATCTCTCCAGGCCTGTTCTTAATATTTCTATTTATTTACAAAGAGAGAGAGAGTGTGTGTGTGAAAGAGAGCGAGACAGAGAGCAGGAGCAGGAGCACACCAGCGTCTCCAGGCACATGTGCCACTCTGTGCATCTGGCTTTATGTCAGTACTGGGACATCAAACCCAGGCCATCAGGCCTTGCAAGCAAGCACCCTTAACCACTGAGCCAGCTCTCCATCCCTTATCTTTGAAAGTTTTAATTTTTCCACCAATATTTCTGCCATTAAAAAATATATTTTATTTATTTGAGAGAGAGAGAGAGAGAGAGAAAAAGAGAGAAAGTGAGAGAGAAATGGGTGCACCAGGGCCTCCAGCCACTGCAAATGAACTCCAGATGCATGTGCCACCTTGTGCATCTGTCTTACGTGGGACCTGGGGAATCGAACTGGGGTCCTTTGGCTTTGCAGGCAAGTGCCTTAATCCCTAAGCCATCTTCTCCAGCCCTATTTCTGCCATTTTAATTAATTAATTATATATATATAGATAGATAGATAGATAGATAGATGTAGATATATCATCCCAAACATATCAATTCCCTGGATATGGTTTTAGAAAACATAAATTGTGGAAGCAAGAATGTGGCCTGCCCCCAGGAGTCAGAAGACTCTTTGATAGAGAAAAGAGGTTAAGGCATGAGAGCGAGCTGTGGCAGAGGCAGTGGAATGTCACCGTCTGGATGTGCCATCACAAGAGTTCTAGTGTCTCCTCTTTCTTAACTGTTGTCTTCATTATAATCCTGGATTATTTCTAAGGTTGAGCCAAGATGTAGGACTAGAAGAAATGCACTGGCATTCAGTTTGCGTATACATGTCAGGGAATGTCAGTGTTATACAAGAACTCCATGAGACTCAAATAGGCTATTGTGAGAGAGTTAGATATTTTCGTTCTTGTGGTTGGAATAAATAAAAGATGAAGCAAATTCTTGTGTTGTGATCATCTGTGGTAGTCTGTCACCCCTGCAAACAGCAGTCTGAATGAGAGGGACCAAGAAGTGTCATGAAGTGGTCCGAAGACACCTGTACTTACATCTTAGGTGACCTCACCTGAGCAGCAGGGAATTCTAGCAGTAACCCTTCTTTATGAGGAGCAAGCCTCCTCCAGAGCCTAGAGCCTGGAGTCATTTTACAACCTTTCCAGCAAGAGGTTCACTGTTTGCTTGGGAATCATCCATGTTATGTATCATCAAAGAAGCATATGTAGTTTAATTTTGAGAGGTCAGGTAGTTCTTGGGATGCGCGTGTGTGTGTGTGTGTGTGTACTCTGAGATTGTAGCTTCCACTCCGCTCCCAACCAGATTATAGAAGGTCAGCGTATTTAAAATGGTGTTACAGGAAAGAAGATAGTTATTTTGGGCCAGTATCCATTTACTTGTTCATTTGCCGTGTCACAGATTAGACAACAACACCCTGTAGCTCATTGACAAAGGCCCTGGAAGATGACCCAGCTGAGCGGTGTGCAGAGCAGTTGCCATGGCCGGCACGGGTCAGGATGGTGCAGGAATTGGAATTTCTTTTCCTGCTTCTCATTGTTCTTTTCCTGTACTGTAGTCACAAAATTTCACCTGTGTCAACTTTGTTTTGTTGAGTAGCTTAGTAATTACTTATTAGGACTGTTAAGCGATTATGGCTCAGTTTTCAAGCTTTCTCTTTCTCTTGCCTATGCAGCAGCTGCCCGGGGTCCTTACACTGGATTCCTTTACTCTGAATCCTACCATAGCCTGAATGGTGGCATTTTTCTCCCCCACATTATTCCACCTTGGTGTGATCCAAGGATAAGATTTCTTTGAAACTCATGATAGGTGTAAAGAGGGAAGTCAAGCTGATAAAGTGACCTTGGGAAGTGACCTTCACTAACAGGCAAACAACTAAGTGGTTGCTATAACCAGGAGCTGCTTTTTTTTTTTTTTTTTTTAAAGAAGAACTGAGTATACCTACTTAAACTCATTTTTACATTTTTACTTTCTAATAATTTGAATTTGATTCATCAGTTTGGTTTATTGCTGGGGAATTATTAAGTGAGGATTTATAGAATAGATACATTTCTTAACTTGCTCTGAATTTTGGTTATCTAACATTTTAAAAAAGTTTGCATGGTTTTTTTTTTTTTTTTACTGAAAAAGTACAATATTGTTTCAAATATTTTAAGTAAGAACAGAAATTTGAAAATACAGTGGAATCTGTTTAAAATGTTGGTAGTAAAGCGTGGGTTCATGATATAGTTACAAATTACTTATGTTTTCTAGCATCTATTTCTTTGTCTTATTACTATTGCTATCATTATTTTTGTTTTGAGACAAGAGTTACAGTATAGTACTGACTGGTCTTTGTACTGTTGATCCACTATCCCTGAGTGCTGGGATGATGGGCATGTACCACCATGCCTGGCACTACAGACACACACACACACACACACACACACACACATACACACACACACAGAGTGTGATTCTTTCAATGTAAATATAATAGGATAATACTTATTGGCCATTTTTTTTCTTTTCTTTTTTATGTCAGTGATCATTTGTTGTGAAATATGGAGCATGCTTCGAATATGCCTTTAATTAAAGCTCCAAAGAATTATGAGCAGAGACCAAGAAAGACAAAAGTGTACAGAATATGTTGACTTCTGAATTTATTTTTACCTTTCAGTTGTAATTTCTCAACACTAAAATTTTCACAGTTATGTGAGAAATGAAAGATATGTAGGTTGAAATGCAAAATAGATTTTTGCCTGTTTTCCTGTTTTAGAAAGAAAGTTCTAGAAGACCAAAACTCAACTCAACCCAAACCAAAACAAGAATCAATCAAAATTCCTAAAGTCCCCAACCTGAAACAACAGAATAGTTACTTAGTTAAAAAAATATTGTTTTGAAAAAGGCTCCTAATGGACTGAGCAGATGGCTCAGTGGTTCAAGACACTTGCTCGCAAAACCTGCCAACCCAGGTTCAGTTCTCTTCTCCCACATAACTCAGACGCACTAAGTGGTACATGCCTCTGGAGCTCACTTGTAGTGGCAGGAGGCCCTGGCAAGCCCATCCCCCTTGCTTGTAAAATCAAATAAATAAATGGTTCCTAAACCTACAGTGAACCTGTTAAGAAGATTTTGTTGGCATATGTGTATATGCATGAATGACCCCGTGATTAAAGCCTCTAGCTCTTTTAAGAAATTTTATTTATTTATTTGAGAGAGGGAGGAGAGAGATAGAGAGGGACAGGGAGAGGGGAGAGAGAGAGAGAGAGAGAGAGAGAGAGAGAGAGAGAGAGAGAGAGGAAGAGACAGAATGGGCATCCCAAGGGCCTCCAGCCACTGCAAACGAACTCCAGGCACATGCGCCACTTTGTGCATCTGTCTTATGTGGGCACATAAGGGGAATTGAACCTGGGTCCTTAGGCTTCACAGGCAAATGCCTTAACCGCTGTCATTTCTCCAGTCCCATAAAGCCTCTAAATCTTACAAAGTGTTTATCAATAAAAATCAGTGCTTTTATTTAGCTCCCTATAGTTCCACCTTGTGGTGAGAGACTTAAGCAACACTTTTTATTTTTATTTCTGTAATCACAGATTGCCAAACTGAAATCTTTAAAGAGAAACCTTTTTCTTCAAAGAACTGAGTCCCCTATGAATAGACTATTTCCATTGCCTGGTTGCCAACACGAATGTGTTTACAATTTCGAAAAATTTAATATTAAGCTATTTGCCAAGCATATTTACTGTGCAGTTAAAGAAATAGTAAAGTTGAGTTATGGACTTGTTACCACTGTTGTATTACATCAGATGAGGATTTTCCTCTGAATATTTAAGTGTACTAATTTAAAATTTATAATAACTTAGGTAAATTTTAAATTTTAGTCTTATCCTTTTACAGTTTTTGAAGAAATAGTGCTGAAATATGTCATCAACAAAAATATTTGGATAATTTCTTGGGAATGCATTATTTTCAAGTATTTTTATTGTGTATTTTAATTTTTTATTTACTTATTTTTTTTTTGGTTTTTCGAGGTAGGGTCTCACTCTGGTCCAGGCTGACCTGGAATTCACTATGTAGTCTCAGGGTGGCCTCGAACTCATGGTGATCCTCCTACCTCTGCCTCCTGAGTGCTGGGATTAAAGGCGTGCGCCACCACGCCCGGCATTATTGTGTATTTTTAAAAGGATCAGTTTACTTATAAGTACTTATAAGGTTTTTGGTGTATTATTTTTATGTTTTGTAGCAGGACTTTTAAGAAGCTGTCCCAGAATCTCTTAATTATCCATTTCACATATTTGTATGAAGTAAAAGGTGCAATTGAATGCTTTTCAACTGCATTTTCACTCAAGCAGACTGTCCCTTTCTTTTCACTTTATTAGTACAAGGCAGTGAGGAGTTCTTTAGGACAAGCGTTTTATTATTTATACTCATTTCTCAAGATGGCTGATTGTTTTCTAGAACACTGTGCTCTTTAGATGTAGAGAGAGCTTCTTTAAGGGCAGGCCATGAATCCTTTATGTGGCTGCTTTTTGTTTGCTTGCCTGGGTTGTGTGCACTTTGTCTGTCCATGGATTGGATGTCCTTTCTTTGTACTTTGTTTTTCCTGAAGGACCTTTTCTCTACTAATGGGGACAGATGTAACATTTAGCTTTTTTGATTTGAGTTTACTGAGGATCATCGTTTGCAAGGACCTCACCTGTTAATCAGAGATGATGTAGGAAATGAATAACCCTCAAAGATTCTCAGTAGGAACAAATTGTTAACAAGGAAGAAAACACGAAGACATTTATTGACATGTATTTCACATATACATTCAGAGTCTGAGTAATACTCTAAAATGTGTCTTTGAACTCCAGCTTATATAGCATATTTAATAATGAACAGTGAATTTCCAGGGAAGTGATAAAGGAAAAACACTGTAAGTCTCTAAGAATGGTAACTTGGGAACAGCAAGCAATTAAAACTTGTTTGTATAGCATCCTGTGGTTGCTGTCTCCAGTAAGAGTTCACACTTGTCTTCAGTGGTCAGTACTCTTCTGTGGGCCCTGGTTTATGGAAAATGTAGGAAGGGTAGGGACAGAACTTACCCCACTGCCTGTAGATTATGTTCAGCTCAGCACTCTTTCATGCCCAGGCATATTCTGGCTCCTTCATTTTGCTTAAAAGCTTTAGAGATTCTTTTATACCTAGCAAAGTCTTAACATGGGTTGTATAGCTGCCCTGTGTTCCCATTGACTTTCCTGCTTACCTGCCTCCTCATATTCCACTCACTATGCAGCTCCTTTCTCTCCTTGGAGCTCTCCATGCAGTCTCTCTCCTTGGAGCTCTCCATGCAGTCTCTCTCCTTGGAGCTCTCCATGAAGCCTCTCTCCTTGGAGCTCTCCATGCAATCTCTCTCCTTGGAGCTCTCCATGCAGTCTCTCTCCTTGGAGCTCTCCATGCAGTCTCTCTCCTTGGGGCTCTCCATGCAATCTCTCTCCTTGGAGCTCTCCATGCAGTCTCTCTCCTTGGGGCTCTCCATGCAATCTCTCTCCTTGGAGCTCTCCATGCAGTCTCTCTCCTTGGAGCTCTCCATGCAGTCTCTCTCCTTGGAGCTCTCCATGCAATCTCTCTCCTTGGAGCTCTCCATGCAATCTCTCTCCTTGGAGCTCTCCATGCAGTCTCTCTCCTTGGAGCTCTCCATGCAGTCTCTCTCCTTGGAGCTCTCCATGAAGCCTCTCTCCTTGGAGCTCTCCATGCAATCTCTCTCCTTGGAGCTCTCCATGCAATCTCTCTCCTTGGAGCTCTCCATGCAGTCTCTTTCCTTGGAGCTCTCCATGCAATCTCTCTCCTTGGGGCTCTCCATGCAGCCTCTCTCCTTGGAGCTCTTCATGCAGTCTCTTTCCTTGGAGCCCCCTACACAATTTCTCCCCTTGGAACCCTTGACATGGTCTCTGTCTTGGGAGCCCTCTGCACAATCTCTCTCTTTGTACACCATCCACCCATGTTTGGATGCAGGCAAAATGAACACACACCAGGCAAAATATGATTTAATGGAAGGTTGGGGGATGTACTCTTGTGCTCTCTGAACTGACTGTATGGCAGTTTTTATTCAGATTCAGGCAGTGAAAGCAATGGGAAGTCATACCTAAGACAGATCACATTAACATCAGTTCAGATTATATGAGTTGTTTGTTTATGTGTATCAGGAAATCTTTTGAGAAGCTGTGCATCTCCTGTCTTCAAGAAACTCTACCCACAGCTCATAACCTTCCATGTCCCTGGGCTTAGCATGTGCAAAGATTAGCCTTTTGCCAGTTAGCTTGATCTCCCCATCTCTCCTTTTCTGTTTCCTTCAAAAGTGGTCTGATGAACCAGACATATTGTTGCTGGCGAGTAAGTATTTTTAGGTTGATCCCTTCAACTGTACAAAGCACAAAGTGCAGATAATTAATCCAGTGGCCACCAAACTGGAAGACTAAGTGTTTGAAAACCAGGAAGATGGATTAAGCTATGACAAATTGTTTTGCAAAATCCTGGTGTCAAGGTATATTTTTAATAATATTTTGTATGACAAGCACTGTTTGACTAATTTGTCATTTAATAAATTAATATTTACCATAATATAATTAAGTAGGGACCTTTGGAGATGTTAATTTTGTCTCATGTATAGTTAGATTTATTTTAAAGATATGGGGTCATCCATATCTGGATCCAGTCTGGAGCCAAGTGGCTTAAATTTCATCTCCAACATATATTATAGTTAATTTCATTAGTTGTACTTGGGTTTGCAGGTTTTTTTTTTTTTTGTCTATCTCATGTTGTATAGTAATGGCACTTGTTATACTACACAGTTTTTAATACAAAGTGTGTTGTTAGAATAGATTAGGTGACTTTTTCTTAAATATTTATTTCAGAGAGAGAGAGAGAGAGAGAGAGAGAGAGAGAGAGAGAGAAGAGAGAGAGAGAGAATGGATGTGCCAGATCCTCTAACCACTGCAAATAAACTCCAGATGCATGCGCCACCTTGTGCATCTGGCTTATGTGGACACTGGGGAATCAAACCTGGGTCCTTAGGCCTGGTAGGCAAAGGCCTTAACTGCTAAACTATTTCTCCAGCCCCAAGATTAGATGACTTTTGTCACTGCCATGACAGAAGCAGCTAGGATAAAAACAGCAGTGACTATAGTAACTATGAGTATACCAACAACCCATTAGGTTTCTTGATGTATTCTATTATTTTATTAATTATGGTAAGAGCCCTGGATTCTTATTAAGGCTCAGTGTAATTTACTGAGATAAGGCATAAGCCTCATATCACATAAGTATACTTTTATTAAGTATCAAGCAGGTAATACAGGCAGCATAGTAGCAATGGGAAGAGCATAAACTATAAAATAGATTTTATTTTTGTGTAATATTAAAAGGGTCAATAAGAAAGATATATGTATAAGGAGTACCAAAGTGAATTGGTCCAGTATGATAGCAATATTAATTAAGGAAAGAGACATTTTTTTTCCTTTTGGAAATTTATTTTAAAAGGCCAGAGCCAAGTCGCCAAATAGAGGTTTGTGGTGGTCTTTTTCCTTGAAAGGGTTGGGGCTGTATATCCCTCTTTCTCATCATATAATAGAATCATTGTTATACACAGTTGAGCCATTGATAGAAGTATAGACAGACAAGGAACACTTATGTTTATCATGAACCCAGCCTTTGATGCCCCATCAGTAGTAGAATTATTTCCCAATCTGGTAACATGTCCTGTAGGGCCCTGGCACATTTTCCATGGGATTTTTTTTTTTTCTGATATTCTGTATAAGGCTGTGTATGAACAGTGCAGTGGGGTATGGGAGGATGAAACAAATTGTTTCTTTGTCATGTGTGTAACTGCCCACAACCAAAAATTCAGCTTGGCTGATTTTTAAGGGGACCCAAGCCTGTAGCTTGGGTGTCAGGAATAAATTATTAGAACCCATGCCTATAGGCAAATGAATGGACCAATAATTGATTTGTGAGGGTGAAATGTAAGTAAGATTAAATTGGCTGTTAATTTCAGGAGGTTGTATGCCTCCTAGCCAAGAAGTGACATGGTTGAAAATAGGGAAAGGCAGATCCAACAATGTCTAAAACATCTTTTTAAGTTGAAAACCTACCTTATATTTGTAAGTTTATCTCTTTATATTGAATGGTCTATTTCTATTATTATTTTTATTATCATTATTATTGTCATAATTTAGAAATTAAAATGAAAATTCAGGAAGCTGTACCTTACAGAAAATATAACAATTATAAATGTAGACAAAATACATTGACAGTCCTGTGGTTTGTTAATAAATCAAAATTAGTTAATTTGTTAAAGATTTAAGTCATTTAGACGGTACCTTTGAAATTGTTGGAGTAAGCACAAACAAGCATAAAGCCAAGGCTTAGAGATAAATATATTGTAAGCCTGATTTTAGTAATTTTAGTATTATTTTAATGCTTGGCCATGTACTTTTGAGCATTTAATGGACATAAATTTAGTTACACATACAGAAAAACTACATGAAACATAAACACAAAGCAGCATAACAAGTGGCTGGTGATAAAGGGCATAACTGATAATAAATATGTATGAGTACTTACTTGTGAGTCAACGTTACTTTATCTATACCATAAGCACTATACATCACCCTTAGCCACAAAGATCACTGTAAAGGCCAAAGAATTTCTATCGTTTTGAAATTTGTTATTTGTCGGTTTTTAAATCAAATAATTACCTTAATTATTACTGTCTTTTATAGCACTAAGTAATCTTAAAGACAGGACATCAGTTATAAAAAGTTAGAAGTGACATGTTTTTGTCTGTCTTTGGGAAAACTCTGACATTGAGGGAGGGTAAATAGGAGGGAGCAATTATAACTCAGTTGAGGGTCTTGGGATCCTCACTTTCTCCACCCACTGTAGGGTTGCCAATAGTTCCATTACCATTTCTATAGACCAGGTATCACTGCATTGTTGTAAATTGAAGTTGTAGTGGCTACCTGTTCAAGGTACTTTTTACCTCAAGATGGCTTTATGCTACAGAGAAAAAAAATATCATGTAACACCACCCAGGTCAGGGCATTTGTCTATGTTCTGAGCGATAGTCTAAGTAATAAGGATGTTTTGTGAAATTAGAATTGAGACAATAATTTATAGAATAAAATCTTGACTAAGATTAGTTGCCCTTGTTTAAAACTTTAATTATATTGTGTTTTAAAGGGAATTTAGATTAAATGAACAGTTTTGTCTATATGACTGTTTACTTAAAAAAGTAAATATAAATCATACTGCCTATATAAATTAACTCTTGTTATTGAACAGTTAACTGGAAAACATCATGGATATGTTGTCTTATTTCTTGTTTTTAAATATTAGTGCAACCTTGTATATTGTTTGTTGATAGTTTTATAAAGCTGTTGATTATTATAGCAGGTAGTTTGATGTAAAGATTGTACTTAATTCATGAAAGACCATCAAATCTAAATATTTCAAATTAAACCAACTATTGATGGAAAAACTTACCAATACAATTTTTTAAATCTATATTCATGGCAGTAAAATAATTCTCTTAAATTAAGGCACTAAAAAGGCAGTGCAACTCCTATTAAAAGTGGTTAATTAAAAATTATTAAGAATAATTTACATTTTAAACAGTGTATACATTTTTATGTTTGTTAATTTAGTGTGTCTTTCAAAACCACAAAGAAATACATTATAAAATTACAGAAATGATGTACCTTACAAAATGTTTATAAATTTGGTTCTTTGTATAGCTAGTTTTTAATGTCTTTAGTAGTAAAATAACTTAATATGTCTTTGCAAAAACGTATAGATTTAATTTTTTTTTCCAGTTCCCATCTACAAACTTGATAAAACTTGAGATAGATTCTAATAGGACCTAACTCTATTCCATGTTGACCTGGAACTCACTTTGGCCTGCCTCAAATTCATAGAAATCTTTTTACCTTTGTCTTTCAAATACAGGGATTAAAGTCTTGTACCATCACACCCCATAAATCTGGCTAATTTAAATCTTTAATAATAGAAATAAAACAGAAAATTTAGACCTTAACCAAAACTGTTTTGTAGAAGAGCACAGATAAATAGGCAATAATTTTTTATATCTTGATGTTACACTGTAAGTTAAAATTGATCTAAAAAATAAAAGACATTAGTTTAAGACTTAACAACAAAGCCAACTTTTTAACATATCAATAGGTTTACCCAGATTTTGAATGTTATTGTTCTTGGGGGTGGCATATTTTGTAATCTCCACTGTGGAAAGGAAATTTAACATACAAATCTCCAACAAGCACATAAAATAAAATTTTACATTTGTTACCTATACATCATTGTGAAAAAGAAACCCATTGTGACCAACCTAATTAAAGGACCCCCAGTATATATTAGAGGTATTTTGATATTTTATTTTTGTTACCTGTGATCTTTGGAAAATGGATTAGAATTGTTATAAAACTTGTTTTGGAAAGAAATCATTATCAAAATTTATGCATCCAATGTTAACTTTTGTAGCCTAATGAAACTTGTCTTATAAGTCCAATGAATATACGTCAAACAAGTAGCATTTACGGGTTTATGAAACATTTAGCAGATCTAAAAATAACATTCTTACAGGTTTTGAGAAGATTACTTAAGTTTATGAATATATACTTATAAGGAATTTAATATATCATGAAAGCATTCACATTCACACATTCACACTTTAGGTTGTTATACCAAAATATATTAAAAGCAAAATTAAGAATAATAAAAAATTGAGGTGGCCACAAGCTTTACACATTTTGAATTTTACATTGTTATTTTCCATTTTTTATACAAGACAGCATACAAAAACAAGCATAAAAACATTATGGATACACAAAGCAAATACATAAATCCTAGGTGTACTGTATGAAAATTAAGTTGCAACTTTTTATCTTTGGCGATGTAGGAGTCAATAACATAAAAGATCACCAGCGAAGTCACTTATGTAGATCTATAGCAGTTAAGTATTCATTTGTTTTTGAGAGCTAAACAGCAGAGAGGAAGAAGTTCTTATAGATTGTAAATATCTTTTAAAGCATCTTAGGTCAAAGCTTTATATTATTTTGTTCTGTTTTTATATTTTGCCCTTGAAAGCAAGGGAAAGGCTTCCAGCACATAGTGAGAATCCAGATTTGAAGACTTATCAGGTTCATAACAAGCAGGAAAAAGTTTAGAAGAAAGCAAATTTTTAATATTTTGAATTTAGAGTATTCTGTTTTAAGAGTAGCTCTCCCACAGTGTTTCCAGTTGCTCCCTTAAAGGTTAGAGAGTGGTTAGAATATCTGGGAAATCACCTGTATGATATCACCCCAGAAAAGCCATGCATGCACTGTAGAAAGAGGTAAGCAACATTATCCAACACTTGTTTGAAAGAGAAAGAGAGAGAGAATTGTTTTCTGTAGCACTGTGAAAGAGGATGAGGTCACCTTTTTGGGCCCAGGCAAGGTAGGTGATCATGGCCAATAGTACCTGTTTAATGGGAAGAGAAGGTTGTTCCGCCAAGAGGAGGACTTGGGCCTCAGAGCAGAACTGACAGAGAGGGACGACTTTGGTTATCCCCCTTCTCATGAGCCCCTCTCATAGTGTGTTTCCACCAGAGCCCAGAATGCCACCTCCAGGGTGCCCTTGTCAGGAAACCAGATTAGTATCAACTACTGTCTGATAGGGCTTCAAGAGTTGTTCCTCTGAGACTTGAGCCCCTGAGGATTTTTGAAAGTGTCTAAAAAGTTTAATATATTCTTTCTGCTTTGTGGAAAATCATTCCTCCCTGTCACCCTGTCTGAATCACTCGAGGGTGGGCAGAGCTCACCTTTGTTTTATTTTCTTACTTAGTTTCCTCTGTTTTTTTTTTTTTTTTTTTTTTTTTTTTTTTGTGCCTCTTGAGTTATTATGTCCCTGTTCTGGACGCCACTTGTGTACGCCATTCATTGGTGTTTGGATAAATGCAAAGTGAACCCACACCAGGCAAAATATGATTTAGTGTAGGGTCCAGGGATGAACTCTAGTGCTCTCCGAACTGACTGCAGTGGCAACTTTTATTCAGATTCAGGCAGTCAAAGCTATGGCGAGTCTGAGCACAAGACAGATCATGAGTTTGCATCAGATCAGATCATGAGTTGTTTGCTTATGTTTTGTGACGAAGTCTTTGGAGAAGCTGTGAGTTTCCTGTCTTCAAGAAGCTCCACCAGAGGTGTATGGTCTTCCATGTTCCCATGTCTATGCAAAGATTAGCAAACTTTTGCCCATTAGCTTGATCTCCCCATCTCTCCTTGGAGCGGCTCTCTACACAAACGTCTTTTTCCTTGGAGTCCTCTACACAGTCTCTCTGTTGGGGCCATCTACCCAATTCTGTGGTCTTTTCCTTGTTTCTCTTCCCCAGGTAAAGCAGTCCCTTCTGTGGTGAGAGGAGTTCTTTGATTCCAGACTGGGATGGAGCTCCCGTAGCTCTGAGCACATTTGCTTGCTACTTAGCTTTTGTCACCTGTCATCATAGAGTGTAGACGTCGGTACCCTATTATTATATATCTCTACCAGTAGAAGTTAATGTACAGCCTGCCGCATGATGGATGCTCAGTAATACTTAGTGACTAGGATTAAATATTGCCATGTGGTACCACTTGTTTAAATAGTGCTGTGACCATTAATCCTGATTGTCTATGTGAGTGGATTGAGAAGGACTCAGTACATTAGTGAAGTATACTTCTGGGGTGTGTCTAAGAGTAATTATAGAGACAACTAGCCAGAGGAAAAAACCTGCTGTGATTGTGGGTAGTGTATCTAATAGGCTGTGGTCCAGATAAAATAAAGGGGAAGAAGGAAGCCTGCGAATGTAGGAATTCTCTTCTTGGCAGCCATGATGTGAACACCCCCTCATCATGATGGGTTCAGCCCATTGACACCACCAGTCACACGAAGGTTTTCCTCCTTTAAACTATGTCTCTCGAGTATTTTTACAGTGACAAAAAGGTCTAACACATATTAGAAGTAAAATTCTTGTAGGGTTTTCTAGATTAACCTTAACACAAAATTTGACTTTTGAAAAAGGCAGTCTCACATGTAAGAGATGAGACTTTCCTCTTCAAAGTTGGATTGGATTTAGCTGACGTAAAACCAAACCGTAAAGAGGCTAGCAAAATGGACGTTTTGTAGTAGAAAGGAGGTTTTGTTTTGTTTTGTTTTTGTACTTTTTGTTTAGTTAACTGATTTGAATAATGCAGGTCTTTGTCAGATTCTCCTAATCATGCCTAAGATTTTTTTTTTTTAATATGGCCTGTGTCATCACCAGGATTTCCTTTAGAGTAATTTCCTATCATACCGTGCTCTCTTGCCCGTTTCTTTCCTTAGGCTGTTCTCTTAAGAAGGTTAGTATCCCCTGCAGCTGACATGCGCACAGCTTGGGCTGCCCTGTAGCTGGGAAGATCCTGCGGACGTTCAGAAAACGGTACTTCATCCTCATTATGTAACTCCAGTTGTGTAATACCGTCCCAGGGTATCTCTGGGCCCTCTCACTGGGTGCATCACTTTTTCTAGCATAATGTACTCAGACAGATTTTAGTCTCAAAGGGAGGAAATATCCAAAAAGAGAACAAAAATGTTTTATTAACAATGGAAAACAGAAGGTTAAGCATCTGGGCAGTTAGTGTGCTCATCTTTGAAAGAGTGTTGCCAGGCCCAAGGTTTGACTTTGTACAAAATAATGTAGTTAAGCTCTTTCTGTTTAGACTTAACTGCATAACATCCCCTCTTCTTTTCTCCTAATTTTCTCACTTGTTCAGCTGTTTCTCCAGAACCACAAGTTTGACCCCTCATCTCACTCACTGCCACATTCCTGATAATGTTCATTTTAAGCTTTTTAATAGTATTCTCTTTTCCCCTACTTGTCTTGGGGTACTGAGGATCCAGTCTGGGGATTTTTATATGCTGGCCAAGTGCTCTTCCACTGAGCGACCCTCCACCCCCAGCCCTGCCATCCTCACTTGAAGAGCATATTTTGTGTACAGAATTTCTTGGAGTCTTCAGAATAATCAATTGAAACAAGAAAAACAGGCAGTAATATATGTAGCTAACATCTCAGTATATTTTAAAGCATTATAGAAATATATTGGTTTATTTTTGTGTATTGTCTTAAAATTCTTAAGAAATTATGTTCCAAAGCTCAGGAGTAGCTATCGCATTATATTTTAAAGTGACAAGTGATTACTTAAAACATTAAATAAAATCAGACAACTGTTAAAAGAAAGACTAAAATGCAGGCCTCCTAATTATTTGTTTCCCTTATAACTAGTTTTTTTTCTTTTCCCAATTTCTGTTTGACCTGATGTATTACTCATCTTTTAAAATGTGCCTAATTTAGCTTTTTTGTGGTTAACATAAATATAATGATGAGAAATGAAAAGTGATTTGGGGAAATTTTTGGTGTTGAGTGTTTAGTGCAATCTGCTAGGGCAAGTTGTGAAATTGTCTGCCTATGAAGTAAGTGCTCAGAATCACGCCCTGTTTTAAGCTGTCCTGGAGTGAGAATGAGAGTAAGTGGAACGTGGGATGAAATGGGTGTTGGGTGCCTGGCAGGGTTTAGCAGAATCCTGGACTCTGCGCTGTTACTGTTCCAGGAAGCCCGTTCTGACCAAGTGCTTGTTTTCAGTGGTTCTGTGGACTGAGGATGTCAGACCCACACAATGAAGTCATTTGTTGTGAGAGATTAAGCAGCTGGTTGTGGATCAATAGCTGCATGACATTATTGTGTAACTGCGGTGTCTGAGTGCCCCTGCTCAGGCCCTTGTGTTTGGCTGTACTGGGGATACAGTGAGAAACACACAATTGAGATGCATGAATGTCTGAAAAATTTATGTCCTTCATTTTCTGGTTTGCTTTTTTTTTTCTTTTAAAAATAGGTTTTAGCCTTATAAATTCAAGCTCATGTCTTAGAAGGGACTGAATAAATCCTTCCAGGGTTCTCATGTGCAAATGGAAAAATCACAGTACGAATTTTCTCTCTCTAAGGGCTGGGTGCCTATGTGTGACACGTGTAGTATCTGTGTTCCTGAAAGGGTCCTTGGAAAGTGGCTCGCCTCTTAGAATTGAAAATTTGAAGGGGTTGTTATTTAAGAGTAGTCTAAGGTAAATGCTCTTATAGAAGGGGTAATCCTGTTTATACCTTAGTTGAGAGAAGTATTGATTTTTAAAATAATTATTTCCTAAAATGTACTTTTATACATTTTTCAAAGAGAACACAGTTTTAAGCCCCCCCCCCCCCATGATTTAATTTGTAACACCAATGATTTCACCAGTCATCCTTGGGAATTAGTCCTTGAGAATCAAAATACAATGTCAGTTTGTAAAGATGGAGGGTTGATTAAAAGAATAGACTTGTGTTTTAGTTTTCCTGGCATTTTCTAGCAGTTATTTTAGAGATACAGCTTTTGAGTTCAAGTTTAACACTTACATTCCATATTTATGGGTAATGATGCAGATATGTAATTGAATATTCAAAAGGTACTGTTGAAATAGGATGTTTGGGATCCAGGAAAGTCCTTGAACCCAAAACACTAGGTTTGTGTCTACTTTAGCCAAAGAACTGAACAAAATAAGACTGAGAAGGATAATCATTAAATTATTATATTTATTGAGGGAAGTACAGAACCAAGGGAGCCTCGAAAAGCCATTAAAAGAGAGTTAAAGAGGAAATAAAAGAAAGTATAAAGAGCTTCTGCCATGTGGAGGGCAGGAGGTGGTAAAGAGCCCATGTGGGAAGTAGGGGGTTAGGGGGCTCTTCCCTCCTCGTGGCCTAGCTGAGGGGAAACTCACCAGAAGCAGGAGGTTCACAGCGTGGTCAGGCAGCCCAGAGAGACTGCCCTCCCCTAGTAAAAGGTAGTGACAACTTTATTGTAGTGGGTTTCACCTTCTGGCTTAGGTGAGGCAGAGAGAGACAGTTGATTGGTCTGGCATTGAGACTAGCTCAGGAAGAGGCCAGCTATGGCACCAAGTTCTGGGGTCTAAACTTGACCAACCACAATGTCAGGATTCTAGAGAAAGACTTTCCTTCCAGGGAGGGGGCTCAGGTGTGGAAAAGCAGGTATAGGAAATTAGTCAAGAGATAAGAAGTCAGATCATCCATCCTTTGATCTCTAGCAAGTGCAGACCTTCCTGCCTTTTCAGGGGCCCAGTCACCCTAACTTCCTAGCAAATCTGCCTGACTCCCTCTCACTATGACTTAGGCAAAAAGTCTCCAAACACTGAGCATAGAAACCAGTAATTAAAACACTATCTTTGGCTGGAGAGATGGCTTAGTGGTTAAGGCACTTGCCTGCAAAGCCAAAGGACCCAGGTTTGATTCCCCAGGTCATATGTAAGCCAGGTGCACAAGGTAGCTCATGCATGTAGAGTTTCCTCTGCAGTGGCTAGAGGCCCTAGCATGTCCATTCTCTGTCTTTGTCTCTCTCTCTCTCTCTGCCTCTTTCTCTCGCAAATAAATAAATACAAATAAAATATTTAAAAAATTTTTGTGTGTGCTTCTAAGTCACAGTGCACATGCACAGGTCAGAGGACAGCCGCAAGTGTCAGTCCTCACCTTTTACCTTGTTTTGGGCAGTCTCTTGTTGTTCACCATTGTGAATACCAGAGCCTGACCCGGGAGCTTCTAGCATTCCCTGTTTCTACCTCCTGTCTCACTGTTGGAGGTCTGGAATTGTACTGCTCACAGCTGCATCTAGCTTTTCTGGGTTCTAAGGATCCAAACTCAGGTCGTCACTCTTGTCCCAAAACCCTTCACTTCTTGAACCATCTTCCCAGCCAGGATCCCAGTAAAGTTAGTATGAAACTCCTAATATTTTCTGACACTAAGAAAATAAAATTGCAGGGCTAAGAACAGATCTCACTTAGCAGAGTGTTTGCCTAGCATGTATAAGGCCCTGTTTGATTTCTGTACCCCAAACAAAACAAAAGAGATGTTACAGAACCATATATGTCAGTACACACACACACACACACACACACACACACACGCACACACACGGTCTACTCAGATAATCCAGTGTAATCATATTTGAACTACTACTTTTTGGGAGTGCCAAGCATACAATTGAAGGTTTCTTCCAGTTGTGCTGACATTTGTCTGTGTAGTATAAACCTGCTGGTGGGCAAATAGTTAAAAGGAGCCTTTCCCTCCTGGGCAGTCTGACCAGACCTTCAGGAAATCTTTGGTGGTTTTTGAGGTCTAAAATTTCAGGCCTCAGTCAGGCTTGGGAAATGGGAGGGAGCTGAGTACTAATTTTACTAGTGTTACTTAGACCCTCTACCACAAGATTTATGTTGTGTGGAGGAAGTTTTGGATAGAGGCCTCCTACCTGGCAAAAAAAGAAAAAGTTTGTAAACTATACTTTAACTCTAGGCTCACAAGAAGTTGAAATAGTGTATAGAGTGTCAGTCATGTCCTACTTGTTCAGATCATGTTTAAGGAAGTTGTTCTAAGTTGTACACCTGTGCCTCTTGATCCTCTTGTGGGCCAGATAGTAGTAATACCAACTTGCGGGCAGAAAAACAACATACTTGCTAGTGTGCTTGTAGCAGGTGGTTGTATCAGGGATCAGGAATAAAAGAATAGTGCTTGTATTTAAGCATTTGTAAACCCATGCTCATGTTTACTCAAATTCTTGTGTTATAATATGTCAAAAACTTGAATATTTTTAATCATTTTTAAGATTTATTAATCCAAAGCTCATTGTGTTTAATTTAAATTGAATTTTTAAATAGTGAGAAAATAAAATTAAATATAGGCCCATGAATGTGCACCGCATGAAGATGTTTCCCACTGATGAACCTTTGCTTATGAGAGGTAAAGATGACTCTTGAGTTCTAGGACCTAAAGTTTGTTCTTTTTCCATGTAGGTTCGAAAACATGTGAATGATCTCTATGAAGACTTAAGGGATGGGCACAATTTGATCTCCCTTTTAGAGGTTCTTTCTGGAGATACCTTGGTGAGTTTTAAGTTTCTCAATTTAATTTGATCAACATGTAACTGTGTTCACATATGATCAGGGTGTTTTTCACACAGACTGCACAGATTTTTGTCGCAGTCATCCTTTGAGCTATAAGTTCTGCCAGAAAAAGAGAGTTTTGGTTATATGCTCCTGCATTGTACGCTCATAGCAATGTGAATTTGAGAGACTGAAGCAGACCTTTATATTAGTTCTGTAATCACAGTTCTATGGCTCTCCTTGCTTCTTTTGTTAGTCTTTGTATTTTTTAATAAAAAGTTGGACACATGATATAACCACACATTAAAAGAGTTGACATACAGCAAGAAAATAAACATCGCTTTCTGAAAAATGGTCTAACCCACTCCTCAGGTGTCATCCCCTTCTTTGTGAACATTGCTTCCCCTTCTTGGTTACCTGTTCTCCCTCATTACGTTTTGTTCATGCTGTTCTTTTCATTTCCGGTCTGTCTTGTGTCTTTGCTGTCCTATCTTCTGTCTGTTATATTCATTAGCCAAGGGAGCGAGATTTTTTGAAGACCTTACGATTGGTGAGTGCAACAGAAGCATGCGAGTATGAGCAGCATGAGGATGTGGAGGATGAGGACAAGGGGGTAGGTGTCACCCCCATAACCGACTAACTTAGCTGGCCCAGTGTGCGCAGTGCTAACCTGGAAGATGAGTAACACGCGGTCTGGCTCCTCACGTAGAGCTCAGAAAGAAGCCAAGCCCACAGCGAGGTGGCTGTGTGTGTTCAAACCAAACTGGACAAAGGAAATATTTTCTCTTTAAAATTACCTTCAGAGCTAAAATGATAGACATATTTACATCTTGCTGTGCCTTGCATGGTTATGGCACACGTTTGCTTAAATTATGTTATGGCATTTTAGCTGAAGAACATTATATGCATTTTATATAAATTTGGAACTCTTAAAGTTAGTGTGCTTTAAGTTCATTCCATTCTGGAATTTATATTTCAAGATGGCAACTATTTATTGCATTTTTTTTTTTTAGTATAGAAGGACTTTGAAATTTTATTCAGTATTGAAGTTTTTCCTTCATTATGTTTATGAGCAGTAGGTGGATGTTCTTTGCCTATTAATATGTCTTATGGTATTGAGAAGGGAGGAAGACTCTAAGTCTGTTATCCTAACAGAACCTTCAGAGCTATTCCATCTCCACATCTAGTTGACATCAGTCAGCCCACCACAAGACAGACGAGCAGGAGCTCTTCCTGTCATCCACCCCCCGGGTTTCCTGAGTGCTTTGGAAATTGTGCTTTTGTCAGACCCCGTGGGTGAAGTAGTCCATGCCATTTCTATATGTCATACAGAGCTTACTTTCCCTCCTGTGGTCTGCTTTCTTATTCTGGCACCTTTGACTTCCAGGTTATCATATTTAAGAAGTGAAGCTGCCACTTTTCTTTTGCCTTTTTCCCTTTTGGAAAATTTCATATGACAATTTTCCATTTTTTTTTTTTTACTTTTGTTAAGGGTTTCTCAGCTCTGTTTCCTTATTTTCCTTCCTCTAACATGTACCATTTCTTCAAGAAATGGCATTAAGGAAAATAACTGTGGATTCTTACTGTTCTGGAGGCTGAGAAAATAGTCACACCCATTCCCAAGTAGTGTAACAGTGTATAGGTTCCTTTCTGCATTCTGAAGTCCAGCTTTATGAATAAAACTCAAATAAAGAGGAAATATATTACATGGTGTTAATTTACCTTTTCTCTCTTCCTGTCATGTACTATGTAAACCTCTGTTTTTTTTCTCTTTGGTGATTTTTATACTAACTGCATGCTACAATCTGATCCCTCCTTTTCATTAACAAGCCATATATACCCTCTTGTTACTAGTATATATTGAGAAAGCAAAATGGGGAGAGTTAATCATGTTTGTGCATTCATATCTAAATATATGTAGGCCATACTTGTTCTGTTGTGAACATAAAAAGTCTGTATAGTCTATAGTTTCCTGTTTATACAAGACATTTGGAATAAGCCTATGTAAAAACATAGTTAGAAAAAAAGCCCCCCCCCCCAGTAATTTAAATTCAGCCCCATGTAATAAGAGAATTTATAACTTACTTTGAAAACATATGTGCTTACCTAAAAATATTTTTTTTAAATAGTAAGATGGACATAAAGTATATTTAAATTAGCAGGGTCAGTATATGAGAACATATGATTTTTTATACTTATATTTTTCTGTTCTTAGCCCAGAGAAAAAGGTCGGATGCGTTTTCACAGACTACAGAACGTACAAATCGCACTTGACTATTTGAAAAGACGCCAGGTACGATGCTTTTCAGACTCTATACATATAAACATGGGATTAGATGAAACTACATAGAAACGTGTGTAGGAATGCAAAGGGTAGATTTGGCAATGAAGTATAGTAACTTAAATGCACTCTGATGAGACAGATGTTAAAAAATGCCTTGAGACGGGTTTCTAAGAAATGGAAGTCAAACTTAGATAAAGTTCAGTGGAATAATAAGTGACTATATTTCCTTCTGAATAAGAGCAACCAATTTTCCCTGATTGAATCACCGATTGAACGGAAATGCTTTTGTCTAGGCAGTTAAAGACATTTTAGAAGCAACAGAATATTAAGAATTCCTCTGAATAAATAGTTCATGGAAGTGGGGAAGCAACACTACCTTTCACATTTCATATACTAATTTTTAAATATTTTACCTCAAGCTAAAATAGTGTAAGCAGCTTTGGCACTTAGTAGTGATGAGGTAATATTTTATTTATTTATTTATTTATTGCTAGTGGATCATTTTCTTAGTCTCTTTGGTGTTGTGATAAATAAATAAAAAAACAGACATTTATTTCTCATAGTTCTGGAAGCTGAAAGTCCAAGATCAAGGCACCAGTATTTGGTATCTAATGAGGGCCGCAGTCTCTGAAGGGAAGGGTCCTTTGTTCTCCTTGGCAGAAAAGACAAAGGACCGAAGGGTGAACAAGGGGCCTCCCTCCCCCACCATGCCGTCTTTATAGGGGCACCCAATGCCATTCAGGGGAGGAGCAGCCCTGATGTCAGTCATCTCCGAAAGCTCCCCTTCTCAGCACCACACCCAATGCCTGAAGTTTGGAGGCTGCACATGCCATTTGAATCTTCGCAATGTTAGTGGGGAATCTGAGTGGCTGAAAGCAAAACATATCTGACAGATGTCCCAAGCTAGGAGAAATCATGGAAAAGAATGAATAATGAATGCTACATTGGCTGTGCCCTTGATTTGTGGGTGTGTTTATTATAGTACCATAAACCAAAGTATTAGTAATTTTTTAGTGATAAAAAAGTTAAACATTAATGGCAAAAATGTCAAATTAAAGGTAGCAACTTTTTCTTTTTCTTTTTTAATAAAGTCTTGATATATAACCTGGGCTGGCTGCAGGTCATAGCTCACTTGTGCCTCAGAATGAAATTATTGTGAGAACTGAGTAGTGGGATTATTGGTAGGTATGTACCACCATGTGAAACAACAATTTTGCTTTTTAGTGGAGTAATACAAAGAAAGGAAGAGAGTAAAATGGGGTGCAATACTAGATTTTATTTTATTATTCTTTTATTTGGTTTATTATGTACATTAAAATACTTTTAGTTATTAAATACTGGTACATGCTCAATACTTAAATATTTTACATATTATCAAGTTCTGCTTAATTCTTTATTTTAGTATAAATATCCAGAAAGATTAATGGTTAATTATGCTGCCATGTCTGAAATGTTTTTGGTAGTACTTCCCCAGGAAATAAAATATTCAACACAATGGTATATAATCCTTGTCATTTTATTCATGCCACTTAGTTAGTTTGCCCAGCAAGTGAATATTAGAGAACATTATTATATTTATTTACCTGAATGTAGAGTTGAGTATTTAATTGGCTTTAATTCTGAGCATTACATTAGTGTTTGACAGCATCTAAATGCTCAGAGAATTAGGTATTTCCAATATGAAAATATTGCTGCTTTTTTAAAAAATATTTTTAAACTTTTATTATTTTATTTATTTGAGAGAGAGAGAAAAAAAAAGAGAGAGAGAAAGGGAGAGAGAGGCAGACAGAGAATGGAATGGGTGTGCTAGGGCCTTTAGCCACTGCAAATGAACTCCAAATGCATGTGCCACCTTGTGTATCTGGTTTATGTGGGTCCTGAGGAATCGAACCTGGGTCCTTTGGCTTCACAGGCAAACACCTTAACCACTAAGCCATTCCTCCAGCCCTATTGCTGCTTTTAAGAAATCCTTTGTAATAGGACTATGAGTTGTTAAAATTGTTTATGGTCTAGAACAGCATCTTACTTAATTCTAAAGATAAAATAAACTTCTTTTCACAGGATAACATTATTTCTAATTTTAAGATAATAGTTGGGACTTCTCACTTGAGTTTGAATTTTCTTTTTCCCAAGTGGATGCTTAAACACTTGCTTTAGAAGAAAATCCACAATACTAGCAGTTTTTACTTTGTCCTTAATTTGTCATTGCTATCTAAAGTTACTGAAGCATATTTGGGTGATTAGTGAATTCTTTACATGGTTTAGAATTGCTTTTATTGGTAAAGAAAACAAGCTAGTTTAGTGAACAGTGTGTTTTATCTCTTTTTTTTATGTATAAAACAGGTGAAGTTAGTGAATATTCGAAATGATGACATAACAGATGGAAATCCCAAATTGACTTTGGGATTAATCTGGACAATAATCTTGCACTTTCAGGTAAGCCTACTTTATCTTCATGTCATTTTAAAGTCTCCTGTGGCTGGTCTTCAGGTGATTCATCTGAACAGTGTTTTGTGTTTTCTGAAGGAAAAGTAAATTTTAGGCTAATTTTATTAAGTAATGTATTTCAATAATTCTTTTAAGTAACATTCTGTTTGTGAGCCTCACAACTGTTTGCCTGGTTTAAAAAACTTTTTCTATAATCTTACAGTTGGAAGATGGATATATTTTTCTTGAATTTACAGTATTTCTTTTGTCCTTTGTACAGTACTTCTTGTTACATAAATACTTCTGATATGGCGGTTTTGTAGTTCAGAAGAGTTTATGAACCTCAACTTTTGGACTCTTGTCTAATTTAAAAAAAATATTTTATATTTATTTACTTATTTGACAGAGAGAAAAAGAGCATTGGCATGCCAAGGCCTCTAGCCACTGCAAACATACTCCAGACACATACGCCACCATGTAAATCTGGCTTACATGGTACTGGGGAATCAAATTTAGATCTGTAGGCTTCGCAGGCAAGTGCCTTAACTAATAAGCCATCTCTCTAGCCCTTGTTGAATTGAAACAGTCATACTGACAAGCACAATTCTGATAATTAAATTTATTTGTGGGGAGATTATGAATCCAGTGAGGAGGCTGGATTGGGTATATATGCCTATGTGTCTGCAGGACCTGGGAGCCCTTGTAGGAAGTTAAATATGGGAGTGAAGGGAAACCAGAAAGGGAGCTTTCCAAGAAAATTGCAAAAGGGCTAGAACTATCAAGAAAACTAAGAGGTAGTGAGAGAGTAAGAAAACGAGGAGGAAAGAAAATACCAGGCTGCTGGAATGGGGGATGGCCTTCTGGTGCATAGACCTCGAGGTTCAGGTGAGAATAATGAACAGCCAAGAAGCCCGTTGTCTACCCAGAAAGCCTCTCTCATAGCTTTTTGGGGTGGGCTTTACCATCAGGCTTAAGTGAGTCTAACAGAGTTGAGAGCTGATTGGTTTGGACTTGACTCTGGCCCAAAAGAGGCCAGCATACCTGAGTAGTGGGTGCTGTTGCTGAGGGATGAGACTATCAGACACTGAGTTCTCTTTGGGGCCTTCCCTAGCTGGCTACCTAAAAGAAACAAATAAAAATACTTGCCTGGCTCTCATTTCTCCCCCACTTCAGGATTATTTAACTCCATCTTTATTTAAAAGAACTAATTTTCCTTGGGTCGACACTAGATGGCAGTAGCATATCTTAAGGCCTGAATTAGGAAATGTACCATATACAACTGTGCTAGATCTAGTTTTGAGGATAGTGACTGGAAGCTTGTGGACTTGACGTTATTCTCTCACAACACTTTGCCTAAGAAGGACTGACTTTGATTTGTCTTTGTGAATGATACATTTTGAAAAGACTCGTTTATCTGCAGTTGATTTAACTAAGGTGACTCCTAACTTCAGAGGGCCAGAGCTGGTGAGGCAGGCTGTGTCTGAATTATGAGTGTCAGACTAGAGATCTCTGTAGGACAGTACTTTAGGAGAAGAAACAGAGTTATCAATGTATGAGTGGTTATTGAATCTATCAGAAAGAAACAAGGAAGGACGGAAGGAAAGAAAGAGAGGATCTTCAGAGGACCCAAGAGAAGAACACAAATGGAGAAGAGCCAAGAGTTAAGGATAGAAGTTTGGAGAGCGGGTGAATATGCTGCTGAGGAAACCAGAGGGAACAGTCCACGAGATGGTGAAAAACCAGCAATGGATGAAGCCAAGAGAGAAAGATTCAAGCAAAAAGGATGGTGAGCAGTTTGAAATGGCCACAAGAACAGTACGCAAGCTAGCAGTTTGTCTAGAAGGATGACAGTGGAGACCTGAGAGAAAACACTTCCAAGCGAATTGTAGCCTAAACAAGGAACTAACAGATGGAAATGTGGGTTAATGGCAATTAGAAGCAGTGTATTCAGAGTCTAGATTTGAGGAAATTTAAGTAAAAGTTCATTTAGGAAGACTTATGTGTTAAGCCAGGCATGATGGCATGTGTCTATAATCCCAGGGGAAGGGAACACAGGAGGACTGGGAGTTGGAGGCTAGCCTGGGCTACATAACAAGAAACCCTGGCAGGTGTCTGGCGAGAGGAGGATTAGTCCCAGAAGTACAAAAACAAGTTTTCCTTTTCATAGTCTACAGTGGCATAATAATATGTAATTCACCGTATGTTATGACCTGAATCACAAGAGGTTAGGACTGTTATTGCCAGTGTTAAAAAATTGGAACTGTCTATTTGAAATGGAATATAGCTGTGTTTTGGTAAAATCTAAGTGCTCTTTCTTATTTAAATATTTTTTTTTTGGACTGGAGAGATGGATTAGTGGATAAAATGCTTGCCTGCAAGGCCAAAGGATCCAGGTTCAATTCCCAAGACAGATGCACAAGGAGGCACATTTGCCTGGAGTTCGTTTGCAGCAGCTGGAGGCCCTGGTAGCCCATTCTCTCTCTCTCTCTCAAATAAATAAATAAAAATAAAATATTAAAAAATTGAAATAACTTTTCTTAGTGTTGTAGTGACTGAAGATTAGAACTATTTTCTGGTTGTGCCAAGATATAAAACAGGGGTGATCATCCCTACATAGAGTGAGACTTTTATTCCCTCTATACTTTAATTTTTGTTTGTTTGTTTTGAGTTAGGGTCTCTCTTTAGCTGAGGCTGACCTGGAGTTCACTATGTGATCTCAGCCTGGCCTCAACCTCATAGTGATCCTCCTACCTCAGGCTCCCAAGTTCCTCTGTACTTTATATTAGTAAAGGTAATCATTTCAGAAGTCTGAGGTTTACTTACTTTTATGACATTTCTTTTGAGTATCACAAATTGGTATGTTTTAGGGTCAGGCACCCTCAATCAAGGTAGTCCCTATGTCATTGGCACCATGCACTGATGAAACATGTTCCATTTCTTAGGGGCATGTTCATAAATTTACCGTAATCAAGGGTGGTGAATCTCAGAATTAGAAACAAAAATAGGCGTATGTGGCAAGAAGTATTGTGAGGACTGGGACGGCAGAGAGAAGAAGACTACAAGATGAGTGCCACTTACGAGGCAGAGACAAAGTCTGGGTCATTTCTGGCAGGCAGCTCTGGTGTTACTTGAGCACGGGCAGTTGCTTAGTTTGGCAGGGCCGGAGGAAAGGGCGGGGGGAAATGCCAATCACAAGTTGCTTCTTCAGCATGTCGGTACAAATACCAGTCATTCTACAATTAAATACTCTTAAATAAGGGTCTATTGTCATTGAAAAATTAACAACAAAGAAACCGGAGATTTTACTTTTGGTAGCTTTTGTTTAGTACATTGTTTTACTATTGGAGAATCTTTCATTTTTTCCTGATTCTTTTTTTTTTAAACCTTTCTTATTGACAACTTCCATAATTTATAGACAATCAACAATGATAATTTCCTCCCCTTCCCCACTTTCCCCTTCACAAATCCACTCTCAATTATATCCCCTCCTCCTTTCGATTAGTATCTCTTTTAACTTGATGTCATCATCTTTTTCTCCTCTAATGAAGGTCTTGTGTAGGTCGTACCAGGCACTGCAAGGTCTTGGATATAGAGGTCAATTTGTGTCTGGAAGAGTGCAGTTTAAGCAGTCCTACCCTTCCTTTGGCTCTTTCTTTCCGCCACCTCTTCTTCAATGAACCTTGAGCCCTGGAAGGTGTGATAGCAATGTTTCAGTGCTGTACACTCCTCTGTTACTTCTTAGCACTTTGGTGCCTATTGAGTCATCCCAGTGGTCACTGCCTTCTGAAAAGAAAAGCCTCTCTAACCAAAAGTGAGAGTAGCATTAATATATGCGTACAAAAGTTAAGAAAAGTGCTTACAGGGCAGTTGGGTGAGCATAATATGTGCATTTAGCCAGACAACAGCAGGCGTTACACCCCTAGGGCTCATGACTTCCCCTGTCATAGGTTTTCAGTATCAGGCATGTATTCCTTCCTGTAGCATGGGCCTCCAGTCCACTTAGACAGTGGTTAGTTTCCCCCATAACAGACATGCCACTACTGCACCCATTGGTTCATTTCGACTGGCTGGCCAAACTTAAGGCTTGCAGTGTCTACTGTTATTTATCACTGCTGATGTCTTCTCTGTCCCACAGGGCTGCATACAGCATGTTTTTCCAGCTTTCTGTCAGCTGGTCTACAGGGAAGACCTTAACTTTTTTAAATGATTAAATCTTAGAATTGAGGTTTGTTACTGACATAACTTAAGACTTTTTAATTGGATATTCTTCCTCAGTATAATGTAGTGAGTTCCAGATTAGTCTAAAGACCACTTTGAGAAAGGCATCTATTAATCTTTTTTTTTTTTGTTTTTTTTTGCAGCCAGACAATTTTTGCCTACGTGTCTGCCTGTTTCATGCCATGCTAATTTCCTTTGTACCATATCTATGACTAAATGTTAGAAATATGCACACCTTAGATAATCATGCTCCATACTGATTTCTTATTTTTCTAGCATGGCCCCACAAACAGTGCGTAATGTTTAACTAGAGTATAGTTACAGAATTGCACATAAAGTTTAACTGCCCTTGTTCATGTGTCAGAATGTGCAAGCATTTCCACCTTATCTGCTTGCTCATGTGAAAGTCCTGATGAGCAGAAAAAGGCCTTGACTTAGAAATTTGTTATTTGAAAAATATTTCTAACCATTTTAAAGGGCTGATTTAGAGATAACTTAAGTATTTTAGGAATTCAATGTTTATTCCTTCTTCAGCGACTATTGAACCATAGTTTATGCCTGTCATTTTGAATTAGTCTTACTGTAATTTAAAAATTCTCAAGTTTTTCATTTATTCATGTGCAAGTCCTAAGCTTAGTTTGTGTTTCTTAAGGAAAACAAACAAACAAACAAACAGTTACCTGAGAGAGGCTGGCTTTCTGAAACTAAATCTGAAAGACACTTTGAGAAGTCTCCTGAAGTATTTACTTCCGGTTTCTTAGTTTCAAAGGTTAATGCGAACTTGGGTTGTGTGTCTGCATTTCAGAAAACCCAGCTTTAGTGTGAGGGTCATAATCTTCTCCTGCAGGAAGCTCAGGCTTTGCCTTGAAAGCTCCTCAGTGTTGTAATTTGACAGTGAGCGGTGATGTTTGTTTAAGAGGACCGGTGGCCAGAAATAAGCCACAGCCTCTAATGAGACACAGACCCAGCTGGCAAGCCGCCACGGCATTTCTTGTGTGTCCTTTTCTCAAAGCAACATGGCCTCAGGCTGAAGAGGATGGCCACAAAGTCTGTTGGGAATTAGAGGGCACAGTGGTGTTTTCAGGCTTCATGGAGCAGGTCTGAGAAGCCCTGAACTTTGAAATGAGTGAGTTTGTGGAGTTGTGATTGCCTACATATCCAATGGGGAATGTCTGTGGCTGTGTGAGAGCTGAGAAAGAAGACCGGTATGTAGATCCTGCCAAAACGCCTTTGAGCCCTGGAAATTATTCTCCCGGAAGAAAGTATTTCAGAAGAAAACCCATCCAGAAACTTGTAGGTGACAGTGAGCCAGCAGAGCGAAGCAGTGAAAATGAAGGCAAGAGGAATGACAGGCAGCTTGCAAGCGAACAGGCAGCCTTTCTATCCTGGGGACTGGTGCAGGGGGACTCTGCTGTGTCAAGTCCCACCCTGGCGGATGGTGTGCGGCAGGAGGAGGCAGGAGCCGTAGCTGGCAGTGTGGCACCGAGACTTCTGCCTGGTCCCAACCAGGAGGATGGTGTGCGGCCGGAGCAGGCAGGAGCTGTAGCTCGCAGCGTCGAAGTGAAACTCCTGCCTAGTCCTGCCAGTTCTTGCTCTTACCAAGTTGATGTTTCCACTGTGAAAAGGAGTGACTCAGAAGGACACGTTAGTGCACTGGATGAAGAGATTTCAGAAAAGGATGATATTTCATATTCTACAAAAAGGAAGAAGCATTTCCATGATGTTACCACAAGAGAAATAACATTCCAGAGAAATACTGTTTTGTCTTTTCGAAAGGCAGTCAGCTTAAGTTCCATTCACTATGTTACAAAAACATCACTTGAAAGCTGTGGGCTTGTGGAAAACCCATCAAAAAGTTATAACGATGTTCAAGAAAGAACAAACCATGAGGAAGTTTTTCCTCATGCAACACACCATTTTCAGTTCACAAAAAGGAGATGCCATTCCCTCTGTACGAATGTGTCTTCTGTTCCCATGGATATATGTGGAAATGAGGTAAGTAAAATGTGGAGTCTTAAGTTGAAGGTGCAATAAATATCCCACTTGTTTACATCTGACTGAGGTTTTGTGATTTGATTATTGTTTTATGCTAGTTTATGTGAAAGGTTCTTGGTGGATTGTGTTCAGTCTTATATTTTACTGCTATGACTTTATTATTTATTTATTTTTTGTTTTCGAGGTAGGGTCTCACTCTAGCTCAGGATGACCTTTAATTCACTACATAGTCTCAGGGTGGCCTCGAACTCACAGCGATCCTCCTCCCTCTGCCTCCTAAGTGCTGGGATTAAAGGTGTGTGCTACCATGCCCGGCTGTATTATGACTTTATTTTTATGCTGTCCATATCCTTTATTTTCATCGTTTAATTTTAAAACACTTTTCTTGTTAGATGACTCAGGAAAGCACTGATTTAAGAGAGTACATATGTTGGGCTGGGGAGAAGGTTCAGCAGTTAAAGGTGCTTGCAAAGCCTGCTGGCCTGGATTTGATTCCCTGGTACCCATGTAAAGCCAGATGCACAATGTGGTGTAGGTTCCTAGAATTTGCACCAAGGCGCCCTGACATGCCCATACTTTGTCTGTGTGTCTCTCTAAAAAATACTACAAAAGTGGGTACATATCTTTTGAATTTTTATAATTGATATTTCTTGATTTTTCTTATGGAATAATCTACAGAAACTTAGCTATTTGATAGGGAAAAGTTAAATTAGGAAAAAGTCATGACAATTGAATATTTCCAAATAGATCTCACAAAGGATTTTTAATGTTTCCAACAAAGAAATGATAAATGTCTGGGATGTTATGTATGCTAATTACCCTGATATGATCATCCCAAATTATCCATATGTATTGAAATGTCACACAATTAGAAAAATATATGTGTATGACAATGGTTATAACAGAACAATAAAAGTTCTGAGTTGCTGTTATATAAGTCCCAAGTTCAGTTTGCTACCAGTTTTCATGCACAAGAGCATTTCATATAATTGTGTCAATTGTGTATGTGTGTGCATGTGTGTGCATGTGTGTGATCACACGTGTGCATACACGCATGCATGCATGTAAGTGTGTTGAAGATGTAGGAATTGCCCAAACCTGTCCCACCTTTGTGTTATACAAGATATTCCTTGGCCCTTAGTCTAAACCAGAAATTGGTAGGGCAGCTTGGCATAGGAATTTGAATGTGACACAGGTTGCCAGAAAGGTGAGATCTTCTTTACCTAACCTTGGTATTTAACTTTGAACATATGACTTGTCTTTAAAAGGTAACTGGATCAGTGTAATTTACTTGATGGGAAGCATATTATCTAAACGACTTCTGCATTTTACCAGTGGGTGGGAGTTTTTAAAGCTTTTCCTAATGTTTTCTTTTAGCCACAAATCTGGATTTGGAGTGGTATCTGGGATGTTTAACCTTCACAGGCAGGTCACCGTGTTGTGGGTGGAGATCACGTGCACAGAGATTGGGCTAGTGTACACAGCCCTCACTGACTTTGTGTGAGTTCTTGGTGTCCCCACTTATTGGCACCACACACCTTGCCAGGCTTATTCCATCAGTTCTGTTTACACTGTACAGTAGTTGCGTGTTTGAAAGGAAGTGTCAAGTGTGTTCTGACGCAAAGGCCGAAGAGAATGGCCTGGCTGCTCCATGCCCATGAGTGCAGACCTTGGTTTATTTCCTCATATCTTTTCTAGCCCTCCTTTTCTTTTCTTTTTTTTCTTTTTCATTTCATTATTTGACTTCAAGTAAACTGTGTATGTTTTCATTCACTGGCACTAGTTAAAATCTGTTTCCTAAGCAGTTTGAGAGCCTTTTGGAGGATTATCCTTATGCCAAAGATTGATTTGTGATTTGTTTATCCAGTGATATTTTCAACTTCAGCAGAAGTACTCGTGAAAATAACTCATAAACCTGCCATTCAGATTTGTTAAGTAATTATAATAAGGTGGCTCATCACAGAGCCTGGTATGTGAGGTCAGAGTTGAATGGGGTACTCTTACCTGTCTGCTGAGCTGACACTCCACTTCTCTGAGTGCAGATAAAGGCTCTTCTGCGTATACAGAGTTGGAACCAGAGCTTTGCTGTTTGCCTTGGTTTGGGGTCCTTCCTGTTACCTTGTAGGCATTTCCTTGCCTCAGTTTGCTTTAGTTAGAAATGTCCACAGGACTGTCCCCTGCATTGGCGTCTAGTCTTTCAAGGGACAGCTTAGATGAAATGGACACCCATTCATTAGCATTTTTTCCCCCAGAAATAGCTTGCTAGCCATGCTCCCTTGTTTGTCCCACCTGCTGTTTTTCACATTTTCCTGTTTGATCCGGTATTACTCTTAATTACATGCTGGGTTGGACTTGAGGACATTTCAGGTAGCTTTCATGTTAAGCACATAATAACATGACTTGAACTCCCCTGGTGGTCATTCTCAGTACAGATGGCCAGTCTACCTGCCCTTTAAATTCTTGCAACAATACACTGACCTACAGTGTCACTTGCAGGATCAGGGACTACATGGTGGGCAGTCAGCGAGTCCTTCCATACATGCCTGATGAGTAGAAATCTTATAATCATGCAAACATATTTATTAGGACAAGCAGGTGAGTTTACAAGAGAGGGTATCTTAGATTTGCATGATGCTTTGGAGCTGAAAAAATGTCTTTAGACACATTGCATCTTTAAAAAATATTTTATTTATTGTTTTGTTTTTCAAGGTAGGGTTTTAATCTAGCTCACATTAACCTGTACTTCACTATGTAGTCTCAGGGTGGCCTTGAACTCATGGCAATCCTCCTACCTTGGCCTCCCAAGTTCTGGGATTAAAGGCGTGTCCCACCATGCCCTGCTATTTATTTATTATTTACTTATTTGCAAGCAGAGAGAAAGACAGAGAGAGAGAGAAAGACAGAGAGAGAGAGAGAAAGAGAGAGAGAGAGAGAGAAAGAGAGAGAGAGAGAGGGAGAGAGAGAGAGGGAATGGGCATGGCAGGGTCTTCAGATGCTGCAAATGAACTCCAGACGCATGTGCCACTTTGTGTACCTGGCTTTACATGGGTACTTTGGAATTGAACCTAGCCCAGCAGACTTTGCAAGCAATACTTTTAACCACTGAACAATCTTTCCAGACTTTTGTTTTTAGTGTTTTCACTTCTCCTTTGCTTCCATTTCTTTATTCCTTTTTCAATCATTTATTATATAGTATGTAATAAATTAAAACGTGGCAGTCTGAGTAAAGTAAAATAGTCTTTCTGCGTGTGTTATAACCCACTGTTTTGTACACAGCATATGTCTGGGACTGTGGTTATAAACTGATGTCCCTGAAAATGAGGCTTGTGTAATGGTAATGAGTTTGAACTCCTCACAAAACCATATGGCTGTATTGACTAATGAAAATGGAACATTCCTTTTCTTCCCTTCTGTCCTTTGGTAAATTTCCAGTTATCAGTGGAGTGACTTAAAGAAATCAGGGGCAGAAGGATGAACAAGAACACATGATACAGCATATAGAGACCATATAATCCATCTCTGAATCAATGAAGATTGGAATTTTTATGTTAACTTTTATATTATAGGCTTCTAAAATCTATGATTCATCTCAGAATTTGAAGTGAACCCAATAATCAATCACCCTAAAGTATATTAAGTCATTGTTTTTTTCTCTTGGCTACTCTTTCATGATGCATAGGCTACAGAATTTATACTGGGAATCCAAAAACTAGTATATACTCTGCATTATCCCTTGAAAAGATAGCTTTGTTCTGCAGGTTCGGAATCTAGGTAATTCATTATATACTTCAACTAATTTGTTTCTTTCTAAACCATTCTTTTTTTTTAATGAAAATGCATTTATTGAGTTTTGACTAATTGGAGTTATTTATATTTAATAACTAGTTTGTGGAAGTGAAGTTTTAAAATGAATTCACAGAATTTGGACGCTTGCTAGCATTATGATGTTTCTGTCTTAAATTGAACGAAGGACCTGCAAAAGCTTAAAATCTTTTCTTTGGGCTGGAGAGATGACTCAGTGGTTAAAGGCACTTGCTTAAAATCGTTGTTTTACAAAAAGAGCTATTTTTTTTCTGTTAATTTTTGTCTGTTTGAATAGGAAGTAGGGAGCTGGCTTGAGGTGCTCGTCACTTGATTCTCAATGCCTTTTTAAAGTTATGTCTTCAGCCTGAGATTTACTAACTTTAAGTTGCTTTTGTTTTCCATTTTGCCCTTCCTTTCGTGTAGGTGGTTTGTAAGTAGTAGAATTTCCAAAATGTTTGCATCATATTTGCACTTAAAATATTTTATGGGGCAATTTCACACTTTAAAAAAAAAAAACTTGGAAGCAGAGACAAAAAATGTGTTGATTACATTTATTTTTCCCAAAATAACTAAATTATTTATAAAGAAATTGTGTCTGTGAGAAAGTATCTTGGCTTGAGATTATTTGCCTGTGTTGTTGACATACTCAATGTGGAATTCAGTTCTGCGTGCCTGTAGTATTGAGGGGTATGAATCAACTCTAAGCAGCTCTTACCCTTACTGCCTGCCGTCACCCTGCCGTGGGAGCTTTTTCTCAGACCTGTGTTTCTGTCCTCCCACTCAAGTCCTCTGTGAGGAGGTACTGTTGTTTTCCTCATTTTACATGAAAGGAATCTGAGGACCAGAAAAGGTAAAGGACGAGTAAGTGGTGGGCTCAGGGACTACATGCAAGTCACCAGCCTCCATACTGTACACCAGTCTCCTCTCAGTGGAAAATCTTTGCTTTTGCAATAACTGTGTTAAGAACCTCATTTGTCAGAAGATTCTAGAGCTTCTACTTTTCATTGTTATGAACATCTAAACCCTCGTATAGAATAGTTTTAGTTCTAGTTAAAACATGAGGAGTTAGGTTTGATAGTGATTTTTTTTAAATCTCTCACACTTTAAATTGGTATTTTGTGTCCCGCGTAGCTGATCACATGACTAGCTGTTGTTCCATATCCACTGTGTGTCCTAGAGGTCAGTTCTTGTATCCATAGGATGAAGTGCTTCATCACTGGCTACAGCTCCTTCTGGAATGCTAGAGTGTCACTGCAGGTGTAGTGGATTGGAGGAAGGCACACAGACGAGATCTTCAGTCAGAACACTTAAGGCGGATTCAGTTCTCCTTACCCACATCTCTAGAATTGGTGTGGGTTCTTGTTGCGAAGGTTAAATGCAGTCATATAGGTGAAGTACACTTGAGACTGCAGCGTATGTACGTTGTAGTTTTCATGCTGTTTACTGCCTTCTCCTGTAAAAAAGAGGACACATCCATCCATCTCTGAATGGAGAACTCCGTATGTTTGCAAACTTTTGCCAGGACATTTCTTTCTGTCCTTTGGTCATAAAGTACTTTGGACCTCAGAGAAGGCTACCATCTTCTGTTCCTATCATTTTACTCATCTGTTCACTAAATATTTCCCGAGTTCCCTTTCCATAGCAGTGTGCTGTCTTCTTCAAGTGCTAGAGTTAGCTTACAACATTGCTAACTTCTTCAGACAGGAAAACCTCCTGTGAGAAACCAATTCTTGAAGGAATATTGATGATGCATTCCTTGGTAGGCTCTGCTTCAAAGGCATTATTAATACCAAAGATGTGAGAGAGCAGGGGGACATAATGAAGAAGGAGGGACTAATTTAGCAAGGATGTTTTTAAATTTGAGGTGGGGTATTGTACTGATGTAGGAATTCGAGGTGGCCCTGAGAACTTGAGAGCACTGGAATCTTATCTGGGGGGGGCTCTTGGGTGGGCAGCAAGTGAAGATTCAGGAAGCCACAAACCTCAGTAGTCATGCAAAATGCTCACTAAGCCAGAGGATTCTGGGCTCTTCTGTGTCTTAGGAATTCCACAAATGAAATCCTCAGACCAGAAGATAAGGTTCAGGAAGATTTGTACTAGATTATTGATAGAACTTCAGAAAAGAAAGGAAGGTAGAGCTTTTGCCTGAGGAGGTCAGAGGGGATTTGAGACACCCACCTTGAGTCTCAGGTTAGAGTCTTTTATGTGAACCTCTTGGGTGAGTGGCTGGTCTAACCAGTCTAGTCCTGATGCCAGGTGTCTGGGGTCAGGATTTCTGGAAAATGGCAATATTCCCACAAATTTTAATTCTCTAGGAAGGGCCTTCTCAGAAAGGACTGGAAGGAGTTCCTAAGAGGTGGGATATAAGAAAAACCCAGACCCTTCAGACATTTCTGACAGGTAGTAAAGTGAACTGACCTAGACTTCCTAGTATAGTCCCAAGGACAATGACCATGTTTAGTTAAGGAGAAACCTATTCACACTAGGACCCTGTCACCCCTAAATTTTCTCAGAACGCTGCCCAGGCTGCCCTGCCTTGAACTTCTTGTATCCTGTGGCTCCAATGTCTCAAGTGGCTGGGCTTACAGGCACACTCCAGTGTGCTCAGCTTGGAGAGGAATTTTTTTTACTAACAACTTCCATTATTATAAAAAATATCCCATGGTAATACCCTCCCTCCCCCCACTTTCCCCTTTGAAACTCCATTCTTCCCATCTCAATCGGTCTCTCTTTTATTTTGATGTCATGATCTTTTCCTCCTATTATGATGGTCTTGTGTAGGTAGTATCAGGCACTGTGAGGTCAAGGATAGCCAGGCCATTTTGTATCTGGGGGGAGCACGTTGTAAGGAGCCCTACCCTTCCTTTGGCCCTTACATTCTTTCCACCCCCTCTTCTGCAATAGACCCTGAGCCATGGAAGGTGTGATAGAGATATTACAGTACTGAGCACTCCTGTCACTTCTTTCCAGCACCATGACTCCTTCTGAGTCATCCCAAGGTCACTGCCACCTGTAAAGAAAATTCTATACCAAAAGTGAGAGTAGCATTAATATAAGGGTATGAACATTAAGAGAAGTGCTTACTGGGCAGTTTGATAAGCATAGCATATACATTTAGCCAGACAGCAGCAGACATTACACCCCTAGGGCTCATGACTACCCCTGTTTTAAGTTTTTAGTATCAGGGATGTATTCCCTCCCATGGAGCGGGCCTCCAGTCCAATTAGAGGCCGGTTGGTTTCCACCATGACAGACGTGCCACTATTGCACCCACTGGCTCATTTGGTCTGGCTGGCCAAATATAAGGCTTGTAGTGTCCACTGTTGAGTATCTTCAGTGGTATTTTCTCTTTCTCCCATTGAACTGCATGCAAAATGTTTTCTTCTAGCTTTCTGCCAGCTGGTCTACATGGAGGAGGTTATCAGCTCAGTTCCAGCAGGATTTCTCAGTGGCCTTGCAGCCCAAGTATGTGGAGTCTTCAGCAATAGGGTCTTACCATCTATTCCTGGTGGGAAACCAAGGGCCTCGGCAATGGCCTATAATGTTTTGGTGGCATCAGGGACCTCCCTGGCCAACAACTCACTGGAAGTTATCCCATCCCTGGCACTGAAAATTTTCTAGCAACAATCTACAGCTCCTGAGTGTTCCATTGCCCAAAAAAATGGGTTTCCATATGATTCATTTATATCCTCTTAGATTTTGATTAGCCTTCCCTCTACCTTTCCTTTACTCTTCCCCTGACTCACTTGGGCCTTTTCACCCCCATTAATCCATTCTTCTACTTACATATGTACAATACCATCCTATTGAGTACCCCCCAGGAGGGGAAATTTTTTAATGAAACTTTATGTTCACGTATCAGACTTCCAGGCGGGTAACTTCCTCTGAAAATGTACAGTGTTATAGTGTTCTGTGCGTCAGTTATTCTGTCTATCCCAAAACATCAAAATTATGTCCTTCCACAAAGAGATGGTCAAGCAACTGTGAGGACTGGGGTGGAACCAGGAGATGCTTTACAGGATGATATCTATGAGGCCATTTTCCCAGCAGCTGGTGAATGGAAGGAAGCTGGGTGGCCTCCACAGTGGCTACCGACACAAAGTAGTCTGTGTTATAAGGACAGAGGTTCTCCCCTAAATATCAGGGAGGGATTCTACAATCTTCCTGGAAACTGAACTGGAATTTAGAAGACCTAACTGCTAGCAAGCTGTCAGACCCAGGGCACATGGTGTGATTTCTTTTCATTTCAGCTTCTTTATTAGTGGAATGTGGGCATTCCCCCGAATGGCTCTACTTTCTTTCAGTTTGAATTCCTGTGATTCCTTGATCATTACTCTTATAGCTAACTTCTTTAAGGCAAATATCGTGTTTCTTTCCCCCTCTGTTTCATATGAATTACTTAGTGAATTTGATAAAACTTTCAAATAAAATATGAAACTATTTTTAAAAGTTTAAAATATAAGTTGCAGTCATTGCTTTGTGTAGAATAATAGGATATATATTTTTTAAAGTATGTGTGTGAGGGGCTGGGGTACAACTCAGTGCAGAATGCTCACACAGCATATGTGAGGTCCTAGGTTCACTCCTCAGTACCACAAAAATGTTGAAGCCTCATGTGAATGCATTTTCGGGGAGCGTTGGAGTCAGCTTGTGTTCCTGTGGGCTCGGTGCATGCCATAGCCATGACAGCAGCTATATAAATAGTTGTTCCTGTTGCCCAGTTGTCTGGTGGCATTGACTTTGCTCAGAGGACTTTCATATTTACAGTTTCAGCTGACTGACACAGTGACGATGTTGCAATTCATTTTGCAGTGAATGAGTCATTTAGCTATAAACGAGCTGAGTGAAATCGGTGCTGTGAAATGGAATATGTTGGCTTGCTTTCCTTCATTGACAAGATATTTTCAGGCCTTATTCTGTCAAGTTTGGGACATGTGTGTGTGTGTTTGCTACATGAGTTATTGCATGTTTGCATGTGAATGGGGACAGAGGCTGGGGTCAGGTGTCTTGCTCCATAGCTCTTCATGTTTTTGAGACAGGGTCTCACTGAACCCAAAGCTCACTGATTGGGCTAGACAAGCTAGTTTGCACACCCCAGGGATCCCCTGCCTCTGCTACCCAGCACTGGGATTTCAGGCATGCACTGTCATAACTGGCGTTTTACGTCGGTGCTGGGGATCTGAACTCAGGTCCTCATGCTTGCTCAGCAAGCACTGTACTCACTGGGCCATCTCCCCACATCCCCCAACCCTGGGCATTTTTTTCCCCCATGGGCATGCGTATGTGTGTTCATGTACTTGTGGGTGCACGTGTGTGTGTGTATGTGTGTGTACTCTCACATGTGTACGTGGGAATGAATATGGAGACCAGAGCACAACTTTGGGTGTCACCCTCGGGAACGCTGTCCACCTTTTTTCCTCTTAGTGATGGCTAGGTGCTCATCAATCAGGCTGGACTGGCTGTCCAGGGAGCCCCATGGATCTTCCTGTTTCCAGCCCCCTAGCATTGGGATATCACATGTGTGCCAACATACCCCTGACAGTTTTGAGTGGGTGCTGGGGATAATACATGGGTTAGCATGCTTTTGGGGACAAGCACTTTACTGACTCAGTCCCCGGGTTTGTATCACTGGGGAGTTAGATATACCTGTGCTGTCTAGAGGACTTGTCTCTGTTTGAGTTGTTACCTAGGGAGATCTGGGATTCAATGAAAAAAGATAAGGGCAGTGTCAGATATCTAAGATTTTGTTTAGCATGCAATGAACATTTCTAGAGAGTCTGGAAGTGGTAGGAGGCTGACCAGGGGAAATGAAAAGAGATGGAAGTATGAGCCCGAAAGCCTCAGTGATAGGAAGAACTTGAACTTTAGCCAGCAGTGACCGGGAGGTGGGGCATGAGAGTATCAAGATTCCCAAACAAACTTTGGCATGAAAGGTTTTGTTTGCTTCTGATGCTAGTTGGTAGATTGTTGGGGAGAAGCTTGAGCAGCAAATAATCAAACTGCAGTAGAAGAGTGTTCCTCGTGTCACACACTGTACCACGCGCTGTGTCACACACTGTGCTGAGCGCTTGATGTGACCACCAAGGAGCTGACATCATTGTGTCATTATTTGACTTTTAGAGATGAGGAACTGAATTTTAGAGAGATCTCTAAACCACTGAGATATGCCTCAGCTCTAAACAGTCTGTTTAAAAATTACCTTAGGGCATGAAGGTATATACCTTTAATCCTAGTTATCGAGAGACTGAGGTCTGTGAGGACAAGTTGGAGTTCAGTCTGGACTATATATAACAAGACCCTGTCTTCAAAAACAAAACAAAAATGCTTGAATTACTATGTGAGGATGATGATCAATTAATTGACTAGGCAGAGAAGCTAGTGGGCCTTTGAACTTGTCTTTGATGTAAAGACTGGTTCATGACATATTAAATATAAATTTAAAATTAGAAGTTTTAAACTGTGTGTGTGTGTGTGTGTGTGTGTGTGTTTGATTGTTTGGTATAGTATGTGTGTGAGTAGCAGGCTGAAATTCATGTGTTAGAAATGTGTTTAATAAGAACATCTTTTTCTCTCTAGGTTGATACTTAACTATATGCAGACCTTTAAACTCCTCCTCTTACATCCTTTCTTGGGTGTGGAAAGTTGTGCAAAGCCTTTTTATATTGATACATTGGACCTGGAATTTACTAACTTTCCTAGTTAATTGATAATTGCTTTTGAATATGGGTTGTTCTGGAACGTTCTTGAATCAGCAAACAAACAAACAAACAAAACAATAACAACAGGACTCTGTCTCCCCAGCTACCTCTCTCTTTTTTATATTCCTCTTAATACTACCCATGGATGTCCTTCTTGGCAAGGCTTGCAAAACAGTTGACTTTGTGGTTTGACCCTGTGGTGAAATTTCACTTAGACACTCAACTTTTTATTCATATTTTCTGGGTTTATTTTCTAAACTCTTGTTTGGATTTTGATTACTGTAATGAAGCAATTAAAAATTACTTTTTTAAATTCACAACTTCCATAATTTTAAACAATATACCATGATATTTCCCTCCCTCTCCAACTTTCCCCTTTGAAACTCCACTCTCCATCATATTCCCCCCCCCCCCCCCCCCCCCCCGTCGATCAGACTCTCTTTTATTTTGATGTCATGATCTTTTCTTCTTATTATAATGGCCTTGTGTAGGTAGTGCCAGGCACTGTGAGGTCATGGATAGCCAGGCCATTTTGTGTTTGGAGGAGCATGCTGTAAGGAGTCCTACCCTTCCTTTGGCTCTTACATTCTTTCTGCCACCTTTTCTGCAATGGACCCTGAGCCATGGAAGGTGTGATAGAGATAATGCAGTATTGAGCATTCCTGTCACTTCTTCTCAGCACCATGGTGCCTTCTGAGTCATCCCAAGGTCACTGCCATCTGAAAAGAGAAGGTTCTCAACCAAAAGTGAGAGTAGCATTAATATATTGGTATGAACATTAAGGGAAGTGCTTACTGGGCAGTTTGATAAGCATAGTATATACATTTAGCCAGACACCAGCAGACGTTACAGCCCTAGGGCTCATGACTACCACTGTCGTAGGTTTTCAGTATCAGGGATGTATTCCCTCCCATGGAGCGGGCCTCCAGTCAAATTATAGGGCAGTTGGTTTCTACCATGACAGACATGTCACCATTGTACCAGTTGGTTCCTTTGCCCTGGCTGGCCAAATATAAGGCTTGCAGTGTCCATTGTTGTGTGTCTTCACTGGTGATTTCTCTCTCTCCCAGTGAACTGCATGCAGCATGGTTTTTTCCAGCTTTCTGTCAGCTGCTCTACATGGAGGAGGTTTTCAGCTCAGCTCCAGCAGGATTTCTCAGTGACCTTGCAGCCAAAATATGTGGAGTTTTCAGCAATAGGGTCTTACCATCTATCCTCGTGGGAAACCAAGGGCCTCGGCAATGGCCTGTAATGTTTTGGGGGCATCAGGGACATCCCTGGCCAACAACTCACTGGCAGATATACCATCCCTGGCACTGAAAATATCCTAGTAACAATATATGGCTCCTGTGTGTTCCATTGTCCAAAAAAGTAGGTTTCCATATGACTTATTTATATCCTCTTAGATTTTGATTAGCCCTCCCTCCACCTTTCCTTTACTCAGTCTCTTCCCCTGACCTCACTTAGCCCTTTTCACGCCCATTAATCTGTTCTTCTACTTAAATATATACAATACCATCATATTAAGTCCCCCCTCCCTCACTTTCTATTTCCTTTTTATCTCCTTTCTAGCTTACTGGCCTATGCTACTGTGTTTTCTTCCTACTCACACAGAAGTCCAATCATCTGTAGCTAGGATCCACATATGAAAGAAAACATGTGATATTTGGCTTTCTGGGCCTGGGTTACCTCACTTAGTATAATCCTTTTCAGATCCATCCATTTTCCTGCAAATTTCATAACTTCATTTTTCTTTAACCACTGAGTAGAACTCCATTGTGCAAATGTGCCACATCTTCATTATCCACTCATCAGCTGAGGGACATCTAGGCTGTTTCCATTTCCATTTCTAAGGTAGTGAGACAAGTCCTTGGGATATATGCCTAGGAGTGATATAGCTGGGTCATATGGTAGATATATTTTTAACTGTCTCAAGAACTTCCACACTGATTTCCACAATGGCTGGACCAGATTGCATTCCCACCAACAGTGTAGAAGTGTTCCTCTTTTTCCGCATCCTCGCCAGAATTTAAGCTGGGCATGCTGGTGCATGCCTTTAATCCCAGCACTCAGGAGGCAGTGGTAGGAGGATCACCATGAGTTTGAGGCCACCCTAAGACTACATAGTGAATTCCAGGTCAGCCTGGACTAGAGCTAAACTCTTCCTCAGGAAAAACAAACAAACAAAGAAACAAACAAAAAACAACTTAATTTTTTACATGGAAGAAAATTGGGAGAACTATAAGGCCAAGGTTTTTCTTCTTGGTCATAAAGAATAACACTGACCATGCTAACAAGCTAAACGATACTGAGGGTGTATTTACTTTGTGCTGGGTGTCATACCTTGCTGATGTTAAGTTCTCCCACACAGTGTGTCATTGTTTTACAAGTGAAGAAACAATCTTAAAGCAGTTACGTGACTTGAATATGTGAATAGTGGTGATGTGTATGCATGGGCTATGCCACAAAGCTGGTCAACATAATATTAGATCAGGAAATTCTTAGAATTTAAGTAGAAAATGGTGATTTGTTTTTTCTTTTTGGAAAGCAAAAAAGAAATGGTTGTGTGTGCTTTGAGGTTTGTCCATGCACATAGCTCTTTCCTGTACAGCAGAGATTTGCACAGACTCCTAAAGATGAGTATACTTGAGGCACTCTTCACTTTCACATCCTGGCCAGTTGTCGGGGTGGGTCAGCACTGGGTTCACAGGACACTGGCTGCTTGTGCAGCACTCTGCACACAGAGAGTGCCAGGTCCCACCACTGGCTCTAAGAGCTGGAGGCTGCCAGGCCTGGCAAGAGCTCTCATGCTGTAGCCTTCCTGCCCAGGTCCTTGGGCTGGCTATACCCCTGGCTCTTGTGGCAACTGGAAGGAATAAAGGGCTTTCTGTTGGAACTTGGCTCGGCCACATTCTCCACTTGTAACTGCCAATCAGTGTATTTTGAGGCCTGAGTGGTGTGTTGTGTTCAGTCTTCTAGCAAGACTGAAAAGAATCCTAAGCATAAATATTACCTTTCCTGATCATGACATCAAAATAAAGAGAGACTGATTGAGAGGGGGAGGAGGTATGATGGAAAATGGAGTTTCAAAGGGGAAAGTGGGGGGAGGAGGGAAGGCATTACCATAGGATATTGTCTATAATCATGGAAGTTTTTAATAAAAAAAATTAAAAAAAAATAAAAAAAACCCTACTTCTCCTACCCCTCATTCTGTTCCTCCAGGTATCTTGCTTCTAGTCTATTCCTTGCTCTTCCTGATTTATCTAGCTTCTCCTTCTTGATTTCTTGACTTTGTTTCTTGCTCCGGTAGAGGGAATGTTACCTATTGGTGCTAATCCCAGCTTTGGAATTAGTGGGTAAAGCTGCTTTGTGCCTGAGTATAATTATAAATACATCAAGGCGGGGAGTGTACAAACTGGAAATTGATGATCTGTGTGTGTGTGTATGTGTGGTGTGTGTGTGTGGTCTGTGTGCATGTAGATTTCATGTACATGTGTATATATGCACATGGAGGCCAGAAGACATCCTTGGCTGTCCTCCCCCTCAAGTACCATCCACTTTTTTTTTTTTTTTTTTTTGAGACAGGGTCACTCACTGGCCTAGAACTCACCAAGCCCCAGTGAGTCCTGGAGATCTGTCTGTCTCTGTCTTCCCAGCATGGGGATTACAAGTGTGTGTCAGTTTTATATGGGTTCTGGGTAGATCAAACTCAGGTCCTCATGCTTTTAAGGCAACACTTTACTGATTGAACTGTCTCCCCAGACTTATTAGAGACCTGTTTTATCATCATTCAGTGAAAAAGACTTGCAGAGATAATGAAAACAAATAACATACAGGGAAAATCTTTTCAAAAAGTTCATGTTGAACATGACTCACAACTAAGTTTAACCAAATTGTTATATAATATGCTTAGTAATAGAGGAGGATAATGTTTCCCTAATCTGTACATGGAATACCTTTAGAATTGATTCTGCTTTGCAGGTGGTAATATGATTTGTGGGTTTTACTTCTGATCCATTTGAATTTGAGAGAAAAAAAAATCACTTAAGTTGTTTCAGTTGATCTGAGTAGCAAGAAGAATACAGAAATCTCAGGTCTGCTAAGTTTTGGTGTCCAAAGAATCAGAATACCACCACCATGCCTATGGTGGAGTTGCCTGTTGGACAGCTTCTGTTGGATTAGCTTAAAGGATCACCAAAGATGGCATGTTGTGTCATCAGTGCTACCCAGCCTGTTATGCCCCAATGACCAGTAGAGCTCTTGCCCAGACACCAGCTTGTCCACAGCATCTGGGCACAGGCCCCACTGCTGCTTTGCTGAACACACAGACGCGGAAGCCCCCTGTAGATGCCTCATAGGGGAAACCTGCTGTCTTCTGCCCTGGCAAGGTTGGGGTATGGAGCCTCAGCACTGGTGTATATTATATTATGGCTGGAACAGTGTCACAGTTATGCATAAAAGGGTGGTGAGCACTGGATGCTACCAGATGGAAACTTACAGTGTGTATACCATCAAAGAGAACCTCTGTGGGAAAACCCATCCACTACCTCAGGCAATAAAGAATTTTGATTCTTTTCCATTGACTTCAGTGAATCAGGAAGCTAAGGACTGCGTCTGCGGGAACATTTGAAATGCAAATCAGCTAGTTTCTTCTAGATTTTTGAAGGCAAAAGTATGAATGGCTACTGATGAAATTACCCTACTTTTTGGCTGCTTTTTTGTATCTCACCACTCATAACTGTGTGGTCTTTTTTTTGGCTACATTTTTACCAAACATTTCCCTGGAGTTGTCAATAAGTTTAAACAGTACTGTGTAGTTACCATTATACTACAGGTATTTAAAAATATATATGGTAATAAAAAGATTCATTGGAAACTCAAGTTTTAAAAAAATATAGTATGTCAATTAAAATGAACCACTAGAAAGCCGTCATTGGAATCAATGTACAAAACTATGGGTGGAAGGTCAGTTACTAATTGGAGATGTGAACTATCATTCTCAGTGTAAAGTAACATTACATATGTATTTGTCTAGCATCTGCAACTAATTTAAAACTAAATTAGTCATAAGTTCACCAATTTATTACAAATCTAAGGAGGAAAGCCGATTTGATATTTTGTTAGATATGAACACTTTGTGGGGTTTCCTCACTCATTTCTGTTAGGAGAACAATCTATTGGACTGCACGCATTTGTGGAGTCCTGCCTCATTGCTAAGTGGTCTACATGCTCCATTGTCGGTTTTCTGCCTGTCTTCGTACAGCAGTAAGATGAGTGGCCTTTCGATAGAAAGAATAGATTAGCTGCTTTTAACCTGAACACCAGTAAATTAAATCTGAAAACCTGGGGGCTGGAGAGATGGCTTAGTGGTTAAGCACTTGCCTGTGAAGCCTAAGGACCCCGGTTCGAGGCTCGATTCACCAGGACCCACGTTAGCCAGATGCACAAGGGGTGCGTGCATCTGGAGTTCATTTGCAGTGGCTGGAAGCCCTGGTGTGCCCGTTCTCTCTCTCTCTCTGCCTCTTTCTCTCTGTCTGCCTCTTTCTCTGTCTGTCACTTTCAAATAAATAAATAAATAAATAAAATAAATCTGAAAACCTGTTTGAAATACATTTTTCCCATTTGTAAAATGGGAAATATATTTAGTAAATAAAGAATTGTTACAGGATCAAGTAGCACATGTAAGTGCTTGTTACATGGTGAATTCTTATTCTCCGATCGATTGTTTCCTCATGGTCCTCCAATGCTTTCTGTTACGTTTAGATTTCTGACATCCACGTAACTGGGGAGTCAGAGGACATGTCCGCAAAAGAGAGATTGCTGCTGTGGACACAGCAGACGACAGAGGGTTATGCCGGAATACGCTGTGAAAACTTCACCACCTGCTGGAGAGACGGGAAACTATTTAATGCCATCATTCATAAGTACAGGTATGGAGTCTATGTTTCTCCCTTCTAGAAATATGGGACACAGTTCTTTCATTTCTAACATTAAAAAAAAGTGTTGCTGTTTAAGAATCAGTATGTGTGCATGGTAGAGAGTTAGAAAAGCTGAATAAAATAAAAATGTCATGTTTCCAATATTCCCAGTTATTACTCTAAACTGTAGTACACACACAGACCATTATAGCTGTACTGTGTACTTGGCTTTTGCTAGTCACTGAAAAGATAGTTCATATAGCTCTGATATGTAGAATCTGCCAGTTGGTGACCTAGATTGTGTCTATAGGGAACTTAACAATTTATAACTTTCCCAGTTATATCACCTAGTCCTGTTATTCTAGGGAGTAGCTTGGTTTAATAATTGACAATTTGGGGTGGTAAGCAGCTTTCCTGTGAGAATTGTGGACAAGCAAACCTAAGTTAGCATTTGAGAAAGCACTTACTATATGCTTGCATTTTCTAAGTAGTTTATATATATTGATCAATTCAATCCTGCAGTGTCTCCGTTGTTATCCCTGCTTAGCCGACAGGAACATGAGACACCTAGTACATATTTGCTCAATCCCAGAACTGGCGAGTGGTAGATGGGATTCTATTCTAGGCAGTTCAGCTCTGAATCGCTGCTTTTATTGCCTTATTAGAAGTTAAATGCACAGAAAATGCTTATTGAAGACTATGTATTTGACCCAGTTATTTTCTTTCCCTTTACAAAGATTGTGTCATGTTGTTGAAGAACTATTTTTCCAGATATACTAAACTTAAACTATAAACGTATTAAACTGAAAAATATGTTGACTGTAATAAAAATAATACTTATTTAGAATAGTTTGAAGCCGGGCGTGGTGGCTCACGCCTTTAATCCCAGCACTCGGGAGGCAGAGGTAGGAGGATTGCCGTGAGTTCGAGGCCACCCTGAGACTCCATAGTGAATTCCAGGTCAGCCTGGGCTAGAGTGAGACCCTACCTCGAAAAAACCAAAAAATAAAAAAAATAGAATAGTTTGAAGAACTTTTAGGGGGGAGCACAGTATGTGAGATGTGTGTGTATAATTTATGTGATGTGGTATGTGTATGTATAGTATATGCATATGTGTGTACACATGTGCACACACGTGTGAAGGCTAGAGGAGAGGGTAGGATGTCTTTCTCCATTATTCTGTGTTGATTCCTTGAGACAGTTTCTCTCTGAACTTGAAGCTGCTGTATCCCCCTGCCCCCAGTTAGACTGGCTGGTCCTGCTAGCCCCAGCGATTCTCCTGTCTCCAACCTCTACAGGACGTGGGGTTCTAGGCATGTGTAGTCATTCCAGATGTTTACATGTGCTCTGGGGAACGAACTCGGGGCCTCGTTGTGCATGGCAAGTGCTCTTACCCACTAAGCCATCTCCCTAGCCTCTGCAATATTCTTTGAAGTGCTTAACACACTATCTCCTGCAGTGTTACTATCCCATAGAGCAAGACCGGCTTTTTTTTTTTTTTTTTTTTTAGTTTTTCAAGGGAGGGTCTCACTCTAGCTCATGCTGACCTGGAATTCCCTACATAGTCTCAGGGTGGCTGGGATTAAAGGAGTGCACCACCATGCCCAGCTAAGACCTGTTATTTTTTTCTTTTCAATTTTCTTTATTATTAATAACTTCCATGGTTATAAAAAATATCCCATGGTAATGCCCTCTCTCCCTCAACTTTCCCTTTTGAAACTCCACTCCCCATCATATCCCCTCCCCCTCTCAATCTGTCTATCTTTTATTTTTATGTCATGATCTTTTCCCCTATTATGATGGTCTTGTATAGGTAGTGTCAGGCACTGTGAGGTCATGGATATCCAGGCCATTTTGTGTCTGGGGGAGCACATTGTAAGGAGTCCTACCCTTCCTTTGGCTCTTACATTCTTTCTGCCACCTCTTCCACAATAGACCCTAAGCCTTGGAAGGTGTGATAGAGATATTGCAGTAGTGAGCATTCCTGTCACTTCTTCCCAGCACTATGATGCCTTCTGAGTGAACCCAAGGTCACTGTCATCAGAAAAGAGAAGATTCTCTACCAGAAGTGAGAGTAGCATTAATATATGGGTGTGAACATTAAGAGAAGTGTTTACTGGGCAATTTGGTGAGCATAGTATATACAATTAGCCAGACAGCAGCAGACGTTACACCCCTTAGGGCTCATGACTGGGACCCCTGTTTTAAGTTTTCAGTATCGGGGATGTATTCCCTCCTATGGAGCGGGCCTCCAGTCCAATTAGAGTGCAGTTGGTTTCCACCATGACAGACCTGCCACTATTGCACCCGTTGGCTCATTTGGCCTGGCTAAGACCTGCTATTTTTAAGACTTTTGTTGTTGTTGTTCTTGTTGTTGCTGGTGGTGGTAGTGCTAGGGATCAAACCCAGAGCCCTATGCATCGTAAGAATGGATCTGTTATCTTAATTTTGTGGCTGAGGATGGTGGGTTTTACCAAGACTATTGTGAGGAGTTACAGAGCTAAGATTCATTCTCAGCTGTGTTTGACTTAATATTTCATTCCCTTCTGTTCTTCTGTCTTTTCTTTCATTCTCTTTTATTTCCTCTTCATCTGTCTCACTTTTTGTTGTGGAAATTTCGACATCTTCATAAACAGTAACAAATCTTTCAAATATCCACACTCAACAGCCCCTATTTGTAAACACTCCAGTATTCTCCTTTCTTTATGGAACCATGTCCACATAGAAGTGGTTGTAGATCTCTGAATTAATAGTGAACCTTGGGCCTGAGCTGGCCATTTGGGCGTGTTGATGGTGGTGTTGCCAGCCGCGACCCGGTGGTGGGGGCAGCTTTCAGGAGAGATGATCATAGCAGCCTGGATGGGCAGAGGGCGCTGGCAGTGGGTGGTCTCTGGATGAAGCCCAAGTGCTGGCAGCTATGCGCATGTCAGTTACTTAGCTCTATGTGGTATACTGATGAGCAGAACTTGTACACTGCATCCCTCAGTTTTGCCTAAAGAGATAAATGCAGAAAGTTTCTTTAAAACTACAGCCTCATTAACAAACAAAAGAATAATCAGGGAGAAGAATTACAGAGGAAGTGTATGATGCAATATCAGGAATGGAGGACTATCAGCATTTTGTTCCTTGGTGCAAAAAATCAGACATAATATCAAGGAGATCTGGATAGTGTAACACACAGGTAGAAATTGGGTTTCTACCTATTTTGGAGCAATGTACGTCAGCAGTAACCTTGGTAAAACCACATTTGGTAAAGGGACCATGTACTGACAGGAAACTTTGTAATCATTCGGAGACTATTTGACATTCTTGCCCATCTTCTTAGCTATCCAAGAACTTGTACCTTGGATTTTCCAGTTTCTTTTGAATTCCGCTCATTTCTGCACTCTCAGCTTGCTGTATTGCTTCTTGATGAAGTTGTAAAGCAGATGGTAGCCACCTTTGTAAGGGGCATGTAAGCTGTGCGGTCCAGAAACAAGCATACCCGGGAGTGAATGTTTCATGAAGTTCATCACACACAAAGAAGGAACTGCATTCACCATCTTTTGACTTGGGTTTGTTCACTTTCAGGAAGTGCTTTCATGGTTCATTTTCAGAAGTCAGAAAGCATTTGTTAAACCCATCTTTGATTATTAACCTGCTGTGTTGAAAATTTGCACACAGGATATGGACCCACTTGTCCATAGAAGTATTTCTTCTATCAAGTATAATTCAAAGTAATGTGTGTATTAGCAGACTCTGCCTTAATAATAATGGGATGCCAATGTTATTGCTAGGATTCTACATCACTTCTTTTAAGAGCACCGGTTGAAACTGTAATTTAAACCTTTATCACTTTACTTGAAAGAGGTTAGCTGAGATAGTCCCGCTATGTGTTACTTTAGCCAAATCATGTTTGTTACTAAGCTCAGAGTATTTGTAACTAGTTTTAGGGCCAGCCACCTGGCTTAGAATATTTCAGTAATCATCATAGATTTGACACTAAAACTATGATTGAAAGTACCGTTACTGAATGTTTCCTGGCACTTTTGTTATTTTCAAGTTGTTCTTTTAAACAGTAGTATGTAATTCAGTGCTGGAGTGAGGTTAGTTCCCAGATAAATTGAGTGGTTATGTTTTGTTTTTGTTTTTGGTAAGTGGTCTAGAACTACGCTTCCTGCTATTGCAACCTTCTCCCAGGTGCTTCACCTGCTGTTAGTAATGCTGACAGCATGTCAGGTTTTCTCTGCTTGGTAGGCAAAGGGTAAAGTTGGCCGATAGTTCATTAGCACTATGCTTCTCTGCTTTCTGTTGTATATATTCACCTTCAACAATATGTTATTTTTAATATTTTATTTTTATTTATTTATTAGAGTGAGCAAGAGAGAATGAGTGTGCCAGGACCTCTAGCCACTGCAAATGAACTCCAGATGCGTGTGCCCCCTTGTGCATCTGGCTTATGTGGGTTCTGGGGAATTGAATCTGAGTCCTTAGGCTTTGCAGGCAAGCACCTTAGCCACTAAGCCATCTCTCCAGCCCCCAGTAATATATTCTTGACTGATTTTTTTAAATAAAACAAATCAATGTAAAGACTAAAGTTTTAACTTTAAAGAAATCTACTTTTTTTTTTTTTTTAAAGAAGATTAAACCTTGGACCAACTTGCTTATACTTGTTTAAACTAAAATATCAGAGCTTGAGTAGCAAGGGCCAAGAGGGTTTAGTGGTTACAGGTGTTTCCACTGCTACACTGCACGTCGTAGGAGACTGCAGAACTAGACACATTCTTGTGCATGGAATGATAAAATCTTCATGGCCTTTGAACTAAAAGATTTTGGTTGTGATACCTGAAGGGTATGTGTTGTTGATTCAGCTTCCAAGGTGTTCTGTGCTCTCCTTAAAACTTTTAAAATAAAAGCAAACACTTTTGAGATGTCAGTTTTTAAAAAAAAAAAAATAAAAAAAACTAGGAGGCTGAGGCAGGAGAACATAAATTTGAAACCAGCCCAAGTTACAGGCAGGATCGTACCAATATGTAAGTAGCCAGGCATATGCCTGTAATCCCAGTACTCGGAAGCTGGAAGCTGAAGGGTCAGGAGTTCAAAGTTAGTATCAAGATCTGATCTCCAAAAGTGAATGAATAATACATAAACAAACAAATAGGTGGTCTCTGAGCATTGTCTTTAGTTCTTAGGAAGGATTCTATGAACATATTGGCATACATATGCTGTGCATTTTCCTCAACATACTTAGGAAAGTCACTGTGTATTATATACATCCCAGATACTGAATTTCCAAGGGAAATGGAACCTTGTGAATGTTGTTTGTTTTGAACTTTTATTTTGCCCTAGTAGTCATTTTACAAACCTGTTTAGCTGTAACTGTGAATTTCAGTTTTTTTCTAGCTTAGTTTCCCTTGTTACCAGAAATTCATGATAAAAACAGCATATGAGGGCTGGAGAGATGGCTTAGTGGTTAAGTGCTTGCCTGTGAAGCCTAAGGACCTCGGTTCAAGGCTTGATTCCCCAGGACCCACGTTAGCCAGATGCACAAAGGGGCGTATGCATCTGGAGTTCGTTTGCAGTGGCTGGAGGCCCTGGCACACCCATTCTCCCTCCCCCCCCCCGTGACTCTCAAATAAATAAATAAAAATAAACAAACAAAAAAAACCCCAGCATATGAGGGCGGGTGGGATGGCTTAACAGTTAAGGTGTTTGCCTGCAAAGCTTAAGGACCTAAGTTTGATTCCCCAGGACCCACGTTACCCGGATGCACAAGGGGGCGCACACATCTGGAGTTTGTTTGCAGTGGCTGGAGGTCCCGGCGTGCCCATTCTTTCTCTCTCTCTCTCTCTCCTTTTTTCTCTGTCAAATAAATAAATAAAAATTAAAAAAAACAGCATATGTGAGGTTTAAGATACCATGTGTCTCATAAAATTTTACTATGGTTGCCTTTACTCGGAGAAGCCTTTGGGCCTTTTTTTTAAAAAACAAAAACAAAAACAAAAACAGCTGAGCACTTTTGTATGTATAAGAATTAAATGGATAGGCTCCAATTGTATATATTTTTACTGCTGCCAACCTCATTTTTTGAAGTGGAAGTACTGCTATGACAAGGTTTTAGGTATTACTGTAATAATTATTTAGGAGTAGTGCCTCACTTACCAGTTTTGTGTTTTTTTTTTTTTTTTTTTGCTTAGTAAGATTCCACTAATATGTTTAGATTTACTGTGAAAATATACCCATTTAATGGGTTATATTTGTGTAATTATTCAGATAAAATTTTCATTATTTATATGGATTTTATTTGACTTCTGTGATAAAAATAATCTGCAATAACACATGGACCTAGTTTCTAATCAAATGGAATAATACATTGTTGAGAAGTATCTTAAGAGAGATGCGTAGCAGAAGGGAAGCTTGTGGTGGCTGCAGGGGAGGGAAGGCTGCTGCACATCAGGTTTCCACAGCCAAGGTACACTAGTAGACAGCAAGGAAAATTTATAACTGTGATCGTTTAAAAGTAAGGCAGTATTAACTTTAGATAAATGATCTAGAAAGTGTCTCTGTGTATAATACTGTCTAAGGATTTAAAAACAGTGATCTGACTCCTATAATTCTAGCTCTCATGAAGGAGGCTGAGGTAGCAAGATTGCTGTGAGTTAAAGACCAGTGTGGGCCACAGCATTCCAGGTCAGTCTGGGTTAGAGCAAAGCCCTGCCTCAAAAAGAAAGAAACAAACTAACCAATAAAAGACACATTGATCTTACCTAAGAACAGATTCATGTTAGCTTTAAGATTTTTTTAGTCATATAAATTATAATGTCAAAATTCATTAGTCAAGTTCACTGCTTTGAATAGTGTTGCAGTCAGGTTCGCATTGCTGGTAGAATTCACCCAACCAAGAGCAGCTTGTGGGAAAAAAGAGATTTATTTTGACTTACAGGCTTGAGGGGAAAGCTCCATGATGGCAGGGAAAATGATGGCATGAGCAGAGGGTGAACTATAGCAGCAGGAGAGTGTGCCAAACACTGGCAAGGAGACACTGGCTATAATATCCATAAGCCCACCCCCAATAATACACTGCCTCCAAGAGGTGTTAATTCCCAAATATCCATCATCTGGGAACCTAGCATTCAGAACACCTAAGTTTATGGGGACCCCTGAATCAAACCACCACGTTCTGTCCCTGGCCCCCATAAACTGATAACCAGCCATGATGTAAAATGCAGTGCATTCATCCAACTTTAAAAGTCCCCATAGTTTTTATCACTCCCAGTGATGCTCAAACATTCCCATAGTCTGAGATCTTGTAACTGAGCCATAATACCAAACAACCTCAAAAAACACATAATGGCACAGAATAAACATTCACACTGCAAAAGATGTCAGTAGGCATAGCAAAAAAATATAAGATTTAAAACCAGGCCGGGCGTGGTGGCGCACGCCTTTAATCCCAGCACTCGGGAGGCAGAGGTAGGAGGATCGCCATGAGTTCGAGGCCACCCTGAGACTACATAGTGAATTTCAGGTCAGCCTGGGCTACAGTGAGACCCTACATCAAAAAACCAAAAAAAAAAAAAAAAAAAAAAAAAAAGGAAAAATAAACCAGGACAAACATCACACTCCGTAGTTCTAAGTCCAACTACTCTAGCCAGTGACAAGTCTCCAAGTCTGATAATTCTAACCAGCAACAAGTCTCTGGAGTTCCAACTCAGCCCCTCCAGCTAGGCTACTCACAGTCCTGGAAAACTTCATCTGGGGCCGGCAGCTTTCCTTAGCTGCCATCTTATGGTCTAGCATCTCCATTGGGTCTTCAATACAACCTACAGTTCATTCTCACAGCTCCATGGGGTCTCCATGCAGGCATCCAGCAAACCTGCATCACACTGCCTATGGCCGTTTCCAAAGCACAACACCATGTTGCAAACTCAATGAACCTCTCTTTACTGCATTTCTCATACTCTATAATACCAGGTAAGGTTCCAATTTGTTAATCCACGGAGGAATAAAGCAGACTTTAAAGAATAGGACATTCCTTGAGTACTCAGGAGGCCCCTTCAAAAGAGTCTACATACTTCCTATTGCCCCAGTGCAGGTCAGCTGATCTAATCTCAAAGGTTGTAATCTCTCATATAATTGCAGCTGAACAGGCAGAAGTTTGAGCCCAGAGATTTCATTTCTGTGCCATATCCCTCTGCTCATACCAGTCCATTTCTGTGCAAAGCAACCCTGCCCAAATTCTCAGGACAAAGGCATAGCAGCAAGCTTTTCACACAAACTGTCTCTAGCCCAGTCCAAGCAAAGCTCTTTCTCACCCTCATAAGCCAAACCTCACAGTCCATAGTTCTTACTGCATTCAGGTCTTTCAACTTTGACCAGAATAGTCCATCAAGCTGTACTTACAGCCCTGCAAGACATCTCTTAGGCCAAGATTTCAAATCCTTCCACATTCCTCTTGAAAATCAGCTCCAAAAGGCCAGAGCCACAAGACCAGGTGTCTAGCAGCAATCCCACTCCTCAGTACCACTTTATTGTTGCAGTCAGGTTCGCATTGCTGGTAGAAATCATCTGACCAAGAGCAGCTTGTGGGAAAAAAAGAGGTTTATTTTGGCTTACAGGCTCGAGGGGAAAGCTCCATAATGGCAGGGTAAATGAAGGTATGAGCAGAGGGTGGACATCACCCCCTGGCCAACATTAGGTGGACAATAGCAACAGGATAGTGTGTGAAATACTGGCAAGGGGACACTGACTGTAATACCCATAAGCCTACCCCCAACAATACACTGCCTCCAAGAGGTGTTAATTCCCAAATCTCCATCAGGTGGGAGCCTAGCATTCAGGACACCTAAGTTTATGGGGGACACCTGAATCAAACCACCACAAATTGCATAGCATATTTTTATAGTATTTTGACATAGAGCATGACCGTTGAGGATTGAGAGGTTTGCTGATCCCAGTAAGCACTATGTTATTAAGAATTCAGTATTCTAGGGCTGGAGAGATGGCTTAGCGGTTAAGTGCTTGACTATGAAGCCTAAGGACCCCGGTTCGAGGCTCGATTCCCCAGGACCCATGCTAGCCAGATGCACAAGGGGGCGCACACGTCTGGAGTTCGTTTGCAGTGGCTGGAGGCCCAGGCGTGCCCATTCTCTCTCTCTGTCTCTCTCCCTCTCCCTCTTTCTCTCTCTGTCTGTCACTTGCACATAAATAAATAAAAATGAACAAAAAAATTTAAAAAAAGAATTCAGTATTCTAAAATTTTCCATAGATAACTTGATTTTCTAATTTTTATGTTCAAAGAACTGATATATGAAGTAAAATGAAGAAGAATTTTAAAGATAATTTATAGATTTTATAAATAAAAATTGTTCATCAAGGCAGGTCATAAGATAGGTATCCAAGAAATATATAGAAAATGTTGACCATATAGATGTTTCTGCTCCAGAAGAAATATATATCACAGGAAATACAAATACATGCTAGCTCTAAAATTGTCTTAGTCTTAGATTGTACCTTCATTTTTATCAATAATGAAATTGAGGCTCAAAGAGCAACTAATATATTCAACATCATATACCTTTAAAATAAACCAATGAGGGTGATTGCTCTTGTTTCTCAAGCTTTTGTATTTCTGTGTAACTACTTAAATAATTTCCTTCTGCAGTTTCCTTCTTCCATTTCAAGAAATGGAAATGCTCACCAGAAAATTGTGATAGTGCAACCTTAAAGACTAACAGTAAAGATGTTTGAAAAGTACTGACGAATTTAAGAAGTGACTGTATATATAACTAAGCTCTTTGCTCCTAGTTAGCAGTTAATGAGAGTCAACATTAGTTGCTTAATTTAGAATTAGCAAACTATGAAAATTGCATAATATAGTGAGAAAAATTATTGACAAAAGAGTATTAAAATACTTAGCTTAAATAAATGCAAAACCACACATGACCTATCCTATAATTTCAGTGTTTCATAGTATCCTAAAGAGATGAAAAGGGCTAGAGAGATGGCTTAGTGGTTAAGGCACTTGCCTGCCAAGCCTAAGGACCCAGGTTCAACTCCCCAGAACCCACATAAGCCAGATGCACAAAGTGACTTATGTGCACAAGATGATGCACACATCTGGAGTTCATTTGCAGTGGCTAAGGCTCTGGTGCACCAATTCTCTCTCTTGCTTTCTTTCTCATATATAAAAAAAAGAGAGATGAAAAGCCTGGATTATATTACAGGCAGTGAGAATGAAAAAAAGTAATATGATTTAGTGGAAGAGGTGATAAGTAACAGCTCAGTAGGCTCTGTTTAAATAGGTCACTGAGGTGCTGGAGAGATGGTTTAGTGATTAATGCACTTGCCTGCAAAGCCTAATGACCAGAGTTCGATTTCCCAGGACCCATGTAAAGCCAGATACACAAGGTGGCGCATGTGTCTGGAGTTTGTTTGCAGTGGCTAGAGGCCCAGGCACCCATTCTCTCTCTCTCTCTCCTTGAAAATAAATAAAAATATTTTAGGACTCGAGACATGGCTTAGCACTTGCCTGTGAAACCTAAGGACACGTGTTTGACTCCCTGGTCTCACGTAAGCCAGATGCACAAGGCAATACAAGCGCACAAGGTCACACATGTGCACAAGAAGAAGCACATGTCTGGGAGCTTGATTGCAGTGGCTGGAGGCCCTGGCGCACCACCTTTCTCTCTCTTTCTCCCGCTATCCTTTTCATAAAAAATATTTAAAATATGTCACTGATAAATACTTTTTGTTCTAGTTTTTTCAGGGTAGGGTCTCGCTGTAGCCTAGCTGACCTGGAAGTTACTATGTAGTCTCAGACTGGCCTCGACTCAGAGCAATCCACCTACCTCTGACTGCTGAGTGCTGGGATTAAAGGCGTGAGCCACCATGCCTGGTTTATATACGTTTTTGATCAGTAAGTCTGTGTTAAGGAAATTTGGCTCCTAATTCCTTCTAAGAACTTCCATTTGTCGCATTCCGTTTTCAGCGGAAGGCTCAGATGATAAAGACGCCACATATGAGCTTGTTTCTGCTTGCTTTGTTTGCATAGTTCAAAGTTAGTTTGTGTTCTTTGATGTATAATGAAATCTTTTCACTGAAAACCACAACTGGTAAGAAGTTTTACTTAGACAAGCCTCCCTCTTGCCCATCACCTTAATTTTCACTCAAAAGATAACATGGAATTTAGATTAAAAGGTGTCACAAAAACATTTGATAGCAAGAATGGATGGAGCGGAATTATCAGAGCCAGTAGCCAGCAGAGTCTAGGAGTCACCCGTGAATGCTGTAGACTAAAAGGTCCACAAGGGTGAGAGTGCAGGTAGGGGAGGAACACTGCTGCTGACAGTGCTACCTGCTACCTTGGATACTCAGCAGGTATCCATCTAGAAAATTCATCTCATCTCAGGTGCCACAGTGAGATCAGTTTGCTTCTCTGCGTCCAGCTTGAAGTCCTGTCCCTGGCTGCTAGCTTCTGTCAATCGAGGAGCGGGTATTTGTTTTTGGAAGCTGGTGAAAGTCAGCAGTAGCACCCTGCCACAGTTAGTGTGAGCCACAGCTGCCCACCCACCCTGGTGGGATCATGAGTGTGCACCCACAGGCCAGAAGGAGCAGGGCGATGTGCTGCAGGGCCCCGAGAGCCAACTGTGGTGGCATGGACTGGGGACGCCACAGCTAATTAGCTGGGAAAGGGTGCTCACCAGTCCCTGTGGGTCCTCTTCTTGTTTTCATTCTCCCCATTCATTTATTTTAATCTCCTGTTAAGGCACATTAGTGCCTTCTCTTCATGAGCATGTTTTAAATATATTAGCAAAGTCAGACTAGAAAGTTTGTGGAAGAGCTTGTTTCTAAGAGCATCCCATTTAACTATTTTTTTTTCAAATTAAGGAGGATGTAATTGAGTAATAATTATTTTGTTCGTTATTTGCATTTTGATTGGAATTTATTGGTGCCATCATGGTTTAAAGGTGTTTTAATTGGGAAGGGTTTCCTGTAAGGCTGTGGTCAAAGTCATCTTGTTTAATAGTATGACCTGGAGGCTGGTGAGTCACTCTGAGTCTTGGATTCAGTCACATTGTAGAAGTTAAACTGGACTGAGCTGGTTTATATTGGAGGGGTACCTTTAGGGTTTGAAATGTTCTCATAGGAAGGTGGTGAGTTCATGTTGAATGGGTGGCTCCTTCCCCTGTGTCCTCAGGCTCCAGAACTCAGATGCATGAGTGTGCGTGCACATGCTTACACATGGGTATGGGCTCTGGTTCACGTGACTGTAATCCAGACACACAGAAATCCCTATAGTTACTAATTTTTTTTTTTAAAAAAATCACTGGTATTTTAGTTGGTGAGGCAAAAAAAAAAGTATTCGAATTTGCCAAGTGAACTCAAAGTAGTTGAACTTTGAGTAGAAATCCATAACTATGAATCATTAATATGTTTTCAATTCTTGAAGAGCTAATGTGCACTGCATGTGATATAATGCATTTGTATCCAAATAAAGGAATATGACTTAATGTTACACATCTGGTCACCATTTTTTTAACCTATTTTTGCATACAATTTTGGGGATGCAATTTGGCAAGTAAATAAATATTTAGAATACTTACATGTGTATTGCTTTTTTCCCCGTTTGCTCCTGACCCTCCCGCCCAGGTAAATTCACAGAAATGCCTTGTCATACTAAGCTTCCCATTAGTGAGTATAGTAGATTCTTATGCATATGAAGTGAGCTACCACTCATTCTCCTAATTCCATTCTGAGGCAGGCAGGATGGCGAAAAAGGTTCATTGCCATAATAGGAAAGCAGCTTGTCCAGCTGTCCGCAGGGAGGCTGAGAAACCTCATAGCAGACTACAGTAAACAGTCCTTGCATAGCCCTAGTTTCCTTGTGATTTTTAACAAAGCTTCACAGTATTCTAGTTTATAAGTGTGACATAATTCATTTAAAATGCATTCTTGGTAGACATGACACTTTGTTATAAAAAAAATGTTGAATTGAACTATGTGTTTTTATGCAGATATGTGAGTAGGTGTAGGATGAGGTCCTGGCAGTGGAAGTGTTAGGACAGAGGGCATCACGTTTGTGTTTTCAAGGTGTATTTCTGAACTGTTTCTGTTGTGCCATCTCCTCTCTCTGAGTTCTTCATTTCTTACCCGATTAACTGTGTTTAAGTGGGTCTAAATCCCATTCTCTTTTCTGTTCTTTTGCTTTACCTCTTATTCACAGAACTAGTCACATTCGGGCTTTACACCCATGCTAGAGGCTTACTTTCCCCTCCGTCTGACAGTCAGGATGTAGTGAGCACGAGTGTGCTGAGTTCAGGGGACAGATGATTAAACACGTAGGCATCTCTCAGCGTAGGGCACTCATTGAAAAAGCGTGCTGGCAGTGGGGGCTGGCTCGACAGGACTTGTGACAGCGCTTCCTGCTGTCAAGCTAGCTCCCTTCCTCCCTGTGTGCTGCCACCATCCACTGACAGTAGAGCCCAGGCTGGAGAGCTCCTGAGGGACCCAGGTGAATCCTGTCCCTGCACGTCCTTTCCTCATCCTGTTGTCTCCAGCGGTTCTTTCTTTCTTTCTCTTACATTGACTTCTCATACATGAGAGGAGCAGCCAGCGTGTGCATTCATTCTTCCCTATGCTCATTTATTTGTTTCTATTATCTTCGATTTTGACTTGTTTTATAGACATATATTCTCATCTTATTCTGTGAAAGGGTTCATTTCTGGCTTAAGTTTCAAGGGAGAGTCTATCATGGTGGGGAAAGCGCAGCAGAAGTTGTCAGCCGGCCCTCTCATTTTCATATCACATCAGCAGGGAGGAAGTAGAGAATCGAAAGATGGGAGGGAGGGAAAGAGACAGGACTATTACATGTCAAGGCCCAGTGGCACACTTCCTCCAGGAACCCAGCACCGCCAGCAAAGCTCCACAAACTCAACACAGTGCCACCAGCTGGGGATCAAGTGTTGTAACAGACACGTCTATGAGTCATTTTACATTCAAACCACCATAAGTTGTTATTTTTACCTGAGTAAAAATAAGTTGATTCCTACTCCTTTACATTGGGGAGGGAGTTTTAATCAGTGACTAAGATTTACTTAAAATTTACTGGTAAAGGTCCACTAAACTACAGGCACTAGAGAAGCTATTTCTCAGTAAAACCAACACAGTCATCTGTACTTATTCAAGTCTAGGAGACCATTAGTGAGTTAATTGTTCTTTGTGAATTGAAACTCATGATTTATTTTTTATTTTTTTATTTTTTTATTTTTTGGTGTTTCGAGGTAGGGTCTTACTCTAGCCCAGGCTGACCTGGAATTCACTATGGAGTCTCAGGGTGCCTCGAACTCATGGCAATCCTCCTACCTCTGCCTCCCGAGTTCTGGGATTAAAGGCGTGTGCCACCACGCCTGGCTTTTTTCATGATTTTTTAAATGTCTTTCAATTATTGGGGTTGCTGGATTCTACTTTTGGAGTACCAACAAAGCTTCTTATAAATTATTATTACTATTATTATTATTTGAGGCAAGCCTAACAGACTGGTCCTTTTATTTTCAATGTGAGAGAGCAAGAGAGAATGGGCGTGCAGGGCTCCAGTTGCTTGTGTCCCCTTGTGCACATGTGTGACCTTTTATGCTTGTGTCATTTTGTGCATCTGGCTTATGTGGGACCTGGAGAGTTGAACATGAGAGTCCTTGGGCTTCACAGGCAAGCGCCTTAACTGCTAAGCCATCTCTCCAGCCCATAAGTTGTTTTTTTTAAATGTTTATTTATGTATTTATTTGTAAGCAGAGAGAGATAGGAGAGAGACAGATGAAGAGAATAGGCATGCCAGCGCCTCCAGCTGCTGCAGACGAACTCCTGATGCATGGGACTCTTTGTGCGTCTGGCTTTTATGTGGGTACTGGGAAATTGGACCTGGATCATTAGGCTTTGCAGGCAAACACCTTAACCACTGAGCAATCTCTTCAGACCATAAATTTTCAATCTTTGTTCTTTGACTTGTTAGTAGGGAATAAAATGAAAAGTAAAGTAAATTCATACCTCTAGTTTTGAGAAGGAAAATTATCTTCATGTCTTGTTGCCACCTTGGGGTTCTTGGCTTTCATTCAGTGATATGTTCCCAAACAGGAGTGTGAAGGATGCCCACGCCCTGTTATGTAATGGTATTGGGTCTCCTGCAGGCTTGGATTTATTTGCAGGGGGTGGGGCCTTTCTGGCAAGGGGTATGGTGTGGAGGAGGAGGTGAGATGCTTGCTGTACCAATAAGAGCGGTAACAAAATGCGAAGTCTGAACATGATTTAGTCCCGTCACCTTCAGGAATTTGTTATGGCAATTGTGCCTTCAGCGGAGCAGTGAGGCGTAGAAAATGCAGATCTTACTGTGTGATCTGGGGAGGAACTGGTATTATTTAACATAACTGCTGCATGTGCCTGTGTGTGGGTGTGTTCTGGAGCTTAGAGGTTCAGACTGATTGCTAGGTAATTGGAATCGGGTTTTCTTTGTTTTTTTTTTTTTTTTTCTTGGACCCCTACAAAATCCTTTTGTATGGTTCCTTGCAAACTGCTGAGTAGGTGTCATTTTCCCAGAGAAGCACAAGCCCGCGTGAGCCCAGCTACTTGCCTTGTCTGTGCATGCCCCTCAGTAGTGATGTATGCCACAGAAAGTTCCACTTCAGGGTAGAACTTGAGCAGCCCCAGGCCGAGCGATCTGTGTGTCCTCCCTTCTCTCCCTCCACAACCCCATCATCCTTCCTCACCTTCACATGAGCTGACTACTGTTTTTAGGGAAAGTGAAGCCAGAAGTGGGAAGCTATTCTTGCTACTAAAGATAGACACCTCCTAATTCTCCTCGTGGCTCCCGTCCAGCCCAGTCCTCTCTCTGTTTCTCTCTCTCTCTGCTTAGCTGAAGCGTTTCCTGCTGTGCAGTAGCTCCTACCACAATCTCTGCCTCCCTCCTCCTCCCCATGGCTACTCAACGTTTCCCTTCAGCTTCTGCTAATTAAATTACCAGCAGAAACACTCTCCCTTAACTCAAGTGCGCCCCCCACCCCACCTCCTTGCTAGGAGGAATTAATCAGAAGGGTTGTCAGTATCCGGTCTTCATTTCTTCACTTCATATTTATCTCTGGTTCTGGCTCCATCCGCCACTGAGACGATTGCAGTCAGGGGTGACTTCCATGTGACAGACACTGCAGGCGTCATCTTACCTGGCAGAATTTGGCTCTGTGGAGCATTCTTGTCTCCGTCAGTCACCATTTCCCTTAGCCCGTTATGCTGAAGTGCTTCCCTGCTGTGGGTTCGGCCTTCTCTCTGTTGTCCCATCTCGAGCAGCCTTGGTCACTTGGAAGCAGCGCTGTACAGTGAGTCCTCTCTCACCTCAGCCTCTAGCAACCACCAGTCCACTTTTTTTTTTCCCTCAACTGGAGATAAGAAATTGTTATCTAATCTCTTTTCAGATGATCAGATAAATCACTAAGCTTAATTTTGTTGTTCTAATTAAAAAAAAAATTGTGACCAAAATGCTGTTAACGTAGGGTGGCTTCAGCACTCTTCACCTTATTTATTGAGCATGGGTTTTTCACTTGAGCTCAGAGTTTGACGATTTGGCTACTCCAGGTGGCCAACTTGTCTCAGGGATGCCCTGCGTCTGCCTCACAAGGGCTGGGGTTACTAGGCCCACCCAACACTTATGTGGGTACTGGGAATCTACTTTCAGTTCCTCACACTAGATCTACTGAGCCATCTGCCCAGCCTGTCTATACTTTTTGATCTCACTTTCAATTTGACTTGTGTCTTTTTGGTCTTATATTTTCAATTTTTTTTTTTTTTGACATCTCACTTTAGCCCAGGCTGACCTGGAATTCACTATGTAGTTCCAGGCTGGACTTGAACTCACGGCGATCCTCTTTCCTCTGCTTCCTGAGTGCTTGGATTAAAGGCGTGAGCTACCATGCCTGGCTATTTTTTAATTTAAAATTTATTTTATCTTCTTGTATGTTCACTTTTTCCAAGCTGTTTTGTAGTAACTTATGGGAAAAGATAGGATGAATATGTTAAAAAAAATTACCAACTATGATTGGAAAAATTACCTTATCCTGGAATAAAACAACTGAGAGGTTGCCAATGCAGAACAATTCTTTTGTAAAAAAGACTAGCATATTATGTTATGTGACAGAAGATTATCTTATATGATTTGGACAGACTTTTACAAAATAGGGAAGCTAGAATTGTCAGTGCTAAACTTTCTAAAATACCAGGTCACTGCCTCCTACATACTTGTAATTAGTCTGATGCTCTTTGGATGAAAATAAAATTTCCTGTTAACAGTCTGCAAAAAAAAAAAAAAAAAAAAAAAAAAGAGGAAATCTTACTTTTAGAATGACAATCGATATCTTCAGTAAGTGGAAAGCAGCTGACATTCTGAAAGAAAGGGGGCAGGCAGGACATGGCACAGGCGTCCTCTGTGGATGTGTCATGCATGGGAAGATGGGGGTGCAGGGGGCCCATCTAAACACTGGAAAGCACCAGAGGCCCAGAGAAGCTGTAGAATTTCCAAGTCTTTGAGACTCTTAACAGTGGCTTTTAATCTCCTCCCCTTCCCATTTTTGCTTAACTCCTGTGCAGTCCAGTGGAGAAAAACCACCTCAGTGTGTGTTCCGCTGAGGGGTTAATGCAGGATGAGGGGTGACTCATGCTCCTGTACTGTGCAGCTGTTTGTATGCTGAAGTGACTGTCAGGCTGAAGGAAGTTCTGTGTTCTGTTCTCCTCGTCAAAAGACTGCATTCTTCAATGACTTTTCTCATTCTCTTTGGGATTACTCAGTGTTTATGGCCTTTACTAATGGCAGGGTTCTCATCATAACATGCTCTTTCTTGTTCTGAGACTCACAGACGTAGGGAATGTAGTCTTTATTTCTTCAGAAAATCTGAATTTTATGGAAACAAAGCAATCTTTGAATGAAGGAGCTTTAGACGTCTGAAATTGTCTAGATAAACCTGCTCAGTGTTTTTAACATTAGTAGATTCTTCAGTGTGATTCTGTGTGAATTAAAAAATATTATTTGTAGAGTTTGTTTCTTGCCTCTCTTGTCAGTGGTCGCAGGTCACTTTGGAGTGGTCGTATTGGTGGTATGTGAAAATCTGTAAAGAATCGTGTGATGATTTCCTGGAACATGAGCTACATTTCCAGGCCATGAACACTTCTTCCCAAGTGCTTTAAGAGTACATGTAGCTTTTTTATTTTCTTTTAAAATTATTTTTATTTTTTGGTATGGAAGTCTGCTTTCTCCTCAGATAAAAACAAGAGTACACATTTCTGTTGAGGGCTGAGGAGATGGCTTAGTGGTTAAAGGCACTTGCTTACAAAAGCCTGAAGGCCCAGGTTTGATTTCCCAGATGCACAAAGCCAGATGCACAAAGTGGCCCATGAACCTGGAGTTCATTTGCAGCAGCACTAGAAGCTCTGGCATACCCATAAGCACTCTCTTTTTCTCTCTCAAATAAATACACAAAGACACAAATTTCTGTTGGCTTTTCTTCTGCAAGATTAATGGTATATTTTCAAAGAGTTTCTCCTGTAAATGATCTCCTCAGTACTACTCAAAATAACTCATTCATTCTTCCCACAGTACAGTTGGGCATCCTCAGAGGGTCACTCTTTTCTTTCTTTCTTTCTTTCTTTCTTTCTTTCTTTCTTTCTTTCTTTCTTCCTTTCTTCCTTTCTTTCTTTCTTTCTTTTTTTTTTGTGGTCTCTCAAGTGATTATTTTAAACAAACCCTGGGAACCTGTGGAAATTATAGACTCTTACTTTATTAATGGATGGGGAAGTTCCCATTGACAAGTATTTGAGGAGGGATGTTATGCTACTCTTTTTGAAGCATTGGTTGTTTCTACATATTTGTATTCTTTTGCTGTCTTTTTGTTAAGGTAAAAGCTTCAAAATTCTTAGTGTGTGTGTGTGTGTGGGGGGGGGCACTTTATCCACTAGCTATCTCCCAGTATCCTGTCTGCCACTTTCTGCATGAGGAATCTTTGAGAAGTCTTTTTATAAAATATTTTATTTATTTATTTATTTATGAGAGAGAGAGAGAGAGAGAGAGAGAGAGCACCCCAGGACCTCTAGCCATTGCAAATGACCTCTAGATGCATGTGCCACTTTGTGCATGGGTACTGGGGGAATCAAACCTGGGTCCTTCGGCTTCAGAGGCAAGTGCCTTAATTGCTAAACCATCTCTCCAGGCCTGAGAAGTCTTTTCCTCATGTAGATAGAGCTGGTTTAAATTATTCTTCTAGTTTAGAGTATCATGGAAGTCATACAGATTAGAAAGGGGTGACGCCAACTCTGGAGGGTAAGAGGGGCAAAGGAGAAAGAAACATGAGAACAGTTGAGTATGCGAGTACACATGCATGCTTGTGAAATACATGCTGGCATTTATTCTAGGAATTTTATGATTAAAATTAACTGCTCAACGTACTCTTTATAACTTATCAGTAGATATCTATTTAGAATCCATTATGTATGTGTATTTTAGTAGGAAGATAAAATACAGCTGTTTATTAATACGTAGCTCTTGCTATCTTAGAGTGGACCAATTGAACAAAAGAATATATGAATGTGCACGAGACAGTGAATGAATGGAGCAAGGCAGTATAGCCTTACCCTAAACGTCTTCCTGTGTGGCGCAGGGTAAGAGTATAAGGAGTTCAGGAAGCAAGGACATGGGGGCCAGGAAGGCCAGTGAGAGCTCCAGGAGGCACTTGATCTCTGCTTGGAAAGATAAATAGGATTGTAAGAAAGTAGTGAGGGCAAGGATATCCTGAGACGGGAATGCCAGGGGCATGGCAGGGAACTGATACCAAGCCTTTTATGCTTATGGAGAACTACGATGAAAATGCTGGTTGTATTCGAAGGATGCTGTTGGAATAGTGGAGCTAAAGTTGGACACTCATATATGGTAGATTATTAGACACTTGTAGACTATTTAAAATTACATAAGTTCAGATTTTTATATTTTCCTTGTTGTGCTTCTTTTGGCCCACATCAGTTTTTAAGAAAGTAAGCATTGTTAAATGTTTGAGGAAAATTTGTATTTTAAGACAAGCTCAGTATTAAAATTCACAGAGGCTGCTATTTTAGTAGAGAATACATGCAGTTGTTAGGCCTAATCGGCACATTAAGTAAAAAGACCTCACAGTAACCTTTCTCCTAGGCCGGACCTGATAGACATGAACACTGTTGCTGCTCAGAGCAACCTTGCAAACTTAGAGCACGCTTTTTATGTAGCTGAAAAAATTGGCGTCATAAGACTCCTGGATCCTGAAGGTGAGTAGTTTTCTTGTCTGTATGCATTGGTATGAAAGTCTGGTCAAAAATAATCTCTCGGCATCACGAAACAATTACTTTATGTCGCTGGTTTTAGATGTTGATGTCTCCTCACCTGATGAAAAGTCGGTGATAACTTACGTGTCATCTCTCTATGATGCATTTCCCAAAGTCCCTGAAGGCGGTGAAGGCATTGGTGCAAATGTGAGTATTAATTTTTTTCTGTACCTGATGCTGTGGATTCAGTGATGACCAATTAAGATTTCTTTGACTGATAATGTAATGCCTTTCATGGAGGCAGGATGATAGCTTGTGCTTTTCCATCTCTTCCCATCGACTCAGTATACACCGCTGCCAAGTTAACTTTCCTGTAACATGGAGTCTCTAACTAAAAAATTTATGGTTGCGCTGCAGAGATGGCTTCACAGTTAAGGCATTTGCCTGTGGAGTCTAAGGACCCCATTTCCATTCCCAAGTACCTACATAAGCCAGATGCACAAGGTGGCGCATGCATCTGGAGTTCCTTTGCAGTGGCTGGAGGCCCTGGAGCACCCATATTTTCTCTGCCCACACCCTCTGTCACCCTCTTTTAAAAAATGGGTACAAACTGCTTGCAAGTTTAAATCTCGCCCAAACTCGGCATATGCCAATTCCCTTTACTGACTTTATTATTGTCTACAGTTTTCAGTATGAACCACTTACTGTTAGCTAAGGCATTTCCATTTCAACCTCCTGATTCATCTTTTATCCACTCTCTTCACACCCTGCCAGAGTGAGTACCCTGCTGGTCATTGGCAGAGCTGCTCAGGGGCCGCCTTTCTCAAGAAACTTTTGGTGACCATTACAAGGCACATACTGGATTCTGTGTCACTTTCAGCATAGGCTACATGATTCAATTATTTGAACACTTATTGTTTTGTTTGTTTGTTTTTCGAGGTAGGGTCTCACTCTAGATCAGGCTGACCTGGAATTCACTCTATAGTCTCAGGGTGGCCTTGAACTCATGGCAATCCTCCTACCTCTACCTCCCAAGTGCTGGGATTAAAGGCGTGCACCACCATGCCAGGCTTGAACACTTGATTTAATACTGCTTTTCATGTTGTTAACTGTCTATAGTATGATTCTCTCATCCTCTATTTAACAGTGACTCCTTCACAAAAGAAATTGTCTTTTAATGTTCTGATTTTTGTGACAGCATTGAGCAGTGTTTGGTTTTATGAACTTCATCAGAAGGTTGGTTACGTAGTATCAACAGCCTTCCAATTGCTTTCCTTTTAAAAAGTTGGCTTAGTGTGTGCTTGAAAATCCTACCCCATCCAAAGCTCTTCTAGTATGGTTTCCTACACATTGTGAAATTCCTTTTGGGTGTCAGTTAAATAGGGCAATTGGATCTGAAACAGTTGGTACAGATCACCAGCCTGGCATGTGCAAGCTCTCACTCCCTTACTTGAGCCTTGAAAATCATGTCAAAATTTAGTGAGAAGTTTTCCTTTCTGTTGCACCAGGATGCAGCCTGATAAGCCTCTTTAGGGCAGTGCCCAGGCAACCACTATGTTTGCATCAGAATTGGCACTCATTAGGCTAGGGTTAGTGGCCAAATGTTGATAGCATATTTTTAAAGTTGTTTATGTGGAAAGAATTGTGGCTGAGTAGAAACTAAGAAAATATTTGGCTGGTTCTCTCTTAAGAGACACGTGAATTCATAGAACAATGCTTGATAAATTGTGTTAGATATGAATGTTACTGCCTAAAGACATCAACTTTTCCTGTCATCTTATTATTTTAGGATGTTGAAGTCAAGTGGATTGAATACCAGAATATGGTGAACTACCTCGTCCAATGGATCAGACACCATGTGACCACAATGTCTGAGAGAACTTTTCCTAATAATCCTGTGGAACTAAAGGTTGGTGTGTTCTAGAAGTTAAGCAGGATTGGTATGAGTGGATACTGTTAAGTAATGTTATGTTGATTCCTTGATCTTAGAAGTTCAATAAAAGTTGCCACTGTCGAGCCACAAGTAAGTAGGCAAAGTTTTGTTTCAGTTATTTCTTTATGTAGAAAGAAGGTAGATGTAAATGTGAATAATCAAACCATTACAGCAACAACATTTTAAAGAAGTTCATAGTCTCTGAGCTTTCATTTGTTGAGTTTAAGGATGCATTTTTATTAACTTTTAATTAATTAATTAACTTATTTATTTATAAGAGAGAGAGAGAGAGAGAGAGAGAGAAAGAGAAAGAAAGGGCACACCAGGGCCTCTAGCCACTGCAAATGAATGCTCCCCTTGTGAATCAGGCTTACGTGAGTCCTGGAGAGTTGAATCTCCCCAGACGTAAAGGTACATGTTTGAGCATCTCTAAAGCCAGTATTGTCCAGCATTTTTGATGGTGGGAAATGCTTGAATTCAATCAGATGGTGGGGGGGGCGGTGAGGGGGGGCGTCCGGAATCCTAACACATGTGGCTGGTGATGGTTGTAAGATGCCTGTGCTCAAATCTCATTAGCAACTGCTCCCAAGGCTTCTTTTGTTGAACATGAGGCACATCCTGTATTTTGTCATGAATTCAAGCACACATGTCCATTTTCCAGTACATGTGACTTTAGAAACAACAATCGTGAGGCTAGCCTTCGTGGCCAAGTGGTTTAGAAAAACCTTTGTTAATGCTGACAAATGTAGGTTAGGCTTTTTGACATAAAGGTGTTACAGCAGCTGAGCATGGTGGCACACACCTTAATCCCAGCACTCTGGAGGTAGAGGTAGGAAGATTGCTGTTTGAGTTCACCCTAAGACCACATAGTGAATTCCAGGTCAGACTGGGTTAGAGCGAGACCTTACCTCAAAAAAAAAAAAAAAAAACCAGAACCAAAAACAAAAAAGATGCTCATCAATATGAAAGAAATATAGAAGCTGGGGAGACCGCTGTGTAGGAAAGTACTTACTACACAAGCCTAAAGGCCTGAGTTCCCATCAGCAACTCCGTGGAAAGCATCAGGTGTGATGGTTTGTGTCTGTAATCCCAGTGCTGGGGGTTGAGGCAGAGGATCCCTAGTAATAGAGCTCTGTGGAGGCAGCAGTAGGAGGACCACTAAGGCCTGGCGGCTAATTAGTTCAGCCAAATTGTACGTTCTAGATTCAGCAAGAGACCCTCTCACAAAGAATAAGGTGGAAAGTAACTGAGAAAGACACCTGACATCAGCCTCTGGCCTTCACCTTACCTCCCATCCCCCTGGCACACACGCCTTGCACACACACACACACACACACACACACACACACACACACAAAAGAACTACAGATACATACATTCATCAAAGAGTAAGTTGTCTCACTTTGTACATTTGGATTTGACATGGCTAAAACAGTTGTATTTTTACTAACCAGTAACGTGACAATTGGCTCCAGACCCATACTTCTTTGATTTGTTTTGGGGATGAGACTGGAGTCATCCTAAGTGCTAATGCAGGGTGGGCCCTGTGAACACTCATTGTGCCATGATCTGCAGAAGCATCTGGGCATGGATCTTCTTTACATTGCCACAGGGAGTTTGTCCTTGGCACTAAATTACTTGGCATCTGTTGGTAGGATGCCTTTTCAAAGAGTTCTCTTACTGTAAGATGTCTCCCTGTGTGGATATGAGCTTTTCTAAAGTGGGAAAACTTGTCCCTTGCACTTACTGTCTCGTGGTATCATAAATAATGACATGCAGTGCCTGATGACTGACAGACATTCTAAAAGACTTTTTAGTTCAATGCAAGTTTCTGACTTCATGTCCAAAAACACTAATTTCCAAATGGGTTTCTGTTGTCTTAGACTCCTGTGTAAATTTGTCCTGGCTTCTGGTCATTACAGACCCTTATAATTGTGTATGAAGTTTGAGTGCTAACATAGATTACTTACTAGTACCTAGGATAGGATTTATCATCGTAAATAAAATACGTCATGAAGAAATGGCAAATAATTGTATTAGCCCACAAAGTTTTGGATATAATCTTACTGCAATGAAAATTTATAAGTTCTCATTTTAATGTAGCATGAATTAAGATGAATTAGCATACACCAATTCAATGTAGTGATTTTTACCTACATAGTTTTATGAAGATACTTTTAAATAAACATAATAAATATATTTAAGAAGTTCACAAATGAGATCATTGAAGCTTCTATAATAAGACTCCTCAACTAATAGCATCTATCTTATTTGCTTTAAAAAGTTTGTTTATATTGGCCAATGAGACAGTAAAGCCAAATTTTTAACATTGTCTAGCTGTTTTCAAAGATGGAACAGCAAAACAAGAGAATGGGTGTTTATTTTTCATCCTTAATGGAAATTGCATCAAATAATTTTACAACAACTAAGATCTAACATGCAGTATATGGGAAGTGCATCTTTTAAAGGTGATGGTTTCATGGACAATGTTTAGAGAGATATGGCTTACTACTTTCCAGATTCCTGTGTGGCTCATGCTGAATCAGGGCTACATCAATGGTTACAGCCTCATCAAATCTTATCTCTCCCAGGTCACAGGGGTTTGGGAATGGGTATTGTTCCCAAGTGTTGATTACATGAAGGCTTTCTACCTGATGATTTCAACACAGTAAACAGCATTCTCAGCGGGGACATGGTGACATCATGAAAGCAAGTCTTAGAATTTTGACCCTTAATTTATATTCCCTTTAATTATAGGCACTTTATAATCAGTATTTACTGTTTAAAGAAACAGAAATCCCACCAAAGGAGACAGAGAAGTCAAAAATTAAGCGACTATATAAATTATTAGAGGTAAGCCAAAATTTCCTTAGTATCTTCTAGCATAATCTCTGTTGATTTTCTTCTTTGTTTTAAATTAAGTGTTTTGTTCTCTCAAGATCTGGATAGAATTTGGACGCATCAAACTCCTTCAAGGCTATCATCCAAATGACATAGAAAAAGAGTGGGGAAAACTCATCATTGCCATGCTTGAGAGGGAGAAGGCCCTTCGTCCCGAGGTGGAAAGGTACGAGTGTGGTGCTATGCAGGGAAGTCTGGTGGGTGGTGGTCTGTGCTCATGGAGAAAGCTTGAGTTTTAGAGCCACATAGATGGGAGAGCCAGTGTTTATCTTTTCCATTTACTTGGTTATATGGCCTTGGGTAAGTCTCTCAGTTTCTCCTCTTTAAAAAAATATTTTTTTAAATTATTTTTGAGAAAGAGAGAGATAGAGGGAGAGAGTGAGAATGCCCTACCATTGCAAATCAACTCCAGACAGTGGCTTTATGTGGCTACTGGGGAATTGAACCTGGGTCATCAGGCTTTGCCAGAAAGTAACTTTAACCACTGAACCATCTCCTACATTTCCTATCTAGAAACTATTCTAAGAAACTTTATGGAGTAACTCAGTGAGGTAATTACTTAAGAGACCTGGTAGGCTAGACTGCTGTGTGAGGTCTCTTGTAGGAAGGTGTTAGTTTTGAAATCAGTTATAATTACCCAGATGTGTTTCAAAAGTTTGAATTGGTCCTTTAGTCACCTGGCCTAAGTTTGGAAGGGATTGGCTACTTTGTTTATTATTACACTTTTGAGTGTGGCCTTCTTTTCAGAAACACTTTTATTTAAAAGGCGAAGGAGTCAGGTCTCGCAGACAGCCAGTAAAAGTTGGCCTGAGCTCCCCTTTTTGCCACACTTGTATGCAAGACTATGTGCCTTGCAATTAAAGGTGCCATTTGATCTTTAGGATTGTGTTTCAATTTACTTTTATTTTTCCAGTGCTGAGGTTCCAAGTCAGTGCTTTGTCCATGCTAGGCAAGTGCCGGACCATAGATCTATACTTTCAGCATGTTGGATGGATTTGTTTCTGCTATGGTCCTTATCCCACAGACCAACTGTAGTGTGTAGGGGTCTACTGTGCATCCCTCATGGCCACAGGGTCCTCGGGAACCAGGCCTTACAGCCTGAGGTGTGTGTCTTCTGGGGCCTCTGGCTATAGACAGGCATATTAACTGTCTCCTGGGAGCTTACTTGTGCTGGGGCCCCACCCTCTTCCACAAAGACATGTATTTGTGCAGTCTGTTTTTTTAAAAATATTTTTTATCTGTTTATTGGCAAACATAGAGATAGATAGGTAGATAGATGGATAGATAGATAGGTAGATAGATAGATAGATAGGTAGGTAGGTAGGTAGATAGATAGATAGATAGATAGATAGATAGATGATAGATACATGCACCACTTTGTGCATCTTGTTTTATGTGGGTACTGGGGAATTGAACCCAGGCTATCAGGCTTTTCAAGCAAGCACCTTAACTACTGAGGCATCTCTCTAGCCCCCTGTAGTGTTTTCTTTTGGCCACTCATATATCTCATTTTCTTGCTCTCTCTCTCTCTGTTCCTTATCTATCCCAAACCTCAGCTTCAGTGTTCCTTAAGAAACTTAACCATGATCTGGTCTCACAGACTGGGTCACGTGTCTTTCTTATAACTCTTACCTTATGTGTGTTCTTCCATCAGATTGTAGATCTCAGTTATGGTTTTATATGTATTAATATTTGATTTACATATTAAGTGCCGCCAGTACCTTGGCTATATGCTATAAGAATGCTGAGACAAACTGCTCTTTCTGCTGCTTGTCAGTACTTAGCATAACGCCTGTCACACACAGAAGCACTCAGGGTCCTGGTGTTCTTACTGCCTCACACGTTGACGTCAACATTGACAATGGTACCGTGTATTAAAGATACAAGGGCAAGCCCAGTTGGTTAGTCTGTTATTAAATTGCTTAATAAGCTCTTGTTAAAGTATACTGCTATATCTGTACAACTAGATCATTGAATCAAAATGAGCTTTAAGCACACAGGGTGAATATTCTGTAGGTGACTGAGGCACTAAGCTAATCATCTGAACTGAAAGAAAAACATTCCAAAGAAAAGATACAGAGGTGATTTTTTTTTTTTTCAAGGTAAGGTCTTGCTCTAGCCCAGGCTGACCTGACATTCACTATATATTCTCAGGCTGGCCACGAACTCATGGCAGTCCTCCTACCTCTGCCTCCCAAATGCTGGGATTAAAGGCATGTGCCACCATGCCTGGCTCTGAGGTGATTTTGTTTTTAATCATACAACTATAGCTGAATTTTAATACATGTGTTTTAAACCACTTTATATTGAAACTACAGAATATAGACTGGATAACTTATAAAGAAAATAAATTTATTAGCTGGGTATTGTGTATGGTGTAGAGACCTATGATCCCAGCATGACTGAAAGTTGCAGGCCAGCGTGGGCTGCATAGAGAGACTATATCTGAAGTTTCTTTTTGTGAAAAATGAAAAATAAAAAGAAATTTATTAAAGTTCTGGAGATTGAGAAAATCCAGTCAGGTACTGACATCTGTCTACCCAGAGCTTGGTTCTCAATGGGATGGAAGGCAGAAAGGCAAGAGGAGGAGGGAAGAAGAGAGAGAAAGACAAAATGTGCACAGGGGAGAGCAGGCATTCACAGGAGGGCCAAACTTATTTTACCCAGCAGCCCCTGCCGCAATAACTAATTCACTCCTTGATAATGGCATTAGTCTATCCTTGAAGGCTGAGCCTTTGTGATCTAGTCACCTCTTAAGCATGTCACCTCTCAACTCTGTTGCCTTTGAGATCTCATTGCCAACCATGCACTCTTGGGGACCCATTCAAACCACAACAGTATGTTAACAAAAGAAAGCAAAACAAAAGAGTTCAGGGTCCAAGATCCTGTCTTCAATTTATTCTCTCAGCTTGCAAATTATGTGATATTAGACAAGTTCTTTAACTTTCTCTGCCCATTTCCTCATTTGTAATTGTACCTGTCATGGTTAGTGGTTATGGATATGAGATGAGGTAATATGTCTAAAAATGTTTAATTTACTGGCATATACTACTGCATAATAAGTTATTGATGTTATTGTTTTAAATTGTTCTTATTCATAACAGTTACCTCTTGAAAAGAAAAATGTCTACCCTTAGAGTAGAGAAATAACAATTAGGCTTTGCAGTGTTGGAGGTTGGAAAGGATTTCAGAGCTTAATGTTGGATAAAAGCCTTCATTCTGCTTGACACAACAAGTTTTTGGCATTGATTATGTATTACATGTAGCAGCTCTATGGCCTGGGGTGTTCAAAAGCAACAAGGAAAGAATCCATGTTCTGTGTCATATCCTAACATACAGGAAGGCGAAACAAGCACAGACACATTTAAAACATTTGCCAATACTCAGTACTTTTGCTTTAAAAACATGTAAAGTAACTACAGTAGCTTAGCTATACCATTGCTGAGAGAGCCTGTCATATAAAGAAACGTAACTGGATAATTTTGTACTTGATTTAATCTATGAACAAAGGACATGGTGATTCAAATGGAAATAAACTTTGTTTCTCATCACAGTTATTTGTTGATGGATAATTGAAAATTTCCAGCTTTTTTTTTTTTTTTTTTTGTCAGCACACAGCATCCCTGTGTAGAAGTCAGGCTGTGATTGGAGCTTTGTGTTATTTGAGCTAATGACTGATATGGATAGATTTACCTTCACTGTGATACCCCTGCTCCCGGGCATCTGGGTTGTTTTTCTGGTTGGTTACAATTGAATGACTCTTAGTGAAAATATTTGGCATATCTTTTCTAGCAACGCCCCAACCAGCCTGCTTTGTCTGTACTTGCAGGGGTTTTTCATGCAGGCTACAAAAGCAAACCTCAGAGGGCCTGTGGCAGCTTTAGGCAAGATTCTTTTGAATGGCTATCAGCATATTATTGGCTGTGTGCTGCATATGCATGTGGGAGCATACTTAAGGCGCTTTACCACTTATTTGGTGGCCACTCTTCACCGTTAGAAGTAGAACTTTCCCCAGAACTTCTACTTTCCAGTCCAGTTTTAATTGTCCCAGGACATTATTTCAGGACTAAAATGCACAGTAGTACTTACAGTTACCGTAGCAGTGATTCTGTGTTTAGTAACACGACCAGCACTCGGACGAGTCTGGACTCTAATGAGAATCTTCTCTCAGTACATTGTGGCCCCACGCTGATCAAGTCCCGCATCAGCTTCGGCAATGAGTCCCTGGATAGACCCAGGTACTGAGTCGTTGGCGTGGGATTTCTTTGCTCTTTGGTGCAGTGCAGCTTTCAATGATGGTAAGCTTTTTACTTCAAAAGGGGAAGGCTTTATTTTCTTGTGTCCTTCCTTTAGGTTGGAGATGTTGCAGCAGATTGCCAACCGAGTTCAGAGGGACAGTGTCATCACTGAAGACAAACTGATCCTGGCCCGAAATGCTCTCCAGTCTGTGAGTTGATTTTGGGAACCCTTGGGGTTGATAAGAGGGGTTACCGTGTTTGGATGAACTACAACTTCCCGTAACTTTTGCTTGATTCTTGACACATGTTCTCTGCTGAGACTTGAAATTTGTTAAACATTATGAGTGGCATTAGCTTTAAATCAAAAGGGCAAATAAAGCCCAAATAGGCCTCTCTTCCAGTAATTGAAGGTTTAAAGCTGCATTTGACACTTATTTCACAGAATTAATACTTGGATTCTTTTGAACATAGGATTCTAAAAGGTTGGAATCTGGAGTGCAATTTCAGAATGAGGCAGAGATTGCTGGGTATATACTTGAATGTGAGAACCTTCTACGCCAGCATGTGATTGATGTACAGATCCTAATTGATGGGAGGTACTACCAAGCAGATCACCTGGTGCAGAGGTGAGAGTGCCCCTGTTCCTACCCTGTTCTTTTTACAGCTAATTCATGGGAAGGTGATAGGAAAAGAGTATCATAATGTTTTTTTTTTAAATATAGTTTTATTTATTTATTTGAGACAGACAGAGAAAACAGGCTTTGTGAATATGGGTGTGCCAGGGCTTCTAGCTACTGCAAACAAACTGTAGACACGTGTGCCACTTCATGCATTTGGCTTTACATGGGTACTGGGAAATCAAAGCCAGGCCACCAGGCTTTGCAGTCAAGTGCCTTTAACCACTGAACCATCTCTCCAGGCCCTCATGATGTTTTAAAATACAATTTTTAGCTTTCTTCAGTGGAAAATGATCATGCTAATTTTAATATATTTTAGTAAAAATTAGTAATAAAACCAAAAATTTATGATACATATAGTAACTAGTGCCACAGTAGATAATGAAGTCACTGAATTATTTTAAGTGATTATGTCACTTACATATGTTTACAATATTTATGTGGGGGAAGATCAGGCTTCAGGAGCAGAGTGAATCTAACATATTCTATACTCTTCAGTTCTAGCCATAGCGCCACCAAAAAAACATATGTAATATTATACAAAAGAAATGATATAAGGAAAGTATCATTTTAGTGCTAGTTCTACTTATCCAGTTATGAAAATATCCATGACAGAATATTATAAAAAATATCTATGTATAAAAATTTTGCCAGGTGTGGTGGTGCACACCTTTAATCCCAGTACTTGGGAGGCAGAGGTAGGAGGAATGCCGTGAGTTTGAGGCCACCCTGAGACTCCATAGTGAATTCCAGGTCAGCCTGGGCTAGAGTGAGACCCTACCTTGAAAACCAAAAAAAAAAAAAAAAAATTTAAAGTTGCAGTGGCACATGCCTATAATTTTAGTACTTAAGAGGCTGAGGTAGTAAGATCACAAGTTCAAAGGCAGCCTGAGCTACATAGCAAGATGCTGTGTCAGGGGGGTGGGGGGAACCCATCAAATAACTAAGCAGTTACAAAAATAGCCTTTCTGATAAGCTTTGTGAGGATTGGAATGGGACCTCAGGCTGTAGTCTCTGTTTCTCTCTATGTACAACTAAAAGCAAACTTTGTAAATCATGTTTGGGCCAGAGATGTAGCACAGTTGCTAGAGCGCTTGCCTAGCATACACGAAGTCCTGGCTTGAGTCCCTAGAACCACATAAACTAGACATGTGGCACATGTTTGTAATCCCAGTACTTGGGAGGTGGAGGCAGGAGGATCACAAGTTCAAGGTCATACTTGACTATCTAGCCAGTTTAAAACCAGCCAGGACTACATGAGATCCTGTCTCAAAAAAGTTATAAAAAAAACAACAACAAAAACAAAAGCCAGGTATCTATAAAAATATAAAACTTCATGTTCATGCAAGAAACTTTAAATTTTATTATACTAAATGTCAGCACATAGAATGATCACATTGTATTATAATATATTATTCCTTGTAAATGATGCTTAAATGAATAATATAGAAAATTCTCATAGTACAACTTTCGATGAAAAAAATTCATGGTGCAAAATTTTGCTAATATGGGCTGGAGAGTTGGCTTAGTGGTTAAGGCACTTGCCTACAAAGCCTAAGGGATCCAAGTTAAATTCCCCAGGTCCCACATAAGCCAGATGAACATGGTGCACATGTGTGTGGAGTTCCTTTGCAGTGGCTAGAGGCCCTGGTACACTTATTCTGTCTCTCAAATAAATAAATAAATAATTGCTAGTATGCATAGGTACCATGAATTCTTAAAAACAGTCTTTATTTACATTTTTGAGCAGTGTGTATAGTTATAGAAGAATTAAAAGTAGATTTCTTATATTCCTTCTGTGCCTCCTTCCCCTTTATCGACCTTTTTACATTACTGGTATTTTGGTAGAAAGTGAGTATGGGTATATTAACTAAAATCAGTCATTTACATGAGGGCTTCTCTCTCTTTGTGATGGGTACCTGTAATATCATACATTATTATTATTATTATTATTATTATTATTATTAATTTTGTGTTCTCTCCAGAGTTGCAAAACTGCGTGATGAGATCATGGCCTTAAGGAATGAGTGTTCCTCTGTATACAGCAAAGGACGCATGCTGACCACGGAGCAGACAAAACTCATGATATCAGGAATAACTCAAAGTCTCAACTCAGGATTTGCACAGACCTTACACCCCAGTCTAAACTCAGGGCTGACCCAGAGCTTAACACCTTCTTTGACCTCTTCTAGTTTGACGTCCGGCCTGTCCTCAGGGATGACTTCCCATCTGACTCCTTCTGTCACTCCAGTTTATACACCTGGTTTCCCTTCAGGATTAGTTCAAAATTTTGGTTTAGGAGTAGAGCCAAATTCATTGCAGACCCTGAAATTGATGCAGATCCGAAAACCCCTTCTAAAGTCTTCTTTGCTGGATCAGAACTTAACAGAAGAGGAGATCAATATGAAGTTCGTTCAGGATCTTTTGAATTGGGTTGATGAAATGCAGGTAAAAGAAAAGGTTTGCCTGAGGATTTCAGCTTTTATGGCTGTGACCTTTGTTCTGACCTGATGTTTTGCTATTAAAGGTGCAGCTGGACCACACGGAATGGGGCACAGATTTGCCAAGTGTCGAGAGCCATTTAGAAAACCATAAAAATGTTCACCGAGCTATAGAAGAATTTGAGTCTAGCCTTAAAGAAGCTAAAATCAGTGAGGTATGTGAATTTTAAATGTGCATTTCATTGTAGTTTACTGTTGTTTTCACATAAAGGCTATGACTTCATAATAGATCTATCAAGTATGAATCTGAATTTCTTATGCTTCCTGCCCTCTGTCTTTTCATCTTATAGATTCAAATGACAGCACCTCTGAAGCTCACTTACACAGATAAATTGCACAGATTAGAGAGTCACTATGCAAAACTCTTGGTAAGTTTATTATTTGTTTTAAACTTTCTGATTCCATCATGTCTACATAATAAGCTATCCATCTCACAATGATATTCCTTATTAAGAATACATCCAGGAATCAGGAACGGCACCTCGATACTCTCCATAGTTTTGTAACTCGTGCAACTAATGAACTTATATGGTTGAATGAAAAAGAAGAAGAGGAAGTTGCTTATGACTGGAGTGAGAGAAACACCAACATAGCTCAGAAAAAGGAATATCATGCTGTGAGTACAACCTTTGTTCTTGCATGTAAAGTTGTAAGTCAGGTCTAGATCTTTCCATAACACACCTCTCATTTCTTTCCTGTGTCAGGAATTAATGAGAGAACTTGATCAAAAAGAAGAAAACATTCGCTCAGTTCAGGAAATAGCAGAGCAGCTCCTTCTAGAGAATCATCCAGCTCGCTCAACTATTGAGGTGAGGAGGAACAAGGTGGTTTGGGTTGAGGAAGAATGTGATGATCAGGCTGAAAATTGATAGGCAGTGCCTTCCAACTCCTTGGTGTTAAGTATAAAACTACAAACTTAAAAATTTATTTATTTATTTATTATTTGCACACAGAGATACAAGAGAGAGAGAGAGAGAGAGAGAGAGAGAGAGAGAGAGAGAGAGAGAGAGAATGGGCATACCAGGACCTCTAGCTGCTGCAAACAAATTTCATGTGCATGTTCCACTTTGTGCATCTGGCTTTACATGGGTACTGTGGAGTCAAATCTGGCTTGTTAGGCTTTGCAGACAAGTGCCTTAACCATTGAGCCATCTCTGTAGTCCTAAAGTACAAACTTTTAATCTCTTATTGCAATTTCGCTGCTATGTAACATTGCTAACAAATTTGTGATGATTGTTCTTTTCAGATCGCTTTTTCTTTCAGTGTATCATTGTCACTTAGACTAAAGATAGCAGCTTCTGTCAGGCTCTGTGTTCAAGGACATGCATTACTGTAAAGAAGATGGACTTGTCCTTTAAGCTTTGATATTGTATCTCTTCCTGTGTGACATCATACCAGTGGCACAGTCTTGCTAAGCTTTAGTTCCCTGCCAAAAATGGAGAAAGTTGCTTCAGTTGAGATGTGAGAATGTGAATAATTTACCAGGGCTGACTGCACCAAACAGTTCTTGGTACATGGTATATTCTCAAGCAGTATCACTTATTTTGTTTAGTTGAACTTTTTTTTTTGAGGTAGGGTCTCACTCTAGACCAGGCTGACCTGGAATTCACTGTGGAGTCTCAGGGTGGCCTCAAACTCACGACTATCCTCCTACCTCTGCCTCCCGAGTGCTGGGATTAAAGGCGTGCACCACCATGCCCAGTCAGTTGAACATTTTTATTTATGATCTGGACTTGTGAAGTCCATTGGGACAACAACCTCCCCCTGTATGAGTGAGCAATTCAAATACAGAAGTGGCCAACTGACGGGGATTAATGGCCTGCCTTGCAGGTATATCAGTGGAGACGTACGAATCTTTATTTATTTATTTATTTATTTATTTATTTATTTTTATTTTTTTTTGTTTTTCGAGGTAGGGTCTCACTCTAGCCCAGGCTGACCTGGAATTCACTATGGAGTCTCAGGGTGGCCTCGAACTCACGGCAATCCTCCTACCTCTGCCTCCCGAGTGCTGGTATTAAAGGCGTGTGCCACCACGCCCGGCTCCGTACGAATCTTTAGGCATGATGTGTACAAGGTAGTTTGTGTTTGTGACTTCTTGCATGTGAAGGGGTATGTGAAAGAAGCCAGCAGCATCAAACATGGTTAGGTAGATGTGATATATTTCATGTTGTTTGAAACACTGGCATGCTTCAAACACAGTTGAGGGAAGGTAAAATCATCATTGTACAAATTTTTGGTAGAATTTTAAGGCTCACTAGGCAGTTTTGGGGATGTTATACTTCATCTTCTTTCCTATGAAATAAGCTTTTGCATCGTCATGAATTACCATAGTAAAAACAGAAAAAGATGGGGACCACTACTGAAATGAAACAGAATAGTGGACGGCCTGTGTATAGTCTTGTATGATAGCGTACCAAAGATAGAATATTCCTTAAAGTAGAGAAAGAAAGTCTGCTAGCAATAGAATTAGAGGTTAAGAATTTTGATGGGAATAGAAAACATACATGTGCACTTTATTTTAGGTAGAAATGCTAATCTAACTAAAATTTTTTAAAAAACAAAATGAAGCTTTAGTCATGTTTATGGTCCTGTGTCCTATCCTATAACCTTTATGGATAGAGAGGTTTAGTTAATGGTCGTTAACTAAATACTATTTGGTACTTTATATGAAAAAAAAAACCTAGTAATATGGCAATATGTTGTTTTAAGCTTGAATAGTATATTCAAAGTATCTTAATTTGGGGGGCTGGGAATATAGTTTAGTGATAATGTATAAACTCAGCATGTGTATACACACACACACACACACACACACACACACACACACACACACAGAGTAGCTTCATTAAGGATCACATACATTGACAGATTTCCAGTGCATCATTGTGCATTCTACCAGGAAAGTCTACCTGCACATAGCTCAGCCCGAGTGAGTTGTTCCAAATGAAGGACTTGTTTAACACAGCCCTTACGACACCCAGGGCACCCTCTCCTGGACATTTTTGAATCACCCTTAAATAAAAGGATATTTTATAACTTGATAATCAAATAGGTTTGTTTTCTCCAAGTTTTTTCCTTTTTGAAAGACATACTTAGTCGTAAGTATAAAGTTTTAGATAATTCTTAGTAGTATAATTATTATTCTTTGGAATTATATTGATACCAAAATACACACTGCCTCTCCACCATCTGAGTCTTTCCTCCGCAAACCAAGAGGAATGCTATAGGCCTACATATTACTGCATTAGGAAGTATATTCTATGACTCAGGAACAAATCAACTGTACTTTTTTGGCCAGGGGCCTTGAAGTAGGGTCTCACTGTAGTCCTTGCTGATGTGGATCTCACTCTGTAGTCCCAGGCTGGCCTCAGACTCACAGCGGTCCTCCTACCTCTCCCTTCTGAGTGCTGGGATTAAAGGGATGCATCACCACACCCAACTTCTTAGACTATTTTAAACATATCTAAGAATTCTTAGATAAGACAATTTGCTAATTTACTACGTCATTTTTCCTTTTTGAGTTAACCAGTGAGCTTACTGGATTTACTTAGAAGAGTTTTCAAGAGTTTTATTATTATTATTATTATTTTAGTGTACCAGTGAATTAGTTGGGGTTGCTTGTAGGGATATAGATAAGTCTATAGGAGTGGGACTGACTCAGAGGCAGCTGAAAGAGCCACCCCAGCGTCCATGGGGACTCAGGAAAGCTGTTTCCCTGGCGCTCACTTCAGAACTTGCCAGCAGCTCTGCTGGTCAGAGGTGTCACTCTCCAGCAATTGTTTGGTGCTTGTGGCCTTGGGGGATGGGTCACACCTTGTGAATCTTAAGTTCCAGCTCTCCTGAACTCTGCCCTCTAGGAGGGAAAGTCTCAATTAGGAGGAAGTTGCTAGATAACACCTAGGGATTCAGCAGTCCAACTTCGTGCTCTCTCCTTGTGCACCTACCTGGAGCTGACATCAAGTGTACCTTGCATCTTCTCATTGCAGGCACTATGCACGTCACAGTATCACACCCCATGACAAACCCAAGCTCTCTGCACCCATCACACCTGACACACAGTCACCCTACATACCACAGGACCAAGCCTGTTATTGTATAATTGGGCTTTTGGACTCATGGTGATGAGAAGGCCATAAACCAGGATGCGGTGGGGCCTCTGACTTCAGAGTTACTACCCAATCTTCATGACTCATTCTGTTAGAACAACTTGTCATCTGTTTAGACAGCAGAGTATTTTATAACTTAAAACTGTCAATATTGAGCTGGGCTTGGTGGCTCATACCTGTGAGTCAGCTTATGGCAGGAGGCTGAGGCAGGAGGATTGCCATGAGCTCAAGACTGTGTGTAAGGCAGAGTGAATAAATAAAAGCTTCAGCATTTGCAGTGCTGGAGACCAAGCCTCCCTGAGCCCCTCGCCTGCCTGCGCTCTAGCACTCAGTGGCCATGTGTTCTCTTCCAGGCCTACCGGGCGGCAATGCAGACGCAGTGGAGCTGGGTCCTGCAGCTCTGCCAGTGCGTGGAGCAGCACATAAAAGGGAACACCGCATATTTTGAGGTACAGGAGTACGATGACAGCACTGGGATTTGGGCTGGGTTGCAGAAATCGCCAGAAGTTGTTAAGACACATAAAATTCTATGGCATGCACAGGGAAGAATAAATGGTAATATTCTTCTTGTAGGATATAAAGGTTAATTTTATGTCTTGTAGGAGAGATTTCAGTGTGCTGTTAAGAAAGAAGTCCTTTAAACCCCTTAAATATTGTGAAAATCTTTATTCAGCAAATATGTTCCTAAGAAAAAAATGTTATCAATTCTTCAAATAAGCTCTCTGTTTTATTCTTCAGAAGTTTTAATGTATTCTAGGAATTCCATCCTTACTTTAAAAAAAAATTCCTTGAGCCTTTAAGTGAGACTTCTAATCAAAATAATATAGGAAGCTGGGTGTGGTGGCCTCATGCTTGTAATTCCAACACTCAGAAAGCTGAAATAGAAGGATTTCTATGAATTTGAGGCCAGCCTAGGCATACAGAGTGAGTTCTAGGTCAGCCTGGGCTGGGGTGCCAGCCCTCCTTTCCCTCCTTCCAGGAAATGCAGAGACAACCAGCATATCATATATGCATATGCTTTGGATACCCGATATTCATTTATAACCATCCAAGGATGGTAACATGGCTCCACAAAGGATGTAGCTATTAAGTTGGGCTTTTGTTTTGTTCTCACCTGTTAGGGGCGAATGCGGGGTCTGGGTTCCCAAAGTTGACAACTCTGCTTTATTGGCATTTAATATACGTTAACTGCCAACTCTTGTCTTTCCTTAGTTTTTCAATGATGCCAAAGAAGCCACTGAGTACCTAAGGAATTTAAAAGATGCCATTCAACGCAAGTACAGCTGTGATAGGTCAAGCAGCATCCACAAACTGGAAGACCTTGTTCAGGAATCAATGGTACTGATGCTTCCTATGGATTTGTCAGTAATGACTAGACTAGCCGTGGTTAGACTAGTATATGTGGGGAACTTCTTATTTTATTCACACTGGTATTTTCACTCATTCACTTAGCACTTAAGCCTCAGTTTTAGTATTATTGGTAACATGCAGCAGTAGTGGCTTTTATGTGATGCTTTGATGTTTTAAAACACATTAGTAATGCTGTGTGTGGTGCATGTGTATAGTCATTAATTCCACAAGCACTTGTCAGGAAACTGCCAGGCACTGTTCAGTTCTGGAGACACCACAGCGAACCCAACAGCTACCATGTTAAAAGGATAGCTTGGCATTAGTATGCTAAACAAACAAAATATATGTGGAGTGTTAGATTGTGGTAATGCGAAAGAGGAAAAATATAACCAACCAAAATAAAGGAGGAGGGATGCAAGATGCAGGAGGGGGTGAGGGGGCATTGCAGGTTCAGAGCAGCTGGGCAGGGAATACCTGCCTTGGGAAGTTTCAGTTGCGTAAAACTTTGAAGGAATGGGGAGTAGTAAATGCCTTTAGTTTGTAAAATTCACTGTATTCTCTACTTAGGAAGAGAAAGAAGAGCTTCTGCAGTATAAAAGCTCAGTCGCAGGCCTGATGGGGAGAGCAAAATCTATCATTCAGCTGAAGCCAAGGAACCCTGACAGTCCACTCAAAACTTCTATTCCAATCAGAGCGATCTGTGACTACAGACAGATCGAGGTACTTGTGACTAAAAGCAGATCAGGTTCTATCACTCTTCATGTATTTTAAAAATGAGGTTATAGTGCTACCTAGTGAGAAAGACCCCCTGCCCCCTGAGGTGGGGTCTCACTATAGCCCAGGCTGACTTGGAATTCACTATGTAGTCCCAGATTGGCCTTGAACTCAGAGTGATCCTCCTACCTCTTCCTTCCAAGTGCTGGGATTAAAAGCGTGCGCCACCACACCCAGCAAGGAAGATTTTTTTTTTCTGCCTCATAAAAGAACGAAAATTTCCCAAGCTTGAGTATTAGAGAGAAATTACTTAACAGTGACTTCATTCAGGTTTTCTCTTCATTTTAAACCAGATAACCATTTACAGAGATGACGAATGTATTTTGGCCAATAACTCTCACCGGGCTAAGTGGAAGGTCATCAGTCCCACGGGAAACGAGGCCATGGTCCCATCCGTGTGCTTCACTGTCCCGCCACCAAACAAGGAAGCTGTTGACTTTGCAAACAGGTGTGTGTGGCATGGGGACTTTCTGGAGGTTCAGGAAGCAATCAGTACTTTGTACGGGCCCCATAGGGTGGCAAGGTGCTAGAACTAATAATAAACATGAGGCATTTCATAAACAAAAATAAAATTGAAGTATGTTTTCAGAAGGACTAAGGTGTCTTATTCTGTATTTTCTTTCATATATTTCAGAATTGAGCAACAATATCAGAATGTCCTCACTCTGTGGCATGAGTCTCACATTAACATGAAGAGTGTCGTCTCCTGGCATTATCTGGTCAATGAAATTGATAGAATCCGAGCCAGTAATGTGGCTTCGGTAAGTATAAATGTGCTTACTAACCCAGCTTGGCAGGAAATAGGGGCACCTTGTTATGATTGGGGTCAAGTTTATGTTTATTCCAGCCTAGAATAGAGCCCAGCAGATCTCATGAATGTTTGTTATAGGCATATCATAGACAAGGCACTTTCTATGAATTAGGCAAATCTAGAAATCACAAATCTCACTCAATGCTTATTGAAAGGTAAGGAATTAAGACTGTTTACAAAGACAGAGATGGTTATAGATTAATTTCATTTACTGAATTTTATTAATTTATTTTTCTGTCTTTTAAAATCAGAAATTATTAACAAAAGGATGTTAATTTCATGTTTATTCTACTTCTAGCTTTTAATGCAAGTAGGAATATACCATGAGATAAGTCAAGGTCTGTCCCATTCAAATATAACCCTTAGCATGACAATCGCTAAATTACATTGTTCCTTGCTCTTCAGATAAAGACAATGTTGCCTGGTGAACATCAGCAAGTTCTAAGTAACCTGCAGTCTCGTCTGGAAGATTTTCTGGAAGATAGCCAGGAATCTCAGATATTTTCAGGCTCAGATGTAACACAACTGGAAAAGGAGGTGAATGTCTGTAAGAAGTACTACCAAGAGCTTCTTAAATCTGCAGAAAGAGGTAAAGGCTAGAGATTTCTGTTTTTCAGGAACTCATTTTCTACTGTCAGTGGGAATCTCTATCTTAGATGTATTATGTTACTCAGCCTTGGATTTGTAAACAACTACATATATGTGTGTGTGTGTGTGTGTGTGTGTGTGTGTGTGTGTGTGTGTGTGTGCTTTGAAGACCTATAGCTTGGTGGTAGACCACTTATCTAATACGCATAAAGTTCTGTGTTTGAACCCCAGAACCACCAAAACAAATGAAAATAAGTGTGAGGTAGGAAGATGCAATAAAGAATTCATTAATTTTTAAGTGATGAAGTAATAAAAATGTCAACCAAATCGTATGACACATGATCAGTTCTTACTGCATCTGCTTTTTAACATTTTCACTGTTCTGAAAGAGAATAATTAGAGTGGTAATCATTCAGGCTTATAAAAGATGTAATTATTTTCCCATGTTAAAGTTTATGGAGGGATAAGCCAAAAGGTTTTATATAGTTAACTTTTAGTAAATATAAATGTTACTCTTGATTTTATTTAGAGGCAATTTTTTTGGTAAGTCTAATTCTTTTTTTATGTTGTATTTTTATTTATTTGAGAGAGGGTAGGAGGGAGGGAGAGAGAGAGAGAGAGAGAATAGGTGTGCCAGGGCTTCTAGCCACTGCAGACAAACTGCAGATGCATGCGCCATCTTGTGCATCTGGCTTATGTGGGTCCTGAGGTATTGAACCACTGTCCTTTGGCTTTGCAGGCAAGCGCCTTAACCGCTAAGCCATCTCTCCAGCCCCTAGGTTTTATTCTTAAACACTAACACATTCTATACCTGTTTTTCATTCTTAACGATTTTAATTTAATTTTTATAATTAAGTGGCTGCATATAATTTATATTCTTTTGAATATAAAACAAAATGATGTATTGTTTCCTTTGGACATCATCAGTCAGAAATTAGTACTGTAAATGGCATTGTGTGAGTTTAATTAGCTCTTCTTAAATTTCAAATTGACATTTTAAGATTTGTGTTTTAAGGTTTATGTCTTTAGGGTTGTTTGTGACCACTGGTTTGACAAGCTGTGACTTATTCACTGTAAAACTGCTGTATCAAAGCATAAACAAGAACATCCAAATGTATTAGACGACGTGTTGATGTGTTTTCTTGGTGTTGTACATGCTTTCACAGAGGAGCAAGAGGAGTCCGTTTACAATCTCTATATCTCTGAAGTCCGGAACATTCGGCTTCGCTTAGAGAACTGTGAAGATCGGTTGATCAGACAGATCCGAACTCCCCTGGAAAGAGATGACTTACACGAAAGTGTGCTCAGAATCTCAGAGCAGGAGGTGAGGTTTCATGTGCCTGGGAAAACAGGATTATTTCCTTCCTTAGTAATCTTTATTTGTCACTGCCCATGATTTCTTAAGTATCCGGCTTTGCATGTTGGTGCCTTTGTGAGGTCCAGTTGTGTATCTGATTGCAAACTCGGATTCTGCATTTCAGCTCCACCTCTGACTTAACTAAACACAGAAACGTGACCCTTTCAGTGGTCCTGTTAGGTGGACTTCTACTGAGAGTCACTCTACATCTGCGCACAGAAGTGCAAAGTTAGGTGCTTGGATCCAGGTAGATGGGCAGTGAAGGAATATAAAGTTGAAATATGATGTCATTGTTTCTTCATTGTTGATGTAAAAATTGTATAGATTTCTGTGTCAGTGATCATAATGTAAATGTGTTTTTAAACTGTTTTAAGAAAAATAACCCAACTGGAGTGATCACCTAGCACCTATGTTTGTTCTCTTTAATAGAAACTGAAGAAAGAGCTGGAACGTCTCAAAGATGATTTGGCAGCAATCACAAGTAAATGTGAAGAGTTTTTCAGTCAAGCCGCAGCCTCTCCATCCATCCCTACCCTACGGTCCGAGCTCAGCGTGGTCATTCAGAACATGAACCAAGTCTACTCTATGTCTTCCACTTACATAGAGAAGTATGAAAGTACTATGTTAACATGTCATTTGCTTCATACAACTGTCACTTGTAAATACTGCTGACTGAAGATTTATTCTTATGATCATAGATGTTTGATTTTGTCCTGAGAAATATTTTAAATATTTTTATGGATTTAAGACGCTTCTTCATACTGAAATGGGATGCATCCTAGAAATTAGTATGTACTGAGTTATATTCCCCTATTTCTGTTTCGGTAGCTCCAATTTTATAGCCTGAAGGGTTTTCTTCTCTTGCCTAAACTTAGGAAGTCGTAAGTTGGAGTCCTGTCAGTACAGTCTGCAGGGAGAGCACAGGTGGAGCACATGCTGCCAGTTGAAAGTGGGTCGGTTCAGTGCCAGTCTTAGAGTGGGCAGATCAGTGCTTCCAGAGGGAGACTGCCTTAATGCATGTGTCATAATGGTGCTTCAGGACTGCATTGTGTAAAAATAATCATTTACCCATATGGTTTATTATTTCCTTCTTAAAGGCTCAAAACAGTTAATTTGGTATTAAAAAACACCCAAGCTGCTGAAGCCCTTGTGAAACTTTATGAAACCAAACTATGTGAAGAAGAAACAGTTATCGCTGACAAAAATAACATTGAGAATCTAATGAGTACTTTAAAGGTAAGTCCCCCCCCCCCCCCGTCTATTTTTTCAAGAGCACACTCTACAATTATTTTTCTAATACAAGCTCAGATTTTTAAAGATCAGGAACTATATATCTTACATGGAATGTCTTTTTAAATTGCTGCTTCCCTTTTATATTTCTAATTTCACAACTTCCAATAAGTATGGCTGATCATTTTAGCTTGTGGAGTGTTCTTATTTAAGAATTGAACCTCTTTGATGGTAGATTTTCCTAGTCCAGTCATTTGGCACGCAAGAGGAATTGATACTAAAAATTAAATTTCTTGTAATATATTGACTTGTTTACCAGAAGTAGTGATTTTTATGATGCCAAGAAGGTAAGTAGAGGACTTATTCTAAGAAAGAGAAAGGACTCATGATTCTGTTCATGTATATCTGCATGTCTATTTGTAAAGCACTTTGGCAAGGCTGCTACAAGACAGTGAAGCTATCTCAGTAAGTAAGTTTTAGCCCCTGTTTGCATTTTAAAATGCTGGGAAGCATTTAAAACAATACTGCAAACAATGAGAGTTCAGGAGGCTGCTGAGTGGTTAAAGGCACTTTCTTGCAAAGCCTGTCAGCCTGAGTACAATTCTCTATTACCTACCTAAAGCCAGATGCACAGAGTGGTACATGTGTCTGGAGTTTGTAGGCAAGAGACCCTGGTGCATCCAATGCACACACTTTCTCTTTCCCTCTCTCTCTTTCTCTGCTTATAAATAAATAAGTTAAATAAATGAAATAAAAAAAACAATGAAAAAGACTTATTTTACTTATTGAAGTAACAACCTTGGCTTATGTAATATATATCATTGAGTCACAAATTCTATTGGGTTGAACTTTTATAAGCTGTTATTATTTAGAAATTAAAGCACAGTCAAAACATTGATCACTGAGTATGGTTCTGTCAGACATATTTTGAGTACAGTAGACTTCCTTTATCTTATTGCATATATTATAGTCAGTTGAAGATAAATTGTAACATTAGGGAAACAATGTGCTCACGATGTGATGGTCAGACATGTTTACAGTGCTTACCAATTCATGTATTTAGCAATGGCGATCAGAAGTGGATGAAAAGAGAGAAGTTTTCCATGCACTGGAGGATGAGTTGCAGAAAGCAAAAGCCATCAGTGAGGAAATGTTCAAGACATACAAAGAGCGGGACCTTGATTTTGACTGGCACAAAGAAAAAGCTGACCAGCTAGTTGAAAGGTGGCAGAATGCCCATGTACAGATTGACAACAGGTTGGCATCCTTTTTTGCTCAGTTTAATTGCAGATTTATGTCTGTCTGAGTAGACTATGTAAAATCCAACTTGCTAGGCTTTAAAAAACATAGCTGATTGTGTTTATTACAGGAACTCCATCTAATTACATTTTTTTCTTACATAGCAGACTTCAGCAAGGTATTTAACTTAAACATAGACTTTCCAACTGAATATAATCAAAATCAGGGATGTATTCTGGCATTTGCATAGTCTACTTGGATTTTTGAAAAAAAAGCCAACATAATTCTATAAGTCATAACAACGTATAATATTCAAATTACCATGGCTTAATGAACCATATATTTATTTCTTAGGGATGTACGTAACAATCTATATTAGACCTAAGAAATGTAAAGAAGTTGAAATGACTTAATGTTCATTTTAATTAAAGATATAAGAAAGTGAAAATCATTTCCTTAGTAGTAGAATTAGAAACACCTGTTACTTAAGGTTTATCTTTAGAGAAACAGATTAGTGTTCTTTCTCATTCATTTTCTGCTTTTATTAATAGTAATACTTTCATGAAATAATTCTGCTCTCTAGAAACATAATTATATTCAAATAGAGGTAAATCTATTTATGTTAAATATATATACATTATTTCATTATGTAAAATACATAGTAGGTGTGTTTAATGAGCTAATGTTAAAATTCTAGAAATAGGTCTTTAAATTGAGCTCCTGGAAGATGCTCTCTGAGTCTATGCTGACTGAGTTATTGAATTAATGTCTTTTCAAAAGTGAGATACCATTTGAGGCAAGCTTTGGCTACTTAAGACATCTTGATTGAAAATAATTATGGTTGATTTTCCTGCTCCTTAGCCTTAGTCCTTTGAGAGGATCCCTAGCATAACCAGTGGGCCAGCTTGAGGCAGTGTAGAGGCCCTGTTTTAGATCATTGTGGTGCCACAGCTTTGAATGTTCCACACACACCTCTCTTGTGCTTGGTGAATTGTGGGAACGTTACTTGTCTTTCTGTTCCCTGCACCTTGTGGCCTCCTGTTGGAAACTGTTAGCTATTTTGTTATTGTTTTTTAGGTTACGGGACTTAGATGGCATTGGCAAATCACTGAAATACTACAGAGATACCTACCACCTTCTAGATGATTGGATTCAGCAGGTTGAAACTACCCAGAAAAAAATTCAGGAAAATCAGCCTGAGAATAGCAAAACCCTGGCCACGCAGCTGAATCAACAGAAGGTAAATGAAAGTGACGTCTTCATTCTAACGTATGGCTGTGTCTGGTCAGTCACGGGCCTTACCTTTCCTTCCTATGTTATAGAAAATTCTATTATTTTGAGGAAGGTGAAGAATATGTAACATTCCTGAAAATTCTGCAGTATCAAACAAACTAAAAGAAAGTTTTCTTTCTTAGAAGTAATTTTTGAAGGCATCGTTAATAAGAAATTAACATGTTGGGATAGTTTTTACATGCCTAATCTCCTTCTAATCTTTAGTAAAACCTCCTTGATACTTTGCTGTCCAGAATAGTATTTGGGTTGCTGAATAAGCAAATGCCTAATGGTAGAAAATTAAACAGTCAGAATTGACAGAAAGTTGAAAGCTTTAAGACTTTTGTTTCATCTTCAGGGGCCAGCCATCTCTAACCCTGTTTTCATTGGCAAGACGGGGGTAGCCTAGGGCTTTGGATCATTCCTAGTCAGTTCTGCTTTGGAAGCCTCATGACAGGGGTAACTAAAAAGTCTTATTCTAGAAGTTATTCACCTACAAAGTGAACTGCAGGCTAATTATGAAGAGCTCAGGAGCTGTACTATTGATAGGAATATTTCTTAGTCCTGATCCTGTTTCTTCTAAACTATATGCATTTATAGATGCTGGTATCTGAAATAGAAATGAAACAAAGCAAAATGGATGAGTGTCAAAAATATGCAGAAAAATACTCAGCTACAGTAAAGGTAAGAAAATTCACTTGCTTTCAGCAAATTTAATATTTAAGTATGTAATGTTGTAATGTACTTTTAATTCTACACAAACCATGCCATTCTATGTTGTAAAGTAGAGAGAGCCATTATTTGAACTTTTTTGCACTTACTCAATTCTTTGTGAAATAGGAGTCAAGTAATAAGTAGCTCTGTGATTAATTCATTTTCTGTCTGTGTTTGGAGGGGTCTCGTTTGTAAGGTACATGTGTATAGGTATGCATGCACATATGTGTGCATGAGTGCAGAGGTCAAAAGGTAACCTCAGGTATCATGCTTAGGAATGCCATTCACCTTTTTTGTTTTTTGAGTCAAGGTCTCTAATTGGCTTAGAGCTCACTGGTCCAGCTCACCTGGCTGGCCAGCATGCCCCAGGGATCTTCCTGTCTGTGCCTCCTCTCTGTAACCATACTTAGAATTTCTACATGGATACTGGGTTCATACTCAGATCCTCATTCTTGCATGGCAAGCAGTTTACTGAATCTGTGATCTCCTCAGCTCCCTGGCTCATTAGCTCTTTATGTCTTATGTGTGCATGGAAATGTGTATACAGACACAGACACACAGACACACACACACACACACACACACACACACACACACACACGGTAAATACCATACTTCTGAAATGATTTCTTACCACTTCTTTTTCTTAAAACTTGAGAAAACTTGGGGTTGGAGAAATGGCTTAGTGGTTAAGATGCTTGCCTGAAAAACCTAACGACCTGAGTTTGACTCTCCAGTACCCACGTAAAGCCAGATGCACAAAGTGGTGCATGCTTCTGAAGTTTGTTTTCAGTGGCTGGAGGCCCTGGTGCACCCAGTCTCTCTCTCTCCCTCCCTGTCCTTGCAAATAAATAAATAAAATTTTTTTAAAATTGAGAAAGCTTATCACCTTCTAACTTCGGGGACACTTCTCATTGTTTTAGGTTATTATTGACCGTTTCTCAGCTTACCACCTTTGTGGCTCCTTGCTCTCCTTAAAAGAAATGGAGGTTGGATGTGGTTATTGTATAGCAAATGTTTTTAGGAGTTTATAGAGAGAATTGGGAATTTCCTTGACCATTGATATGATTCTGATTTTATCATCAACTTAGAAGTATATTTGGGATCAAAGACATTTCTAAAGCTGTACTCATTATTTTTCAGTACTTTAATTCAACAAAACTACATTTCAGTTATCTGGAGTTACTCTATAGAATGGAGCTTTAGGGCTTTGATTTAATCAGTTTTATCATATTGCTACTCACGCATGCTAGGCAAGCACTCTGCCACAGAGCCACATTGCAGCTCCATATTGATTCTTTTATGCAGGACTATGAATTACAAACAATGACTTACCGGGCCATGGTAGATTCACAACAAAAATCGCCAGTGAAGCGCCGAAGAATGCAGAGCTCAGCAGATCTCATCATTCAAGAGGTAATAAGTAGACAAGGGGAAGGTAGAGGCATGAAAGAGAACAACTTTTTTTTCAAGTCAATTTATTTTCATTATGGTAAAGTATACCTCATATAAAATTTACATTTTAATTATTTTAAATGACTTAATGGAATTTTAGGATATCACAGTATGGTACAATCGTCATTATCCATTTCAATACTTTTGTTGTTATTCCAAACAGAAAGTCAGTACCTTTAACAATATATTTTATTAAGGGTTTTGAAAAAGCCCTTTAAAGCTGGGCATGGTGGCGCATGCCTTTAATCCCAGCACTCGGGAGGCAGAGGTAGGAGGATCACCGTGAGTTCAAGGCCACTGTGAAACTACAGAGTTAATTCTAGGTGAGCCTGGACCAGAGTGAGACCCTACCTCGAAAAACCAAAAAAAAAAAAAAAAAAAAAAAAAAAATCAAGATCAGTTAACTATAGAAATAAATAATAAGCTTCATGATAAATACTTAAGTACCACTTGTTGGGCTATTGTGTTTTCTTCCCCGATGCCTAATAAGTAATTATAATTATTGCTCAATGTTCACCAAATTTTGTAAGGGCAATCAGAGATAATATTTTTGTCTTTTCGCAGTTCATGGACTTGCGGACTCGGTACACTGCTTTGGTCACTCTCATGACACAGTACATTAAATTTGCTGGTGACTCACTGAAAAGGCTGGAAGAGGAGGAGGTAATCAGTCACAATGAACAGCTAAACAAGAGAAACTAAATTTGAGCAGGAACTATATATGGCTTTGAAAGGCAAAAAACAGATTTCATGATAAATTTACATGGCTGATAGAAAATATGCAAGTAATTAATTACAAAGTTATAGTGAAAGAAAGTGAAAGCTTGGGATTTGTGTTTGTTTTTAAGATTCAGTGAAATACAAAAGCATTTGTAAAAAAGCCCAGATGGTGGTGCACACCTTTAATCCCAGAACTTGGGAGGAAGAGGTAGGACAATCGCCATGAGTTCAAGGCCACCCTGGACTACATAGTAAATTCCAGTTCAGCTTGAACTAGAATGAGACCCTACCTTGAAAAAGAAACAAACAAACATAAAAAGCATTTTTAGATTTTCACTTTAGGTTGGCTGGACATGCTTGATCCCCAATTCCACAATCAAAAGATCACTTTAGGGCCCTCATATGATAGGGTTAATGTCATAAATGATTCCATTTAATTTGGAAAACATTACAATTTGAGAAAAAATTATTCAACTTTCTCACAACTGAGAAATATACTTCTGTGAAGTAGAGTTGCAGCTGTTATGTTGCCTACAGGTATTTGTTTTATATATTTTGAGTTAATTTTCATCTTTAAGAACTTAAAATTGTAATAATTTAAATATGTTAGCAAGACATTAATAGTAGGTATTTGTATATAAGAATGCTCCTCATAAGAATTGTGGAGTTTTAGGCTTTGTGTTTTTGTTAAAAATTAAATGAGATTATTTAAGCAACATTTTGATTTGGAGGGCTTTTATAGCTTTGATCCTGAATTTAACAATTGTTTTGAGATATAGCAACAATGAGAACTTACTTCTAAAAATTTATGTTCATGAGAGTTTGTTGTTTTATCTTGAAAGGATTATTCTATGTTCTATTAAAATGATTTTGATATGCTTTCTCTCCTTCACCTCAGAGCAGACAAAAATAGTAGAATGAGTGCTGAAAATGTAAATAGTAAAATGTGGGCCTACCCAGCCTTCATAATTGGATTGTGAAATTTTGATGGTGTTTATAGTTGCTTTAACTGTTCATATAATGAAAGTACCAAAACCTATTCAATTTTTTTCTTATTTTCTGAATATGTGACCACTTTTACAAACTATTTGAGTCTGTTCAGAGTTAATAATTTTTCTGCAACTAAACCACTTGCATAGATTAGCAAGATTTATAACCAGCTTACTTTATACTTACAAAGGGGAACGAGAATATTTGTAACCATCTTAATAAGTGAAACACACCTCTTATATATGAAAGTTGGTGTATTTCTACTTTAGAGCTCTTATTTCATTTAAAATGTATATATATATATATATATATATATATATATATATATATATATCTTTCAAATTATATGTACAGTTGATAAATACAAAAGAAAATAATTTATATCCTTTTCTTTTTAACAGTGTATATATAATTATGTATATGTATGTATATGGGCCACTTGGCTTAATTTCTGTAAGGCAGAAATTAATAGAAACAAAGATATTTTCAAAGAATTAAATATGAATCTTTAATGAAACATCAACAACACAGTGGACTGAAAGACAAAAATAGTATAGCTTTGAAAAACATACATAGACTCTAATTTAAAATAAATTTAAAAATCCTTCCACTTGTCCTATAAAAGAAGAATGGTATTTCAGAAACTGAGTCTTGAATATCCATAGGAAAAACCTTACCTTGAGAGTAGCTTTTCATAATAAACATAAAATCAAAGATAGATGACAATCTCAAAAGTAACACCAGACTTTTTACAGATATGTCAAATACTGTTTTTGATCTGTATTAGATGTGATAAAGAGTTCTTTAGTCTATGTTGAAACCAAACTATATGAGATAAGTCTCACTGGATAAATGCTAGCGAGAACTTGAGTGTACACATGCGTGTGTGTGCGCACATACACACACACACACACACACACACACACATGCACACACACATAGGTGCAGATGCACATGGATGCCAGAGGACAACCTCAGCAACTGGGGGTCCTGTTCCTCAGGTGTTGCCCACCTTTTTAGGTTTTTTTGTTCTTTGGACAAAGGTGCACTTGCTGGCCCGGAACTTGCCAAGGAGGCTGGTGAGCTGAGCCCAATGACCAACCTGCCTGACTTCTCCACATGGGGATTTTAGCTGTACCCTGCTATGCCTGCTTTTTTTTTTTTTTTCTAACTAGCTTTATTGTGGGTCTTGAGGATCAAACTCAGGTCCTCACGCTTTCCAGGCTGTTAACTGACAGGCCAATCTCCTCACCCTGGAGAGAACTTTGGAGGAAGTTATTTTTACATGATTAAGTTTGAGGTTTACAACATTAAAAATCAGTAAAAATTAATTTCCAGTAATAAAACAGCATTTGTGAAAAAATGCAGTTATCCAGACAACATGGAATCATTAACACACCACCAAAATCACTAATTAAGATATGAGCGCTCAGCAAGAGTTTCCTTTTTTTTTTTTTTGTCTGAGGGTAGCAGAATCTTAAAACAGATTCAGATTTTCTTTGCTATAGCTAAATTTTTAAGGAAGTTTGATAAGGACTGGAATCAAGACACTTAGAAATAATTTTTTAAAATCAAATTTTGTTTTTCATTTTTAAATTTATTTGACTATTTCATACATGTTATGATTTATTTCTTGAGACAGGGTCTTTCTGTGTAGTCCAAATGGTCTGGAATCCATGATTTCCCTGCCTCAGCCTCTTGAATATGGCAAATGAACAAAACAAGGTCACCAAGAGTTGACCCCAGTCAAAACTGAAGAAAACAGAGCAGTGAGCATAGAGGATTCTGATATGTTTCTGAGTCATACAACCTTGTGCAGGACAAGGAAAGAAACAAATTGCATCCAGATTATTAGAACTCAAGAAATTGGAGGGAGAGGGCTGGCAAGATGGCTAAGTAGATAAAGCACCTACCAGCCTGCTTAGTATCCCAACACATGGAAGATGGAAAAAGGGGCCCCAGGGACAAGCTGAATCAGCAAACTCTGGGCTGGACTGAGAAACTCTGTCAGTAAATGATTTAGAAAGTAATTGAGGAAGATACCGGAAGGCAACCTCTGGCCTCCACATACATGGTACACACGTGTTTGTATCTATATCTGTATTATATCTATCTATCTATCTATCTATCTATCTATCTATCTATCTATCTAATCTATCATCTCTATCTACATGCTCACATATACACACAAAGAAACCAGAGAAAAATATGATACATAACCTATTACAAGTTAAATTATTGAACTTCACTGAAGTAGTTCCTTGAAAACAAATCAGCTGTATAAAATAATTTCTCTGTTATTGCTTGTTTCTTATTAGTTATTCTGAATTGGTGGTATAAAACTAACAAAATGCATATGTTAATAAAGAGAACTAAAGCCTATTTATAAATTAACTCTGATCATGTAGTCCTGTGGTCAGTATGGATTCCTCCCAATTCACAGTGATTCTGTAATCAGAGTCAAAAGATTTTCTTATATTTTATTCTTAAATTGGAGAAGAATCTCTATATGTTAAAGCATTTGTATTTAATAAATACCTTTTATTGATGGGGTATTTAAAGCTACTCATCAAAGTGGATTTCATGTGAAGTATGTCAGTAACAGAAACACCAAAATCTGTGAGTATTTGCCTTGCTGCCTTTGCATTACCAATCCTGATAATTATAACTGTTATAATGTGACCAGCATAAACAGTCATTTAGAAATTTCAATTTTTATATAATTTTTGTCCTTTTCCGTGTTACTATTTCTGAATGTTTCTCTGTTCTGAAGTTCTGTCTATTGTTATTTTAAGCATAAAACATGGGGATGTGAACTTAATAAAGTTCCACTGGGCTAGCTAGTGAAAACTAAATCTTGTCATGCTCTCTGGTTCTTGCATGGTGCTATTATTTGTACTCAGTGCTCTCATCTGTGTGCAAGAGGAGGAAGAACATCATTATGAGCAAAACTTGGTTTCCTAACTTATAAAAGACTGGGGTCCTGCTATGTCTTTGGAAAGACCCTTCCTTGCTTTGAAGCCCTGGGCTAGCTCATTTTAAGCATGAAATTTTTGTCCTGAGGTACAAAAACAGACTCTTTGGCAAACCTCATCCTGAAGAATTTTTGTCTGCTCCCCCTTGCAACATTCTGGATCTTTCTATGCAGAGAAGGTGCTGGTGCTGGTGCTGGTGCTGGTTCTGGTGGTGGTGGCTGCTAGTGCTGCGTTGGAAATCTTTTGGTGTTAAAGCACTTTCATGAACACTGCTTCTGATGTTGGAGAGTTTGTTTGAATTGAACAGGTTTGACACTTTCGAAATGTTTCTTGTAGATGAAGAGATCTAAGGAGAGCTCTGAACAGGGGCCCTATTCAGATCTGCTGCAGCGTCAGAAGGCAACAATGCTTGAGAATAGCAAACTTACAGGAAAGATAAGTGAGTTGGAAAGGATGGTAGATGAACTAAAGAAACAGAAGTCTCGGGTCGAAGAAGAACTGCCCAAAGTCAGGGAGGCTGCAGAAAATGAGCTGAGAAAGCAGCAGCGGAGCGTGGCAGACATCTCCCTGCAGAAGATGCGGGCTGAGAGCCAGGCCGAGCAGTACCGCCGGGAGCTGGACACCATCGTGAGGGAGAAGGAAGCCGCAGAGCGGGAGCTGGAGCGGGTCCGGCAGCTGACCTCCGAGGCCGAGGCCAAAAGGGCTGCTGTGGAAGAAAACCTCCTGAACTTTCGGCGTCAGCTGGAAGAGAACACCTTTACGAGAAGAACCCTGGAAGATCATCTGAAAAGGAAAGATTCAAGTCTCAATGACTTGGAGCAAGAGAAACATAATTTGATGGAAGAGCTAAGGAGGAAGCGAGACAAAGAGGAAGAACTCCTGAGCCTGGTCAAACAGATGGAAACCGACCTGGCATTTCAAAAGCAGGTGGCAGAGAAACAGCTGAAGGAAAAGCAAACCATCGAGGTGGAAGCCCGAAGGAAAATCAAGGAACTCCAGTATTCCTGTGTGCAGAATGCAGGGCCTCCGGCAGCACATGGGGGCCCAGGCGGCCCTCAGCAGCTGCCTCCCGCACACAAGGAGGCGGAGCTCAGGCAGCAGGTGGACCAGCTCACCCTGGCCAACAGGAAGGCCGAGAAAGAGATGAGGGAGCTCAAGTATGAGCTGAGTGCCCTCCAGCTGGAGAAGACCTCGTCGGAGGACAAGGCTCGTTTGCTCAAAGAGAGGCTGGACGAGACAAACACCACACTGAGGAGCCTCAAGCTGGAGCTGGACCGGAAGGACCAGGTTCAGGAAAGCTATTCTCAGCAGCTCCGAGAACTCAGCCGGCAGCTGAACCAAACCACCGACAGAGCCGAAGCCGTCATGCAAGAGGCCAGTGATCTCAAGAAGGTAAAGCACAGTTACCAGTTAGAACTGGAATCTCTCCAGCACGAGAAAGGGAAACTGCAGAAAGAAGTGGATAGGATGGCTCGGGCACATGCGATCGCCGAGAAGAACATCGAGCATTTAAATTCTCAAGTGGATTCTTTTCAGGATGAGAAAGCATTGGAGAACAGAAGACGACTCTGCCTGGGAAATCCGAGCACCTAAAAGAACAGTTCGAGCAAAGCCAAGCACAGCTGCTTCGGAATATTCAAGCTGAGAAGGAGAATAGTGATAAGATCCGAAAGCTCAATGCAGAATTGGAGAAGAGCAATGAGTGTGCAGAAACGCTGAAACAAAGGGTCAATGAGCTAACTAGGCAGAACAATGAAACCAAATTAATGATGCAGAGAATTCAGGCCGAATCCAAGAATATAGTTCTAGAGAAACAAGCAATCCAGCAAAGATGTGAGGTGCTGAAAATCCAGGCAGACGGCTTTAAAGATCAGCTACGCCACACAAACGAACACTTGCATAAGCAGACAAAAACAGAACATGATTTCCACAGGAAAATTAAAAGCCTAGAGGACGATCTGGCCAAAAGCCAGAATTTAGTAAGCGAGTTTAAGCAAAAGTGTGCCCAGCAGGACGTAGTCATCCAGAACACGGAGAGGGAGGTGCGCAGCCTGAGCGCAGAGCTGACGGCTTCCAAGGAGGAGAAGCGCCGCGGCGAGCAGAAGGCGCAGCTGCAGAGCGCGCAGGTGCAGGAGTTGAGCAGCAGGCTGAGAAAGGTGCAGGACGAGCTGCACCTGAAAACTATTGAGGAGCAGATGACCCGCAGGAAGATGGTTCTGCTCCAGGAGGAGTCGGATAAATTCAAGCGCTCAGCAGACGAGTTTCGGAAAAAAATGGAAAAATTAATGGAGGCCAAAGTCATCACCGAGAATGATATTTCAGGCATTAAGCATGACTTTGTGTCTCTCCAGCAAGAAAACTGCAGAGCACAGGAGAATGCTAAACGTTGGGAAACGAATATTAGGGAACTCGAGCAACAGCTTCAACGACACCGAGAGCAAATGCAACAAGGGCAGCATGTTGAAGCAAATCATTACCAAAAGTGCCGGAAACTTGAGGATGAGCTCATAGCGCAGAAACGGGAGGTGGAAAACCTGAAGCAGAAAATGGATCAGCAGATCAAGGAGCATGAACATCAGTTAGTTTTGCTCCAGTGTGAAATCCAAAAGAAGAACACAGCCCAAAACTGCACCTTGGCACCAGATTTTGATACGGCAGGGAGGGACCGTCACCGCCCTGGAGATCCTCCCCCTAGACACCTTCTCCCAGCAGCCAGGTCTCCTACGCCGAGATGGACTTGCGATACACAGCAGGGAGAGGAGAAGTGGCGGCACAGAGTTGTAGACCAAATACCAAAGGAGGTTCGCTTTCCGCCGCCAGGGGCTCTACTGGAGAAGGAGAAGGGCTCGCAGTGTTATTCTGAGTATTTTTCTCAAACAAGCACCGAATTAGAGATAACTTTTGATGAGAAAAACTCCATTACAAGACTATCGGAAATAGAGAAGATAAACCAAGCCCTACAAAATTCCCGGCCACCTGTTAGGCAACAAGATGACAAACTTGAAATGGAATTGGTGAAGCTTTTGACGCCCTTAGAGGTATATTTTGTTCAGAGATCTTCTCAGCTACCTGATGTTGAGTTTTTTCTTAATTTTTCTTTGTCTCCTAGACTATACTTTTAAAAAATTTGGATATTTAACTTTGTGGAGTTCAAAGAGGAAAGGAATTCTATAATTTTCCAGTGGTTTACTCAAATTTTATCATAAGTTATCATTATTTAATATGTAGATGTGATGAGAAAATATATGTATAAAATATATTTTTAATGTAACTTATTAACAAAGCTAGGAAAAGGGCTCTGGATGTAGGTCAGTGGTAGAGCATTTCCCTAGTATGTGTAAGGCCTTGAGTCAAAGTCTTAGCATTGCAAGAAAACAAAAATCACAAAAGCTAGAAGAGCTAAGTATTCAACTTCTCATGTATTCAGTGGCCAAAGTTTTAATCTCAAACTTTTTTCAACATACCACCTTAATATATTTTACTATCTCAAGTAAACTTGAGTTTCCTAAAATCTCATTATTTATCCCCTCACCCACAGTTTGAAATTCTTCACTTACGTTTATAACTTAGGAACTGTGTTTGTGTTGAGAATATTTGGGAAAGTAACACAATATTCTTTAGGTGATTTTTAACATCTTACACATTCCTGTTACAGATAGCTAAGCACAAGCAGTGTGATGTGCAGACAGAAGTGACAACATTAAAACAAGAAAAGAGCCCTGTTCTCAGTGCTGACAGTTGGATGCTGGAAGGGTGCAGAGCATCCGATGGATTCAAGAGCGGAGATTTTCTTAAGAAAGGCTTGGAACCAGAGACTTCCCAGGACTTTCCCAGCAGTCACGCATGCTCTGTTAGGGACGATGAATTTACATTCCAGGGGCTTAGGCACACCGTGACCGCCAGGCATTTGGTTGAAGCTAAGCTTTTGGACTTAAAAACTGTTGAACAGCTGAGACTAGGTCTGAAGACTGTTGAAGAAGTTCAGAAGACTCTTAGCAAGTTCTTGACAAAAGCCACTTCAATAGCGGGGCTTTATTTAGAATCTACAAAAGAAAAAATATCATTTTCTTCAGCAGCTAAGAAAATCATAATAGACAAAATGATGGCTTTAGCATTTTTAGAAGCTCAGGCCGCAACAGGTTTTATAATTGACCCCTGTTTCAGGCCAGACATACTCTGTTGAAGATGCAGTCCTTAAAGGCGTTATTGACCCTGAATTCAGGATCAAGCTCCTTGAGGCAGAGAAGGCAGCCCTGGGGTATTCATATTCTTCTAAAACATTGTCCGTGTTCCAAGCTATGGAAAATAGGATGCTTGACAGGAAGAAAGGTAAACATATCTTGGAAGCCCAGATTGCCAGTGGGGGTGTCATCGACCCTGTGAGAGGCATCCGTGTTCCTCCAGAACTCGCTGTGCAGCATGGGTTGCTCAACAATGCCATCTTGCAATTTTTGCATGAGCCCTCCAGCAACACTAGAGCGTTTCCTAATCCCAATAACAAGCAGCTGCTGTATTATGCAGAATTACTGCGGATGTGTGTCTTTGATATAGGTTGCCAGTGTTTTCTCTTTCCATTTGGTGAGAGGAACATATCGAATCTCAACATCGAGAAAACTCATAAAATTTCTGTGGTAGATATTAAAACAGGAGCAGAACTGACTGCTTATGAGGCTTTCCAGAGAAACCTGATTGACAGAAGCATTTACCTTGAACTTTCAGGGCAGCAGTATCAGTGGAAGGAAGCCACATTTTTTGAATCCTATGGCCATCCTTCTCGCATGCTGATTGATAGTAAGACTGGATTGCAGTTCAATATTAATGAGGCCATAGAGCAGGGAACACTTGATGGAGCCTTGGTTAAAAGGTATCAGGAGGGACTAGTCACACTGACTGAACTTGCTGACTCTTTGCTGAGTCGGTTAGTTCCCAAGAAGGATTTGCATAGTCCTATTGCAGGTTACTGGCTGACTGCTAGTGGGGAGAGGATTTCTGTACTGAAAGCCTCCCGCAGAAATTTGGTTGATAGGATTACTTCTCTCAGATGCCTTGAAGCCCAAGTCAGTACAGGGGGAATAATTGATCCCCTAACTGGTAAAAAGTACCGGGTGGCTGAGGCTTTGCATAGAGGCCTGATTGATGAGGGATTTGCCCAGCAGCTGCGACAGTGTGAATTAGTAATCACAGGGATTGGTCATCCTGTCACTAATAAAACAATGTCAGTGATGGAAGCTGTGAATGCAAATATCATAAGTAAAGAAATGGGAATCCGGTGTCTAGAATTTCAGTACCTGACAGGAGGCTTAATAGAGCCACAGGTTCATTCACGGTTGTCAATAGAAGAGGCTCTGCAGGTAGGTATTATAGATGTCTTCATTGCTACCAGACTCAAAGATCAAAATTCATATGTCAGGAATATAATATGTCCCCAGACCAAAAGGAAGTTGACATATAAAGAAGCCTTAGAGAAGGCGAATTTTGATTTCCACACAGGACTTAAACTGTTAGAAGTATCTGAGCCTTTAATGACAGGAATTTCCAGCCTTTACTATTCTTCTTAACTGGGCATGTTTAAGTAATTTCATACAAGGGGCAATGCTGGCTGCTTTAGCCCATCTGTTTAGAGCAGATAGTGTTGACTAAATGTGCAATTTAGGAATGTTATCATCAACCCAAATTAGTATTTCTTGCAGGCTAGACTAGCTCAGTGCTCAAAAGAGATGATAATTCTCAAATTGAAAATAACAGATTTGCTGTCCTATAGTGGTTCCATTTAGCTCTATAGATACTTTCTAATATGTACCCCGCTAACATAAATAGGTTTACCTAGAATATGGAGTGGGCTTGATGAGTTCACAGCATCATGTGTTTGGACTTCCTTCAGAGTTCCTTCACTGAACAGAGCCCAGTGTTGGAGTTCCCCGATTACTAAATAACACGTTGCACTTCCAGAAAGAGCATTTCATAGAGCACTGAGGAATCAGAGAGGAAGAAGAGAATTCATTCCAACATCCATGAGGCTGCAGTGTTGGGGAATGCCTCCGAAGCAGAATTCTGAGTTTTTCTGGATGCAGTTAATGTTTTTCACATAACATTTTTGCCATAATCTCATATTTGTAGTTGAGACATTAAAATTAAAATCTAACATTATAAATGCATTGTGTATTGGAAAAGTGGGAAGTTTTTCCGTACTGTGGAATTTTCATCTGTGTAGACATTCTCTGTTCTTTCTGCTTTCCATTGCACATACTTTTTGGTTACAATGATCACAATTGTAATCCTAATGCAAAGGCAGCAATGTAACCACTTTTAGTTCCTCATGAATAAAGTTGACTTGGCTCATGTCATATTCCTGGAACAGCTTAGAGGTCAGTCCAGTGATTAAAGAATGCTACAACTTTCTTTGCTACCATAAGCATTTTGGAAGTGCATCTGTTATGTGACATGGCAAACATGGTTAAGTGAATGAATAAAATATTTTCATAACCTGTGTGTGATGAAAAACATTTTGCATTCTCTTTACAGTGGAGAGGTGAGTTTAGTAGATTAGACATTTACTGGAATGTATCTTTTTTTTTTTTTATTAAATCGGTCACACACATCAGAAGTCCCTGGAAGAAGAAAAGAAAGAGCATGTTGAAAAAGCTAAAGAATTGCAAAAATGGGTATCAAACATCAGCACGACACTGAGAGATGGAGGGAAAGCTGAGAAATCTCTCTTCTCTAAGCAACAGGTACTCACAGTGGTCCTGGCGTAACACTAAGAGTAGTAGAATCTACTTAGTTGATATAGTGCACAGTGCTCAATTAGCCCACCTTTATAGGGATTGGATAGTTAGGTAGCTTGCCCAAGGAATCACAATTAGAATGTGCTGGAAGAAGGTGTCTGATTCCACAGCCCCACCATGTACATCGGCCTCAGATCAGTAGACCAGCAGGTTGTACTGCTCTTCCTTCATTAGGTAGATGAGCTCCCTGATGATGAGGATGGTGAATGCTGACAAGCAGAGGCGTCTTGCTTTGTCCAGAGTCCTCCATGCCCTCCAGGTCAGAAAGATCTGCAGCCTCAACTGACAGACTCACACCAGTGTCAAGAACAAGAGCATAAACTCAGATATGAGCCACGGGTGCAGCTTCAGTAACACTTTCTGAGTCTCTCTCTTTTTAAACAAGGAAATACATACAGTCTAGCCTCTGGGAACTCTAGATTCTTCCCCTTACCTAAATGGATCCTTGAGTTCTTTGTGCTTTCCTGGGTGGCCCCCTTACTTAGCAGAGTTGATGACTACAGCTCGCATTGCTGTCCTTGTTGGCTGAGGTATAAACTCCAGCTCTAGTATTGCAGTGCTTTACTGATTGTGGGAAATGCTGATTTTTTTTAATTGCCAACATATAAGCTTTTTACTCAGAGAATACTTTTCCAGTACTACTATCCTCCTGCCCATGCCTGACACGTGGAAAATCCAGGGGCTGTCATTTAGCCTCAATATTTAGTCCCTTATCTGGCTCCCCCATAGTGTTCCCTTGTTGCATGGGTGGTTCAGTGGTAGAATTCTCACCTACCATAGTGTTCCCTTATGATCATTTGAAATAGACACTGTTGACATGATTAAACAGGGAGAAAGCATCTTGTCTTATTTTGCCTTTGACATAAGGCAAAATGTGTGGGGTGCCCTTTTACAGGAAGTTTCTAGACCTGAATCCATATATTATTCACTTGAAATGCAGCTGAATTAGGTCACAGTCTATATATGTATATATAATTATAGTGTTGAAGAAATGAGAATTTGAGAAACATTTTCATTTGGTGTATTTTAAACTAAAAACTTTCAGGTAATTGTTGAATTTATTCAATTTAAAATGCCTTCATACCTGCTTTTTCCTCTCTATCAAATGGAAGACAACTGAAAGAAATACATAAGCCTTAGCTAAGACTTTGTGGGAGAACACTTTTTTCCAGTTTTTTAGTATTAAATTCACTCTTCCCCCAAACATTAACAACTCAGATATAGACCCATTACACAAAGAGTAGACAAATGCTTTCTTGCAGGTCATGGCTCCACCACAATCTTGACCTTTCTTTTTAATGGACATTTATGTAGTCTGACGTATACACTAAGTATGTTCTCCAAAAATCCCTTTGGTGTTCTGGTTATTTGTAGACAGGCAAAATAAACTTAAATTGAATAAAGAAGACGAGGCATCTTTTTATTCAGCCAGTATTCTTCTCACTTCTGTTCATTTAAAAGAATAGTCTTTTTTTTAAAGGGATATTTAGAAGTAAGTTGCCAATGGATAAGGAGAGAATGTTAAGCAACCTCTTTCTTTTCCCCAAACTGATCTGTTTTATTTCTCTGAATGCCAGGGACAAGTTATACCAGAGGGTCTTAATGTCAGAAATTATTTCTTCTTGATCTGTAGGCCTACACCATAATATATTTATAACATTTTTTCAAGGGGGCATTTATTGAGGAGCTTTGTGGAAAGACAAATGGTGGAGGTAGTGTCCCGCAGTCATACACACATGTACAAGGATGACATTATAGTCACATACACATACGCAAGGGTGACAGTACAGTCACATACACATATAGGATGACATTATAGCACATATACATATACAACGGTGATACTGGACCAATGCTAAACTTCTGACCACCTTGATACCTCAATGCTACTTTCATTCATGGCTGGGCTGGGACAATTGCAAGACCCCCTTAGTTGTTACTTTACTATTTCCTTATGAAAGTGATGCTGTTAAGCAGAGTGGTGTTTTCCATGTTGCCCAATGTAAAGCACATTAGCTTCTTCTTGCAAGTCTTTTTAGACTGCTAATAAGTAATAGTTTACTGATTTGGGTTACTGAGAAAGTAGGACTGTCACTTGAATCATAATTAAAGCTTGACGTGTCTTTAAAAGTTACTATTGTCTTCTCCTTTTGTGGGAAGAGGTTAAATGAGCCTTCTTACTTTACAGATTTCCAGTAAGGAAATAACAGCCAAGAAGGAGCAATTATCTGAATCACTTCAAACTCTGCAGATGTTTTTGGCAAAGCATGGAGACAAGTATGTTGGTTTTCATCAGCTCTTTCTTCAGAGTAGGCACGTGCTCTTATAAACAGTCAACAAGATAGAAGGTGGTAGATTATAAAAATGGAACACAACTATTCATAGTTTACTCACTAGAGTATAAAGACTACAGAGCTAGCAATCGAATTGTCGCTTCTTGTCTTCACCAGATCTCTGAAATGTCCATGATATCTCCATATATGCCTGGTCAGGAATCCAGGCTCAGAGAAGTTCAGGTTTAGTAGCTAGTGAGTTAGATAGGAGCAAGAGTGTAAATAAAATCTTAATTTTAAGTACTACTCTGAGATGACCTTTAGGAAGTGCATGTAAACATGTTCTTCATTTTCTTTTGAAATATGTGTATTCTGGTTCTACTTTTCATAGCAGTTTATTTCATGTTTCTACTAATGACTCAGGCAGGGAATAAAATGAGTTTTAAATACCTTCCCCTACCTTTTTTTTTTGAGGCAGTCTTAATGCAGCCCCAGGCTGGCCTCAAACAAGGAAATCCTCCTACCCCAGCCTCCCCAGGGTTGAAATTATAGGCATGAGCCACCACACCTGGCTTCATTAAACCCTTTTTGGATATCCTCTTTAGGATTATCCTAGAGTGACTTTGTGTTGTACCTTGTAGAATTAGTTTAATTTCCTTGTAAGTTTCCTCTTTATTTATGCTTGAGTATATATAAATTTCATCTTGAGAAATGATACTGTACTTTTCTATGTGGAGACTGACAATGTGATCTTTTCATCAGATAATAACAGTTATTCAGGAAATTTGCTTTTGGAGTGTTGCTAATACAATCATTTATATCTTTTCCTTCATCCTGTTTTTCCAACAAGGCAAAGTCTTATTTCCAGGCCACCCTTACTCTCATACAGTCACTTAAAGACCTGAGTAATGTGTAGGTTGGTTATATTTTAAGACCATGTGACAATGACATTGAACCTAGTATATTACTTTTGTGCTTGAAAACTGGCATTACTGTTTTCATACTTTATGGATATTTTAGACTGACAGATGAAGAAAGAAATGAATTAGAAACACAAGTGAAAACTCTTCAAGAAGGTTATAGCTTATTATTCAGTGAATCTTTGAAAGAACTTCAAGAATCACCAACTTCAGGAGAAGTAAAGGTAGAAGAGAAGGTAATAGTACTTATTAAACATGAGGCTGTTTTAAGAAGCCGAGTTTTATTGCATGGCTGTGAAAATAAATGACTGTACTAAATCAAATTGGGTATTTTACATGAATAAAAATATAAGGAATATATTTTGAATGTTTGAAGATTTCAGTGTTACTTGGCCAATACATTCTTGCATGTGCTGGTCATTGTTTCTATGAACTTGTATTCTCTGCCTTGCATGGGGAAAGAAGAGACTCTTCTATTTTTCTAACTCTTCATTCCCAAAGCTATTCTTTAACTGCTGTATTAGGTATTTTATTATAGAATATGGTACAAAAAAGCCTTGGGTTATCTCTAACATTGGCGTTGTTATGCTTGTAGAGTGATTTTCAGAGCTGCCCATGAGTTGATTGAGGTATAGAAGGCCACACATTACAGTGATGGTGGCCTATCTTCTTAAAGTACAATGGGATTCACTTAAAAATTGGCTGGTTCATATTAACATGCCCAACACAATATTTACTATTCAAAAAGTGTGCATTATATCTAATTTGATTACTCCTGTGAATACATTTACATAATTTGTCATATTTGGGATAGCCAATAGTTTTTCTGGTTCCTCAGTTTTGGAGAACTATTCTTGGAGAATTTTGTATGCTGTAAACATCAGTAGCATGGGGTTTGATGCTCTTTCACATTACTAGAACCTAATCTCACCAAAATGCAGAAAGCATGGTTCTTTGCCTTTCTAGATACATGTTCTGTTTACTATCGGCATCTACTCTGTTTGTCCTCACTAACCTTGGTAGTGTCCATGGTATTAAGTTTTCAATTCACAGATGCATGTTGTTTTCAAAGCTTCTATCACATCCTGTGCTGTTGAGTATCATTGACATAGATCACTTGTGCTGCCTAACATTCACAGCATTGCTGCGCTGGGTAAGTAGAGAATTCTTACAATTAAAAACGAAAAATGAAAAAAAAAAAACCTACCTAAGTTCAGTGAAATTCTGCCCACTCTCATGTAATAGACTGATCTGAGATTTTGCATTTCCCTTTCAGCTGGATAAAGTGATTGCAGGCACCATTGATCAGACAACTGGAGAAGTCCTCCCAGTCTTTCAGGCAGTTTTAAGGGGCCTCATGGACTATGATACAGGGGTCAGGTTGCTTGAGACACAGTTAATGATTTCTGGTTTAATTTCACCAGAATTAAGAAAGTGTTTTGACCTCAAAGATGCTGCAAGACATGGCCTTATTGATGAGCAAATTCTTTGCCACCTCCAAGAACTGAATAAAGTCAAGGAGATCATTTCCACTGCACCACCCACCACCATCCCTGTCCTGGCTGCGCTGGCTCAAGGCATGATATCAGAGTCCGCAGCCATCAGAGTTCTTGAGATGCTGCTTTCGACAGGATTTCTGGTTGTCCCAGCCACAGGCGAACGGTTGACCCTACAGCAAGCTTTCCAACAGAACTTGGTTTCCTCGGCATTATTTTCTAAAGTTCTGGACAGGCAAAATATGTGTAAAGACCTTATTGACCCATGCACCTCTGAGAAGTTGTCTTTAACTGATATGGTCCAAAAAAGTATTTTCCAGGGAAATACTGGGATGTGGCTTCTACCTGTGAGAGCACAAGAAGGGGGCAGAATAACATTGAAATGTGGAAGAAGCATCAGCATTTTAAGAGCAGCTCATGAAGGTCTCATAGACCGTGAAACCATGTTTCGGTTGTTAGGTACGCAGCTTCTGTCTGGTGGTTTGATCAACTGTAGCTCTGGTCAGAAAATGACGGTCGAAGAAGCCATGGCGGAGGGAGTGATTGACAGAGACACTGCAAACAGCATCCTCACGTACCAGGCTCAAACCGGCGGCATCATGCGCTCAAACCCCGCTCGGCGCTTGACGGTAGACGAGGCGGTGCAGTGTAACTTGATAAGTTCCAGCAGCGCTCTTCTGGTTTTAGAGGCTCAACGAGGCTACGTTGGCCTCATTTGGCCCCACTCTGGTGAAATATTCCCCACTTCATCTTCGTTGCAGCAGGAATTAATTACAAACGAATTAGCTTACAAAATTCTTAATGGCAGGCAGAAAATTGCTGCTCTTTATATTCCAGAAAGTTCTCAAGTCATTGGTTTAGATGCTGCTCAGCAGCTAGGAATTATAGATAGTAACACAGCATCCGTTTTGAAAGATATAATACTGCCAGATAAGATGCCAGATTTAGGAGACATAGAAACCTTGTAAAAATGCCAGAAGATGGCTATCTTTTTGTAAATTGCAACCATCTACGGTGCATGACTATAGGCAAGAGGAGGATGGTTTTGATGATGAAAAGCCAGAAGCAACTCAGAGCTCAGAACAAACTAAAAAACTGTTCCTGTCTTACTTGATGGTAAATAGCTACATGGACGCAAACACAGGGACAGAGGCTTCTGCTGTACGACGGGGACTTGGACGAGGCTGTTGGCATGCTCTTGGAAAGCTGCAGTGCAGACTTTGATGGGAGCACGCCTGTCTCAAGTTTCCCCGATGCCGTTACTAATGCTGCTCTGCGGGAAGAGAAGGATGATTGCTCAGCTTCAACAGGTTTAGACAGATTTCATAAAGACACTTCTGTAACTAGACAGTGTGTCGCAAATGAAGAGATTCCTGACACAGGAAATAGTGAAGTCAGCAGTGAATTTTATCCACCCGGAAACCTGGCAAATACAAGAGCAATTGATGATGTAGCCCGCAGTCCATCTCGAATGTGCGTCCTCAACCCCATATCACATTCCACACAGACTGGATTCCCAGAGGCTAGCATGCCCAGCTCCAGCTCTGAAAACATATTTAAAAATTGTGAAAATCAAAGTCAGCTTAAAAGAGCAGAACATGCACATGAATTCGAACATCCCCCAAACATTCAAAACTTTGCCAGCCATTTGATACCAAATCCTGTCGTGAACTCAGAAGCTAGCCGACTGTGTGATGTGAGTGCCAGCGAGCACGGGGGCAGCAGTACACGCAGGGATCCATCTGCCTTTGAGTATTCTCCCAGGCTTAGTGCCTTGTTGAGTCATGATCAGCTGAGGTATAGACAGGGAAGTGTTCATGATAAACACACCCCAGAGAACACTGGAAATAAATGTGAAGCCTGTATACCGTCATTCAGTGACCAAGGCATGTCTACAGATCAAAGGACACGAGAAAACTTTCAAGATCAATTTCTGGGAATTGCAGGTATTAACATCAGTTTGCAGGGAGGACACTGTGAGCCAAGCACTTTAATTGGTTGTGGTAACCCTCGTGGGCAATATCACAGTGATAAATGCATGTCATATGCTTCATGTGAGCATGAAAATACACCTACTGTTTCTCAGCAAAAGCCTGAAAACAAGCAAAATGAGTCTGAAGTGGAGGAGTACCCTTGCATCACGACCCCAGGGGGTGATTCACATAATGCGAAGTCGTCTCCTGTCTGTGACACGCCATCCCGTGAAGAAGCCATTGGTGCTGGTGAGTATGAAACGTCACTGCTGGATGATCAGCAGAGTGAAACTGGAACCGACTCTGATAGTGAAGATGATTTTTATGACACCCCCTTGTTTGAAGATGATGACCATGACTCTCTGGTTCTTCAAGATGATGACCACGATTGTTTGCAACCTGAGGACTATGACACACTGCAGAAGGAAAATGATGAGACCCCTCCTCCGGCTGATGTGTTTTATGACACTTCAAAGGAGAACAAGAATTCTGTGGTTCCTCAAGGGGGGATAGTTGGTAGCTTAAGTGTGAGTGGCACAGCACACAGTCTTCAAGAATTATTTGTAGGTATTGAGAAACTTGATTTCAATTCTGATAAGCAAAAGCAGTTAAGTTCAGGTGGCTCAGACAAGGTGAATGGGAAGTCAGTTGGAACTTCAATTGAAAGGGAAACTTCCAGTGACTTTGAAAGTGATGAGTCTTACTCACTGACAGATAATGAAGTTACAGAAAGGAAAGAGAGCTCTGGTGTGCCATTAAAACTCGATGACACTGGAGGCTGGAGAGGAAGCAAAGAAGAGTATGTAAGTGGTCAAGAATTTCCATCTGATAGTGATCACTTAGGTTCCATGCAAAGTGGAGAAAGTTATGGGTATTATCTGTGTAACAGTCAGGATGATGGTGATGATGATGGTGATGTTGACAATCATGACGTTGACAATCATGATGATGATGACGATGACTACAGCAGTGATGATGATGATGATGATGATGATGATGATGATGGAAAAGGAGTGGGAGATGATAATGGAAAGCCTGTGTGTCAAGGTACACATGAAGATATCCAGTTGGGTGCAACCACTATAAAGGAAAACAGTGATAATGTCCAATGCATCAGTAAAGCAATTCTAGATGGCATGCCCACCAACAGTCCTTTAGACAAACAACAAAACACAAGTGCTTCACCTCCACAACCAACTAGCAAGAGTGGCCTAGCTACTGAGACAAGCATTCATCCAGAGTTCCCAGTTGGGGCTGTTAGAAGACACGAAGTGAGCCTCTCTAGTCCCGTGCCAGCACTTAAAGAGATATCACTGCCTGTCTCTAAAGATACTGATTCAAAAAGTGTCTTTGCCTCTGAAAGTATGTTACCAAGCAATATCAGTTCAGTTTCTGAATTAGATAGTGATTTAATGAGTACAAAGGTCAAGTTGGATCAAGGGCTGGAATCTGCAAACTCTCTGAAAACTGAAGATGAGGATTTTGAGAATGTGTCACCCAAAGTCCAGTCATCACTTGATGAATTCACTAATTCCGAGCCTGAGCTCACAGGAATAGCTTCTGAAGACAGCCAGGTGCCATCTACATCTTCTGTAACTGACCTGGATCACCAAGGAAACAAAAGAGGTTCATTTAAAGGGACAGGTGACAGAACAAGTGTGCTGATGGAAGATGAATTCATTCAGAAAATGGACTCAGGTACAGAAGAAGAAGAAAGTAAACACCTCCAACTTCTGCCCAGTGAAAGTACAAAGGAGAGCCTGAATGTAGTTAAGAAGCCTTTCCCACCTCTACAGATCACAGACAGTGACCAACTGAGTAAGATGGAGAGCCTGAAGAAGGCAGCCGTGGCTCCTACAGGTGAATCACGGAGTGTCCCAGGAGCGATTAGGACAAGTCCCCTTCAGCTTGAGAATCTTGGAGAAATATTTGACACCTCAGCTTCCAAAGTGATAGGCGATGGTGCCACTTCAAAGAGTGAATCATCTGAAGGGAATAGTAGTGTGGTGGAAGGCTTGTTTCCTCAGGGGCCTGAGAAAGAATGTGATCTATTTACTTTTTTAAAACACTGTGCTAAAAACATAAGCCCAAATGTGCTGAAACCAAAGGAAAATACTCCAAGCCAGGTTTTAATTGCTAACCCTCCCACGGATGAGAATTTATGGGTAGGAGTGAATAATGCGAAAGAGAAGTTGACTCCTCCCCAGGAAGACTGGCCTCCACACGACACGGTCCAGTGTAATGATCATAGTGGCAAAGGGATAACAGAAATTCCTGAGTTCACATCAGATAGTAATGAGACCACACTTTCTCCCTCACCTCTTAAAAATGTGCAGGACCTGGGGGGAAATGCTGATCTTGCCGAGTTAGAGCTCTATAGAAGTGGAGTGAGAAGTGCCTCCAGTGACACTGTGGGTCAGGGCTGCTCATTGTTACAAGGTAGCAACGTGAAAGACGACATTGAGAAACGGCCAACCGAAGACCAAGTCTTTCCTTCAAGACTCCCAGAAAAGGAGGCTCAGATTACTGAGCGGCCACAGATATCTGTGGACGATGTAAACACTGTCTGGAAAAGTAGATTGAAAGAAGGTCAGGTGAATCTTCAAGAGATGGGAGACTCTTTAGCTTGCGTGGATACTAAAATTTTAATCCAAAACTTAATTAAAACAGTTATGTTGTCCCAGCTGCCAAATGAAGTATCCAGTGTGCCCGGTTACTCTAAACTCAACAACATTGGTGGAGTGTCCCTCGTGAATGACTCATCAGAACTAAAGGCAGAAGGTCCAGGTGATCCTCTCTGTATTGCAAATCTTAAGTCTGGCCTTCTTGACTCACTAAAGCAAAATCAAAATAGCCAGAAAACCACAGGTGCTTTTGACTTGATGAGACAGTTCGCTGAGATGGAGAATGCTCTACGGGAAAGAGGGATTTCATCCAAAGTTCTTCCACTGCCTCTTGAAAGTATTTTCTACAAGCTGCTTTCTGACATGTACCCAAAGGAAGGAGAACAGATTGGAGACATGAGTCATCAGGCCCGTGCTCCTTCTGAGGTGGTAGAAGAGGAAAAGCCACACATCCTCAGTGATCATAAGAGCCAAGAAAGATGCGACGGTTCCCTGAATTTACAAACGGTGAAAGAAATCCAGCTAGAAAGCTCTCATGTGGACTTGTCAGTGGTGCCCCGAGGGGAGAAGCCCCAGGAACCGTGTGGTGGTTTCCCCAGTCAGTTCGAATATAGTTCTGGGTCAAAAGAAGTGGCTTCTGGTGATAGCTCAACAGAAAAAGTAAGTTAATTTTTACATTTTACACAGTAGTTCTTGCATGAAACATTTGAGAATAATCCCATACATTTTAGTTCTTTTTACCTGCAACCCCACTAAGGAAGGTCCCCAATGGAATGGGGGTAGGGATGAGGGAAAAGAGGGTACCAACACATGATGCATCCATACGGAATATGCTGATAACCAATACTAATAATAACAATAATAAAAATGAATATTTCATAAAGGCTACTGAATTACAATGTCCAAATTTGTCTTTAGTTTTCCAATGAGTTGCAGCGGTGTTTGCATTACACTGAGAAGATGCATGAGTATTTGGCTTTGCTTCAAGATATGAAACCTCCTACAGAAAACCAGGAGTCTACGGATAACAAGCTAGAAGCTTTGAAGGATCAGCTTAAACAGTTAGAGGTAAGAATTGCTTCTGTGTTTGCGTGCTTTCCACCAGGACAACAAATACTTGAGACAGCCAGTTTATGAGACAAAAGGTCTATCTGGTCATGATTGCTGGCCCTTCTACTGCTGTGGCAAGGCAGGACAGCATGGCACAGCAGAGCAAAACCACTCACCTCAGACGGAGAAGCACAAGTAAAAAGGAGACCAGAGTCCCACAGACCCCTCAATCCCAGGGACCCGATATCCTCCCACAAGTCCCACCCTTTGACGTTTCCATTACCTCCCAACAGCAACAAGCTGGGGGTCTAAGCAGTGGGGGCCTTTGGGTGAAATTCAGATCTACACTATAGCAGCTGGCTGTTCGTGGATGCTGGGATTTAATGTTATATTTGGAAAAGGCAGAGCACTGTGCTTTGATGTTATATATATTTAAATATTTGTTTGCAGGAAAAGGGGGAAGAGAGAAAGAATGGACATGCTAGGGCCTCTTGCCATTGCAAAGGAACCCCAGGTGTATGTGCCACTTTATGCATCTGGCTGTATGTGGGTACTGTTGACTTGAACCTGGGACACAAGCAAGCTCCTTTAACTTGGAATCGTCTCCCCCATGAGCTGTTTGATATGTATATTTGTGTTTTCCAGTAGCTAGGAAATAGATCTGGTATGTATTTCTTTGCAGACATTTGAGTCCGGGTTGACCTCAATTGCTGTGGTTATAAGAAAAGATCTTCAGGTGGCAGAAGATTTCCTTATGTCCTTTCCTAGTGACCTTCCCAGAAGATGTCTTGAAGAATTGAGCAAAAGCCACCAAGACTTACAAACCACCTTCTCTTCCCTCAGCAGTGTGTCTTCAGAAAGAAGGAAACAGACTATGCTGGCCATTGACTCTGAAATGGTAGGCAGAAAACATTAACAATTCAGTTCTAAGGTGAAGTTTTAATTTTTCTATAGTGCTCAGCCTTTGAAATAAATCTGTAGGACTTTGAAATTTGGGGCACAAGCAGAAGTGATCACACAATTTTGTTTTGTAGTCTAAACTGTCAGTGTCTCATGAAGATTTCCTGCATAAACTTAAGTCATTCTCAGACTGGATCTCAGAGAAGAGCAAATCTGTGATGAGAATTGAAACTGAGAACGTTCAAGACATTGACCAGATCAAGGAGAGGGCAAAGCTTCTTAAGGCAAGTTTTCAAGGATGGCGAAGCGCTTTACAAACTATGGATGTGATACAATAAAGTTCAGGACAAGTACGACTTTCTTAAGGCTTTGAAAAGATGATTTCCTTTCTTTTTCTCCAAGAGATATATGTTTGTTTGTGTTTTTTTTTAATTTTATAATTGACCCAACCTTTTAGGTGCTACTCTGAATATCTTATCAAATTCTCATTACATGTTGACATAGTGTTTATGTATTTATTTGTGAATTAAGTCACACAAATACATAATAGTTACAAATGAGTCATTTAGGAAGTCACATAAAGACATGAAAGTAAAAATAGTATTTATGTGTTAGTCAGTTTTGGTACAAATTTTTTATAAGTTATTAATTTGGACAAATGACCCATGAACATGTTTCAACTCAAGGTCAAAAAATGGAAATTCTAGTCTCTTTAATTAACATTTCAGTTTCTTCATGATCTTGCTCTGTGTTAATGATTTAATGGATGATATAAAGATGAGCAAGTCATTTTGTGGAGTTGATGGTTGACTTCTGTGAGTTTCACTTTATCAGACTACATACTCTAGAGGGGGTCATGTGTCCCTGCATAATGCTTACTACTGTTATATAAATTCTTTATTGTTATTTATACCAGATGATACATAGATTTTTGGTGAATGCTTAATAATCAAGCCTTTGGTGCCTGGTCGAATGAGCATATTTTCAAGATCATCATTCTTGATAGTGTCAGCTTCACCGGGACCCCCTCTGTGTTGTAACCTGCACTGCTTTGTTCACAGAACGTGCAGAGAGACCTTAAACACAACAAATTACAGCTGGAGACGACTGCCTTTGACGTGCAGTTCTTCATCTCTGAATACGCACAGGATCTGACCCCAAGCCAGAACAGACAGTTGCTGAGACTGTTAAACACAACCCAGAAGTGTTTTCTGGATGTGCAGGAGCTGGTAACCACTCAGACGGACCGTTTAGAGACGCAGTTACAGCTGGAGCAGCAGCTGGGCCATCAGAAGGTTTGCTGTTTTTGTGGAGTTAGGCATCTTTCTTGGGCTTTTTCCTTGTGAAATTTTAATTATAACCTGACTGAAGGGAAGACTCTCTGGAAGGCCTTAGTGAGAGATCCTGCAGGGCATATTAATATTGTTTTCCATAATGCTGTTGTCATTTATTTGATTTTGATTTTCATGACTTTCTAATACCATTTTCTTAGATGAAAGTCTTGATCCCCCCCCACTCCCCTTAAAAATAGAGGATATGGAAGCCCTCAGAAATACATTGGTGAACAAAAAGCTCTGAAGGTGAAGAGTATCTTTTCCTTCTAGGAGGCCAGCCGGCCCGGCAGCTTGGAGCATGCATTTTGGGGTGCACACTCTGGGCCTGGACTGCTGGATTTTACATCCCAGCTGCCCTGTTCTACTTTGTGTGACTTTAGAGCAAGTCATTTATCTGTGCTTTTCTCATTGGTACATTGGCAGTAATAATCATGCTTACCTCATAGTATTTAGAGCAACTGATAAGAGTAATTTTCATAAACACCTACTTTGCCTAGTATGGGCTATAAGCTAAATAATCAGTGTATGTAGAAGAGGGAAGTAAAAGATGCAAGAAACTAGTTTTGACTTATTAAATCTTTTAGAAGATTTAATGAGTTCCATTTGACTACTATATCTAATAGCAGTAGTAAGCAAAGAACTGGGAATGTAGTTAGACATAGTGAGTAAGTCAGTACAGTGCATGCAATCTTCCTTTGTTATTCTTGAAGCATTTCAGGCATTGTGTCTAGCATGATAACCTACGTATACATGTCAAATATATTAACTGACAAATCATCACTAACTTCTCTTTTGGTGTCCTTTTGCAGAATTAATTGTGTATGTTGCAGGTTTCAAGAGCTTAAGAAAATGGAATGTTTCTTCCTGTCGGTCAGAAGTTCCATCTCTTACACATATGCATGGCCAGTATTCTGTTGAGCAATTTCACCTAAATATGATCTCTTTCCTATATGTGGGACATACTCTGTCCTGAGCTTCCCCACTGCCATCATGTTTACAGCATACTTATAAAAGCTTAGTAGAGGATGTTTGCAAACTGTTCTGATTTAAAAAGAAAAGCATCGTAGTGAGTTGGGGATCATTCGCTGATCGTGTTTTGGTTTTTCTCCATCTCAGGTCATGGCAGAGCGTCAACAGGAATACAAAGAGAAACTCCAAGGGCTGTGCGATCTCCTCACTCAAACCGAAAACCGCCTAATTGGTCACCAAGAAGCCTTTGTGATTGGAGATGGCACAGTTGAGTTAAAAAAGTACCAGTCCAAGCAAGAGGTACGTGCTTTTGTATGATCAGCTACAGATCCATGTTAGGCTTAGTCACTGTCATTTGGAAGGCCTGTAGAATTATTGAAAAGTACCATGTTGGGTTTTCAGAAGCATGACATACCCAAAGGCTCCAGGTATGAGCTTTACACTTTATATTAAAAGCTATAGGGCTGGGGAGATGGCTCAGCAATTAAAGGCACTTGCTTGCAAAGCCTTATGGCCCGAGTTTAATTATTCTAGAGAGAGAGGGAGAGGAAATGGGTACACCAGGGCCTCTAGGCACTGTGAACCAACTCCAGATGCATTTGCCAACTTGTGAATCTGGCTTATGTGGGTACTGGGGAATTGAACCTGTGTCCTTAGGCTTCACAAACAAGCTCCTTAACTACTAAGCCATCTCTCCAGCCCCCTTGAATTTTTTTGATATGATGTTGCATCAAGAATGTTCAAAGGGAAAAAGCCGGGTGTGGTGGTGCATGCCTTTAATCCCAGAACTCCAGAGGCAGAGGTAGGAGGATCGTCGTGAGTTCGAGGCCACCCTGAGAGTACCTAGTGAATTCCAGGTCAGCCTGAGCTATATAGCAAGACACTAGCTCGAAAAACAACAACAAAAAAAAAGTTCAAAAATGTTCAAAGGAGATTTGATAAGGGAAATGCCTTGTGTGATAAATTAAACCCAATTTTGTTTAAGGCCAACCTACTCCCTTGGAAATCGGGAGAAACAGCCACTAGTTTAAGTTCTTTCTACCTCCTCCCCTCTCATTCCTCCTGTCTTTCCCTGTAATTTCTTCCTTTTTATTGAAGGAAAATGGGGAAAAATAACAAAAATATGAGCTGTGTGATCTTTCTGTTGGTGTGAGAAGAGACAACAGCCTCACCCTGTGTAACTAGTCCAACTATGTGATCTTTCTGTTAGTGTCAGAAGAGGGAACAACCTCACCATATAGAGCTGGTCAGCTCTTGCTTTCAATTCTAGAATGTTTTATGTTAGCTTCCTGACTTAATGTTTCTGAGCCTCCATTTCTTCATTGCTACATTATTGTTAGAGTTAAGTCAATATTGTGAATTAAGTCACTAGCACAGGTAATGTTACATGGTAATGGCTCCATAAATAAGATCTTTTTCAGTTGAGATATTTAGAAAAGTTTGAGGAAGCTTAAGGTAAAGCATGGGAAAAAGAAATATTAAAACCGAGTCTGTTACAAAGAATGAGGATGTGTGTGGTAGACAGTTTCTGGTTGTTGAGATGAACTTCCAGAGCAGGCACAGTTGTGGAGGAAGGGGTTTCCTGAAGATAGAAGGGAAATTCTCTAATGGGAGAAGAAGCTGGCCGATTTCACAGGTGCAAGCGGAGAAAAAAAGCAACACCATCACAAGCACAAGCAAGTGCATGTCAGGAACTCCAGGCAGAACTCAAGCACTCCGCTTTTCTTTGGGTTGGAATTCAAAATCCACCCCAACACCTTAGGGTTGGAACCTAAGATCCGCCCAATGACACCTCCTCTACCCAAGTGGCTGCAGATCTAAATTACACACTTTAATAAAATCCTGAATACATTGGGGGGGGGCATCTATTTAAACTACCACAATGCATAATAAGATTCTCTATCTATCTATCTATCTATCTATCTCTTTTCATGGTGTTCTGAGGTAGGGTCTTGCTCTAGCCCAGGCTGACCTGGAATTCACTATGTAGTCTCAGGCTGGACTCGAACTCACAGGAATCCTCCTATCTCTGCCTCCTGAGTTCTGGGATTAAAGGCCTATGCCACCATGCCCAGAAGTTTTCCTCCATTTACAAGGAAGAATTACACAGGGAAATTTCCTCTCTCCTGACAATAGGAAGCTACAGCCACGAGATTCCTCAGCTTCCCAGCAGCAGGACTGAAAACTCAAACATTACATGTTATTTGCATTGTGTTTAGAAAAAGAAAACCTCTGTTACAGAAGGGGAAAAAAACCTGTTTTCCTTTTATCCAGAGTAATAAATGAATTTATTTTTAGAAAATCAGCATTAGTCATGTTTGGGGTGGCGTATGCCTGTGGGCCTAGCATGTGGGGTGCCAGTGAAGAGGGTCACCAGGTTCAGGCCTGCCTGAGCCATGCCATCAAGCTCTGTCTGAGAAAGAACCACAAATGTACAAACTTTTGTAAATGTGCTGCTTATATAATCTGTTGTATACCAATTTGTGTACTTTATATATCAAGTTCTTCAAAGTTTATTATTGAACAAACCTACATATATATTTTTTTTGATGCAAGCCCAATAGACTGGCCTTTATTTTATTTATTTATTTATTTATTTATTTGAGAATGACAGAGAAAGAGGTAGAGGGGGGGGGGCAGAGAATGGGTGCGCCAGGGCTTTCAGCCACTGCAAGTGAACTCCAGATGCATGCGCCCCTTGTGCATCTGGCTAACGTGGGTCCTGGGGAATCGAGCCTAGAGCTGGAGTCCTTAGGCTTCATAGGCAAGTGCTTAACTGCTAACCCATCTCTCCAGCCCCTATATTCTTTTTTTAAGTATGAAATTACTCATGATTTTCTTTAATGTTGAGATTTCAAATTATATTAAACACTGGAAGTGGGGCAGTAAGCCATCAATATGCTTTTCAAGTGCACATGCTAGGCTCTCCTTGGTCACATTGAGGATTACAACTCTGAAGGAATAAAGAAGGAAATGATTTAATGCAATATTTTGTCTTTTGCACTTTAAGGAATTACAGAAGGATATGCAAGGAAGTGCTCAAGCATTGGCAGAAAGAGTGAAAAACACAGAAAAATTCTTAAAGGAGAATGCAGAAATACTATCCCAAGAAGATAGGACCTTGATTGAACAGAAGCTTAATGAGGCAAAGATAAAGTGTGAACAGCTCAATTTAAAGGCAGAACAGTCCAAAAAGGAACTGGATAAAGTTGTGATGACAGCTATCAAGGAAGAAACTGAAAAGGTGCTTATCTAAATGTACTTTTGGATTTATGTTGCTTTGTTGAAAATGGTTAATGTTATAGGTATTTGGTTGTCTTACATGTACGAGGTGGTAGTGAACAAACACAGGCACCAAGATCGAGGATTCTGAGTTTGCAAGTATGGAATGATCATGTGCTGCCAATGAAGTGCAGAGTTGACTTTGCTTTACTTGGTGTGTGTGTTATGGGTGTGGTGTGTACACATTGACATGCAGGCATGTGGGCCTCGTGAGTGTACATGGGCGTGTAGGTGTGTGTGATTCGTGAGTGTATGTGTGCATGTAATATATGGTGTATACACATGGGCATGCAGGTGTGTGTGCCTCGTGAGTGAGTGTGTGAGACCTGTGGTGTATGCACATAGGCATGCAGATGCCCGTTAGTATGTCCCGACAGTGCCCTGGTCTCCACTCCCCACCCACTGCGGTTACCGATGTGTGTGGCCATGCCCAACTTTTTATGTGGGTTCTGGAGAGTCACACTTGGTGGTCTTTGGCCTTAGAAGCCCTTACGCTTCAGCAGCAAGTGCTCTAAACAGCAGATCCCCCTTCCCAGCCCCGTTTTACTTAACTGTTGAAACTATAGTAAGTTGTGAGACTTTGGACTTCTGGAATGTGTGATCACTCATCAATTGCAGTTGTAAAAAGATGAATGTATCTTTAAGAGTGGTGGAAATTTCAAAGTATTTGCCTGTTGCTTTGAGGTTTAATTCCAGTGTGTTAAGTTTCCTATATGTGTTAGTGTTTATAATTTAAAATTACCTAGGCAGTTACTTTTAGAATGTATTAAAACTTCCTGGGTTAGATGCATAACACTTGCGAACCATTCCATCCAGGTTGCAGCTCTGAGGCAGCTGGAAGAGAGCAAAACCAAAATCGAGAACCTCATGGACTGGCTGTCGAATGTTGAAAATGTTTCAGAAAGGACACACACAGAGCCCACGCAGGTGATCGAACAGAACGGGACCCATTTTCAGGAAGGTGATGGTGAGTCGGTGCTGGGTGAGGAGGATGAAGTCAATGGTAACCTGCTGGAAACACGTGTGGATGGACACTTGGGGACGACCGAGGAGAATCTGAACCAGCAGTACCAGAAAGTCAAGGTGTGTTGCTCAAGCATAATGATGATTCTGGTTTTATGTCAGGAAAGTCAGATTCTGGTTTTATGTCAGGAAAGACATAAGCTTTGCAAAACCAAACCTTAATGACCACAGAGATTAAAGGCTTTTCCCCCTATGTTCATTATTATGGCAAATATGAATTATTGGAAGACTTCTTAGCAAGTAAAAATGATAAGAAATGAATCATCAGTCATGGTCCTTTCTGCATAGCTAAACAAGGATTATAAAGAAGTTAATAGGGACTGGAGGATAGTGCAGTGGTTATGACCTGAGTTTGGATCTCCAGAGTCCATGTAGAAGCTAGGCACATTAGCATATTTAAGTCCAGGCCTACAGTGTCAAGATGGGAGATGGAGACAGGAGAATCCCCAAAGCTTGCAGGCCAGCTGGCCTCAGTATATGCAGCACTGAACGAGGGACCCTACCTCAAGCAAGGTGGAAGGTGGGGACAACACCCAAGCTTGTCTTCTGATCTCCACACACACACCATGGCACACATACATGTGTGTATGCTCTCTCTCTCTCTCTCTTTCTCTCTCTCTCTCTGTCTCCCTTTCACATACAGACACACATCATACACATACACGAAGATAATTTAAAAGAAATTAATAGAATTATTAGCAACAGTTAACATTTCCAGAGCAGTGATAGTGGGCCAGGGATTTTTCTTAGTCTTTCTGATGTCTCTCATTTAGTCTTCCCAGCTGTTCTCTGAAGTGTTAATTTTCATTTTAGAGGAAAACTGCCACTTACTAAGCTGAAATAGCTTTGCTCGAGCTACACAGGTAGTGAGGGTGAGTTGAGTTTGATCTTGGCCATGTTTTAATTCACTGCTAATCTCTGCTGTGTGTCTCATACTGGCTTGTTTCAAGCCTTGAGTTCTCTTACATTCGTTCTGAGTTAACCCATGGAAGCCTTTGCTGAGAAGAGTAGCCTATTGCATGCTGGAAATGAAAGCTGCTGTTAATTCTCCTACAGGAGCAAGGGAGTATTGAAGGAGCCATTTCGTAAAGTGTCACAGAATTGATTTTACTTCAGAGTTTTGTTTTTGATCATTACAGCTAGACTTTTGTGTTCTGTTTACTTCAACCCCTTTTTAGAATCTCATGGGATGTTCTTTTTTTTTTTAAAAAATATATATTTATTTACTTTTCATTTATTTATGTGGAATTTGTGTGTATGGGTGCTCCAGGGTCCATTGCCACTGCAAACTACCACCAGATGCCTGCTTTATGTGGGTGCTAGGGAATTGAACTCATTCCAACAGTCTTGGCAGTCAAGCATCTTTGACTGCTGAGCCGGCTCTCCTGCCCCCTGTGAGATTCCTAAAGTGAAAAATAAACAAACGGTCGGGGAGTTGACTCAGTAGCTAAGAGCATTTGTGGCTTAAGCACAAGGGTCTCTCTGTCAGGAAACTGTCCCAGGAGCACACATTTTAAAAAGAATCTAAACATGGCCACACACATCTAGAACCCTACTCCACAGGAGTGTCAGACACCACTACAGACAGAATGTAAAGTCAGCTGGTCTGTTCCGACTGACTGGGGACAGTCTTACAAGAGACAGGTGTCCTGCAGTGACGCTTCTTAGCCCTTTGCACTTGTGATAGATAGTTATTTTCACTCGCTCCTCTGCCAGCACTGTTCTAGATGCTTGTAATTTCCTAGGGAGCAAAATAAATCCTATCCTGGTGCTTGGGTCAGCTGGGGGGCTGAGGGGCTAGGTGTGGATGACACAGTGAACAATGGCTATGCTACATGCTATGGTAAAGTGCTGAGTGCTGAGGGAGAGACATTAAGAGTTGGTTAAGAGAGGCTGAGGGCTGGAGAGATGGCTTAGTGGTTAAGGCACTTGCCTGCAAAGCCTAAGGACCCATGTTTGATTTTCCAGATCCCATGTAAGCCAGATGCACAGAAGTGATACAAACTCAAGGTTGCACATATGTGCCTAGGTGGCACAAGCATCTGGGGTTTGACTTCAGTGACTGAGGCCCTGGTGTACCAATTCTCTCTCTGTGTCTCTCTCTTTCACTCTCTAAGAAAAAGAAGTGTGAGTGTGGAGTTGGGATCAATTTTTAGTATTTAAATCAAGTAGCAAAGACTGGTCACTTTGATGAGATTTGTGCAAAGACTTACTGGAGATGAGGGTGATCCAAGTGGTATCTGTTGGAAGAACTATCACCAGACAAGGGACCAAGGGCAATGTGCTGTCTACCTACGTGGCACTGGGGTAGAGGAAGGGGCAGCAGAGAGACTGGAAACAGTAGAAAGAGCCCTGAGGTACATGGTGGATTACACCTCTTTGAGAGGCTGAGGCAGGAGGAGCAACGTGAGTTCACAACCATCTTGGGCTACATAGTGGGTTCCAGGCTTGTCTGGGCTAGAGTGAGATATTGCCTCAAGAAAAGAGAAAAGAAAAGGAGTCCTGAAGTAACAGGTCAAGTCCATTATAAGAAAATTGCTCAAAAGGATTATTATCCTCTTGGCTATATTTGGGTAGAATACTGGAAAACAGTTGCTATGGTTGGAGGGGAAGGACTTGAGAAACCCGAGGCCTCCCTGTTGCCCTGAAATTGATGTGATTGGTGGCTCTTTGCAGCTCAGTTATCCAGGAACTCTGTTTTCCTGCCTCAGAGTGGCTTTGAACCCCTGGCATATGCCAGGATTTTGTGTGCAATCTTGGGTGTTCCTTACAACGAACCCACAATGTGTAGAAGTTACCATCTCCATGTCCACAGGTGGGAAACTGAGGTCCACTGACGCCCATATCTCCAGTGTTTCTCTTATGTCTGTCCCATAACTTCCACTGAGCATCTGTGCACACTGTTCTTGTTTAGTTATTATTGAAATGTTTTTAAATTCACCAACAAGAGCATACTGCGTGGGTGACCCGAAAAGAGGGGTAAGAAGTAAAGTCACATCATCGATACTCCTGAAGCCACAGGGTGCTGCTCCCCACAGCTCTAAAGCTGGGGCCACCTTTTTTCCACACAGGCCCAGCATGAAAAGATCATCGCTCAACACCAGACGGTCATCGTCGCCACACAGTCAGCACAGGCACTGCTTGAGAAACAGGGCCACTACCTCCCCGCCGAGGAGAAGGAGGAGCTGCAAAAGAACATGAAAACGCTGAAAGCTCACTATGAATCCGCCCTGGCCGAGTCCGAGAAGAACATGAAACTAACACACTCCCTACAGGAGGAACTGGAAAAGTTTGATGCCGACTACAGTGAGTTTGAGTGCTGGCTGCAGCAGTCAGAGCAAGAGCTTGAGAACCTAGAGGCAGGTGCAGACGACTTCGGTGGTTTAATGTCCAAGCTGAAGCGGCAGAAGAGCTTCTCAGAAGACGTGATTTCACACAAAGGCGACTTACGGTACGTCACGATCTCTGGAAGCAGGGTGTTAGAAACCGCCAAATCTTGTGGCAAAAGAGACAGCGGCAAGGTTGACACTTCTGCAACCCACAGAGAAGTCCAGAACAAATTGGATCATGTTACAGATCGGTTCAGGTCTCTCTACTCGAAGGTAAGTTGCCTATCTGTTTGTCTGTCATCTGTCTACCTCATTGTCTGTGTGCGTGTATATGTGTATGTAGAGTGTGTGTGGTGTATGAAGTGATGTATGTTTGACTTACGCATGTGTACATGTGGAGACAAGAGGAGAACGTGGGGTGTCCTATCACTTGTCCCTATGTTTCCTTGAAACAAGATGTCCTGTTAAACCTGGAAGAAGCAGTGTTTGGTCAACAAGCCCCAGTGATTCTCCAATTCCCACCCTCCTTCCCATCCCTCTGTGGACTGGGGTCTTTTTGTACTGGTGCTAGGGAATCAAACTCAGAGGGTCTCAAGGCCCTTGGTCAGCACCCTCCACTTTGTGATTATAGCTTTCATTCTGTCCTCTTGAGTTCGTTTTGTACTTAGTCGCATAAAACTTAAAAACTCACAAAGAAAAATAGTTTGAGTATTATTCATCTGCTTTATTTCTGAGCAGTGTTTTAAAGATCAGCACCTTAAAGTTCCTTTTGAAAGTGCTTTCTGTGAAATTTCAGTTCTCAAAGTGTCCCGTACCCAATTTAACCACCAGATGGCGTGTATGGCCTGAGCACAGGTGTTTGCCTCCCAGATGTGGGAGCCAGGGATTCTTGTGTACAAAACTGACCTGCAGATATGCCCCATCACCTTGTCACCGTTGTTACTTAACTGCTAGCAGAGGTTTTGCTTCTTTTCCTCTGCGGACAAGTAAAAAGGGTTTTTGTTGTTGTTGTTGCTGCTGCTATTATTAAAGACAAGCCAGGTGTGGTGGTACATGCCCATAAATCCTTTATTCTCTAGCTGAGGCAAAAGGATTGTGAGCCTGAGCCTGGACTACATAGCAAGACCCTGTCTCCAAAACAAAACAAAACAAAACAAAACAAAACAAAACAAAAGAACAGAATGACCTAAGAATGCATTTTTCTGCTTATAGTATAACTGACATCCATAAATGCTTTGAAGATCATCTTTGCCTATTGGACTTTATTACATTTTAATGTGAATTATTTGCCCTCTTTCTGTTAATCAGTCATGTGCAATATTGGTAATGACTTATTAAGCACATTATAAGTCTTTTCATTAAATCTCCATACACGGTGTGTGTGAAAACCCCAGTAGGTCTTCGTACTCTGACGATTCATTCTTGGCTAAGACTCAGTCCTTATAAATATGTTTTGGAATTGGTATAAGTCTAAAAATATCTACTCATTTGTATGGTTACTTTTTGACTTCTCCATATAAAGGAGAAAAACCTCAACTTCGGTTGAAGCCTGTTTTTTTTTTTTTTTTTTTCCCCATGTCATATGGTTCACAGGTCCTAAGAGGATTTGACACACTAGAGCACAGTGGTTTGACCCCTCTTGCATTCTCCCTTTTGTTTTTAGTGCAGTGTTGTTGGAAATAATCTTAAGGATCTGGTGGATAAATACCAGCACTATGAAGATGCTGCATGCGGACTGCGTTCTGGGCTCCAAGCCTGTGAGGCTGTGGCCAGCAAGCATTTACTTGAACCTATTGCTGCTGACCCTAAAAACCTGCAAAGGCAGTTGGAAGAGACTAAGGTAAAGAAGAAAAAAAGGGTTGGATAATCCTTCAGCAGTCTTCTTGGAAGACAAACAATTCAGTCTTTCCTACATTCAACACATCTTACCTTGCACTTCTGTTACATAATAAAAGCACCTTTGGGTGCATACTGTTAACATTATCATTTACAACGTGTTAGCCATGTTTCTGACAGTGTGATAACCTGAGGCTAAAATGACTATCCTTAAGACTCCCTTACAGGGAAATCACTGGTAAAATAAAAATTTAGCCCCCTCAAGAGGAACAAAAGAGAGGAGCCTAGGAACAGTGCAGAGTCCTGGGTTTGGAGCCAGCTTTAGGGCCAGGTCACTGACTCACCATCTGGACCTTCAAGGCTTGCTCTAGTCTCCATGATAGAGACATCCGTGCACTGAGCACATGCCCACAGCTATAGAGACTCTGCCCTTTCCTCGTGCAGCCACGGACATAGACTGCTTTCTAACTAGAACTTCATGAAATCTGTTCAGAAGAATGTATGGCCACATTTCAATGCTTCAGTTTTCAATTTTGTTCCCAAGTGCTGCTGTCATATCATATCATGATGTTATTAAAGCTACAGCTCTCTTGGATATGACTATGGATAGCAAAGGAAAGAGGGAAAGATAACCTCTTCTTAATCTTTTAAAGCATTTGTATGTGTGTGTGTTTATGGGTGTGCCAGGGCCTCTTGTCACTGCAAACGCAATGCCAAATATTTGTGCCACTTTTTTGATCAGGCTTTATGTAGGTGAATGGAGAATTGAACCAGGGCCAGTAGAGTTTGCAGGCAAGCATCTTTCATCTTTAACCTCTGAACCATTTCCCCAGATCCCAATTCCTAAGTTTTAAAGTAGCAGGCGGGTCTCTGTTTGGTGTGGCTTATTTTTATTAGGGCCATGGTAACTTTTACATGATTGTTTTTTCTGTTCAGTAAACATTGTTAGGTTTTGAGAAGACAAAGATGTTAAAACTCTTCTGTCCTTGGGAAATTCTTGTTCCAGCAAGGGTGTCCAATCTATGACATTTTTCATGATATTATCATCTACAAATGAGTTTAATTGCATATATAGCTATCCTGGGAACTATGCAGCCAATTGGCCTCTTTGGATAGGCCTGTTCTAAAGGGAAAAAATGGTTTCAGTGCCCTGTTTCCCTGTGACCTAGACTCTCATCTGGTTGTAGGCAACGTTCATGTCCTAAAGGATTTCTCCCACTTTCTGCAACTAATTTCTGGGATAGTCTTTGGAGTATCACAGCAGCTGTGGGGTCTGGTCTTTGGGTCATACATTCCAGGATGGCTCTTGGGCCTTTTGACCTATCCATGTACTACCTGTATGCATCATAGCTTCTCATATTATAGCAGTTTGTTGAGGATGTTTTTGCCATTAGCTTTAGACATGTACATGTAGAATGTAACAGAAGCGAACATGTTTAGTGATAGCTTCATTTACTTACTATTTGTTATAGAAACTTTTATCATAGGTAGTCATATGCCAAGCACTGAGCAAGGCATGAATAATAGAAAGCTGAATAGGAGGTATTCCTAGTTCTCTCAAGAAGGAATAGATAGAAGAGACAGCTAGCTAGGTAGATAACGTTCACAGGATGGACCTCTCCGGGCTGTATTTCATAAAAAGTGAGTAAACGTTGCTTTCCAGCTGATGGGGCTTGGGTGTATGGAAGAGTGGGTAGATAGAGATGCTAAGGCATTGGGTTCAGCATGAGCAGCTAGTGAGGAACAGCTGTGCCATATGCATTGCTGTAACAGGAGGTGGAGAACATGAGACTGAAGATGGAATGAGCAACTAGCTTTCATCGGACCCTTTTATGGCATGTGCAAATTGACTTTATTAGGGATGTTGTTGAAGACAGGTGTGCCGGTAGGAGTCTTCAGCAATCATCATGAAGTATTATTATGAAGTGATTGAGAAATACACAGTAGAAGTCTGATTGGGGTGTGTGTGTGTGTATGTAATTAAAAGGACCTGTTACAAGGGTGAAAAGGAGATAGACACAGAGGACACTCAACTCCTACCAAATCAGAGATCCAGGGACACAGCGGCTCCCAAGAGCCCATCACTGAAGTAGACCTAAAATGAACCCAACGTGGCTTAGGGAATTTTGCGGAAGAGGGGACGAAAAGATTGTTAGAGCCACAAGTTGGGACATCATGCACGGAGACATTGCCTCTTCCCCATAACTGATGGCTAACCCCACAATGCACAACCCACACTTCCCATGGGGATAACCAGCATCTTCAACGAGGAGGGTCCCTTTGGAGGGGGGTGGCAGGGATGAAGGTAAGGATGGTACCAACATGTGCTGCTTACATATTGAGTATATCCATAACTAATATAAAAAGGACCTGTTGCAATGAGAAGGATTACAAGAGCACATAGTGTAGCAGAAGTCTGAGGATTAGCATTTAGGGACCCAGCTGTGACCCTAAGAGGACGCAGGAGTGCAGGGAGTGAGATGAAGCACTCGGATCTCACTTTTCTCACCCAGATGAAAACTTCAAAGAAGTGTTTGCAAGCTTGAGCCCATGGCTAGGGCTGTACTCCCCGGCGGTTGGACATGTGGGACTTGGAAATCTGACCAAACACGGTGCTCTCCAAGGACCTGAAGCTCCTGTGTGAGGTTAAACCAACCGCAGGGCTGTGTGCCAGACAGCCTGTGGGGCAGAACTCCATTTACATCTTCCTTCAAGGCAGCAGACTCAGTTAGCCTTTCCCACTTTCTCCCTTTAAGTTTCCAATCCAGAATTACTCCGGACCTATTTTCTCTTCTTGACCACATTAGTTCTGTCTCCCCTTCTCCCAACATCACACACATGTAAATATCTTCCATGAGTTTTCATACTCTCCTCTCTCATGTGCTATACTTTCTCCTTCGCATTCCCCCCTCCCTCCTCCCATTCATGACTTTCATCATCCATGGTTTCCGCTGCAGTCAGTCTCCTCACTGCCAGCTTGGCTGTGGCTTCCTGCATGATGTTAGAAAAGCTCTTTGAGGGGCTGGAGAGATGGCTTAGCGGTTAAGTGCTTGCCTGTGAAACCTAAAGACCCCGGTTCGAGGCTGGATTCCCCAGGACCCACGTTAGCCAGATGCACAAGGGGGCGCACGCGTCTGGAATTCGTTTGCAGTGGCTGGAGGCCCTGGCGCGCCCATTCTCTCTCTATTTGCCTATTTCTCTCTCTGTCACTCTCAAATAAATAAATAAAAATAAACGACAGAAAAGCTCTTTGAAGTCACAAACTCCAAAGTAATATATACTCAATGTTGCCCACTCTTGTGCTTACAGATTCTCTCCTCTTGCTGTCTCACATCTTTTGCCCCTGTTCCCTGGAGCACTGTGGACTCAATGGATGTGTTGGTGGAAGTGTTTGCCTAGCAGCATAGCCACTTGTCGCTTGTGTAGCTTGGACATGCGGAATTGTGTTTTTGACTCTAATTTCAGTTTAAATTCACCTGTAGTAAGAGGCACTGATTAGGCATTGTAGCTTCAGAAAGTACATCCAAGGCCTTGACACTCTTCCCAGCGGCTAATACTTTCCAGTCTGGCCTGAGTTGCGAAACTGCCCTCAGTCCTTGGTAGTCCTGTCTGCTTTCCCTGCAGCTACAGTTACTCCAGACTGGGCATTTCATTCTTGGCTTCTTTTCTTACACATTGGGTTTTTCTATGCGCATATCTATGAATTTATCCTGCCAGGCAAAACCCATACTCAACCCCTGCCTCAGAGCCTTCAATAACTCCTTATTGCTACCTGGCAAAATGGCAAGCCCTTAGGATGACAGTTGAGACCTTTTCAGTTCTATTTCTGTTTGTTTATTCACACAGTCTCAAACTGGACAGGACATGTCCCTGCCTCCTTTTATTTTTCTATCCCATCCTTGTGCCTTCTAGTGTTCTTTAGGGAAATGCCCTCTTTCTGTTTCAGGGTCCGTCAGAGTCATAGCCATTACAGTGGCCCTCATGTCCCTTCTACTCCCTCTTTCTCTCAATTTCTACTAGCATTTTTTTCTTTGCTTTAGAATATTTCACTTCCTACCTTAGATTTCTATAAGCTTCAATTTTTTTTAACTTTTCACAGAATGTAACAAAGCTTTTGAATTCTTAGGTGTTCAGTAACTTACTGAATTAACTAAATAAATATTACTTGGTACTAGGTCAGGACCTATGGAAATCCTTAGTAATCTCCTTACCTAGAGTCAGAAATGATCCCACGATTGCCTTATTTTGTTATTGTGGTGGTGGTGGTGCTGTACAAAGCTTTGAAGTGGGCATTAGGAAAGAGCATCCAGCGATAGGGTTATCACATTAGTAACCAAGAAGATTATGATGAACATTTGCTCAGTAATTTATTTTAAAACTGACTTAGCATTGTACAGTCTGGTTAATTGCTTAGTCAAAGAAAGGCCTAAGGCCAAGAAAGTTGGTGATGATGAAAGTCCGTATGGTATAAAGTTTATTCTGTCCAACTTATCATTTTCTATATTGGGAACCTATTATTTCTCTTGAATATAACTAAAAAGCATTGAATTCCACAGGCTCTGCAAGGACAGATATCAAGTCAGCAGGTTGCTGTAGAGAAATTGAAAAAAACAGCTGAAGTGCTTTTAGATGCCAGGGGATCTTTACTTCCGGCCAAGAATGACATCCAGAAAACACTGGGTAAGATACACATGTTTTTGGCTTCTGTCTCACAGGTAAATTCTAGTCAAATTATTCTAATAGAGCTGGAGAAAATGTTTACAAATGTAGATGATGTACCTTGTGCTTTTTCTTTGTGAAATGGAAATGCTGAATCTAGGAGTTGCTGCATATCTCCATGTGTCCATGTGTCAACAGTGACCGTACATATTTTTTACCTCAATAAAGCATGAATTCAAATCTGAGTGGAAATTTGATAGGACGAGAAAGATGGAACACTGCTCTTCTTTAGAAAGTAAACTCATCCATACTCACTTCTTTGAACATGTGCCCTTATTAATAAAGGATTTCAGCCTGCCCCCTTGTAATTGTACATGTATTTGTAAGCCTTATATGCATATTAATCTATCACAAATGATTACAAAACCCAAAATATATAGTATGTTAAGGTAGATGTGAACATAAAAGGAAGTTCTGGCATTTGGTTCTTGTTTTCCAGTGCGTCGTCGTCTGTACTCACATTGCAGAGCATGCTGTGGGGACTTGGACCTAGAGATTTGAAGGGGGGAGTGGAAACTGCTATTTGAAGAGCCATTTTGATATTTCCCCCATTCTTTTGTTTGTTCGTTTGTTTGTTGTTTTTCAAGGTAGGATCTTGCCCTAGCCCAGGCTGACCTGGAACTCACTATGTCATCTCAGGCTGGTCTTGAACTTATAGTGATCCTCCTACCTATGCCTCCTGAGTGCTGGGATTAAAGGTATGTGCCACCATGCCTGGCCCATTCATTCATATATATATATATATATATATATATATATGTATATATATATATATATATATATATATATATATATATAGAGAGAGAGAGAGAGAGAGAGAGAAGATCTGACTTTAAAGGCAAGCTTGCTTGAGTCTCACTCACTGTATAGCCTAGGCTGTTGTTGAACTCAAGGTAATCCTCCTGCCTTAGCTTTTGGATGCTGGAGTACAGACATGAGCCACCATGCCCAGTTTTCCCCCATTGTTAAGTTATTATAATTCCCTCCATACTCAAGTTTCACATCTCACATTAAGGCTTTAAAGCTTCTCCCTCATGTCATTTTCTAGGAGCACATGAAATTGTAATTAGGGTACACAGGGTTTTCTCTGAGATCTTCCTGACTTCAAAGAAAACCAACAACTTTTAATGTTTATTTATTTATTCACAAGAGAGATAAAGAGGAGAAAGAGGGAGACAGAAAGAAGCAGAGAGAGAGAGAGAGCATGCCAGAGCCTCCTGCCACTGCAAATGAACTCCAGACATAGGTGCCACTCTGCACATCTGGCTTCATGTGGATACTGAGAAATCAAACCTGGGCCATCAGGCTTGCAAGCAAGCACCCTTAATTGCTGAACCATCTCTCCAGCCCCCAACAACTTTTTAAAAAATAATGTTTTTGTTAATTTTTTTGAGAGAAGTTCTTGCTGTGTAGCACAGGCTATGCTAGAACTCCTTATTCCCCAGCTTCTGCCTCCTAAGTGCTGGGTTTATAGGCTTGGTATCACCATACCCAACATTTAAAAATAAGATTTTTAAAGTAGATTTTGTCTTATTCCTTTTCTTAAAATTTTCTTACCTTAAGTTTAGTCACTAAACTCAAGAACTTATTACTTCAGTGACAATATTTTCCATTAGTCCAAAATAAATGGAGACTTGGTTCAAGCTGTTGTAAGAAAAATACCATAGTCTTAGCAGACGTGGTGGTGTACACCTTTAATGTCAGCACTTAGGAGGCAGTGGTAGGAGGGTCACCATGAGTTTGAGGCCACACTGAGACTACATAGTGAATTACAGGCCAGCCTGAGATAGAGTGAGACCCTACCTCAAAAAATAAACAAACAAAAAAATACCATAGTCTGGATAGCAGCTAAAGCAGTACATATTCATTTCTGACAGTTATTGAGACTGGCAGTCTGAGCTGACTTGGTACAGTTAGGTTGCTGCACAGGCCTTCCTGACTTGCAGGTGGCTACCTTGTAAAGAGTGGTGGAGAGAGGTCATCTCTCCTGGCCTTTGAGGAAGGGCACTAACCCTATTCAGGAGGGCTTGCCCTCGTGACCAGAAAGCACTTCTGAAAGACAAGAAACACCTATGTGTTTTTCCTCATTTCATATATCAACACAGCGCAGTTCACGTCTGTGACCAGCTGAGTTGTGTGGAGGATTTCCTCATGTTACAAGATGTTCTCCAGTCGACAGTAGCTAAGTGTCCTATACTTCACTTCAATCCTGACACAGTCTCTCTGGAATTAGGATCGGATCCCATAGTCCCACAAGACTGCCCTGCTTCAGGTGCCATTCAGAATACTAAGTATGTGATTTGTCCTTGTGATCCACCCAGTAAGACTGAGGCTCACATAACCTTCTCCTTGTTGTATTCAACTGCTTAGCCAGAGAACCTCACAGCACTCAAACCCTGTGCTTATGAACACCCATCTGTTACAAGGATATCACAAAGATACAGGGAACAGCAAATGGGGAAGATATACAGAATGAGCAATGGGGAGAAGAATGCAGCTTCCCTCTGAAGGCACTCCACTCTCCTGGAACCTCCACATGGTCAGATGTTCAGAAGTACCCTGAACCCAGTCCTTCCAGGTTGTCATGGAGGCTTCATTATGTGCGCAGGGATGAGTGTGTCATTGACCAATAGTTCGAACGTCAGGGTCTTCAGCCTTCAGCCCACTCCCTCCCTGGAGTTTGAAGCTCTGACCCTTTACTCACATGATCATTCCTGCCACACCTGGCACCATCGTGAAACCACCCAAGAGCCTAACAGACTCACCTCATTAGGACAAATACAAATGTTCCTAGCGCCCTGTAAATCCCAAAGGACTGTGGAGCTGGGGCAGATGCTCCTGTCACTCAGGACATAACAAAAGTGTTAGAACTGGAGTTCCAGTGTGAAGAACTGGAGTCAAAAGCCAAATATCAGAACAGAGATTTTTTTTCTTGTACTTTTATTACCAGGACATTGCAAGGGATCAGAGGATAAAGAGCTGTATATAAGGAACTGAGGTCAGGTCATATGAATGAATGAATGAATAATATATTTCTATTCACACTAATACCTTCCAAAGTTCTTACCTATAGATATTATCACATTAGGGGTTAGGGACACAGACATTCAGTCCATCTCAAGCAGGAGCACTCATTGTTTTAATTATGACACTAGTTGAGTTGGCTTGGGAAGTCATGTGTCATGGCTCAAGATCTGTGATGCTACTCACCTTGCTGATGCCTGGGTGTGGCCCACTTGAGGAATATTCCAGTTGCCAATCTCAAGCTGTAATTTGGACAGAGAATATTCTTTCAACTTATAATTAGGACTCATACCTAAAAGTACCACTTGAGCCCTTTGCCTTCTAGCTAGCACCTTGGTGAATATTAGATGCTATTCCTGTGTCCATGCAACATTCTCTTGGGCTTCACTGGGTTTCAGTAACATAGCCGTGATAGTCTTAGTCATCTAACCTTGCCTGTCCATTCAGGGAAAGATTTTCAAGCTCTTTTCTTGGGATGTAGCATTATATCAATGAAAAAGAAATAGTTTTGTTATTTGGATTGTGTCCCTGGGCCAAATGCAAACATAGAAAGTATTTTATTTAGAGAGTTGTTTTAGGTCACATTTTCTAGTGATACATTCTGCATGGTACCTAAAGCATTCAGAAATAATTGAAATGAATTTTCAAATAATTTTGTTTATTTGAAGGAGATAGACAGAGACAGACAGACCATGGGCATGCCAGGGCTTTTTGCCTCTGCAAATGAACTATAGACACACATGCCACTTTATGTGGCTGGTTTTTTGTGGGTATTGGGAAACCATGGCTGGCAGGCTTTGTAGGCAAACATCTTTAGCTGCTGAGAACTCTCCCCAGACCTAAAATACCTCTTGAGTTCTTGGATAATAAATGATAAAAAAAATCACAGATAGAGAAAAGATAGGGATGGAATGATACATCAAAACCATTGTTCTTTATACTTGTCATTTTGGTTTAAAATGTAAAATGTAAGATGTTAAAACATAGAGCTTTGTATTCAAGTGAAAACTAGGCTGGAAGGGGCTTTTTCAACATCTTTAATCATTAGAAATGAAAGTTAACTTTATGTGATATGGTTTAAGTTAGACTAATAAGCTTAATTTTTGCTTAATAATTTGTGTACTTTAAACTGTTAAATAAGTTCTTCTAGTGTTTCTTTGAGAACCACAGTCTTAGGCTTAAGTTATTTTTACTGTCATCCTACTTTACTAAAGCATTTGCATCTTCCAATTTCTGTGCATTTGAATTCTTTGGTTATAAAGGGTGACAAAAGCTTAGCACAAGTGGGTATCTGACAGTGAGAGAGTGATAATTTTACATGGAAAGGTTAAAGGTTAATTATTGATAAGTCTTTATAACAGTGTTTTGTTACTTGGGAATAGTTGTATATGACTGTCACCCCAACAATTATCAGTCAACTTTTAAAATTTAATTAGTGTGTGTGTATGTAAAAGAGAAAGAGAGAGAGAGAGAGAGAGAGAGAGAGAGAGAAAGAGCTCATGCCATGGTGTACCTGTGGATGTCAGGCTTCATATTTGAGGTGTCTGTGCTCCATCTCTTGTAGCTGCAGACAGACTACCAGATTGCAACTGAACATCAGTCTAGCTAGGCTACAAGTTTCAGATTTTCCTGGCAACCCATCCCATTGTGGTAGGCATAGCAGGATCACAGGTGCATGGGACACTTTGCATCTTGCTGTATGTGGATGCTGGAGAATTGAACCCAGGTTGGCAGGCTTTGCAAGCAAACACCTTTAACTACTGAGCAGTCTCCCTAGCTCCATCAATAGATTTCTGAAGATAAAATTGAAACCCAGTGTTTATTATAGTAGCTCACTGTGGAGACCACACTTTGATCTCTCAGAGACAACTCAAATGTTTAGACATCCAAAAACCTTTCTAAATGTAGTTTATAAGCATATGGATTTAGTTTAAAATTTTTATCTTTACATTTTTCACTGAATCCTTATTGTTATTTTTAAGATTTTTAGATTCACTATAAATATATTTAAGTTTCCTTCTCCTTTTTGGTTTTTGAATGGGAATTTGATTGTTCATCTTGGTGTGTTTTTGAAAAGAAATGAGGCAAACAGCCATGTGTGATTAACATCTCATGGTCTATTTGGACTAGATGACATCGTTGGGAGATGTGATGACCTGTCCAAGTCTGTGAATGAGCGAAATGAAAAGCTGCAGGTGACGCTGACCCGCTCGCTGAGCGTGCAGGACGGCTTGGATGAGATGCTAGACTGGATGGGAAGTGTGGAGAGTTCACTGAAGGAACAAGGTCAAGTGCCCTTGAACTCGGCAGCTCTGCAGGATCTTATCAGTAAAAACATTGTGAGTATGGTTTTAGAAAGAAAAGAGTTTCACTTATAATTAATTGAAGAATAGGTAGATTTAAAGACCCAGTAAAAGAAATGTTTCTGGACAAAACTGTGAAAAGTTAGTTTGTGCTGGTGTAAAATGGTGTTTCTAGGGTGGAGATGTGCATCCTCATGATTCGTTATAGAGGCTCAAACATGCATCGAGTCTCATCTTGACTGTCATTGCTTCAGCCAGCTGCTCATGAGGGTCATCAGATCAATCTTGTTGTTGCTAAGCCTTTTAAAAAGCAGACCGTGGCTAATCCCCAGGCCGCATCGAGAGCAGCCACCTCCTGCCTCTTTCAAGCAGCCCGCCAGCTGTTGGCTGCTCTCCCCTGAAGAGATTTGGGGTGGGTTTCCTCAAGGGACAAATCAAGCTGTCACTTGCTTCTAAGTGTTACGTTCTTTGTTACAAGTCATTCAAGCTTATGTTGCTATGAAGAGTAATTTTTAGACCCGAGGTACCGTTTGTATCCATCATTAGAAAACACACGGCGTCATTGTTCTGTTTCAGGTGCTGGGACAGGATATTGCAGGCCGTCAGAGCAGCGTAAATGCCATGAGTGAGAAAGTGAAGACATTCATGGGGACAACAGACCCCTCAACTGCTTCCTCGCTACAAGCTAAAATGAAGGACCTGTCTGCTCGGTTTACTGAAGCAAGTCATAAACATAAAGAAAAACTTGCCAAGATGGAAGAGCTGAAAACCAAAGTGGAACAGTTTGAGAACCTCTCAGAAAAGGTCCAGACATTTTTAGAAACACAAATGCAGGCTCTCACTGAGGTCGATGTGCCGGGAAAAGATGTTACTGAGTTGTCTCAGTATATGCAGGTATGTCTTCCTTGATACTCGTGCCACTAAGCAAGTAGATTCATAAGTAACACAAACTCATGCATTTGTTGGCAGAATTAAGACTAAAAGCCTTCATTTTAATTGATTATTAATAATTTGTTTTTCTTTCTTGAAAACCTCAAGCCTCATTGTTTCTGTAAAGCTATTGTCTATTGAATAGAAATAAACAATTTATGGGCTGGAGAGATGGCTCAGCTGTTAAGTGGTGCTTATTTGTAAAGCCTGGTGGCCCTAGTTTGATTCTCCAGTACCCATATAAACCCAGTTGCACAAAGTGGTACATGTGTCTGGACTTAGTTTGCAGCCGCAGGATGCCCCAGCACACCCATTCTCCTTTCTCTCTGTCTCTTGTCAAGTAAATAAATATTCTAAATGAGAAATCATTTATGACACATCATAGATTATAATACTGGTTATAAATATCATTGTACATTTTAAAACCACAGAGAAGTAAAATAGAGTGTGTTGTAAAATGCAGATTTATTCTGCCCTCTTTTAAGTAGCCTTTCTGCATGTTTATAGTGTTTACAATACTAACCAGAAGTAGATTCATTGTGAAATTCTGAATTAGAACTCCTCTGGTCCCATACAAACCTCTGGATGGTTGTGTTGATATCTAGCAACATTTGTACTGAGTAGTGTAAATGCCTCACAGGAATCAACCACTGAATTCTTAGAACACAAGAAAGATCTGGAAGCTTTGCATTCTCTCCTGAAGGAGATATCCAGCCATGGCTTACCAGGGGACAAAGCTCTGGTATTTGAAAAAACAAATAATTTGTCAAAGAAATTCAAAGAAATGGAGGATGCCATCAAAGAAAAGTAAGTGGCACTTTAAATTGTATTTTACTATACTTGGTACTAATTGTATCAGTCACTTTCATTTACTTGTTTAGATAACTTGAGATGTCTAAAGTGAAGTCTAGGACTATTTTTGTATTTATATGCCTTCACAATTTTTACCTTTGAAGTTAAGTATACACAGAAGACTGAAGCAAGTGTATCATAGTGAGTTTGAGGCCAGCCTAGGCTATAGCAAGACCTGTCTCACAAAGCAAAGTACAACCAATAACTAAGTATACTATTTTTAAAAATATTTAGACAAAAATTTGAATGCTTTTTTCATAGAATTGGAAAGTGCTATGTAAACAAACTCGTTATGCTTTCTTACCAAATGTATTACCCAAAATTATTGAAACTCACTGTAGTCTCTCATTTCTTTGGCAAATATCACATTTTTATTTGCAAAGACAGAAATAACCTTGAAAATAACTTTGTGGGTTTTGCTTTGGGGCTCAATTCAGAAGCTATGCATAATTTTATTTTTTATGGCCTTTAAAAAATATAGCAGCATGCCTTTTTATAAAAGAGTAAATGAGCCTTTAATTCATGAAAAAAACAAAGTAAGAAATAAGTAAACCAAATTTAACCTATAAAGCTGTATGGGGAAAAGCTTTGTAACAAAATATTTACATTTCTGATCTCATGTTTACAGTATATATCTGATCTTCTGAACTTTATGTGGAAGAGTTCTCAGAAAGACAGAAAATAGTCATTTCTCTTTCAGCCACTTTTTTTTAAATTTCTTCAGAATCCAAAACTTTTGGGTGTGCTATTGAAACTACTCTCACAGCTCTTTGCTATCATGTCATATGGTATTTAGTGGCTATTTCAAATAAGAAATGTTTTTGATTTTCATTGGTAACCTCTGCGCTCTTCTTTCAGATGAGTTCAACCATAAACACATGTGTTCATCAGTACTTAGTCTAACTGCCATGCATTATCTCCAGTATTCCTCACTCACAGGCATGCCTGTATTCATCAGTAGTTATTCCAAAGGCTGTACTTACATGCATGTGTGTATTCATGAATGTATTCCTGAGTAGTTACTCCAGCTGCCATGCATTATGTCCAGTATTCCTTACACACGTGTGCATGTATTCATCAGTAGTTATTCCATACAATATCTCCAGTATTCCTTACACACACGTGCATGTATTCATCAGTAGGTGTTCCGTACAATATCTCCAGCATTCCTTACACACGTGTGCATGTATTCATCAGTAGTTACTCCATACATTGTCTCCAGTATTCCTTACACACGTGTGCATGTATTCATCAGTAGGTGTTCCATACATTATCTATCTCCAGTATTCCTTACACACGCGTGCATGTATTCATCAGTAGTTATTCCATACAATATCTCCAGTATTCCTTACACACATGTGTGCATGTATTCATCAGTAGGTGTTCCATACATTATCTCCAGCATTCCTTACATACGTGTGCATGTGTTCATCAGTAGTTAGTCCAACTGTCATACATTATCTCCAGTATTCCTTACACACGTATGCATATGTTCATCAGTAGGTATTCCATACATTATCTCCAGTATTCCTTACAAATGTGTGCATGTGTTCATCAGTAGGTATTCCATACATTATCTCCAGTATTCCTTACACACGTGTGCATATGTTCATCAGTAGGTATTCCATACATTATCTCCAGTATTCCTTACAAATGTGTGCATATGTTCATCAGTAGGTATTCCATACATTATCTCCAGTATTCCTTACACACGTGTGCATATGTTCATCAGTAAGTATTCCATAAATTATCTCCAGTATTCCTTACACACATGTGCATATGTTCATCAGTGGGTGTTCCATACATTATCTCCAGCATTCCTTACATACATGTGCATGTGTTCATCAGTAGTTAGTCCAGCTGTCATACATTATCTCCAGTGTTCCTCACTCACATGTGTGCACATGTCAGCCATATGTCAAGTATGATGGTTCTCACAGTTCATATGTTGGGTGTACATAAAGGTCCATTACAGTTTACCATGGAGCTTCCTGAGTTTATGGTGAAGAAACCCATTAAAATTCTCTAATCACTAGGTTTCATATTGTTCAGAAAGATAGAAATCCCATCTCTTCAAAGCAGTTTACTCATCCCTAGTGTCACTGTAGTGTAGTGTTGAAACCAGCCGGTGGCTTATGTTTTCCTCATGTTGGTATAAAAGATTCTTTCCTGGTTCTTTATGTGTTGGCATTAAGCATTATATAAAATGGACAGATTATAGCTCACTGAATCCAAATAATGTTAAAAAGTGTTTATGTAGTCTAGAGTTTTTACATTACATGTGTGTTATAGACTTCTTGACTGTGCCTCTCTTCACGTATGAACTTTGCCTGAGGAAAGGACAAATACTTAGCTGATTTCATTTGCCACTTCTGAGACCTTTAGAATGGCAATTGTTGCATTATCCACCAATAATGTTTATTAATGTTAAGCCTAATTTTGAAAACATAATGATTTGTTAATTATCGGTCCTTTTGAGCATCTTGTTTTGTAGCTTAATCTCTGGTATGATCTTTGTAAACTAGAAAAGAAGCTGTAAGTTCTTGTCAAGAACAGCTGGAAGCATTCCAGGTCCTTGTTGAATCACTGAAATCATGGATAAAAGAAACCGCAGAACAGGTTCCCGCCATTCAGCCTTCTTTTGGTGCGGAGGACTTGGGGAAATCTCTGGAAAAAGCCAAGGTGGTTCATTGCCTATGATAGTAACTTCTGTTTCCCTGTGTTTGTATTTAAGATTGTTTACTTTGATCTAAGATCATATAACTTGGTTCTAGTATGTGCTATAAAACTGTAAGCAGTTTTAGTGATCTTTGGAAATCATGACATGATTAACTGATCCTTTTGAGGAAGGACACAAATTTTCCATTAATTTGTTTTAAAAAAGATGTATTAATGAGTTTCTAATCATCCTGGTATCCAAAATTCCTTCTTATAAAATCTCTAATTTATACCTTTCCTCCATGTTATAAGTAAAAGATCCTTTTCTTCACGTTAGTGTTTTACTGTAGCTTAGATATATCACCATAACCACAATTGGAAGACAAAAGTTATTTGAATCTCCTGCACAAATGTGCATGTGTCTTTTGTCATTTAAGTCATAAGAATTATGATCATTAATGGAAGATTTTCCTCTCTCAGCACAGCTATATATTTTTAAAAGTTCACTGAAATTTTGCTAATTAAACATGCTGTGAAGTGGGATTCTAAATTCCCATGTATTTTCATTTTCCTGGTGTGTGTCATGTTATAATGTAGCCACACCTAGTGTCCTCCTACAGACTTACAGTTGACAGTTACTTTAGAACACACAGTGGCAGGGCAAATCCTGGCTTCCACCATGGCTAGGCACAGAACGAAGCATGGGCCTCACCCTGCTGCTCCCCTCTGCCAACAGTGGTAACTGACACCAGGCCCACAGTCATTCTTACTTTAAGGTAAATTAAATTATGATGTACAACACTGAAGATAATAAGAAGACTGAAACATAATGTGTTTTTATATCTTAAGAAATTACAAGAAAAGTGGACTTTAAAAACACCAGAGATTCAGAAGGTAAACAGCAGTGGGATTTCGCTATGTAACCTGATAAGTGCAGTGACCACCCCTGCAAAAGCCATAGCAGCTGTCAAATCAGGTACGTGCTTTGTCTTCATGGACAAACTGTAAGAATTGTGTCTAATTTTAATTAAAGCAATAATCACCTCAGAATATATCAAGTTAAAGAGACAAGAGAGATGGCATCTTATCAGCACATTAAAATTCTGTCATTGGGGCTGGAGAGATGGCTTAGTGGTTAAGCACTTGCCTATGAAGCCTAAGGACCCTGGTTTGAGGCTCGATTCTCCAGGACCCACCTTAGCCAGATGCACAAGGGGGCACACGCGTCTGGAGTTCGTTTGCAGTGGCTGGAAGCCCTGGCGAGCCCATTCTCTCTCTCTCTCTCTGCCTCTTTCTCTGTCACTCTGAAATAAATAAAATAATAAGAAAAATAAAATAAAATAAAATACTGTCATTGGAAAAAAGTAGCTATACTCACCCAGTTTTAATCCCTTTCTGTGTTTTATTCTATAAAATACCATTAATAAAGTGTATACAAATTAATACTTAAGATTATGCACATAATAGGTAAGAGGACAGGTCAACTTCTAGATTGTTTCCTTCTTTAATTAAATGGGGAGATTAAAATTCTGCTTGAACTAATTCTAGTCTTGTTGTATGACTTAGTAAAAGAATTTAATGTAGTCTCCTGGAAAAGAAGTGAGGGAAGGAAATGGGTTCTTTGAAGTGACGACTCCTTATTTGATTCCCATTTACTGTATTCTGTACACTGTTTAATTCTACAGCCTTTCAGCCAGCAGATCCATACCACTGTCTCAGCCATGCTGAGCTGCTCCTCTTAGCCAAAAGAGACAGTTGTATATACACGTGGATTCTAAAGTGACTTAAATGGGAATACAGTTTTTAGTCAAAGCACCCCCTATCAAGATTTTTGTAAGTCAAAGAATGGGCAGAAGGCATATATTATAACTCTATTCTGAGTGTCCTTTGCTTTGAGCCAGTCTGACCAAACCTCCGGCTGTCCCCATTGTGACACTCATGTTCCAGTTGCGCCTTTCTCAACCAACCATTTGTGCCACTCTGTGAATCCTCCCTTTTCAAGGAATAAACATAGTGTGTGTGTGTGTGTGTATGTGTGTATCTATATCTATGTCTATATATATGCTGTGATGATCTCCACTTTCTCTCCCAATCGAATTGACTGAGATGTCAAGTTGATTCTTTTTGAGGAGGGGAATTCTGTTGTCTCTTACTTATCCTGGTTCCTTCTGTCTCCTTTATATTTGCAGTAAATACTAAATGTTTGTTTTGTTTGCTTGACCTTTGGGAGCTACGGCTACAGGATGTAGTTTTTTGTCTGTTTTTGAGACAGGTTCTCACTCTAGGCCAGGCTGACCTGACACTTACTCTGCAATCCAGAACTCACAATGATCCTCCTACCTCGGATTTCAAGTGCTGAGATTAAAGACATGAACCACTGTGCCTAGCTATGGGATATTTTCATTACCATCTGAAATGCCATTGTACATTTTTTTTTATTTTCAAATTTATTAATCTATTTACAAGCATAGTGAGAAGACAGACAGACAGAGAGAATACGTGTGCCAGGGCTTCTAGCTGCTGCAAGTGAACTCCAGACACATGCACCACTTTATACATCTGGCTCTATGTGGGAATCAAATTTACTTTGCAAGCAAGTGCTTTAACTGCTGAGCCATCTCTCCAGACCCAATATTTTTAAGAGACAAAGGAAGATTCAGTTGTTTTTTATTTATTTAATTTATTTATTAGAGGGAGAGAGAGAGAGAATGGGCGTGCCACTGCAATCAAACTCCAGCTGCATGCACCACACCATGTGCCTCTGCTTACGTGGGACCTGGAGAGTCAATGGAACCTGGGTCCTTAGGCTTTGCGGGCAAGTGCCTTAACCGCTAAGCCATCTTTCCAGCCCAAGATTCAGATGTTTCAATGTTTCTGTTGTCTGTGATTACATGAGAAGTGTCATAAAGTTTAGGTAAATGGCCAATAGAAAAAGCCTGATTTTCTACTGTTGAGATTATGAAAAGATATTAATGCTGTGTTCTAATAACAATAAAAGAGAAATGACGGTCATGACTCACTGACTAGTTTCTGGTAGCCAGGCAGAGGTGAACTGTCTAGTTCCCACAGTGCTTGTACACATTCACATCGTGATTCCTGTCAGTGGGCTCATTACTCCATCCACTCACATGGCTTTCTCTGTCTTGTTTTGTTTTTTGTGCCATGTGTATATCTGTGTGTGGTGTATGTGTGTATAATATGTACATAGGCATGTTGGCACACGTGTGTGTGGGTGTGCATGCATGTGTGTGCATGCGTATATGGAGACAAGAGATCTCTATCAAGGAGTCTTCCTCAGTTGCTCTCTCCCTTATTCTTTGAGACGGGGTCTCTTCCTGAACCTGGAATCACCAGTTTAGCTAGACTAGCTAGCCAGTAAAATACAGCCTCTGTCTCCACTTCTCCGCATTGGGATTAGAGGCTCACTGCCCACGCCTGGCATTTTGTGTGGGTGCTGAGGGTCTGAACTTGGTCCTCATACTTGCACAAGCACTTTACCTGTGGAGCCATCTCCCCAGATGCTCTGCTTTCATTGAGCCTCTGATGACTGCCCACCAGGCAGGTTCAGTCCCCAGGTGAGGGCAGGCAGTCTTCCATCAATCACTTAAGCATCATTCAGCGCACTTGCATACTGAGTTCCTCTGAAAGGTCAGTAAGTTTGTCATTGATAGCTGTAACAATAAAACAGCTTTCTCACAATATTTGTGATGTAACTATTCACTGATGTATACACTAGAAATTAACTGGCGCTCTAGTAAGAACGTTGAGCTTTTGCATATTGTCACATGTATTCTCTATACATGTGTTGGACCACACATTCACAGCCAGGCTGGGATGTATGTAACTCATGCCATCCAGACTGGACATGCCTGCCTGGAGCTTGAGACGGCCATGCCATTACTTTAAGAAGAAATGCCTATCTCAAAAATAAATTAATAAATAAGAGACTTTAGCTGGGCATGGTGGCACATGCCTTTAATCCCAGAACTTGGGAGGCAGAGATAGGAGGAAATTCAAGGCCAGCCTGGGACTACTTAGTGAATTCTAGGATAGTCTGAGCTAAAGCAAGACCTTACCTCTAAAAAAGACAGGAAGGAAGGGAAAGAAAGAAAGAAAGAGAGAGAGAGAGAGAAAGAGAGAGAGAGAGAGAGAGAGAGAGAGAGAGAGAGAGGGAGAGAAAGAAAGAAAGAACGAAAGAAAGAAAGAAAGAAAGAAAGAAAGAAAGAAAGAAAGGAGACTGATGTGCTGGAGAGATGGCTCAGGGGTTAAGGCATTTGTCTGCAAAGCCAAAGGACCAGAGTTCAGTTCCCCAGTACCCACATAAAGCCACATGCACAAGATGACACATGTGTTTGGAGTTCATTTGCAGTGGCTGGAGGCCCTTGCATGCCCATTCTTTCTCTCTACCTCTTTCTCTCAAATAAATAAATAAATAAAATATTTTTGAAAAAAAGAGAAGTGATTGTGTTTTAAGTGATTATTGGGTGAGGTTTTATTTGGTGCTGTTTTCTGTTCACATGTAGAAATACTAAGGCCAAGTGCTTCATTGTGTTGTATATTTTTCAGGTGGAGCAATAGTAAATGGTGAAGGCACTGAAACAGAGGCTCAGGAGTTTTTGGCAAATAAAGGTGAATACTAATCTTAAGTGGATACTGATAATGTAACTTGGTGTGTTTTTGAGAGAAAATCCTTTCAGAGAGTGGGAAGGAGTTATATTGAAATTGTAAGCTTGGATGAAGGGCTGGAGAAATGCCTTATTGGCTAAGGTATTTGCCTGCAAAGCTTAAGCACCCAGGTTCCATTCCCCAGGACCCATGTAAGCCAGATACACAAGGTGGCACATGCATCTGGAGTTGGTTTGTAGTGGCTAGAGGCCCTGGCATACACATTCTCTCCCCCCCCCACCTGCCTCTCTCTCTCTCTCTTTCTCTCTCTCAATATTCTAAAAAGTTTGTGGTTATCATAGCAGGCTTAATAATAGAGACAAGCTGGGCGTGGTGGTGCACGCCTTTAATCCCAGCACTTGGGAGGCAAAGGTAGGAGGATCGCCATAAGTTCGATGCCACCCTGGGACTACAGAGTGAATTCCAGGTCAGCTTGGGCTAGAGTGAGACCCTACCTCAAAAAACCAAAATAAATAAATAAATAAATAATAGAGACAAAGTAGAACGTAATATCTTGTAAAACAAACTTAATCTTATACCTCTTCTCTAAATACCCTCCACCTATGTCAATATAATTTTCTTTCTACCCATAGGTTTAACATCCATCAAGAAGGACATGAGTGACCTAAGCCACAGTTATGAAGATCTTGGCCTCATACTCAAAGATAAAATTGCTGAACTGAACACTAAGCTCTCCAAACTGCAAAAGGCTCAGGAAGAGTCCAGCTCAGTGATGCAGTGGTTAGAGAAAATGAACCAAACTGCAACCAAATGGCACCAGACACCAGCTCCTACAGACACTGACGCCGTGAAGACCCAAGTAGAGCAGAACAAGGTAGATGCTGCGGGTGCACTCAGGGAAGGCGTGAACGAGAGTGGCTGGCATTCAGGAGCAAGCCTTTGGGGGCCAGGCACTCAGTTCTGTTTTTGGCACCCTCCTTCAAATAGTTTCAGACGTTGGTTAATGTTTCTTTCTGTAGATGAATGTCTTAGTCACATTTTTATACTATGACATCATAAAAATAAGACAATGGTTGGGTTTAAGAAACTTTCTCCACTTTTAAATCTGCTTGTATTTGAAACACTAACCATTCTACTGTTAGAAAAGATTTTAAGGGCTTAGTGTATTAAGGGTCTATTTTTTTTATATAAAATAGAGAAACTATGTTTTTCTTTTCTGGTGTTTCAGGGTAGACTAGAGTGAGACCCTACTTTGAAAAAAAATAGAGAGAGAGAAGCTAATTCCATTCTTTTCTTTAATGAGCAGTACTTTTGGAGCTGTCAAAATTGAGAAAATGGTTTTCCATGGTGGCATTGATAATGTAAAAATAAAATCTTGAGCCGGGCGTGGTGGCACACGCCTTTCATCCCAGCACTCGGGAGGCAGAGGTAGAAGGATCGCTGAGAGTTCGAGGCCACCCTGAGACTACATAGTGAATTCCAGGTCAGCCTGGACCAGAGTGAGACCCTACCTCGAGAAATAAAAACAAAACAAAACAAAAATCTTATAGAAATTACCAATCTTTATTTGAAGTATATAGCAGGTTGTCCAAAAACATGTGTTTATTCCCCAGTATAGTCTTGAACTTTGGCAGCCTTTATCAAGGCTGAATTTCTTCTTGGTTATAATCTTACTGATGCCACCTTGCATTTTGGAACGTATGGAATTCGCCTTCAGTAGTGGAGATGGGGTCGGTACCTTCCTGTACTTTCTTCGTGGTGGTGGCCTCCTCAGGTTCCTGCATCCCACACTGAAGATTCTCAAAGAAGAGGAGACTCATGGGAGGCAGAGTCCAGGCCCTCTGCCATCTTAGCATCTAACAGTAGACTTTCTCTCTCCTTTTTCTGTCATCCTAAGAGAAAAAAATATAATTCCAACATAATTGAGTTTTTTGTCTTTTTTGTTGACCTGCTTTAATGTTTTTGCTTTATTTTTTTTCCCTTGCTAGTCATTTGAGGCAGAACTGAAGCAGAATGTAAACAAAGTGCAGGACTTGAAGGACAAGCTGGCTGAGCTGCTGGAGGAGAACCCCAGCACCCCTGATGCCCCCCGATGGAGACGCATGTTGGCAGAAATAGGTAGGTTTCATTACTTACACCAAATCCATGAACACTCACTTAGTTTTCAACATTACCATAATGTTTTTCAGAAAACAACTGATAGTCTCATTTGTTTGAGAATTTCTTTGATATTCCAGAATGTAGTTTTTGCATATTTTAAACTGTCATTTTAAAGTTCGTTGTTCTGAGACTTGTCATGCGACTTGTGAAAAAAATGAACATTTGTTAGTAAAATGCTATGCATTGAGTAATATCATCTGCTTGAGTGAGTGTTTGCCTTTTTATTTAGTTTTATACTTTTATTATTTTTATACTTTTTATTATATGTTTAAAAATATTCCTTTAGTCCATTTTTTTTTAAGATACTCTCACTTCTCCTTCATGAGGTTATGTCTGGAACTCCTCCAGCCCCATACTCTTTTGTTCTTTTCTTCCTCAACAAGTGTTGAGTGAGAAAAGTAACTCATCACCAAAGAGTAATGTTTTCATTCTCTCCCTCCCTGTCCTCCTCACCCTGTCCCTGTATCAATTGCTCCTCAAAGGTACAGAATTTTCTTCATAAGTCTTCTGTACATTCAGTATGTGGGTATGTGGCAAAGATAGTAATTGGTCCTACTTTATAGCACTGTTTGAATAGTTCAATGTGTATGTGTACTAAGAGCTAAGTAAGTACTAGGTAAGTACGTACTGGCAATCGTTGCCAATGCCTTTTTCAGTTGTTCTATTATATTTATCTAAATATTAACCTTTCTTTACTGTTACTTATGTTGTGATAAGCTGAGAAGTGGATAAGTGTTCTTAATGTTCAAGGGTAGTTCTAATCCAACTCCCAGTGTTTCTTTTGTATTGCATTTTCCCTTAACTTAATGATTCTCCTGAGATGTCAGAGTAACTTCAGCAATGTACCATCAGAGCATTTTAGAATAGGTTAAGAAGTGAGGAATGTGTATTTTATAAAAGCTTCCTGATGCTTTGATACTTCTCCACCTTAACTATTTTGATTGCATTGTTATCATATTGCATTTGACTATAGAATATGTCTCACAGAATAATAACATTAGAGAAGGACTCCAGTTTTGTGTTCTGTTGAAGTTAGCCTTTCAATATATTATGCTAAATGACAAAAAAAAGTCCCAAATCATCCAACCACATTGACTGGTTAATGTTTATGGAGCAGTGAAAAGGTACAAGGTATAATGTCTAACCCTTTACCTCAGAGAGCATGTCCTGTGGAGGACTAGGGAAGCAGGTTGAGTTCTGAGAGAAGAAAGGGCTTCTTGGCACATGTAAAGTCCACCGCCGTCCAGAATGGGGAAATGTAGGGCTAGAAGATGCAGAGAGAAGGTGGAGCATCTCAGGCAGGAGATCTACATGAGCAAGAACATGTTTGAGAACAGTTAAGATGATTGGGGATTTGAGGGTTTCTGTCAGTACACACCCTCAAGATGAGTGGACTGCAGCCAGACTGTGCCTGAGAGGTCCTTTTTTCCAGGCAGAAGTTCTCAGAGTCTATCATCTAGAGGGTGAGAAGTTAATTTGAGAAGTGATGTGGCATGTTTAAAATATTTTGAAGGGAAATTACTTTAGAATCAAGTGGCTTAAAGCTGAGAAACACTACCAGCAGGGATATGAGTTAGTGTGGTAGGCTAGATCCACTCAGATCTGCAGCAGGTACACGAGTTAGTGTGGTGGGATAGATTCACTGAGATTTGCTGCAGGGATATGACTTACTGTGGTAGGCTAAATCCACTCAGATCTGCTTCAGGGATATGAGTTACTGTGGTGGGCTAGCTCTACTCAGATCTGCAGCAGGAATACGACTGAGTGTGGTGGGTTATATCCACCCAGATCATTTTAAATATATCATTATAGTCTCCATTACTCATATTAAATGGATAAAAAACAAATAACAATTTTATCCTTCCCTTTTTAGATTCTAAGTGGCAAGAACTCAACCAATTAACAGTTGATAGACAACAAAAGCTGGAAGAATCCTCCAATAATCTAACCCAATTCCAGACTGTCGAGGCCCAGTTAAAACAGTGGCTCATGGAGAAAGAACTAATGGTCAGTGTTCTCGGTCCCTTGTCCATTGACCCAAATATGCTGAGCACACAGAGGCAGCAGGTACAGGTGAGTGTCACTTAAGCATCCGGCTTAGGCACAGCACCTTGACTTAGCAAGACAAATACCTTCATTATGAACACATCACTGTGGACAGTATGTGCCTGACTTCTTTGGAGTGTATTTGTTATTTTTTTAATGGTGTATCTAAGATACCCTCTGAGATTAATGGGAATCCCTTACAACTATGGGTTTTAGAGAGCTGCAGCTATGAGGCACCCACAGTCCTCTACTTGAGACTGTGTGTGAGACATGTCCTCTGGCTCCTTTAATTATACTTTGTGACAGGCATTCTGTGACCATCAACTTGGTAGGATTTAGAAACACCATGGAAGCAAATCTCTGGCACTGTCTATGAGAGCTTTTCTAGATTAAGTTAATTGAGGTGGGAGGACCCGCCCTAACAGTGGGCAGCCCCATGGCATGGGCTGGAGTTGTGGATTACACAAAAAGGAGAGAGCTGGCTGAGCAACAGCATTCATTGCTCTCTGCTTCCTCACTGTGGGCTGAATGTGACCAGCTGCCTCAAGCTCCTGCTGCCATTCTTTCCGTGACATGGTGGGGCTATAGCATCAACCTCTGAGCCAAAATAAATGTTTCATCCCTTAAATTGCCTCAGGTCAGGTATTTGGTCACAGCAATAAGAAAATAGCTAATACACTGTGGTTGTGCAGACCTGTTAAAAAGGGCTTCCCTGAAATGTTAATGTGGTGGTGTCAACAATATTTTTTGAGAACCAAGTCTATACTTACTGTATTTTGTTCATTTTTATTGAAACTTGTAAAACTCATGCAGTACAGATCTGATAGGGGGACAGAATAAGAGGAAAGTAAACAATGAAGGAATCAGGGAAGGGACCTTAAACCCTAGTACATTAGATGAGTCTTAACAAAACAGAAAAACCCACAATGGGGAAAAATCCATATGACTTAAGTCAGACATCATAGCAGAAGTTCTCTTGTGTTCAAGTATGAACAGAGACCTCAGAGTGGGGAGGAGATCCTCCCTGCCGAGATGTGTTAAGTCTCAGTAGTTTAGAGTTCCATGTTCTAATTCATATCTGTTCATCATCTAAAGAGCATGAAAACAAAAGATAAAAAATGAATAATCCGGGGAGAAATATGTGTCTTCAGTCTTAGAAGTCTCTCTGAGATCTATAGATAAATGTAATATAGATAAAAATTAAAAAATAACATATGCTGCTAGACATTCTATACTTATTCATAATGAGAGACATATTGAGCCTGTGGATTCTGAACATGACTTCCTGGATAAACTTTTATTAGAAAGATTGCAAATGTTAATAATAAATCTTAGGTTAAAAAGAACCTTTTGTAAGACAATGCCATTTGGTGGTAATATATTCTAACCACACTGTGCTTCTTCCTCGATGTAGAATGCTGTGGGATAACAGGCCCCAGGCAGTAAAGCACAAGGGGGACAAGAGGAAATGGTGCTAATGTGATGTGCACATCAGTGCTGTGGTTTCCTGCATATGTGAAAATTTCTGCTTGAACTATGGTTCATTTTGCCAGAATACTACTTGTGATACTTTTCTTCTGCTTCTTTAAAAAAAAAAGAAAAACATTTAGAGAGAGAATTGGTGTGCCAGGTCCTCCAGCCACTGTAATTTAACTTGAGACGTGTGTGCTGACTTGTGCACATATGCAACCTTGTACATGCCTCACTGTGCGACTGGCTTATGTGGGATGTATGGAGTAGAACGTTGGTCTTTAGGCTTGGCAGGCAAGCGCCTTAATTGCTAAGCCATCTCTACAGCCCCTCTTCTTCTTTTTTGAAATATATTATTTTGACTAGCTGCTATCTGTGAAGCACTGTGGCTCTTTGGATTAGTGTACAATAATTACACTGCCATTAAAAAAATTAAGAGAGCATTTCCTAAAACAAAACTCAGAATAAACCCTAGAGAAATAAGTACCATTTTTGTCTTTTTGGTTCTTGAAGTTACATTTTGAATAACCAGCTACACAATAGTTTATTTGCCCTGGTTACCCTAGATTCTGCTGCAGGAGTTCGATACTCGGAAACCTCAGTGTGAACAGCTAACGACAGCTGGTCAGAGCATTCTGAGCAGACCCAGAGAAGACCCTTCCCTACATGGGCTTGTGAACGAGCAACTTGCAGCTGTGACTCAGAAATGGGACAGCCTCACTGGACAACTGCGGGGCAGATGTGACCGGATTGACCAGGCCATTGTCAAGAGCACGCAGTACCAACGCGTGCTGGGAAGCCTCTCCAGCGTGTTGCGGGAGCTGGACGACCAGCTCAACAGCAGCCTGGCCGTGAGCGCACTCCCGGATGCTATGGACCAGCAGCTGGAAACGGCTCAGAAACTGAAACAGCAAATAGAGCAGGAGACAAAGCAGATCAAAGTGGCCCAGGCACTCTGCGAGGACCTGTCAGCGCTGGTCAAAGAGGAGTACTTGAAAGCAGAACTGAGTAGACAACTGGAGGGCATCTCGAAGTCGTTTAAGGATATTGAACAAAAAGCAGGTTTGCCAGTCTTCTCTGTTCACGTGTTCCCTACTCAGAAATGGTTTTTGTAGATTGCTAGTTCCAAGCTGTCGCAAATAATTCAGAACCCTAAGGAGATGCAGCTTTGGGTACATGGGGAAGGGGATACGAGTGAACATAAGGACACAAGGTCCAGTGTTTGTGTGCACACACACAATCAGGCAGTCTGCACAGATCAGAAAGATATGCTTCGTTGGCACACAATCCACTTAATAAAAACCCATTAAACTCTGGATATTTCAAATTGGTTTGTAAAACGTGTAAACATGTTTGCTATGTGACATTGACTTCTGATTTAAAGAATAAAAGTAGATGCATACTTAGGAAAAGGCTTTGTGAGGGACTGGCTCAGGTGCTTGCTGCTTGATTCACCTTAGGTTTGAGTCCCTAACACCCACGTGAACGGCTAGGTGTGGCCACACTTTTGCAACTCAAGTCCTGCCAGGGTTAGAAACCAAAGACTTTCTGGGGGTTGTGAAAACGGCAGGCTCCGGTTCAGAGTGAGATTCTGTCTCAGGGAAATGCACAGACGAGCAGTAGAGGGCACCCAACATTTTCCTCAGGCCTCTGTACACTTGTGCACATGACATGCACATCTGCACACACATGTGCATATGCCACAGACACTCCACATAGTACACATGTACACACATGTATGTACATACATGTACTATTACTTTATATGATACTACCACAGAAAACTTTTCTGTGTGGATTTCTGTCATGCTCATTTTCCTCACTTACCTTTGGAGCAATACCTCTGTGACAGAGCTGTGGGTACTTGTTAGAGGCAGTACACTGAGTCATTGCAATCCAGAGAGGAGGGTCTCGTCAAGGAGGTACATGTTTCACTACTTTGTCCTGCTGGAAAAGTAGCACTAATTTCCAAGCCTAATCTATAGATTTTTTTTTTTTTTTTTGAGGTAGGGTGTCATTCTAGCCAAGGCTGACCTGGAATTCACTATGTAATCTCAGGGTGGCCTGGAACTCACGGCGATCCTCCTACCTCTGCCTCTCGAGTGCTGGAACTAAAGGTGGGCGCCACCACGCCCGGCTTTTTGCTTATTTTTGTTTATTTATTTGAGAGCGACAGACAGAGAGAGAGAGAAAGAGGGAGAGAGAGAGAGAGAGAGAATGGGCATGCCAGGGCCTCCAGCCATTGCAAACAAACTCCAGATGCATGCGCCCCCTTGTGCATCTGGCTTACGTGGGTCTGGGGAATGAGCCTTGAACTAGGGTCCTTAGGCTTCACAGGCAAGCGCTTAACCACTAAGCCATCTCTCCAGCCCCTAATCTATATATTTTTTAATTGATTCAATTTGATTATCAATTATTGCAACCACTTCAGAATTACTTTCTTAAAGAATACTTTTATTTATTTGTAAGCAGAAAGAGGTAGAAGAGAGCCAGTCAGAGAGAATAGGCACCCCAGGGCCTTCTTGATGGAGAGAACAGCCTAGGGCAGCGCATGGACCCCATGGCTGGTACTCCTGCTGTCCTCTCAGAACTGGAAGAAACTGGGAAAAGAGGTGAACCTTATGACATGAAGAAGCCATAGAAATGTGGTTCTGATAGGACCGAGAACTCTTCAGATGTCTCTTGCCATCCTGGCATGGAGAAGGCACCAGTAGAGCAGGCCCTGTAGAGTGTTCCCATATTACCCTCCTGTCTTGATTGCCTTTTTCTTAAAATCCTACTTGCCTCTTATCTTTCTTCCTCCTGCCAGTAACTCAAGTTCACTTACAGCTCTTTAGCCAGTGCTAGAAGTCTTTTCCTTTAGATAGCTGTGTGCCATCTTCTGGAGATTTTTCAGTGGCCTTTTATGAATCACCTTAAAATTTGTATGTGGAATAACGTGTTTGTGATTTCACTTGCAGAGAGCCACGTTCAGCACCTCCAGTCAGCCCGTGCAAGCTCTCATCAGTTTCAGCAAATGTCTAGAAGTTTCCAGGAGTGGCTAGATACAAAGAAAGAAGAACAAAAGAACTCTCCCCCAATATCAGCCAAACTTGATATCTTAGAATCACTAATTAAAGCTCAGAATGATTTTAGCAAACTTCTGACTTCACAGTCTAATATATATGAAAAAACCATGGCAGAAGGGGAAAATCTGTTACTGAAAACACAAGGGTCTGAGAAAGCGGCCTTACAGTCACAGCTTAACACAATGAAAACCAACTGGGATGGATTTAAGAAGCAGGTGAAAGAAAGAGAAGACAAGTTAAAAAATTCATTGGAAAAGGCCCTCAAATATAAAGAACAGGTGACAAGTCTCCAGCCATGGGTAGACAAATGTCAGCACAGCCTGAGTGAAGTGAGGTTTTGCTTGGATCCTGCTGAAACAGAGAATTCCATCTCCAAGTTACAGTCTCTGCAGAAGGAGATGGACCAGCATTTTGGCATGGTAGAGTTACTCAACAACACAGCCAACAGCTTGCTCAGTGTCTGCGAGGTGGATAAAGAGGTGGTTACAGAGGAGAATAAGTCACTGATGCAGAAGGTAGATATGGTCACAGAGCAGCTTCACAGGAAGAAATCCTCTCTAGAGAACATGGCCCAGAAGTTTAAAGAATTTCAGGAAGTTTCCAAAGAAGCTGAAAGGCAGCTTCAGAGTGCAAAGGAACAGCTGGATACCCATGATGCCCTGGGACCCCAGGCCCACAGTAGCAAGTATCTGACCATGTTGCAGACTCAGCAAAAATCACTGCAGACCTTGAAGCATCAGGTAGATTTAGCCCAAAAGCTTGCACAGGACCTCGTGGCGGAAGGCTCAGACTCAGCAGGAGCCTCTGACATTTTATTAAAAGCAGAGAACTTAGTTCAAGAGCAAAGTGCATTAAGTCAGCAAGTTGAGGAAAAGTGTTCATTCTTAGAAACCAAGCTTCAGGGCATCGGACACTTCCAGAATACCATCAGAGAAATGTTTTCTCAGTTTTCAGAGTTTGATGATGAGCTAGATAGCATGGCTCCAGTGGGGAGAGATGTAGAAACGTTGCAAAAGCAAAAGGAGTCTATAAAAACCTTTCTGAAGAATCTAGAAGCCCTCATAGCAAGTAACGACAATGCCAATAAAACCTGCAAGATGATGCTGGCCACAGAAGAAACCTCTCCTGACCTTGTTGGAATCAGGAGGGACTTGGAGGCTTTGAGTAAACAGTGTAACAAGTTACTGGACCGAGCACGGGCAAGATCAGAGCAGGTGGAAAGCACCACAGAGCGGCTGGAAGAGTTCTACAGTAGATTTGAAGACTTCTCTGCTCTGCTGCGGCAGGCTGAGGAACACGAAGAGTCACAAGGTCCCGTGGGGATGGAAACAGAAACCATCAATCAGCAGCTTGATGTATTTAAGGTAGGGAATTCTTCATTTTTAGTTCCTTTTGCGTTTAGGGTTGGGGAGGTGGCTCTCTGGGTAAGAGCTTGCTGTTGAAGACACCCAGTGTCCTCCTCTGGCCACCTCATGTGTATGCATGGGACACATGCATGTGCATTGGCATAGATGTACATACACCACACACCACCACAACCTACACAAATCAAGAAAAAAATAAGAAGGATCTTGTTGATACAGAAAGTCTATTGCTTATTTTATAGAATGGTTGGCAGATAGTCTTTGAGCCTGGATGAGTGAGTATCTATGGGGTAATACTCAGGCGTATGAGACACTTTCACACTGACTGGGGAGTGGGCCTCATAGGATAAGGGCTAAGATGCTATCACAAAGTCAAATGAATACTTGAAGAAGTTCCATACTAGCCTGAAACTGACCTTACAGAGTTTCTGATGTCATTTATAGCTGACATCTGCAGTGACCGGAGCTGTGTTTGGAGCTGGCGTTGCAGCAGTTTGTCTCCTAGCATTTTCTTTCATGGTGAATTAGAGTCTTTTCCTGCTCTTGCCTTCTTGGAGTCTTCTCATCCTTCTTAATTTAATTACTTCTGCAAATGTTTTCTTCTAAAAGTTCGTCTTTTTAAAGTCAGTGTGACATTTTATATTAGGATCCTGGCTTTATAAAACAGAAGTCCTAGACTCATGCCCATGGGACTAGAAGTAAATTATTATTGATTTATTATATAAACTCCAAGTCATGGCTGCTGCTTGATGGCTTCAGTGGTACTTAATGAATGGAACATTAGATTAAAATGGTGGCCCAGATGCAGTATCTTTGGATTTGACCCTATTTATGACAGTGAGAGCTGAAGTCACATCACAGAAACAAGAAAAGCCAGGTTCATTCCAGGACACAGAGGGTCCTGATCAGGCATTTGCTGTGTGGGAATAGGTAAACTTTTCAGATTATCAAGAGTCCTGCTCTTTTCACGAGGTGTGTTTTACTTCTGGTAAAGACTGGTGAAGCTGTATTGCACATTATTACAGAGAGAATAAACCAAGACCAGAGAAAAAGAGGATGTGAAAAACTACCAGCTGTGCTGTCAGTGGCAGAGCATGCGTGATCCTGGGTTCAGTCCCTAGCAGCAAAAACAACGCAACACAAAACACCAGCTACCCATGAAAAATGAATATAAGTCAGTGGACTTTCAAAATCTGTGCTGTTGTATGTGACATCCGATTCCTTTGCTTATCTTTAGTGACACTGTTTAAGTGACTGAGTTTTGAAAGCTACCTTATTATTACTTATTGCTGCTTCTTAAATGCCTTGGAAGCATTGTTTCTTCAAAGCTTATAAATCTCTAATTCCTTATTTGGACCTTGACAGTTAAAAGTGAAGGAAATTACTTTACCTCTTGTCTTAGTTCCTTTCTTACAATGTCAAATTTTCCTGCTTCTGATTTCCTAGGAGAAAATGCCCTGTTAGGGAAACATATACCTGCCACAAGTGCTGCTTCCCAGACAGAGCACAGGCGTCTACCTTCCTCATCCAGAAAACTCTGGAACTTTCTGTAGAAACTTGAAAAAACTTTGAATCACTAGTGACAATAATGAAGTAGTCTTTTTGCTAATGAATTTGCCCATGTTCAGTGCTTTTATGAGACATCTTGATTTCTCTATGGTTTCCATGAATTTGTGTTGAGAAAAGTGTAGGTCTTATTTCTCTTTTTGGTATTAGTCAACTGTCAAAACATGTGCAAGAAGTGAAGTACTTTGCATCAAGTGAAAAGCCAGTTATAATTTCTGAAAATAAAACAGAACAGCAGTGAAGAACTGGCCTATTTTCATTATAGGCTTTCAAATATAAGCCAGCCTGACAATAATCCACCAAGTAGCTTTAGTTTAACCCAATGTCATGAGTCAACATGAGTCCTATAACAGTATTTCTTTATACAGAGTAAATTGCCTTCAGAGCAGGACTGAGACTTAACCTCATTACTTACTAAGGGAAATCTACTGAGTAATTATTTACTAATTATTTAAGCTGTAATGAAAGATTTCTTTACTTTGATTTTTTTTCCCAAAATTTTACTTAAGATATAGTTGCTAATATTGACCTTAGGTTTCTTTGAAAAGACAGAATTCATTAATGCTTAAGGTATCAGTGCAACCATAATGATTCAAAACAAGTTATTCGAAACCAAATGTCCTGATTAAATGTCATTGAAAATATTCTGAAATTTTGAAAATAGAGTGGCGCTACTGTACTCACCTTCCACTTTTCGATCTATTTTGATTGTATAAGCTCTGTGCCTTCACGTTTTCTGGTGACCAATCTCACTGCACTAATGCAATGCTCAAAACATAAGGTGTTTTATGTACTGTTGGGACTTCATTTTCCTACCACACTTTTATATTACTACAACTAAATTCTGTGCACATTCTCATGAACTGGGAACTGCATGGCATTTAAATTCTGTATGCCTCTAAGGCAGAGGAAAGCAAATGCATGTGGCTTCCTTCTGCCCCTGAGTCCTGTTTGTCAACCTCTAACTCTAGATTATCTTTAAATCAAGGACGTGTTAAATATAATCGACACTTGTACATTTGTATTTATCAAACACAAATGTCCTGACTGCTAGTGTATGTAGCGATGTCCTAGTGATTCCTGTCATGCAGTACACAGCCAATCAGGTCTTATGGTCATCATAGTGTCATTATTGAAATGATTTGATTTCAGTAAAGATGGAAGAAAATAGTTCCGAGGAGAGAGATTATGAACATGGTTGCATCAGGGCTTCTTGTCATTGCAACCAAACTCCAGACACATGTGTGCCACTTTGTGCATCTGGGTACTGGAGAATTGAACCTGGGCCAACAGACTCAGCCCTTTAACAGCTGAGCATCTCCCCAGCCTGAGACTAGACATTTTAATGAATATACGTAGTCACAGCCTGGCTAAATCTGGTTCCCGCCTTCCATCTATGTAAGCCATTAATAAAAAGAACAAAAGCACAACAAAAAGAAGAGGAAAGGAAAGAAAGATGGAGAAAAGTAAACCTTAGACCCAGCTTCCTATTTATTTCTGGCCATAATTGCTGTCCCAATTCTACTTCATTTTGTCCTCACAAAGATCTCTGGTACAAGTGGATCTGAACTGACAATTTCTTTCTATTTTCAAAATGGAAATGGCATTACATAGCAGAGGAATTTTAAGCCAAGCTGAAACTAGAGACATAATCCAGACTACAAGTGTCACTATGCTGTAATAACTTTCCTCTGATTCAAATGAAGGTATTGTCCAACCCAGACATCATTATTTGAATACTGGATAACTACAATTCAAGCATCATGAGTCCAGGGGAGCCAGGAAGTTTGAGCAAGTTTCTTATCAAGATATTTATTAAATGATCTCAGAACAGCCACTATGTTGTCACTATAGTTTAAATATAAAATTAAACTATCCAAAAATGTGTTAATAGTGGACTTTAAGCATATTCATACAGTTAGCAAGAGGCTGAAGACAAATTGTTCTCCATTTTTGTTAAGAATGGGGAAATTAGATACAGATGTTTCGAAACTCTCTCCAAGGAGGTTTTTGATAGGGAAGATTTCTTGGGAGATTGGATTTCTGTTAAAGATACTCTTAGCCATGATATTCTTAAATAACATGGTATTTTTAAAGGTAAAAATGTTTTCATGTTGGAAACTAACTAGATGAATGGGCTTTAATAGGAAGGTCATAATCTTTAACAAACCATATCAAAGTAGCATGTGAGATTTTAGGATGCAAGAACACTAGTTGTGGTAGAAGAGACAGAAGCCCCTCCCCTCAGGCAGTGACCATACCTGGCTGGTTTATTATGGGATATTATTAATACCTCATATTCTTAACCACCTGAACTAGGCACCACACATGGCTGCCCTCTGTTCTGTATCACACAGGAGCATACCCTGCAAATCTGGAAGAAGATGTGTCTGAAGGGAGCTTGGTGACTGGGATTTTCTACAGGCTCTTTCCGTTTCACTGCTAATGCAGTGGGCCTCTGTCCTGTCTGGCTCTCCTAATGTCTGTCGCTTCGTTTGAGGTGGAGGAATTCAAGCATGTTGTTGTGAGGGCAATTCCAGCTAGGGATTTTATAAAGGAAGACTATTTTTTCTGCTTTGTTGTTGTTTTACTTGTTTGTGTTTTTAACTGGACAAATCTGTATCAATCACCATCTTGAATTGACCAAGAGAAAAATCCCAGCTGTAGAATTTTGTGTCTTCACCAAATTCCCTTATTTCCCAAAAGTGGGAAGTGACTGAAGGTGTGCACATCTGTGAGAGAAGAAATGGAAGATGGTTTGCTTTTGAAGTGTGGAAGTGGCCATTGGTTTCTTAATAAAAAAAATTTGACTGGTAAATGTATTTAAATGTTTATCTGGCTAGATGTGGTGACAGGGGCCTGTAATCATAGTACCTGGAAGTCTGAGGCAGGATAATGAATTTGGAGCCTGTTGGACTACATAGTGAAACTCCCTCAAAAAAATTTTTATTTTTGTGGAAGTGGAGCTCAAACACCAGGCCTCATACATACTAGACAAGCACTCTACTACTGAGCTAAGTCCCAGCCTTCTAATCACTTAGTAAATAATAACATATGCTATGAAAATGCTGTGATTGTAAATGAGCAAAATGTATTTTGGGGCTATTAACAAGCTATGGTGCCCAATGAAAACATCTGGCTCATACATACATACATCTCTTCTTACACATCTGTACTTGGTCTTTGTCTGAATTTCAAGATCGCTTTTCTTCACCAGTATTTTTTAATATTTTATTTTTATTTATGAGAGAGAGAAATTGGCATGGGGGGGGGGGGAGAGAATAGGCATGCCAGGGCCTCCAGCCACTGCAAACGTCCTCTAAATGCATGTACCACCTTATGTGTGTCCTGGGCAGTCAAACCTGGGTCTTCTGACTTGCAGGCAAACACCTTAACCACTAAGCCATCTCTCCTGCCCCGTCAGTATTTTTTAAATTTAATTTATTTACGTGTGTGTGTGTGTGTGTGTGTGTGTGTACACACCACATCCTTTTACCAATGCAAACAAACACCAGAAAGACCCTTAGGGCAACCTTTGCCTCTGGCTTATGTATATGCTTGGGAATTGAACCCCCAGGCTGGCACACTTTGCAATCAAGTGCCCTTTTAACTGCTGGGCCATCATCCCAGCCTTTTGTCGTTGGTATTTTACTATGAAAAGTATTTTCAGGTTTTGCCTTTGGTTTCTCTGAAGGAAACTGCATAGTATTATTAGTGTATGTATTGGCTTTTCTTGAGAAATGACATTTTAAACTATGAGCTTTTAGACAGGTTCAGTCATATTTTCCCACATGTATTTTGTATGTGTGTGTGAATGTGCATGTGTGTGCTGCAGATATGCATAAGCTTGTGCACATATGTGGGTTTGGAGGCCCTTAGACTTTGGAAGCAAGCACCTCAACTGCTGTGCCATCTCTCCAGCCCCTCCCCCCAAGAATATTTTTAATCGCTGCCACCTAGAAGCCTCATCGAAGACTGTGAGAAAGCATAGCCCTAGCATTTTACTAACTTACAGGAATCATAGCAAGCGATCACTATAGATACTAAGGCTTGCATCAATGTAAACTTCCAAGACCAGACAATAAGTCTATTCAGTGCTTTTAAAATTGTTTCCTTTGTGCTGGAGTCTAATTCTTCTGCTTTTTTTTAAAAGATAAATTATTTTCCATTGCAGAGAATAGCAACTGCATATTCATCTTATGAATGAACTTAAAAACTTTTTAGTTGTTTATATGAAGAAGTTTATTAGTTTGGAAACTGTAGGACACTTTCTGTTTCCATTAGGTAATGTCTCCTCTGCTTCAGAAAGAACAATGGAAATTGTTGCGTCTAATAATCATTGATTGAGTGGCTGAGTTATTTATCTGGTTATAGGTAAAATTTTTAAAGGATTCAGCTTGGAGGTATAAAAGTTATTTTGGGGATAATGTTTTCCCATTTAAGTACAAGAGTTTCTCCTCACATCTTTTTCTGTAAAATCATCAGAGGACCAGCAGAACTAGCTCGCTTCCTATTGTGGGTCACACCATTGTGTTCTCGCTCATGATTGTTTTGTGAGGTTGAAGACAGACGTTTATCTTTCCCACCTGCTGCTCCACACGGTCCGGTCCCTTATTTCCGAGGAGAATGGACAGAATTTGTTCCATAAACCTTGCCATTTCTGCCACAAAAGGCTAAGATTTGGCTTGCAGCACTTTCACACAGAAATTTTATAAGGACATTTGCTCAGCAGATAAAATCAGTAGCTGTGATGGTAAATATCTAGTGTGGACTTTGCCTAGGCGACGCATTCATCTGGAGGACTGCGTGCAGATTAGTAACTGCAGATGGGGGGTCACAGTAACCCCTGACTGACAGTGTGCTGAGTGATGCTGCTGGTCGGGCTCGGGGGGGCCGAGGAGCTTAGGGGGGGGGCAGCAGGGACCTGGGCTACCCCACCCCCTCCGCCTTGGGCCGCCCGCCCGGGAGGCCTCGGGTGGGGCTGGGCCATCTCTCCTGCAGGACTGCGCTGATGTCACCCGCAGGCCTTCCCCGGGCAGCCTCTCCGCCTGGAGGTCCCTCCCACCGACACCGCTCGCCCGCCCCTGGGAAGAGGCCAGTGCGAGAGAAGAAGATGACTGCGAAGTTAGGTCACCGGCGGGGGTAGCCCGGAGAGGCCGAGCCTCCCTCGGTGGGGCCGAGGCCGCCGCGGGACCCACTGATGCCGTCCCGGGAGCGAGCGCGAGCGCACGGCCGGAGAGGATGCCCTGAGGAGCCCGAGCCCGAGCCCGAGCGCCGGGAGTGCCCGCCGGAGCGCCCGGCCCGCCGCCAGCCCGCAGCCCGGGGCCCTGGAGGAAGCTCCCGCCGCTCCCGGAGCCGCCCTTGCCCCAGGTGGAGCGGAGCCTCGGGAAGGACGATCGGATAAGGATCTTTGGGGACGCGCGCCTTGAAAGAGAAGCCGAGAGCTCTGCGTACTTTCTCTCTGTTTACTGTTGCTGGATTGGCTGCCCTGGCTGGCTGAGTTGGGGCTGCTCTGGACAGTCTGAAAGAAGCTTAATGCGAGAAGAAAAACCGCCTTTGGAATCAAAATTACTTATAGCCTTCTCCCAAATTAAAAAAAAAAAAAAGTAACTTTTTTTTTGTCAACATTATACTCCCCATCCCCACCCCCTGGAAATTTGTTCTGTGCCTTGACCTGAACTCTACCAGGCCCTTGTGTTTGTCTGTCTGAAGCAAGGTTTATTTATACAGGACATGGAGTTTTGCAAGCCATTCTCTAAGTGGATTACAGCTAACCAGAGCTCCGCTGAAATTAACGTTCAGCCTGTTAAAATGCTCCTTCAGTCGGAAATTTTAATCTGGAAATTAGACTAAAATGCGAAGTGGTCTGAGGATGGAATGTTCTGAGTGCTTGGGCAACTGTTAAGTGTGTGTTTGGGAGTGTGTGAAAGGGAGCTCTCCAGGTTGGGGAGGTAGAGACTGGAGACTTTTCTCTCAGTTCTTGATGCACTTTACTTTTTTAGACTTGTTCCAACAATCAGCCAGGTAAAAGGATACTTGTGTTCCTACTGCTGCCCTCTGTTGACCTTAAACACCTCAAGATACTGTGACTCCTTATTTGAGCGTGTCTTCCTACTGGACACTTTGCAGCACAATTCCGAAGTACTCTTTCTTTAATGGTGCCTTAACCATATTTCTTGCTTTTCATGCCAAGTGCTGCACAATTTGTTCTGACTATCTACAGAATGGGGAAGCCTCTCAGCAGACCAGACTGTTTGCGTCAGAATCCCCCGTGTGTAGGGAAGGGAGAAGAAGAAGAGGACCTAAATATCGAAGACTGTTATGTCCCACAGCGCTCAATCTATGACACAGTTAAGCTAAATGAACAGATAGACTCTGGATCCAAAGGTAGCCTGACTTCCAGGCACTTTACAGACCGGACGTTACCCTACAGTCACAGGACCCTGGACGCCAGTTCTTTGTGTTCGAATGGTGCCCTCCCCTCTCCCAGTGTGTTTGAGGTCAGAGGACGAGAGGCTAACAAGCTAGATGAGAAGGTGATCTTTGATGCACTCAAACTAAACAGCGATATTATTCGAACCACGGGGCTATCCAGAGCCAGGTCTCATGCAGAAAAGAAAGAGCATAGGCGATCCTGGAGAATGTTTGTTCCTGCCAATTTTATGGATTATGCAACCAAAAGTGAAAGTTCTTTTGTCAATTCTACTGATGTGTCAGATGCTGTGACCAAGGCCAGCAAGTGCAGGTGGGGTACCAATTCTCAGACGTCAGAGGAGGACGACTCTGGTTTATGTAGCCCTCTACCAGAGAGGGAAGAGAAACAGGGCTTTCTAAGTGGAGACCATTCACAAATTCGAAGCTTGTCTTCTAATGAAGATATTCATGTAACAGAGCAATACAGACAATTTTTATCTGTCAATTCCATTAACGAACAGAAAATCCCACTGCTTTCATGTGGCAGTGGGCACGTTGATGGCACCATCCAAATGATTTTGCACGACGTTTCTCCATTGAAGAGAGAGCAATGCGTAAGTGATCAAAGGGAGATCCTGGGGGAAACTGTGACATGCAGAATTATTTGAAAGAGTACTTAGTACAATCCATTAATTCTGCCAAGACACGGAGGAAGCATGTGGATTCCCAACCATGGAGTAAAGGAGAAGGCATTCAGACCAGGAGAGCCCCAAAACACAGCACAGTATAGGAGTATATGAGGGAGCCCCTCGGGGTTTAGCTCTCCCCCATAGACCTGGCGGAGAGTGGAATGTACTGTGGCTGTACAGGTTTTCTAGAAAATGTGACCTGGTTGACACAGCATGACTTACAAGAACCCAGCATAGCATTGGAAGGGGAAGTAGAGGCCCCACTTTCTACTCAGGAGATGGAGGTGACCCAGAAGAAGTGCTCCCCGAAATGTGTACTGTTAAGAAAGAAAATAGTGCCCAGAAAAAAAAAATAGGAGCCTGACAGGACTATCAGACACAGTCTACTGTGGGTTCCAGTCAGTTCAGGTAACTGATAGATCTTATCATTGGTTGGACAGGTTTGATCCGTACCCTGCCAGGGGTCAGTGATTGAAAGGTTCATGGGAATAACAAATTAACTTGGGGTTATTTTTGAGAAGAACGATGGCTCCCAGCAGTGTGTTGTGCAGACTGTGGGTCTTCCTGGGCACTCACAATCCCTCCACATTAACGTGGGTTAATGTTGGGGTTTGCACAAATTGTAGTTGAAAACATTGCCATTTAAGGGCAGTTATTGAGTTTATTAAGCTTCAGCAGACTTAGTCATGGTGGTACAAACACAGCATTATATTGTTGTGGTCTACTCAGTACTATATCCATCTAAAGACTGTGCTGAAAAACTGTCAGGAGCTCTGAGTGCAGTTGCTGTAGGCATCGTAGCTGCTAACTTTGCTCAAAGTGGAGGGGCTAAGACCGTGGAAGGCGCACTTGTAGTAAGTGGAGGTTGTCTGTCAGCCTGTGATCTTTTCCCACTCACGGGGAGGTCCGGCTGTTTTGGTGCTTTCACTAAACTCTCCTGGGAAATTGCCACAGAGGTCATTTTATTTTAAGGTTCTGTGTGTTTGAATGCTATGGCTTAGTTTGGGGAAAAGTTTTTCTTTGTAAGTATTTTGTTGCCACTGAGAGATAAGGAATTTAGACAACATCAGAAAAGTTATGCTCCATCTACGAAATAATCTAGTCATCTATGCCTGTGACAAGAGCCTATTAATTTTAAAGCTTAGCAAAATTATTTTCTCCAGTTATTTGTAGAAAATATTTTTTTATTGTTACCTTTAGTATTTTTTTTTATAACTTTAGAAAATAACCACAGACACACCTACACCCACTCTGACATACATCTTTGATTTAAAGCCAGGATCAGGGGTTGAGGCAGTTTGCTGGATTTTTTTTTTATTAGTGGGGTTTTGTTTTGTTTGTTTGTTTGTTTTTTATCCAGAAAACTAAGAGAATGAATAAGCTTTCCCCTGAAACATTATAGAAATACAAGTTCCTGCAGTTAGGAATGTAGCATATTTTTCTAGGTGTTACTTTTTTTTTTTTTTTTAATCTAGTTAAACACTTCCAGAACTACTGGCTCCCAGTCGTAGTGACTTGGAGTGATTGACTGGCTCCCAGTCGTAGTGACTTGCAGTGTGGTATAGAAAAGAAATAGACTGATATTGCCAAACTGTTTTCTTCACCACCTTCTTGCAATTCTCTTTGGCATATTTGTTAAGTTATATCCTTTTGAAAAATATGAAAACTTATAAGGGTCTTTCCTCAGCTACCTGATGGTTATAGGGGCTTTTATGATTTCCTTTATGTGCAATTAATTTTTTACAGTTGTCATTATTATATAGGAACCATTAGCCAATATGGAACTTGTGTGTATGGATTGTCCTATGGAAAATGCAGCTGGGGCTTTTGACTAAGAGGGGACTTTTTAAAGGAAATGATGGCTGATTTGTTATTATGCACTCACTCTTAAGGTCACAGAGGAGTATCCTGTGTGCGGTGGCACTGGGTCAGGGTTTGAAGAATCTGTCTCTGCAACCTCCATACATCTTTCAGGCATAGTTTTCATGCTATGCCTATAATTTTATTCTGAAGTGCTATATTTTTAAATTTATTTATTAGAGACAGAGAGCTGGGGAGAGAGAAGGAGAGAAAGAGAGAATGGGCATGCCAGGGCTTCAAGCCACTACAAACAAACTCCAGATGCATGAACCATCATGTGCATCTGGCTCACATGGAATCTGAAGACTCGAACCTGGGTCATTAGGTTTCACAGGCAAGCAGCGTAACTGCAGAACCATCCTTCCAGCCCCCCCCTGAAGTGCTACTTTAACATATGCTTTCCTGATGTTTCCATGTGCTTTGTTTATCCCACCATTGATGACTCTGTATAGTGCTCTTCATTTTAATGTGTGAGAGTTCCAAACCATATTTCACTTAGTATTTGTCTAAAGCTTTCATTCCTTAATTGAAACAATTGATTTTTGTCATGGCACTTGCCAAGTCTCACGTTATAAACATTTATAATACTATCTGTTAAGGTATTAATGCTATCCACCTGAGTTAAAAGTACGACTTTTCTGTACTGGTATTAATCCCGCAAATAAATATTGGTACGTATTACATACTAGGTACATAGTAGGCCCAAGGCATAAAATAAATAAGCAAAAGAATAGTTTCTGTTTTCATGGCATTTGTATTTTAATTGTACACAGTAGATCCTTAGTTCATCACAGGGAAGTCAAGGACTAAGTGTTGGGTGTGATAGACCAGGAGAGAGAGTGCTGGAAAGCTACTGGCAGCAGGTGCATGAGTAACAGCGATGAGAAAGGAACCAGAGCTACTATGCTGGTGATGTGGGACCAAGTCTATGCAGAAGGTCATTGTGCCTATTGCAAGCCCATTGGCATTTGCGTAGATACTGAGGGGCTAGATATTCAAGGATCCACATCATTCCAGCACTTGCCTCTGCCTTTTTCCTTTATTGCTCCTGTATCTTATCTTCTTGTCCCACTTCATCTTATTGCCAGAAAGTCTTTTTCCACTTTGAGCCTCAGTTTCAGTTACCAGCTAGCCACAACATCCATCTTTGAGATCTTATGACAACTCCTTCTTGCCTAGTAAGGCGCATCTTATCATTTTGCTCCTTAGCATCTTTTTTTGTAATTTTTTTTTTTTTTTTTTTGCTAGAGATAAGTTGTAGCATAGGAAATTTTACAATACTCACCTCGGTTTTATAGTAATCTGGTGAAATGTACTTATAATACCTTGGCAAATGATTTTGATTTGCTACAGCTCTATATTTTGTTTATGTTTATGCTCACAAGGTAGCCACGACTTCTGAATAGGAAACAAGGTTAGCCTTCGATTCTGTATAATTCATAGTTTCTATTATATGATGACTAAGTGCTCATTATATATTTGGTGATTTTTAGATAATATGACTTTTATCTTCTGTGTGTTTATTGTATACACATGTGTGAATATATATGTATTTCCTAGGCACACACATGCAAAGTCCCGAGGAGAGTGTCAGATCTCCTCCTTACTGGTTTCTATTTATTTCCTTGAGACGGAGTCTCTCCCTGAACTTAGACCTGTAGTTTTGGGTTGGATTGATGGACCAGTGAGCTGTGAAATTCTGTCTGTCTCTGTTCCCCTCAGCACTGGGGTTATAGACATGCATGCCTAATCCAGCTTTTTATGTGTGTTCTAGGCATCAAACTCAAGTTGCTTGAGTTGCAAATGATCTTACCCACTAAGCTGTCTCCCCACCCCATATAATATAATTCTTATAATGTGACTTTTCTAACTGCAGGTGTTCCAGAAAGAAGAGATTGAACCCTTACAGGTTAAGCAGCAAGATGTGAACTGGCTAGGTCAAGGCCTTATTCAGAGTGCGGCCACAGGCACCTGTACTCAGCGTTTGGAGCATGACCTGGACAGCATCAGTGCACGGTGGAAGACTCTGAATAAGAAGGTTATGTCATTAATAATTATTCACTTATTGTGACTAGTCGTGTATTTGTAGTAGTCAGACTTCCTTAAACATGCTTTTATGTTGCTCTCCCCTAGATGGTGCAAGCTCACGTGCACAAGGGGAGGCAGTTAGGTACCATAAATGAAAAAGTCTGCTGGGGTTAGACAAGACCTCTCCCTGCCATCACCTCAACTTTGGCAGCGATGGATCCAGGCTCAATGGGTCTGGTGGCAGGCAGCTTCAGTTTGTGGCGCTGTGTTGAGAGAGCACAATCTCCTCTCATGTTGCCAAGGGCCTCAGCTCCTATATGTAATTCGTTGCCATGTAGGGATACAGGCTTGCTCTCGCATGCACATGTTCACCTTGTTTACACCAGGACCTGCAAAGTTCTTTCCCTGTGAAACCTTCCCATTTTCAAATGTTAGTGACCAGCTTCCCACTGCCCTGGACAAAGGGTTTGTCACCCGCACTGTAGACCATTAATTCCAGATTTTATTTCAACAACAAGTGTAAATCTCACCTTTTAAAATCTTCTTTTCCATTTCTTTAAATTTTTTGTTTTATTTTTATTTATTTATTTGAGAGTGACAGACAGAGAAAGAGGCAGATAGAGAGAGAGAGAATGGGTGCGCCAGGGCCTCCAGCCACTGCAAATGAACTCCAGACATGTGCATCCCCTTGTGTATCTGGCCAATGTGGGTCCTGGGGAATTGAGCCTTGAACCGGGGTCCTTAGGCTTCACAGGCTAGCACTTAACTGCTAAGCCAGCTCTCCAGCCCTAAAATCTTCTATAAGGAAAATCACTGGAAATAATACTTTGATCTTAACACTGTGGTCAAAAGAAGACACTGTGGTCATGGGATGACTGTGCCTATGTAATGATGACTGTTCTTTTTGCTTGCTGTGTGTTGAAATCATTCTTTAAAGTCTGGCTCACATTGGAGTGCTAATTAAACATAACTAGATTGGGGATCCAGGTGTGAATATATCCCATAGCACTTCATATATCTTGCCAAGGAAGAGACTTATTAGAAAGCAACAAAATATTTCTGTGTGGGACACAGATACTCCATTTACTGGTTTTTCAGAAAGAGACTCCAAAACTTGGAGCCAGCAGAATTTAATTGGCTATTTTTTCCCTTCCTTCCTTCCTTCCTTCCTTCCTTCCTTCCTTCCTTCCTTTCTTTCTTTGTGTTTTGTTTGTTTTTTGAGGTAGTGTCTTGCTGTAGCCCAGACTGAACTGGAATTCACTATGTAGTCTTAGAGTGGACTCGAACTCATGGCGATCCTCCTACCTCTGCCTCCCAAGTGCTGGGATTGAAGGCATGTGCCACCAAGCCTGCATTAATTGGCTCTTTTTAAAAAATATTTTATTTTTATTTATTTATGTATTTGTGTGAGAGAGTGAAAGAGGGATGGGGAAAGAGAGAGAGAAAGAGATAGAGAGAGAGTTAGACAGAGAATGGGGACACCAGGGCCTCCAGCCATGCAAATGAATTCCAGCCACTGCACCTGGGGAATCGAACCTGGGTCCTTTAGCTTTGCAGGCAAGCACTTAACCACTAAGCCATCCCTCCAGCCCCAATTGGCTCTTTAAAAACAATATTTGAAAGAGAGAGAGAGAGAGTGGGTGAACCAGGGCCTCTAGCTATTGCAGACGAACTCCAGACACATGCTCCACCTTGTGCATCTGGCTTATGTGGGTGCTGAGGAATCTAACCTGAATCCTTTGGCTTTGCAGGCCAGTGCCTTAACCACTAAGCCATCTCTCCAGCCCCCTGATTGGATATTTTATAGTCATTGTTATTCTCTCTGCTATAATAATTTTCTTTAATCCTAATCTTCATTTATTATAATCTTTGAAAATAATCAATAGGGACCAAAAGATGAATCCCAGTAATAATGATAAAAAAGGACTCACTTTTTAAAATGGCATTACAGTATTTGAATCAATTATTATTAATCACAAAAGAATGAGGTATTTTGAAAATCTCAAAGACTTCCTGTCTATGTGGACTATTTGGGAGTCACTTCTTCTTCCTAGTTCTCTTCCTTAGGTTTCACTGCTTTCCTTCCTCCTATTGATGCATTGGGTAAACTTTAAGTGAAAGATAAAATAAGGACGGGATTGTATTGCAGTTGAGAGTGTTGTGTAACATGCATGAAGCTCTAAGTTCAGTCCTCAGAACAGCATAAAACAGTGCATGGTGGCACATGTTGGCAATTCTGGTGCTCAGGGGAATCAGAAGGTTAAGGTCATTGTCAACTATATAGTGAGTTCAAGGCCAGTTTGGTATCCATGAGACCTTGTCTCACACAGAGAGGAAGGGCAGGGGGGAAACCTCTTGGCCAAGTGGTGAAATAAGCATGAGAATTTGTGTCTGTCATTATGTTATGAATTTGTGTCTGTCAGTATGTTATGTAGCAAGTCAATGAGCTGAAACAACTGGAACTTTACAGGTGGCTCAGCGAGCAGCGCAGCTACAGGAGGCCCTGCTGCACTGTGGGAGGTTCCAAGATGCCCTGGAGTCCCTGCTCAGCTGGATGGTGGACACTGAGGAACTTGTGGCCAACCAGAAGCCCCCATCTGCTGAATTCAAAGTGGTGAAGGCCCAGATACAAGAGCAAAAGGTGGGCTGAGGATATCACTTATTTGGTAAAGTGCTTGATGTCCAACCATGAGGACCTGGGTCTGAATTCCCAGAACCTTCACAAAAGGGTATGATGGCACCCACCTGAAATCCTAGCACTGAGGAGACAGAGATAGGGGATCCCTAGGACTTACTGGCTACCATGTCTAGCAGAATTGGTGAGTTCTAGGCTTAGCAAGAAATCCTGTCTCAAAATAAAGGGTGTGGAATGATTGACGAAGACACCTGATGTTGACCTTTGGCCTACACACACACACACACACACACACACACACACACACACATACAAACATGAATACACACATCACACACATGATTCTTCTATATTGTGTTTCATATTAAATGTTAGTAATGAGAGTAAAAAGGCGGCTCCTTATTTATATCAATAGGATATCATAGTTAGCTGGATCTTGATGTTCTAGACATTGTCAGCTACTCAACCAGCACTTAATTAGATTAACCAAATCATTCCACAGTGCACAAACACACACACACACACACACACACACACACACACACACACATCAAAACATCACACTGTGTCCCATAAATGTATACAATTATTATTTGCTAGTTAAAACTCTTTTAACCTACACATTGATCTCAATTATTTTTTTAAGGCAAGCCCAACAGACTGGCCTTTTTATGAGAGAGAGAGAGAGAATTGGTGCACCAGGACCTCCAGACACTATAATCGAATTCCAGATGTGTGCCACCTTGCATACATGTGTGACCTCGCACATGTGTCATCTTGTATGTCTGGCTTACATGGGATCTGGGGAGTCGAACGTGGGTCCTTAGGCTTTGCAGGCAAGCACTGTAACCACTAAGTCACCTCTCTAGCCCTCATTTTTTTTTTTTTAACTTAACAGGTCCCTTTAATTTCCACAAGTCAGCATTTTTCTAAGAATTCTTTGAAAACTTTAGCAGGTTGGGAAATTATACCTACCTATAAGGCAGGTCTGGTAGCACAGTCATATAATCCCAGCTATTTGGCAGGAAGAGGCCAAGATCACAAGTTCAAGGCCTGCCTGCACCACAGAGTGAGTTCAGAACAGCCTGAACAATTTAGCAAGGCCCTGTCTCAAAAAAAAAAAAAAAAGTAAAAACAGATCCTCACAATATAGTTCAGCTCTAGAGCACTTGCCTAGTACATATGAGACCCAGGTTCAACAACCCCTTATACCACACGCATGCACACATACACATGCATGCACACACAAGATAAGCTTAACAAAACATACCTGGAAATTCACTGCATCTGTGTGATTTTTGAATCTTATAACCTCTACCTTCACAAATGAAAGTTGTTCACAGAGTTAAGGATGTTTAACCAAAATATGTGTTGTTGATTTTGACTCCTTAATGTCCAAAGGCTTTATTGTTACATAGGTAATGTACATAGTTCTCCTTGCTCCCTAAACTACCTGTTGCACTTTGTGCGGTGGTTCAAACTTGAGTCAGCCGCATTTGTGATGCTTGGCCTTCATTTTAACCATGTATTCCTCTTTCCTCCCACCTTGGTGATTTCCATCTCAAAATAGTCTTCTAGCCCTTTATTTCTGAGCACTGTCAAAACCTCATCAGGATCAGAATAAGGAAGCAGTGATGCATCTGCTGTGCTGTCTCCCTCACCTCTCGACTGCAAGCTGCACAGTGGCAGTGCACAGCCGTCGCTCAGGAGACTCTTATTTCGATTAGATTAGCAAGGCAGTCCAAGACTTCTCACTCCCTAAAGCATTTTACTCCGTGTATCTGGCATATCTGATTAGAATTAAATTAACATTATTTCTACTGCTGTGCTCTTTGGTCAGCTTTTGGGATTTCTGATACATCCACTTACTCTTACTTTGGGAAAGGATATTGAAAGCTCTTTTAAGATTTTGTCCTCATATAAAATTTTAGGACATGTTCCACCTAGTAAGGAACCTCTCATTTTTTGCCTTGCTGACCTGTGGACTTGATATGCTTTCTAGCCTCTTTATTTATAATGGATTATTTAAGCTTAGAAAGGATTTTGAAAATGGTAATGACTTATAGTCCTCTGTGTGTTATTTTGCTGGGGTAGGTAATCGTTGAAGCTTAGAAGTTTTCTGCTTTATCAAGTAAGGAGGATTTGTACTTCTCCCATGGTTCAGTATAGTTTTGCCAAGTAACACCTTCCCCTCTGTGACTTTATATTAAACAGTAATAATGAAGATTTTAGTGGCCTTTTTGTCTACTTGGCAAAGCCCTACCTCAGTGTCTGAAACTATAGTAATGACTCATTAAAACAGATGAGTTATTCTTAAAATCTCTTTTGATAGATTCTTTCATTATCCATACAAAACACATATTTCTGTTACATATCAAACCTATCTAAAATACATTTTGCCATGTGTTTATTTAATCACTCTTCTGCCTTTTGAAATATTCAATGTTTGTCTGCAGCTTCTCCAAAGACTGCTGGATGATCGCAAGTCGACCGTGGAGGTGATCAAGCGAGAGGGCGAGAAAATAGCCGCCACAGCAGAACCTGCAGATACAGTGAAAATTTTGAAACAGCTGAGTCTCCTGGATAGTAGGTGGGAGGCGCTGCTTAGCAAAGCCGAGGCGAGGTAACGCAAGTGCTTCCACTTCTCCCTGTTCTTTCGAAAGCGCAGCAATACCCACAGGTCTGCGTGTTTGCGTCATGTTTCCTTCAGGCCTTATTTTCTGTGTGTCATGTTTATGAACATAGGATGGAAAGGCTACGCTACTCCACTCTGCCTCTTCTGATGACAGTGTAGTATAGCCAGCAGTTATATCTCAGCTCTTTAAGAAAAGTGTTTCCCTTGGAGGTGATTCATTCATTTGCTTACTACATAGTCATTACCTACATACCCTGGGCAAGGTATAGAGAGCTAGGTCTTGGGTTGAGCTGGACAGATTGCTTTTGCCCCTACCTAACTAAAGACTAGCAGATGCATAGCTATTGGAAAGTGGGAGGTTTTGGAGCTGAAATACTGGATGTGGTGGGAGCATCTAAATGGAAGGTCCAAGACTGGAGAAGGCTGTTTTAAGGGAGAAGCTGCTTAGGTAGGAAATAAAGAGTTGAAGGAGATATCCCTTCATGAAGGCTAGAGGCCTAGAGCATGGCTCTCTGGGCTCTTGCTCACATTTTTCCTATTTCAGAATCTAAACCAGTACACTACTTCATTTTTTCATGGATGCTATGTTGACTGTTACTGGGTTTTAGCTGTATTGAGGTCACCTAGACTGGTTGCGTTAACAATAGACAAACCACTGAATTGAATGACTGTGTTCCCTAAATCTCTACCTTCAGAACTGGAATGGAAAGGAGGTTGGGTATTGGGGGGGTTGTTAAAAAATTGTGTGTGAACAGTTTGTGATATAATGACATGGAAATTGTATCTTGAACCAAGTGCCAATTTCCATAATACCTTTTCCCTTCATAGAAAGCTAATGTCTCAAATTATGTAGTTCTCTGAAAATTAAACATGACAAAGAAAATACACCTCTCAATCTTATCAGAAACTTATAGGACAACACCTCTCAATCTCAGCAGACACTTACAGGACTTGACACTGAGTCAGATGCTCCAGCTATGCACTAGTCTGAGAGGAAAACTGAGGACAATGGAAGAAGAGTTTATACTATGTTCCTCTGCAACTGAGAAAGTCATGTGTTTGCTAAAAGTATTTCAAGTGATAAATAAATGTCTGAGGAACCCTCCTGTTCTATTTAAGTCCTCGAAATGTTAACTCTTGCTTTTGGCAAATATACTTGGCATTATGCTTTATTATATAGCAAGCATCATTGTGTGCTTCACACCCAAGTGTTTTAAATCCGCTTTTGACCATTTGGTTAAAAACAATGTCAGTAATTCGTGTTCCATTTGAAATTGGTCTATAAAGTGCTTATAACAGCCAGGCGTGGTGGTGCATGCCTTTAATCCCAGCACTTGGGAGGCAGAGGTAGGAGGATCACCTTGAGTTCAATGCCACCCTGAAACTACATAGTGAATTCCAGGTCAGCCTGAGCTAGAGTGAGACCCTACCTCAAAAAACAAAACAAACAAACAAACAAACAAACAAAAAAAGCAAAAAAAAAGTGCTTGTAGCAGACCAAGCATAGAGCATGTGTGTGCATGTTACTTATAACCATCATTATTAAGGTTGTTGATCTTGCTATAAAATTGCTAAGATTATTGCTAGGGACATCCTTGGGAAAGACGGTGTCAGGCTTTCATGAGAGTCAAGGACTTGAGTATGACTTCTTGATCAACATTATTTTTTGGAAGAAGCATTTTAACATGTCCTTAAATGTTGCATATTTAGAATTTAGACTCAGATGATTTCTACAAAATTGTTTAAAACAAAATGGAGGAGGATGAAAAATCTTGAATAGTTCACACATTCTTCCCCAAATGACCTTTATCTTGGCATATTTTTAGGAATCGTCAGTTGGAAGGTATCTCAGTGGTGGCACAGCAATTCCATGAGACCTTGGAACCTCTGAATGAGTGGCTCACAGCCGTAGAAAAGAGACTGGCAAATTGTGAGCCCATAGGAACCCAAGCCACTAAGCTAGAGGAACAAATTGCACAGCACAAAGTAAGATGTCACACATCCATAAGACTCCGTTTTCCATTTATTCTGTGGTTTTTGTGACATAAATTTGCTATGCATACTTGCAAAACTAAATCCATTTCAGATGCCATCCTTTAGTTTCTTTTCATGTTTTCATTTTTATTTGTCCATTCTTTTTGTTTTCCTTTTTCAAATTTGATTTAGGCCCTAGAAGATGACATCATCACTCACAATAAGCATTTGCACAAGGCTGTTAGCATTGGCCAGTCCCTAAAGGTTTTGAGCTCCAGGGAGGATAAAGATTTGGTGCAGAGTAAACTAGACTTCTCTCAAGTGTGGTACTTTGAGATTCAAGAGAAAAGTCACAGCAGGTCTGAGCTCCTCCAGCAGGCCTTGTGTAATGCTAAGATTTTTGGGGAAGATGAAGTGGAGCTGATGAACTGGCTGCAGGAAGTGCATGACAAACTGAGCAGGCTCTCAGCCCAGGACCCCAGCCCTGAGGGACTGTGCAAGCTGCAGGCTGAACTTCGGGTACCTTAATTTCTTTCATTTCATTTTCGTTTTTATTTCCGTTTGTTATAAGTTTACGTATCTGACTACGTGTGCCATTTTTTTATGTCCATTATGATTTATGATTCACTTCACTCAAAATATATGTTACTTGTGTTGGACGGGATACTTTAGTGGGACGAGATTGAATGTATGCATTCAGCTGGATTTTTCACTTTTCATTTTATGACATTACTGTTATATTCAAAGACTCATAGTGGAGCTAGTCTTCAGTACCTCCACGTAGCCAATTTTGCTAAAGCTTTAAGTGTTTTTCTAAAGCAGAGTGCTGCGGGTCATTGTAGATGAGCATGGGGTGTGGGGCAAGGGAATGGAGAGAAGGCATTCAACATGGAGGCTAAAATGGACATTTGAAAATGTGAGATAGTTATGCAAATCTATCTCCATGAATCCTAATTAAAGCTTTATGCAATTAATGAATGCTAATGTTGATTTAAATTTGACTCTCCCCCCACCCCTACAAATGGTACCTGTATTTTTAGGCTCTACAAGAGGACATCCAACTCAGGAAACAGAATGTTGATCAGGCATTGCTGAATGGCTTAGAGCTACTCAAACAAACAACAGGTGAGACACCTCCCAGCTCAGACAGTCATGAAGCTAGCTGGAGGAAAAGACAAAACACTTTTAAGTTTTGAGCCTGTTCCAAGACTTCATCCTACAGAATGCTTGAAGATCAGTCAAGAGGGCTTTCCAATGTGATCTCATTTCTGTTCTCATGATCTCATTTGAGTTCTTGACGGACGCTGTGTGTATTACTCACCACATCAACTGCTTTGGCACAGAAGCGGCTCAGAAGAGCCCATAGTATAGCTGCATTAGTTTTCCACTGGGAAGACAAATGAATGCATGGGTTTTAGATATATTTTTTTAAGATAGACTACACTGCAGTGACATGTGTATGGCTGGCTGTCCATAGACTTAATTTCTCCATGCTTGAATCACTGATCAAGCAGGTAATGTTGCTTTATACTGACCTGAGGGTGTTCTAGAAGAACTCAGAGAAGCTTGTTTGTTTTCGTGATTCTTTGACCATAGGGAAGTCTCACTGGATATGTCTCCATTTCAGCAACATGTTTGTACTTATGAATTATAAAAATACAATATAGTCTCTAGACCCTTGAATTAAGAGTCTAGAGCCTTGAGTGTGTTTGATACCTGTCTGGAAAAGAGGTAGAGGCAGATAAAGATCTCTTAGAAGAGAAAAAAAAAGAGCAATAATGAGTCAGAGAACAGGAACATTAAGCATCTTAGCTAAGGTAACCTTGTTTTTAAGCCATGAGGTCAGTGGACATGATGAATGGAATGGGGGCACGTTTTGCCCTGATTCTTTGAAGACAGAAAGCACTGTAAGTCAGAAGCAAAGGCACATGTAACTGAAAGCATTTTAGCTCTTTGCAGTTTTTACATTTGTACTTTTATTACTGATGCAATTTGCCAGCAATCTTGGGAAAGATTAAAAACAAAATAAGGGCTTCTCTTTAGTCAGATCATCATTAGAAAAATATCTCTTTTCTGCTCCACACAAAGTGTAAAATAATACATGAAGAAACCCTTACTTTTTCCTTTTTGTAAGAAATTATAATCTTTGCAACTTTAGGTGATGAAGTTTTAATAATTCAAGATAAATTGGAAGCCATCAAAGCAAGATACAAAGACATTACCAAACTGAGTGCCGACGTAGCCAAGACTCTGGAGCAGGCCGTGCAGCTCTCCCGGCGGCTGCACTCTGCACACGAGGATCTGGGCCGCTGGCTGGAGAGTGTGGAGGTGGAATTGCTCTCCTACGAAACCCAGGCTCTCAAAGGAGAGGCCGTGAACCAAGCACAAGGCAGACAGAAAGTATGCCCTCATTTGTGCACTTCCTACGCATTCATGATCTCCCAGGGGCTCTCATTCACAGGCACCAGGACTGCAGTGATGTGTGTGTCACAAGCGTGGGCATGATGCTTTCTTTGGTGGGTGGGGTCTGGTAGAAACAGGGAGCAGATCCCCTGGTCAGACAGAGTACTCAGGTTGCTACAAGAATCACACCCCTGGGAACGTGGTCTACTACACAAGAGACAGAATGAGTAAGACAGGAGAACAAAAATGGGAAAAGAAGCATTGTTTCAGAGACACTGTCTAGATGAGGAAACAGCATTTCTGTCACATAAGTGTGTGGTAGAGGCTGGCTTTTTTGATGATAGCACAAAAATGCTGTGCTGCCTTGCTGGCCATTCTTCGCAGAGAGGTCAGCTTCTGGTGCCCGTGGGTGAAGGGAGAGGATGAGGCTGGGCTCAAAGTGCCACTGACCATTCTTCACAGAGAGGCTGACCTCTCTGAGAAGACCAAATAGCTTTAAATAACAAAGGTCTATCTACCTCATTTGAAATTGGGCCCCAAACACAATCTTATTGGCCAGCCAAGGTCCCTTAAACAGAGTCAAGGTCTGCCCAAATTTCTACCCATCTCTTTGCATGTTTTCAAGGAGCTGAAACAGGAAGTTAAGACCAACAAAGTCTTACTGGATTCCCTTAATGAAGTGAGCAGCGCTTTGCTGGAACTGCTACCGTGGAGGGCGAGAGAAGGACTTGAAAAGATGGTAGCTGAGGACAATGAGCGCTACAGGTTGGTGAGCGACACCATCACGCAGAAGGTGGAGGAGATTGAGGCCGCCCTTCTGCGGTCACAGCAGGTAGGGATAAGCGGCTTGTCCTCTGGGCAGTGAATTTTCTCCAGCTGTTCCAGAGCCTTTACCTGAACAAAGATGTCCGCTGCTCATGTTTCCATTCCTTTGTTGTGCCTCAGAAATGAAAGACGGGATTTGAATAGAATCTGACGGGCGCTGGCCCTGAGCGCTGGGGCACTGCTAATCTGTACATTGTTAAAAGCCATCTGCCTCACTGCCTCACAGACACCCTGAACCTGCCAGGGACAGGGAAGATGAGCCCTGCTTTTCAAATAAGTGCTTTTTGTCTACATATATGTATATTGCTAATAATAGTTTCATGCCTTAAATAAGTCCAATATATTTGTGCATAAATATTCTGAATTAGTATGTAGGTCAGTATAGACTGTTGCACAGTGCTATAGCAAAGAGAAAGTCTTTGTTTTTAAAATGAAACCATTTTGTTTGTGATGTGGCAATTTTTTTTCCAAATATGACTAGAGGGGAGAAAATTAGAGTTTCTGACCTGTCTGCGGTACCTATAGCACTGTTAGCCACAGACCCACAGAAAATGGTGGCTAGTGAGTACAGGACTGGGAATAGAAGTGTATCATAATTCTGCGGCTGTTTATACTGAGTCATTGCACTCTCACTACACAATTCTGTATAAGGGTTAGTATGGCTTTAACTTTTTTTTTTTTTTTTTTTTTTTGAGGTAGGGCCTCACTCTAGCTCCAGCTGACCTGGAATTCACTATGTAATCTCAGACTGGCCTCGAACTTACAGTGATCCTCCCACTTATGCCTCCCCAGTGCTGGGATTTAAGGCGTGCACCACCATGCCTGGCTTAGTATGGTTTTATAGGATACTTTAAGTAGGCCTGCGGGAAGGTATGTGACTAAGCTTTTATTCATACAGGCCAAAAGCAAAAACACAAATCAAGCAGAGCCTAGGGAGAATCCAAAATTAATGTTCCAACATTGCCATAAAAGTATACTTCATAGAGCTAGAGAACAAGGCTGTGCCTCTTGTGCTAGCATCGTCCTCAGGAATCACAAAAGCTGATGAAATACTGCGATAGTAAGGCCCTGCCTAAAATTTTTGCAAGGAAGGTTATTCATGCCTGAGGAATGTGTTTGCCTGACTGTTTTTAAAGTTTGGAGGAATTTGTGTGTCTCATTATTATAGGAAAATAGGTGTGTTTATTTGTGAAGTTTACTCAACTACCTAAAACTACTGACTTTTTTTCATTGACATTTATTTGAACGTTTCAGAATTGGCACCAGAGACTTCTGAGTAGCAAGACAAATGTTCTGTCCTCTTGGGGGCAAGATTTTCTTGAGAAGTTGACTGTGGTAGATTAGTTTAGTGAAGTGAGAGCATATTAAGGTCAGGGTTACAGGATGGGCTTATATTGGCTAGTGTGCACTGAAGTTAGCCAGGTTTATTAACAACAGACCAGCTAGGGTTTTGCAAGTGTTTGCCAAAGTTTTAAAAAAGAATAAAAAATAACCAGGTTACTTTGTAAGTCTTCCAGAATCTGAAACACTCACTCATCCTTTAAGAAAACAATGTTTATTTTGAGGGGTTTTTTTTCCTTGATAAAAATCATCCCTTATGGAAAACTGTTAGTTTTTTTTTTTTTTTCTGAAAGAAGAAAGGTTCACCAAAAATGTAAACAATCTGTGTCATTCCCTTCTAGCTAAGAGAGAGAGAGAAAATACAAGGGTATAACTATAATAAAAGTCTTACTACCAGTAGTACATACAGCTAATGTTAGTGCCATTGTTATCCTCTGATTGTTCATGTGTGTTTGGAATACCTTCCATCCTGTCAAATGAACAACAAGGTTAAATGAATAGAGGCCTGTTTAAACTGAGCTCTGAATACCTGGAAGGAATGTGCAGCGTGCTGTGTGTGGTAAAGTGGCCTACCTTCCTGTGGTCCCACAGATCGAAAGTGGCAAGGAACATGGCTAGAATACAGAAGAAATGTCTGGAGAAAGGATGCAGTTTTTTTTTTTCTTCTGTCTTCAGCAACATAAATACTCTAATTGCCTCAAAACAGAAGTCTGTAATGAAAGTATTCTCAACTTAAGGCCTCTTGACCATGACAATATAAGACTGAAGGCTCATGAAAAATTAACCTAGGCAAGTTTCAGAACAGAGTAGATGCTTGTCTTTCTGGCTTGACAGTGGTTTCAGTTTGCACTTGAGAAATAAGCTTCAAAACTCATGATTTTCAAGTTTATAAAGTAGCTTGTAGGTTATAAGTCACTAAAATTACTTTGTAAGTTTTCATAACATAACAGATGCTTGGAATTAGGATTCTAGTCCAATTTAAAGCTCAACTGTTTGGTTCCTGTTTTACCCAATGAAAAAACATACATGGAATGTAAAAGGAGTGTTGGGAAAAGGTATCTTTAGATTCAAATGTTTTATAGTTTTGTAATATAAACAAACTATCTACTAGTCTGTGTTTCTACCATGTTGAATGTGGGCAGGCTCTGACTTCAGGTTATCATTTTAGACATATCTTTAGTCATATCCAATTTGTTTTATTAGCTTTGACTTTGACTGAGTCCTGTGTCTCCAACATACACCCACAAGTGATATAGGGTAAGGATGTGTGCTTTGAACATTACTTAGTAATTAAGTAACATGTATATGTAATGCTAGGTTCCTTAATGACTTACTAGAATTAAAGTCAGCTTTAAATAATTAAATGCTGAACTTTCCTGGCAAATTTCTCTTAAAATATTTGATATTTTATTCAATGTTGGGGCTGCTTATATGCAGGTTACGTCCTGTATAATGTTATATGTGTAATGGATTTCAGGAAATGCATATGACTTCTGGTACATGACTACCCTCCAGGGCACCTCTGGGGAGAATGCTGTAGTTTGTTGTATGACTTGGCATTTGGCCCCCACTAGGTTCTCCTTAGAATCTGGGATATCTAAAAAAAAGCTGGTGTGATCACTAAAAGCAAGTAAAACTCAAGGCAAGGAATCAGCAAGACCGCTTCTTCCTATAGGTCCTGTGGCATCTGATCCTAAAGGTTGTTCACCATGGCCATCCCTGCCAAGACTGGCTCCAAACAAGATACTAATGGAGCTGATGGCTGAATCAGTAAGGACAGCTACTGCAGTGCCTCTGTCAAGGGAGAGTTCAGTGCAGAGCTCTTACTGTCTTCCCAAGGTCTCTAGCTCAGGAAGAGTTATGCAGTTTTGGATAGGGTGGTAGATCTCATGAAAAGGTGGCAAAGCTCTTGGCTTCCACTAAAGAGATCATGGATAAATTGAGAAAAGAAGCTGAGCGAAAATGGTGGGATGGTCCTATATATTGATGAAGCTTGGGGAAGAAAATCCTAGCTAGGCAAAGGCAGAGAAGTCTTGGACTTCAAAGACGTAAGAAAATACTAAAGAAATCAAAGGTAAACTTATAGTAAGAGTGTAGCATCCCATGTGTAACAGTGACAATCAATGGTAAAATACTACCTATTAAAATGCTTATTTCAAAGACTGAAAAGTTTGTGACCAATACAGACAAAAACTTGAAGGCATAGGCAGGAAGTACAGATGTACACACACACACACACACACACACACTTTACCACATAATACTTGTATGATGCTGATGAAAATATGAATTGCTAGTCTTTAAAAAATGTCTTAGCATTTATGAGAGCTAAAAGTAGGGCTGAGCAGATGCACAAGATGGTGCAAGTGTCTGGAGTTCATTTGCAGTGGCTGGAGGCCCTGATGTACCCATTCTCTCTCTCTCTCTCTCTCTCTTTCTCTCTCTGTCGCTCTCAAATAAATAAATAAAAATGAAACAAACATAAAAGTAGGGCTGGGGATATAACTAAGTTGGTAGATAGCTTGTGTAGTGTGCATAAATCCCTGGATTCTACCACAGCACCTCATAAAGCTGGGTGTGGTGCATGCCTGTAATCCTAGTACCTGAGAAGTGGAGACAGGAGGATCAGAAGTTCAAGGTTGTGAGTCCACCCAGAGCTACATGAGACCCTGTCTTAAAAAAAATAAATAAATAAAGGTAAATCTAAAAGTTAGGTATCTTTTTAAAAAAAATTTTTTGTTCATTTTTATTTATTTATTTGAGAGTGACAGAGAGAGAAAGAGGCAGAGAGAGAGAGAGAGAGAGAATGGGCACGCCAGGGCTTTCAGCCACTGCAAACGAACTCCAGACTCATGTACCCCCTTGTGCATCTGGCTAACGTGGGTCCTGGAGAATTGAGCCTCGAACTGGGGTCCTTAGGCTTCACAGGCAAGCGCTTAACCGCTAAGCCATCTCTCCAGCCCTAAAAATTAGGTATCTTTTAACCCAATAGTTCAACTCACTACAGCCTCAATCATGAGAAGCTGAGTGAGGGAAGTATGTTTGGGAGCTACCCATCAACAAGCCCCTAAGTCTGACTACAGCTCTCTAATGTAATCCTAGTACCTGAGAGTATCAGTATTCTAAAAAAGGTATTTTTGTTTAAAGTGATTACTTTCAGGATTACTGTCTTTGAGAAGAACAATACACTTTAATATATAGTGATGTTCTTGGAATTTAAACTTACAGTAGCACCTGCTTGATGCAGATTGAATTCATTGACCCTTGTAGAAATTAATAAAGGCACTTCTGTATTAAAGATGTATGTATGGACTTGCATCCTCGATTCTCTAACCTCTCTGCTCTAAACCTTAGAGCAGTCCATTTCCTCTGGCTCTAATAAATAGATGTACAGTTGTCAGAAGTTGCTAAAATGCATGTGTCCATTGCGCTTGAAACTCTGGGGACTTTGGCCATTGTTCACTCATGTAAATGGGACTCATAATAACTGATGCAACGACCACTTGATTAGTGGTTCTGGTGCTCTCAGATGAAGAAATTATTGGGTCATTAGGAATCTGCTATGGAGAAAAGTACCAGTCATTCATTTTAAAGAAGTAGAAGGAAATGGCCCCTTTGGAAGTGAAGATTGTTTAGACCCCTCAGGTGTTGGGCTGGAAACATATGTTCTGTATTATCAATAATAAACTGTGTGGGAAGAAACGCTGCTGAAAGAGAGTGATGAGATTCCCAGTCAGATGAAGGAACTAAAAAGGATATCCATGAGGTAGTTTGCTTATCATTCGGTCTTTCTTAAGAACCTCTGTTTCATCTTATGAGGAAACTTCCTGAATAAGTGCAAAAGCAATTTTTCAGATATTGGAGGTATATTTAATTATGGAGTCAAATCCTATTGCTAGGTTGGAGTATTGCTCAGTAGCATAGCACACTTACCCAGCATGTGTAAAGCCTTAGGTTCAATCTTCAACTTCAATGAAAAAAAAAAAACACATTTTTTTTGAAGCAAAGATTACTTATTGATAGTTATAGTAGTTGAGCCACTGTGGCGAAATCATAAGAATATATTTTTTCTTTATTAGTTAGTTTTGTATTCAGCAAATACAGTCAGTTTGGTACCATTATTAGGCTCATCCGTGACCTACCCCCTCCCCTTGGCCCCTCCTTGTTGAGGTATACGGGTCATGCATTGTGGAGTTAGCCCACAGTTATGGGTAAGCTAAATGTCTCTGCATATCATGACCCAACATGTGGCTCTGACATTCTTTCTGCCCCCTCTTCTGCAAAATTTCCCTGAGCCATGTTGGGTTCATTTTTGGTCTGCTTCAGTGAGAAAAATTGGAGAAACAAGAATATTTTGAACTCTCAAAGTTCAGACTGTAACAAGCACAAGTAGTAACATGGGAAAGAGTGCAGTGACTGCGATCACACCACTGAGCCGCAAATGGAGTCAGTAGTCAAACCCAGTGTTGTCAGGCATAAATGACATACATGTTAAGCTCTTAAAATAGTATTTTCAGTGGAGTGCTGACTGCTGTTGTTTCGGAGAGTATTTTTCAGAAGTATTTAGAGGTAGCTACTTAAAATATCTTGTGAGAAGTTTTAGAAATGCTAATTCCACTCTGATAGTTAAAATAGCTAATGCTGATAGGGTTTGATGATGCTGTCTGCTATAGTAGTTCCCATAATGCAGTTATGCTTGCTAGATTTAACAGTGTATTTAAAGTCTATTTTTGCTACTTGCACAAACGTAAGTGAACAGTTAGTAATATTTGGTCTAAGCCAGGCCTGGTGGTACAAGCTTGTAATCTTCACTACTTGTGAACCTAAGGCAGGTGGATTTCAAGTTCATGGGGTGCAGAATTAGTTCAAAGATAGCCTAGATAACTTAGAAGACCCTGTTTTACTAAGAAAACAAACAAACAAACAAAAAAGTAAAAATAGAGCTGGAGATCCAGCTCTTGCCTTAAATATGTGAAGCCCTGGGCTCAATTCCTAGTACTAAGAGAAATTAGATGATAGATAGATAGATAGATAGATAGATAGATAGATAGATAATAGATGATTGATAGATAGATATATTGATTGATTGATTGATTTGGTCTAGTAATAATGCCTTTTATATAGGGTTGCACATAAAAATGATTCAGTGACATAATCCACTAGAAACACGTGTGAGCCAATGATTTTAATGAGTCATAGTCCTGGAACTGTTGCATTGGATGCTGAATGATTTCTCAGAAGGCATAAGGACAACTTCTGCTTAAAGTCTTGGTTTCTCACCACCAACCCCCGATACTTGACTTGGTTAGAGAACTAGTACTTGAGCTCCAGATTTCCATTTACAACTCACACAGCATCATCGTACTGTTTTTCACTGGGTACTTTTTCTGAGGGTGGAGGAGATGCCACGTTAAACTAATACCAACAGTTAACAGCCTGATTGTCTCATTAAGGATGTCACATAAATTTTACTTACAACAGCTTTAATACAAACAAAAGAGTATGGCTTGTCTTTACTTTACTTTCTTTCTGGGAGGAGCAAAAGAAGCATCATGAGTTAAACTTTATGCACATGCCTTGTAGCATTGTGCTCAGAAAGGTCTAGACTGTCTTTTCCCTGTGACACACACTTTGTAAGGGAACCCCACAGTCAGGTTCTGCCTGTGGCCTATTGTATATTCCTAGACACTTGATCATCCAACTTGGAAAAGCCCCATGTTTTGTGGGACACCCTTCCCTTCCCCCATGCTACTGTAGCACATGGGAGGCCTGTCTTTGGTGTTCATATTGATCAGTCACTACTGAATAGTTCCTTTCTAAATTAAGTAGTATCATAAAAATTATTCAATTTTTTAAAAAAATGAACATTTCTTAGGTTCCTTATAATTGAGGCAAGTCTACCTACAAGTTTGGCAACATTAAAAAAATGAATTATTTTCCAAAAGATTTTCTATAAGGAACTCTCTATAGGGATGGCTATCTCATAGTCAAAGCAGAGAACCTGAGTAAAAATATCCAGACATTCAGGAATACAGTGATGCTATTTAAAAATCATATTTAAAAAGTTATATGGGCAATGTTCATAATACATGAAAAGACAGAATGTAAAACTGTTTATACAGTATTATCCCAGAGTTTTACAAGTCTGTCTTTCTCAGTTTCTGGGACGGAACTCACTAACATACTAACAGTATTAACTCTGGATTTTAATTGTCTTTTTATTTTTCTGTGCTTTGTAAATTTCTGCCATGTCTGAATGATTGTTATGATCAGGAAAATAAATTCAGACATTTAATACTGCTTTTGAAATCCATTATTAAATGAGATGTTTAGAAATTATAAGTGAATCATTTGAGTGTATACTTCCTATACATAGAGGCATACATGAATATTTATATAAACAAATAATAAACAACTAGGAGGATTTGATTCTGTTTTGCTAGGAACTATGCATTTTGCTAGCAGAGTGCCATATGAATATCGTCTGAGTTGAGGTGACAGATAGAAGTGATTAAGATTGTATCTAATTTTTGACTTTCCCAGCTGTTGCGTCTGGGCAGTGCTCCTAAGCAAATCGGCAAGACTACCGATGAAGAGAGCAGCAGGGCTAACCATCCTAGCATCATGAATGCACTGTTACAGACACAGATGTTTTTGATTACTCAGTCATTCTTATTAGTTAGTTTAGGATGCACTGAAAAGATAAGCTCAGAGTTTCCATGGTACAGTAAATATGCTTAGAAGAAACATAGATAGGTATTTTTCTGGCACCAGTCACAGGAACTTGCTGACCTAATTATTGTCTTTTGTTTAGTTTGACCAAGCGGCTGATGCTGAGTTATCCTGGATTACTGAAACAGAAAAGAAATTGAAGTCTCTGGGTGACATCAGGCTTGAGCAGGACCAGACCTCTGCCCAGCTGCAGGTTCAAAAGGTGAAGACGTTTGAGTGATTTACTTTCCACATCGCTTTTAGTGTATCTTGGTGTTATTAATCACTTTGTCTAATTACTTTCTTTTTAATCACAGTCCTTTTTTTTTTTGTTTTGTTTTCACTTTCTTTTAAACCTCTGTTACTTCACAGACATTCACCATGGATATTTTGAGACATAAGGATATTATTGATGAACTTGTTAACTCTGGGCACAGGATCATGACCACATCCAGCGAGGAGGAGAAGCAGTCAATGAAGGTAGCATGCTGTCCGTGTGTGCTGGCTGGGTAGTGAGAGTTGGAGAAACAGCATGGGTTGAACATTAAGTTCTAGCAAACTACTTTTTTCTTTATCCACAGCTGCTGTTTAAGCAATAAAATCATTAGTTTTAAATGAGATATTTTACAGAATAACCGTGAATGGAGAATTTGTTCCTTTGGGAAGTTCACCAGGAGGCCAATCTATGTTTAGTGGTATAAAAGCCGTCCAAAGTTTAGTCCTTGCTTAGCCGGCACACATGAAGTGTTTGAATGATGCTAGCTGAGCTCTTGCCATCATTATTGCAGACTGTGCTTTATATGCTTATGGAATATTTGGAACTTGAGCTGAAGTAAAACCCACAGTACATGGTCCTTTCTGATGGTGAAATCCATTCTCTATGAAGCTACTGTGAGCCATATAGGGAGAAAATGAGATTAGTAACTTAGGAAGCACCCAGTATGTGTAGTTTTAATAGTCCTGTAAATTAGTAGAAACCACCCACAAGTAAAAGTATTTAGTTCAATTTGTATGCAGGCCTCTGAGTAGCCTAAAGAAAAGGAGCTTTTGCTAGTGCTTCTGGAAGGAAAATACCCCATGGTCTGAAATAACTGTGTACAAATGTCTAGGCCTATGATACATTTTGTTAATATGCATTGCTTTTAAGGTATACCATAGATGTGAGAAACTCCTTGATTTATTTATTTCACATACAATTGTTGAGTGCCTACTCTGTGCCAGGTCAACAGTGCTGGACGGTACATCCTTGGACTACATGGGCCAAACTGACCACCACCTTTTTTTTTCTAGAAAAAACTGGACAAGGTGTTGAAAAGCTATGATGCCATCTGCCAGATAAACTCTGAGAGGTATCTTCAGCTAGAACGGGCACAGTCCCTAGTGAACCAGTTCTGGGAGACATATGAAGAGCTTTGGCCATGGCTGACAGAAACACAAAGAATCATCTCCGAGCTTCCTGCCCCAGCCCTTGAGTATGAGACTCTAAGACAACAGCAGGAAGAACATCGGGTAAGCCCAATTTGAAAGAGGAAGTGGTCGTCCTCACTAAAAGGAAATTGTGGATTTCATGAGTTTTTTTTTTTTTTAAATGGTAGACATCTTATGGATTAGGACATTTTAGGGGCATTGTGGTACATTCTGCACAGTATTTTTCATAGCCACTTATAAGGCTTGCTGCCCAGCTGACAGCAGTAGGCCATATGAATATAGCATTGCTTTAGTCACCAACTGCATCACAACTATTGTAGAATTATGTGCAGTATAAACCACTGAGGTAAAAAAGGCATCACTTCAAAATGTTAGAGAAGGTAGGCATGGTGGCACACACCTTTAATCCCAGCACTTGGGAGGCATAGATAGGAGGATCACTGTGAATTTGAGGCCACCCTGAGACTATGTAGTAATTTCCAGGTCAGCCTGGGCTAGAGCAAGACTCTACCTGGAAAAAAACAGGAAAAGAAAGAAAAAAAAAAAGTTAGAGAAATGAGCCTTTTAAGTGCTTTCAGTTTATGTATTTTGAATTGTGATCAATTTATATATGTTGAGTAAGTTTTGTACTTTATAGTAGTCAGAGCCCTGCGGGATAAAAAAAGAGTAGAAATACATAGGGAAATCATCATGTAGTCAGAGTCACTGAACTTGGAGAAAGTGTACAATACCATGAGTGTGTCCTAATGAAATGTAAGCATGGCTCTCCTCTCCCATGCAAGTGCGTGCAGGCTGTCAGGACCATCACCTCCCCCGCTCTGTGAAACAGCAGGAGAGATGATCTAATCACATGAGATTATGTGCAACTCTTCGGCATCATGAAACCCTCACACCAGTAGTCACTTAATTATTGATGTCACTTGAAGCTGCAAGAATTTGGTTGAGCAAGGGTTCAAAATTAAAAAACAAATCCAGAGTTCTTTCTATTTATAGACTTTTGAACTTAACTATTCTCTTTGATCTGTACAAGATGCATTCTGAGAATAATCTTTGTGTGTGTGTGTGTGTCAGAGAGAAAGAGATCAAACTTTTACCCAGAGTATAATGTATAGTTGTCTAAAATATATGACATACTTAATTTTACTTGCTTACAGTTTACATATTGGCATCGGAAACTAACTCTAGCTGAAATATTTATTTAGAAGAGAGTTTCCCAAAACACTTTATTTAAGACAATGAAAATTTTATAGAGTTTAATTTAAATAATTCTACAAGAGAAAGACTAAGGGATGATGTTGAACTAAATTTTAGTATAAAAGTTTGTGGCAGTAATCATGATGCCCTGCTCATTGAATGACTCTTAATGTAAAATGTTTCATGAATTTCTCTACTCAGTGTTGATTCAAATAACTGTTTTAGACTCACATCGAGTGGTAAGGAGGGGCTAATTGGTAAGCTGGTTTTCTTTCAAAATAGGGCTGTCTTGGCAGTATAGTAGTAAGCATAGCTGTCTTCCAAGATAGAATCAAGCTTCTTCTTTTTCATATTTAAGCTTGCAAAACAAATCTATGATTATACTTATAAAGGAAGGATAAAGATTTCATAGCTATGTCTTCAAATTGACCAGACAAAAAACTTCCAGAGTATCTGTAGCCTTCTAAATCAATAGCATAAAGTTATGCACATTATCTCCAGCATGCCAGGACTTAAAGAATTATTTGCCACATATGAGGTAGTCACGTGTTATTCTTCTGAGACAGGGTCTCACTATGTAGCTCAAACCTCAAACACATGGTTGTCCTTCCTTATCCCCACTTGTGGAGTTACAGGCCTGCATTGCCACGTTTAGCCAAGAGCCCTTTGCTCATGCACGCACACATCGAAGCATTTGACAAGTGTTCTCTGCATGGAAAGGTCTACAAAAAGCTTATCACAGTAGTTGGAGGCCAAGTTACCCCATAGCAGTGCCATACAGATGTGATCACCAGGTTGTGCCAAAGCCCTCAGTGGAGGTCTTAGATTTTTTTGTTTTTGTTTTTGTTTTTCAAGGCAGGGTCTCACTCTAGCCCAGGTTGACCTGGGAATTCACTATGTAATCTCAGGGTGGCCTTGAACTCACGGTGATCCACCTACCTCTGCCTCCCAAGTGCTAGGATTAAAGGCGTGCACCATGACGCTCGGCGAGGTCTTAGATTTTTCTTGATATTTTGATCACTCCGAATGCAAACTTCTTTTCCCAGCATTCCACATGGAACACAGAAGGCAGATGTCTTGCACTATCCCTCAGCTCTCCTTTCTGTGTGACTTCATGCTAGCTGATATGGCCTGGCCGCCTCCATTCTGTTAAACAACACAAAGAGATGACCTAATTAAATGAAATAAAACATGATCTCAGACTGGAACACCCATGATCATAGTCTTCCCACATCCTTCCATGCAGCATGTTAGATTAGACGCCTCCTCCCACTTTTAAAATTGAATTTTTTAGATAATGAATAATAGAAACAAGTCATTGACATATGTATAATGTTTTTCATATATATAATAGATTCTAATAATCATAAACAATGTAATGTATGTGTATCCATTTGATATTGGTTCATACATGCGAATGGAATGCCTGTGGGTTTATATCACTCACATATACCTTTTTTTTTTGTTATTGTTGAATGTAGCAAGCTTATGTGTATCATGTGGACCCTGAACTAACATTCAGAAAGCAAGTTGAAATGAACTCTTTCACTTCTTGTTGCTGATTATCAGTTCTGCCAGCCCACCTCCAGTGATTGCCCACTAGTTGGGCCTCCCCATGGAACCCTGTGTTTCAAGCCATCTTGCCAGTTACCTTTCCTCACCAGTCTCTTCTGCTAACCTTGCTCTGCAGGCGGCTGTTATCACAACTCACAATTCTGCATAACCTCCATTCCATTTTGAATATAGTAACACCTACCTGAAGCTATCATTAGCAATACTAGCTTACTAATACCAACACCAGATAGTTACACAACAAAAACAAAAGCTGTAGAACAATGTCCCCGATGAACATGAATGCAAACATTCCCAATAAAGTACTTATAAACTAACCTGAAGAACATATTAGAAAGATTATTCACCTTGATCAAGTTACCTTTTTCCAGAGCTGCAGGAATGTTTCAACATATAAGTACCCTTTCATCTTGAGGTTTTTTTGTTTTCTCTCTCAGGATTGTGTCTACCTGCTGCTGAGAGCCTCTCTATTTTTTACCCTTACCCCGCACACCATTTTTACACCTATCATGAACGGGCAAAAAGAAAAACCAAATGCTACGGCTCAGTCTCTGGGGACATAGGGGTTCAGAACCCTGTTATGCAAAGTGACCCTTGGCTAATGCTTTTGTCCATACATGCTGCTTTTGCTCTGAAATGCATGATTCACTGTTTTACTCTGGTATGAATAACCTGTCGTTTCCTACCAAAGAGTTTGAGTGAGCCATCAGGTATAAAATGCCTTGCAGTGGGGAGGAAGGGTATTTATTTCCTTTCTTGTTAGCGGGATACACTGAGGAGGGTTACAGCTGTAAGATGGAGGCATGATTCTGAGATCCTAAGAAGCTGTTTGGTCTGTTATAGCAACTGCGAGAGTTGATAGCAGAGCACAAGCCTCATATAGATAAGATGAACAAGACTGGGCCCCAGCTGCTGGAATTGAGCCCAGGGGAAGGCTTTTCTATCCAAGAGAAGTACGTGGCAGCTGACACCCTTTACAGTCAAATTAAAGAAGATGTCAAAAAGCGAGCTGTGCTGCTGGATGAAGCCATTTCTCAGTCAACTCAGGTAATCCTTGGCACTGGCAAAAGAATCGGGGTATACCAAGCAGCCAAGCATGCAAAGGTGTTCTCCTGATTAAATTTCATAAAGGTGATTTCACTCCATTAACCGAGTATCAATGTCTTTCTCCAGGAGATCACATTTGCTTGCATGCAGCTCTTAGGTTTCTCTGCCTGTACAATAAAAAATTATTTCCATGGTGAAGAAGCCTATTTGTAGTCCTTGGTCAGATATTTAATCTGGGATCCATTCTGAGTGGAATACAATATTTGCCTCTGAGACAGAGAAGAGAATGTTACCATAATTATAAATAAAATATAACCAACCTGGCAATAAGAAGAAATAGTGATAAGCCAAATAAAAATGAAAAGAATATAAAGTTAGAATCGGATGTTTTAATACCATTTTTCACAAGTTGCCTTTTGTAATTACCTATCAGTTTTCTATTTTCAAGATTTTGCTTTTTAGTTAGATACAGGGCGTTTGGAGTGGCCTATTTTCTGAAATCTTGAGCAGTGGTTCCCGTAACTTTGAGAATTGTGTAGAACTTATGAATAAACAAGTTTTTACAACATTACTTAATTATGCAAACCTTTGTAAATATAAATTCAGAATTATCTCATGTATCTGATTATATGTTTACCCATGAGCTAAATATTTTTCTGATATAATATCTGGGATATTTTATTTTGATTACTTTTTAAAAGGTTTTAGTTTGCAAAATATATAACTTAGAGAGTCCCTGATATAATCAAAACTGCCTGTGAGTTTGACATTTAAAGGCATAACTTTTTAGAAACATTTTTATCTATTGATTGATTGGTTGGTTGAGTGAGTGGCTGGAGAGACAGAGAGAGAGAGAGGCAGATAGCTGGAGAGATAATGGGTGCACCAGGGCTGCCAGCCACTGCAAACAAGCTCTAGACACATGCACCATCTTATGCATAAGATACAGTTTTTAATTGAATAAGTTAAATAAAGCTGTTTCATTTAAATTCTAAGGTGATGTTGCATATTCATCTATAAATGATCCCATTGTTTTTCTGCTAGTTCCACGACAAAATTGACCAGATCCTTGAGAGCCTAGAGCGTGTCATGGAGCGTCTGAAGCAGCCACCATCCATCTCTGCTGAGGTTGAAAAAATCAAGGAGCAGATCAGTGAAAACAAGAATGTGTCGGTAGACATGGAGAAGCTGCAGCCATTGTACGAGACTCTTAAACAGAGAGGAGAGGAAATGATTGCTAGGTCTGGGGGCACTGATAAAGACATATCTGCCAAAGGTAATAATGTTGGAATAATGGAACAAAATCTGCTTTTAAAGCAACTCAAAATTTATATGCTGTTCACTTAAAATTAGATTGCATAACAAAATACTGGATCTTTGACAAGGTTTTTCTGTGATGTGTCTAGATCTGTGTACACAAATGCTTTCTTAATGTCTTCCTGGGTTTATGAAATTAAGTGGTTGAAAACAGAGTGCACCATTATACAAAGACCATGTGTTTTCTGGGCTTTATCACTCGTTAGGTTAATGCATCATGCTAACAAGGCCAAAGCTTATGGCTTGATTTTTACTAACTGGTCCAGCATGCCTACTCTGTCCTGTAGCCACAAAAATGTTGCTCATGGCTATAGCCAGCCATCTTAGATCTGTGAGATGGGAGTCGAAGAAAGAGTATACTGAAAATTCATGAGTGTGCTCTAGAAGAAAGCCAGAAGAACCTGTCCTACACTGTTATATTCCTAGACTGAATAGAGAACTTGATTCTTGATTTGAAAATACATGGGTTGGGTGGTTACTACACATTCTTTGGGATTAAGGCCAGTCTTAATGAATTTAACATTTTGTAAACTTGAGTCTACTGTGACTCAAGTCATTTGGCTTGAATCATTTATAGTCAGGAACAGTCAAGGTTCAGTAGGAGTAGGAGAACCATGGAGCTGACATTGTCTGGGATTATCTCTCAGGCCCAGTGAAACCCCCAGTAAAATGCAGTTAGCCAAAACTTGGTCCAGTTGTACAACTGTGGCAGATTGAGCACCTGTTTGCTGTGTGAACTGAAGTCTTACTGCCTGTGGGAGGGTGACCAGCATCATTGTTGATACTGCTTTGCTGTGCAGCTGTGCAGGACAAGCTGGACCAAATGGTTTTCATTTGGGATAACATACACACGCTGGTGGAAGAAAGGGAAGCCAAATTACTGGATGTCATGGAACTAGCAGAAAAGTTCTGGTGTGATCACCTGTCACTGGTAGTGACCATTAAGGACACTCAAGATTTCATCAAGGACCTGGAAGATCCTGGAATTGACCCCTCAGTGGTGAAACAGCAGCAAGAAGCAGCAGAGGTAAGTCTCAGAAGAATTCATTTAAAAGTTTTTTTTTTTTTTTTAAAGAGTAAGTTGGACACAATGAAAACTTGATTCTATGGGTAACTAATGAAGAATAACTCTGTTAAAACTTAAACTTGGCGCTGGAAAACAGGTTCAGTGGACAGAGCACTTGCCACACAATTGTGAGGACCCAAGTTCAGATCACCAGCACCCACACAAATGCCAAGCTATCACAGTGACTCCCCTTGGAATCCCAGAGCTTGGGAGGTAAAGACACAGGGTCCCTGGGGCGAGCTGGCCGGCTGGACTAGCTGAATTGGTGAGCCTTGGCTCCAAGCAAGAAACCTCCGCTCAGTGACGAATCAAGGGGAGAGGTACTGGCTTCCCCTTGCACACTCATATGCAGACAATGTATACATTAGGTTCTAGACGTGGAATGTGTAGTGATTAATAGGGGCTAGAATTAATAGGAGACAGCCGCAAGTTTCACTTAGAAGCTATATTAAAACAGTGTTTCTACATCTTACAGCTCCCCCCTTATTTCAGAGCTATCTCTCTTGTTGACTTCCCAAGTGACCCCAAGTGGAGGATGTCTTCCCCTGCCAGGACTTGAACCTTGCTGTCAGTCCTCTGTCTAGATCTGCTTTCATTGTGTTGCTGCTTAAAGACCCCAGAGGCACCCACTGCCTGCTGGATAGATCCTGGACTTTCTAGATAACTGAATATGGCTGTTTACACATCAGCTCGGCACAAGCCTGTGTTGCCACAGCCTGATGTTCCTTTACCAGGATCCGTCTAGTCTCTTTGCTGTGGTGTGTGTTTATTCCCTCCCCCTAGACTATCCTTTCTGCTACCCTTATGACAGACTTGCAGGCTCCGTTGGATCATTGCCTCTTATGTAAATCTTTTCTTGTGGACCTAGCAGAGGGAGGGGCTAGGCAGATTGATTTTTTTGTTTAGCGATAAGTAATGCTTTCTAAATGTGTATCGCTGGGCTGGAGAGATGGCTCAGTGGATAACACGTGCTGCCATGCAAGCCCAAGGACCTGGATGGTTATCCTCACTTCCCACATAGAATTCAGAGCACGGTAGTGCCTTCTTGTAATCCCAGCACTGGAAGGTAGAGACACAAAATACCTGGGGTTCACTTGCTAGTCCAGCCAAACTGGCAAGCTCTAGGTTCGAGTGAGAAAACTCGTCTCAAAGAATAAGGAGGAGAGTGATAAAGGAATACACTCCATATTGAACTGCAACCACAAGCGCACATCATGTATTCTCACATATGAATATTCATGTATGCATGCATGCATACCACACACACATACACATGCAAGAAAAGAAATATTCATTGGCTGAGTGCACATGTTTAGCCAAGACATTGAAAGCAAAGATAGAGTATTTCATTTCTTTTGCAATAATTGTATAGTTACAAGTCCTTCCTGGAGGGTAATGACATATCATTTAACTTCAGAGCTAGACTGCTTTGAATCTCCTCACAAGTACTTAACTTTGGGAAGATTTTTGAGGTCAGAGTTTACTTGTGTGGGAAACAAAGTGTCAGTGCCTTACAGTGCTCTGATGTTTGTTACATTGATTCTTATGTTTTCTCTTTATAATAAAGATTTGAAATTTGTTATATAAAGAGTGTTATTTTCTTTAAAATATTTCTTCTATTTTCTTAAGAGAAAATATACTGCATAAATTTAGGAACTAGAAGAAAATAGGCATCTGTGCATACATCATCTTTGTTTTGATGAGGCTTTGTGTAACATTCTAAGGCTGTGTTTCTGATTTGTTTTGTTTTTTTCTACTCTAGGCCATAAGGGAGGAAATCGATGGGCTGCAAGAGGAGCTAGACATGGTCATTAACCTGGGTTCTGAGCTCATCGCTGCATGTGGGGAACCTGATAAACCCATTGTGAAGAAGAGTATAGATGAGGTACCATTGGCTTACTTTCCACCCTCATCAAAATGTCTCTCTCAAGATTTAGCTAATTAAAATATGTACATTAAATGTAATTACAAGTTTGGGCTGGGGAGATGGCTTAGCAGTTAAGGCATTTACCTGCAAAGCCGAGGGACCCAGGTTCGGTTCCCCAGGCTGCATGTAATCCACATGCACAAGGTGGTGCATGCGTCTGGAGTTCGTTTGCAGTGGCTGAAGTCCCTGGCATGTCCATTGTCACTCACTCTCTTTCTCTCTCTGCCTCTCTCCGAAATACATAAATAAAAAAAATTTTTTTAAAGAAAAGTAGTTGCAGTTTTAAGATTGACACTGAAAGGATGCTTACCTTTGTATTGTAGTTAAATTCAGCATGGGATTCTCTAAATAAAGCTTGGAAAGACCGCATTGACAAGCTCGAGGAGGCCATGCAGGCTGCTGTTCAGTACCAGGATGGACTGCAGGTGAGAGCGTCACAGGGTGACTGCTGGTCTTAGCTGCAAGAAGGAATCTTGCAGAGTTGATGTCTGCACACCCGTACCACCACAGCCCCGCATCTGCACCTGCGCATGCCATTGTGGACAAGTCACTCCTGCAGTTACGCCAGCTACTGTAATCCGTGGTTTGCCTTTCAGAAGATATTTCTGACCTTTTCGATACAGATTCATATGCATATCTAAACATGCTTTTATACACACATCCAGTGAAATTTACTTTGAAAGGAGTTAATTTAATGTTGGTTTGTTTTTTTTTTTTAATGGTAGTAAATGTTCCCACACAGGAGTTTTCATAACCGGTCGAGACTAGAGTGAAACGGAATGGGACAGAGTCTGGGTCTGTTTCAGCAGTGAGTGCGCGAGGATGGAAGGAGTAAACACTAGTCTCAGAATTGCAGCCAGGCTAACGACCCGCCAGAAGCAAAGAAAACTGATGGGTCTGCGCACTAAAATAAACTGTATCACTGGCTCACAGTCCTGCCTGTAAAAAGTGTTTTCTTCTTTTGTAGATAGAATTTGCTTTAATAGTTGTTTTTAATGTCTCTCAGAGGTTCTCATTCAGTTTATTAATCATTTGAAGGTTGTTCTTTTTAATATTAAAGCTTCTTCTGAGGCCAGCTCAGGGTTATATTCCCTACCTTCCTTGACTTCACCCCATTTGCTAACAGGCTGGCAGGAGTTTAATCTCTGATTCTTCTGACCATATGGAAAAAAGCTTCTCAGTGTTTCCATAGCTCTACCTAAGTGAATATTAGTTTTAAATCTCAGATGAGATCATCTTTTCCTTTTTCATTATTCTGCTTCATTTCTGTGTTTATAAAAATAAATATCACCAGGCTTTATGTCAGCTGAAAAGGGTATCAAATTAGGAAATACATGAAAAAATCTACTGCAAATAACCCCTCATTATAACTCCCATACCCTCTTTTTTTCTAGTACAGTGAGTGTTTTATTAATGGTATTGTCATAAGTCTTATATAAACACTCTTACAATTTTAAATGATATTATCTCTTGTGGTGAAATATTTTATGTTGTTCCAACTATTTCCCACATGTAGGTCTCTGTGCTGATAGACCCTTTGCTGTACCTGAAGTGGGTCTTGGCTCTAGCCCAGGCTGACCTGGAATTCACTAGGTAGTCTTGGGCTGTCCTCAAACTCATGGCAGTCCTCCTACCTCAGCTTCCCAAGTGCTAAGATTAAGGGCATGAGCCACCCCACCTGGGTTGGTGTAGTCTTTTTGGTTTGTTTCACTTTGTTTATTTTATTGTCTATTAGCATACAAAGAAAACTTTCAAACAGATTTTACTTTGGTTTCCTTTCCCATCCCCTCCTCCTATCGCCTCCTTTCTGCTTTCATACTACTTATTTCCCTTTGTCTTGCCTGCCCCTTTCCATCACCTCCTGTTCTTCTCTCATGGTCTCCAGTCTCAGTTCATGGCCTGTGCTCACTTTCACATCCCTTCTTTACATACATACAAAGAGTAAAACTTGGGCTTTGCGTATGAGAGAGAGCACACTATTTAAAACAAAGTGATGATGTACCTGGGCTCTAGCTCTGTGCAGGGCTGGATCATGAGGGCATGTCACTGAGTTGCATTGTCCCCAGTGGCCAGAGGTGGCACTGTCACCATAGGATGACACTTGAAGCTAGAACAGACTCCTCACCACTGCAGGAACTAGCCCGAGTATAGGCCTGTTGGACATGTATTAGGAGAATCACTTGTGTTCATGCAGGGCAACTCAGGTCCCTAAGTAGCTGTGATCAGTGTCCCTCCAAGTGCTCCAGAGGACTCAAGGTTGGCTTATAACCTATATTTTCCCCCCAGGTTGCTGCATAAGTACTTAGGGTTACTTAACAGTAACTGTAACATACCAGATGTTTTCCAAGGTTTTTCTTCTACTATATGATCTGCAATCTCATTAAATGCTAAGTAATTGTCATGTATTCTTAGCTAAAATAAATGTGAATATAATGTCCATATCATGTGGAAAGAATACAAAAGTTGTTGGGGCGTCTATCTGTGGCAATACAAAGTATTGATTGTTCTTAATACTAATCATTTATATGTGCAGGATTTTAATACTAATATAAATAGCATATAAGGGTTAAGCTAAACCAAATATTTTGCTAAACTGCTTATTTCAATAAATAAATGAGTTTGTCTTTTTTCTTTAGCATATTTTTATATTAGCAAAATCTTGGAATTTTACTTTATGTGATTGAACGTAAAAACTTTTTCAACTGGGCATGGTGGCGCACGCCTTTAATCCCAGCACTCAGGAGGCAGAGATAGGAGGATATCCATGAGTTCAAGGTCACCCTGGAACTACATAGTTAATTCCAGATCAGCCTGGACCAGAGAGAGACCCTACATCAAAAAACAAAAAACAAACAAACAAACAAAAACACTTTTATCACATGAACCTTAGTTGGAAGTTTTTAAGAGCTAAGAATCTACTCAGTGAAGAATATCTTTTGTCAACCTGGGTGCAGAATTAGAGGCTAGGTCTATTTCACATTTGGGACTGCTGTTTCATTATATTACTGCTTTTTATAGGTGAGTCATTTAAGTTTTATAGACTATGCTCATTTTATAATTTCCTAGATTTATAATGGCCCTTAGTGCATGAGATGTTGTGACAGTTTCAGTGCTATTACAGTAATACATAGTGAATGTCTCTTTCAGGCACTCTTTGACTGGGTAGATATCGCAGGTGGTAAATTAGCTTCAATGTCCCCAGTTGGAACAGATCTTGAAACTGTCAAGCAGCAGATTGAAGAGCTAAAGGTATGTGTGGAGCTAAGCAATGATAAAGAACTGCCTACAGCTTTAAGTTCTTGATCACTGGACTCTTGATCGCATTTTATTTATTTTACATCCTTGAAGCATTACATTTTTCTTTTGGGGGGGCTCTTCAATCGCTTTCTCAATTTTTTTTCTTAAATTGGTTTACTTCCTTTGCCTTTTTATTTTTAACTTAGGGGAGATTTACTTAATTTTTTCCTAAGTGTCCTAGTAAATATTTTATTTTACTAATCATATTGTCAATTTCAAACTTTCTTTTTCATTGGCTGTTTTTTCTAATTCTCAGTCATAAAGTTTCTATTTCTCACCTGTACATGATAGATATCAATTAGTGCTCATTAAAAGAACCAAATACATTTTTTCCTTTTTAAATTTTTGTTTGTTTACAAGGAGAGGGAGACAGAGAGAGAGAGAGAGAGAGAGAGAGAGAGAGAGAGAATGAATGGGTGCAGCAGGATCTCCTGCCACTGCAAATGAACATGTGCCTCTTTATGTGGGTACTGGGGAATTGAACTCACGTCAAGCTTTGCAAGCAAGTGCCTTAACTTCTGAGCCATCTCTCCAGCCCCATTTTTTGTTTTTGTTAATATCTGTTCATTATAGAAATACAAATAAGCAAACAGGAGAAAATCATTTTTTTCTAAGTTACCCCAAATGTTACCCAGTAGTTACAGAAGCAGCCATACCTAGGATGTGATACATAGCCTTTCAGACACTCCTTCTTGGGATCAGGATGGAGGGTGTGTGTGTGTGTGTGTGTGTGTGTGTGTGTGTAGGGGAGGGCCATGACTAAATTTTACTGTAAGCACTTTTATAACATGTTTTATTGCTCAGTTGCATATTACTGTAAACAATGTATATATATTTTCATTTATGTGTTCTGGAGAGTTCATTTAGTGCAACAGTCCAAAGGCTCATTCATAGGAGAATAGTGTTTCCGAGGGTGTTTTACATGTTCATTGGTTTTCCTCTGCTTTCCTCTGTCACTTTAACTTTTGGTTCCTGTTCTGTGACACTAGCTGGCTTCTTTCCTCTGAAGTCTCTTGTACCATCATTTATTGAATTGAGATTAGCTATACCCTTCCAAATTCTTCATATACTCTCATTGAGCTTTGTAAATTTTTATGAAAAAGAATCATCTGACTTTAAAATTGTAGCATTTTCATCTATGAAAGGATGTTTCATTTAGAAACAAGTTAATTTTATCTTAGAATCTTACTATTTCTGTTACTAGATTTAGGATTTTCATTTTGTGTTTTACTTTATCTTGCCATGTGGTGAACACGCGTGAATTGTAGGTGTAGAGGGAATGTATTTTATACTCCTGTGTCTGTCTTGGGTTTTATACAACAGTCAGGAGGCTTCTCACTCTGAAATTAGGTTGTCTGAGTTTAGGTTTGTGCCCACTTACATTTGCCTTTCTACTTTGTCTTTAGTTTGAATGGAGGACAGAGTGATTATTCAGAGTAATTTGAGCATAGCAAGTACTCACTATACTTTAGTTATTATTTTTGTTTATTACCTTAATATGTGTGAAAGAACATTATAGGATTGCTTAGCCATCAATGACTGTCAGAGGTTTAAATAATATTTTACAAGAATATTTTATGACAGGACAATTTTCTATGACAAGTACCCAGTTCTGTACCTGCTGATTGGCAAAAAAAAGAAACTACATAGCAGACCCTGTCTGGAAAAAAAAGTGATAGACTGTTAGTCTATATCAGCAGGGGAGGAAGTGAAGGAATAATGCATCACTGTTCTGAAAAACACAAATATAAGGGGATACTCTACTGCAGGATACATTGAATTTGTTAGAGACATTGCTTCCTGCTTTTCATGTATGTTAACATGTCATATTCTTCCTATAGTTTCAAAACTTACTTTTGTGTGTATCAGTATGTGTGCACATATGTGTTCATGTGTGTATGGTTGTACAGGTGTGTGCAGATGCAGTGCATGTGTGTGCATGTATGTGAAGGGCAGAATAAAACTCTAGTATTATCCCTCAAGTGCTGTTCATCTTTGTTGAGACAGGGTCTCTCACTGGCCTGAAACCCTCCAAAGCCGGCTATCTGGCTGATCAGTGAGCTGTCTCCACCTCCCAGCGCTGGTACTCTGTCTGGCATTTTTTGTTTTTTAATGTGGGCTCTGGAGATTAAATTCAGGTATTCATGCTTGCATAGCGTGCCCTTTACTGAATGAGCTATCTCCCCAGCCCCAAAATCACTTTTTGCAAATATATATATATATATATATATATATTTCCATATGTATATATATAATGTTTATCATTGAAATTTTTATGATAGAAAAAAGTGAAATATCAAAATTACAAATAGAAACGTGTTTCTATTCAATAAGAAGAAAAATCACCTTTTTGTACATATTGTTTCACTGGTCAGTCCCATATGAAATCTCTTTACTTTTCTTGATCGCCCTGCAATAGGAAATGTAAATTTGAGTAAAACTCTTGTTAAGTCACTGACTTATAAAAATCTCATGTGTGCATTTTTGATAGCAATTTAAGGCAGAGGCCTATCAACAACAGATAGAAATGGAGAGGCTGAGTCACCAAGCAGAGCTTCTGCTGAAGAAAGTAACAGAAGAGAGTGACAAACACATGGTTCAGGACCCACTGATGGAACTGAAGTTGATATGGGACAGTCTGGACGAGAGAATTATCAACAGACAGGTAAATGCCAAGAGTTTTGTTCAGAAGATAGACATTCTCAGTCAAAGACAGTAATACACAACTGTTAAAAATAATATCAGGGCTGGAGAGATGGCTCAGTGCTTAAGTATGCTTCCTGTACAAGCATGAGGGCCTGAGACTATGAGAGTTAGAATCTCCCATGGAAGGAGCTGGGCATGATTATGCACACCTGTAACCCCAGTCCCACAGGGGAGCAGAGACCTGAAAATCGTTGGAGCCTGGCAAGCACCCAAATCAATAAAGAGATGCCAGCTACAAGTAGGACCGTGCAGAAGAGTGGTGGAGTGGAACACCAGATATTCTACTCCAGCTTCAGCCTCCCTAGGCAAGCGACCCCTGCCCCAGTGACTGCAAGGGATACCACACGCAGAAGAAAAATAAAATGAAGTTACATCGAAAAAAAATTTAAAAAATGATGAAGTTACATAAACTTTAGAAGCACCTTAATTCTCTTATTAGAAATCTCCCTGCTCGTGCCATACTTAACCACAGAGAATGTCAAACTCAAAATGTGGAAAGATATGACTGGGGTTCACAAGATATGAGTAATGACAGACAGGCAGCATGACATAATCATTTTTGTCCTTGTTTTGTAAATGGACGTCATTCGTGATGTCAGATTCACAACTGTGTTTTCTTCCTCTGCTTCTTTGGCAGCACAAGCTGGAGGGGGCTTTGTTAGCCCTGGGTCAGTTCCAGCACGCCCTGGACGAGCTCCTGACGTGGCTGACGCACACTGAGGGCTTGCTAAGTGAACAGAAACCTGTTGGAGGAGATCCTAAAGCCATTGAAATTGAACTTGCCAAGCATCATGTATGTAGCTATTACTGCATGTTTCTGTCTTGAGTTAAAATTTAAGAGAAGTTCATGTTTCTATTTTCTCTCATTGTTCAGAGCGATTATCACCAAGTACATCAAAGGTGTGGAGAAGTTTATTCGGGCTACATGGCAGGCACTAAAGATTTAAATCCCTAATTCTACCTTTTACTGAATTAACTTTGCCAATTTGTGAATGTGGTTAGGGATAGCCTAAAAAGTTCTAGGCTCAAAATGTGCCCACCATGGGTTTTAAGTCTTGATTCTAATCTGCCTCTTCTCCATACCTCTGTCACTTGGGTCTGTGTGGAATGAGAGAGTGTGAGAGAGTGTGTGTGCAGGTAAAGGCCAGAGGACATCCACAAGAGTGCTGTCCACTTAGCTGTACAGCTGCACATCTCTCATTATACTGTGGCTTTTCTTTCTATCTCTGTATCTCCCTTATGGCTGATTAACTATTTGGGTCATACGCCTTTCTCAATTAGTTTTCTAAAGTAGTTATTATGTTTAAGAGTTCATATACATACATACATATACATATATATATATATATATATATATATATATATATATATATATATGTATTTTCATGTGTGTGTATGAGTATGCCAGGGCCTCTTGCCACTGCAAACGAATATCAGATGAATGTACTGTCTTATGTGTCTCACTTTATGTGGGTACTGGGGAATTAGACCCAGGCCATCGGTCTTGTAAACAAGCACCTTTAACCAGTCAGCCATCTCCCCAGCCCAGTGTCTTACGAGTTTTTATTTGACTTGAACCTTATATGTTGCAAGTGTTTTTCTTGAGATATATGTATAAATACATTATGTTCTTGTCACTTTGTGACAGTTGGGTGATTATTCTTAGTGACTCTCTCTCTCTCTCTCTCTAAGTCACTTGACTGAAATAAAACTTTTTCACAGTGGAGCTCACCCTGCCGTTCCACAGTGTCAGACTTTAACCCTACCTAGTAGTAGTAATATCTTCAGAAACATGAATCCTAACTTTACCTAAAATTGCTTATATCAGATAGAAAATATTTATTTTAGGACTGGAGAGATGGCTTAGCAGTTAAGATGCTTCTCTGTGAAGCCTAAGGACCCAGGTTCGATTCTCCAGGACCCACATAAGACAGATGCACATGGTGGACCATGCATCTCAAGTTCATTTGCAGTGCCTAGAGGCCCTTGTGCGCTCATTCTCTGTCTCTCTCTGTCTCTCTCTCTCTCTGTCTCTCTCTCTGTCTCTGTCAATCCTTCTCCTGTCTCAAAGAACTAAAAATAAATGTTAAAAAAGAGAACATTTATTTTATATTTATCAACATTTTTAGGGGCTGTGAATATAGCTCAGTCAGTAAAGTGCTTGCCTTGCAATATGAGGACTTGAGTTCAATCCTTAGGACCCTCATAATAGAAATAAAATATTGAGAGATCTAGGTATTTGAGATGGGGGTCTGTTTATCTGTCTAACTAGTTAGAATTAAGTCTCCCCCCTTTTTCCCTTCTATTTCTTCAAAGATCAAAAGTAAGAGTACTTAGCATTGACAAAACAGTTGTTGGAAGAAAGAGGGCAATGTTTCTTTCCCCCAAATGAACCAGTCTTCCTCTGGCACTAATTTAATAAGGGATAGACACAATTTAAAAGAAGAAGGAGTTTTGTAGAATTATGTTTAAAGAATTATATTTTAAACTTAGACAACTCTCAATACTATTAGCATATCAAAGTGTGCACACTTTATGTACACCGTAAAGGTGCCACCTCAGTTGGTGTGGAAGTCTTTGGAAAAACAGTGACCTACTAGGTGCCTCAGAGTGAGAACAACCAGTATGCCGTATGCCCGCAACTCTTTTCTGGAAATCCCATGGTCTGGAATCCCCTCCACATGTGTGGTTCTTCCACGGGGTGGGGCAATGTTCTTTGCCCTTACTGTTGCCAACCTTACATCACTGAGTATAGGATTAAAATCAGCTCTTATTGATATTAGTGGAAGGAGTCTTTTCCAACTGGGAGTTCTAGAATCCATGCAATGAGGGAAGAGAAATACATTTCTTCTGTCAAAACGGTAATTTTAAAATTTGCTTGTTGCAAATGTGATAACTTTATATTTGAAAATGAGTATATAGGAACAAAAACATCTATTAAGACATGAAGATTAAATTTAATTAAAGTGAACTTGAATCAAGAGAAAATAGTATGCACATTTAATTACTATCTCTAGATACGCTAGCATCCATCGTGAGATCATTCTAATGGGAAGATCTAGCAAAGTGCTCTCACATCTCAGGGCTGTTGGTAAAATTAACAGTACATATCTAAGAATGATGCAAAGTGGAAGAAAAGGAAGTTTGTCACTCTAAAACTTGGTATTAAAATTGTTTTTCTTTTTTTGGCACTTGTGTGTAGGTATGTATGTGGACACACATGTCTGTGGGTGTGTCCATGTGTGGAGGCCAGAGGTTGATGTCAAGTGTCTTCCTTGATCACTCTCCACCTTACTCACTGAGACGGTGCTATTCACTTGAACTCAGAGCTCACTGATTTCGCTAGTCTAGCCAGCCGGCTGGCCCTGGGGATCCCTGGTCTCTGCCTCCATAGTGCAGGCGCTATACATGAGTCACCACATCCACCCAGCTCATGCCATGGTGCTGGACCAAGTACAGTTTTCCTGCTCATGTCGCCGGTGCTTTACCCACTGAGCAATCTCCCAAACCCTGGTTATTAAAATTTTGCTATGAGGTTTTTGTTCCAGAATGTTTGACATCTAGAAAACACAACAGCTTTTGTTGACTGGTGATTTGGCTCAGTTGGTGGAATGCTTGCCTAATATACATGAAGGCTGGGTCTGAGCCTCAGTGCTGCAGGTACTGGGCATGAAGGTGTGCAGCTGTTTTCTCAGCACTGAAGGTAGGAGATCAGAAGATCAAGTCACCCTCAGCTACGTAGGAAGTTTGAGGTCAACCTGGGATACATGAAACCCTCTCTTTTTTTTTAATTTTTTTTGTTATTTTTTATTTATTTATTTGAGAGCGACAGACAGAGAGAGAAAGAGGCAGATAGAGAGAAGGGAGAGAGAATGGACGCGCCAGGGCCTCCAGCCACTGCAAACGAACTCCAGATGCGTGCGCCCCCTTGTGCATCTGGCTAACGTGGGTCCTGGGGAGTCGAGCCTCGAACCGGGGTCCTTAGGCTTCACAGGCAAGCCGTTAACTGGTTAACCACTAAGCCATCTCTCCAGCCCGAAACCCTCTCCAAAAACTAAAAGGGATTAAAAGTAATGCTACTGTGTTAACCAACTAGCAAGCATGACATTATTTTAACATTTTCAGGTGCTCCAAAATGACGTATTAGCCCATCAGTCCACAGTGGAGGCTGTCAATAAAGCAGGAAACGATCTGATTGAATCAAGTGCAGGAGAAGAAGCAAGCAGCCTTCAACACAAGCTCAAGGTTTTAAATCAACGCTGGCAAAATATTTTGGAAAAAACAGAACAAAGGAAGAGGCAACTAGATGGTGCCTTGCGCCAGGTGAATAAAGGGAATAAATCTTAAGACTTTGTATCATGTTCAAGCCCAGAATTGCATAGACTTCTTCCATGAGTTCACAGGTAGCTGTGTCATTTCATACCTTAAGGAGAGGAGTAACAATAAGCAGAGTGAAGAATAGCGTAGATGAAAAGGCAGCCCTCTACTCAGCATGGGATTCTCATCTCCAGAGCTCCTGACAGAGAGCCCGGGAACTGAGCTCAGCCTGGGACTCTCATCTCCAGAGCTCCTGACAGAGCCCAGGCACTGAGCTCAGTCTGGAACTCTCGTCTCCAGAGCTCCTGACAGAGCCCAGGTACTGAGCTCAGCCTGGGACTCTCTTCTCCAGAGCTCCTGACTGAGCTCAGCCTGGGACTCTCGTCTCCAGAGCTTCTGACAGAGCCCAGGCCCTGAGCTCAGCCTGGGACTCTTGTCTCCAGAGCTCCTGACAGAGCCCAGGCACTGAGCTCAGCCTGGGACTCTTGTCTCCAGAGCTCCTGACAGAGAGCCCAGGCACTGAGCTCAGTCTGGAACTCTCGTCTCCAGAGCTCCTGACAGAGCCCAGGTACTGAGCTCAGCATGGGACTCTTGTCTCCAGAGCTCCTGACAGAGCCCAGGTACTGAGCTCAGCATGGGACTCTTGTCTCCAGAGCTCCTGACAGAGCCCAGGTACTGAGCTCAGCATGGGACTCTCGTCTCCAGAGCTCCTGACAGAGCCCAGGTACTGAGCTCAGCATGGGACTCTCATCTCCAGAGCTCCTGACAGAGCCCAGGCACTGAGCTGCTGGCACTTGTCTGTCTTAGGAAATTCAGAAGTCTTAAGGCTGGGGCTAGCCTAAAAGTAACAGCGTTTATGATGCAAACTTAAAAACTCCTTATCTATCACTTCAGGCCAAAGGATTCCATGGTGAAATTGAGGATTTGCAACAGTGGCTGACTGACACAGAACGTCACCTGTTGGCATCCAAACCTCTGGGAGGTTTACCAGAAACAGCCAAGGAACAGCTTAATGCCCATATGGTATGTACAGTACTTTCTACAACTCTAGTTTCATCTTAACAGAGTGCCTGTTTGGTATTGTCTCTGGTGATAATAGAAGTTTTATAGGAGAAACCACATTAAGTGTTAGAAACACCATTTGATGATGAAAATTTTCAAGTCAAAATCTACTCTGTATTTCAAAGACCAGTATGTCAGCACATAAAAGGAGGTTTTATGAAACTTTTGAGAAGCAAACTTTCCCCCTACAGTGATGGCTTGTGGTAATATAGCATTGTGTATGTTACAAACTATTCAGTGCTCCTGAAGTAGGAAGCAAACTCAGTAATCAGATTGGGCATTATTTGGCCACACCTAAGGGGTAATCATACCACTTGGGAACCCGAGGCAGGAGGGTCATGATTTTGAGGCCAGCCTGAGCTACATAGTGTGACTCAATCTCATAAAACAAATCAAATTGGACTGAAATTTATTGTTCAAGCATGATGGTTTCATCCTCTTTCATGGAAAGTTGAGAAATATTTTCTTGTTCTTTCAAAAGAAAATCACCATTTGTTTGCACACCGGTGGCGGACATTTCCTCTGGCTTCACTCCTGTGTCCAGGTGGAGCCTGAGCCTGGGCAGCGTCTGCTCAGATTCTGTGACACTGTTGCCTCCTGAAATGTGCAGGAAAGGATAATGAAACTTTAAACTGCCTCCTGCATTGCAATATGAGTTGAGAAGTTAGAATATTGTTATTTTTTATTACTGTAATTCAGCTCTAAAAGTGGTTGAGAGGAAACAGATCTTGAAACTTGTCTAATTTTTACACTTAAATTTGCATCTGAGATACTTTAAAAAAAATTTTTTTTGTTCATTTTTATTTATTTATTTGAGAGTGACAGAGAGAGGAAGAGGCAGAGAGAGAGAGAAAGAGAGAGAATGGGCGCACTAGGGCTTCCAGCCACTGCAAACAAACTCCAGACGCGTGCGCCCTCTTGTGCATCTGGCTAACGTGGGTTCTGGAGAATCAAGCCTCGAACTGGGGTCCTTAGGCTTCACAGGCAAGCACTTAACCGCTAAGCCATCTCTCCAGCCTGAGATACTTTTTAAAAATATTCAACATTGATAAATATTTATCCTGAGAAAGTGAAATTTGGCAAAAAATAAATAAATAAACACAAGCTTTTGTATATGAAAGTCTGCACTCTTCAGTAGATGCCTGACATTGTAATACTTTAATAAAGCTGCATTTGTGCAGAAGTAATGTGTAATTCAGTGATTTCAGACATAACCATCTTTTGTATGTTAGTATTTTCAAAAATACTTTTTAAACATTTTATTGGCAATCTCCCTTCATATACCCTGATCGTAATTCCCTCCCTCTACCTCCCTTGTTCCTCTTTCTCCACGCACCCACCCCCATCTCCCGCTACTGGAACCCCCCTTCTTTCTAACTACTCCCTCTTCTCTTTTGATGACATCTTTGTTCACTCCAGTATTATGCAGATCTTGTGTAGGTGGAATCAGCCACTGTGTCATGAGTGCAACAGCCACTTTGTATCTGGAAGACACTATTGCAAAGTTCCCCTCCCCTTCCTTTGGCTTTGAGCCCTGGAGGATATGACAAAGCTGTCTTAGTGCAGAACATGCCACTGTCATGTCTTCTCAGAACTATGACCAGCTTTGAGTCTCCTCAGTGGTCACCTCCATCAAAGAAAAGAAGCTTCTCTTATTATTAAGTGAGAATAGCATTAATATATAGGCATAAACATAAATATTTAGAGGACAATTTTATGGACATAACATATGTCTGTTTAGCCAAACAATAGTAGTAGTTTCCCCACTTGGGCTTATGACCTCTCCCTAGCCATGAGCCTTTGATTAGGTTTTCAGTACCAGGCATTAATTCCTCCCATAGGGCAGGTCTCAAATCCAATCAGAGAGCAGTTGGTTTCTCCGATAATAGCTATGTCACCATTGGCCAGTATTACATTTGACCTGGATGGCCAGCTGTAAAGCTTGCAGGGTCCACTGCTGGTTAAGACCATTGATAACTGTTCTCTCTCAACCCACTGCATAGTTCTTTCCAGCATCCTGACACCTAGTCAACAGAGCTGAGGCTTCCAGGTCAGCTCCAGCTTGATTTGTCAGTGACCTTCAGCCCAAGCATGTGGTGTCTTCAGCAGTAGGGTTGTGGTGCTTTGAATAGATGGCCCCCAGTATATTCAGTTGTTTATTTGTTTGTAGTTTGCATCTGCAGCCACCTGGCTGGAGGCAGTGTCACTGGGTGGATCTCAAGGTGTGATGGTGGGTTTCAGATTTCAATCTAAAGATATGCAAAGTGTGCCTAGCTGGAGTTCCTGAAGTGTGGTGTGGCTTTTGACCTTTAGGCTTGTACTTCTCTCTCTCTGCTTGGTCCTGTGAAGGCAGGCCAGCTTCTTCTGCCATTTATGGAACTTCCTCTGGATCTGTAGGCTTCAGTAAATATCCCTTCCTCCATAACTGTGCCTTGTCTGGAAGTTCATCTCAGTGAACCTGAAGCTGTCTTCAGGTTCACTGAGGGTCTTACCATCTAGTTCTTGTGGGCAAGCATGAGCCTTGGCAATAGTTTTTATTGTTTAGGGGGAATCAGAGAAGTAACCATCTTAGTAGGTGTTGTGAAAAAATAAACTAGAATAGCAAGTATAGCATCTTACTCAGTTCACAGTTACCCTGAACAGTTAAAAAAAAGAGCTGTGGTATAAAATTTTCTAGAAATCTTCAGCCTATTAATGAATAAGAAAATCTGGGTTAGAGAGATGGCTCAGCAGTTAAAGCACTTGCCTGCAAACTCTTAACGATCTGGGTTCGATTCCCCAGACCTTACTTAAGCCAGATGCACAAAGTGGTACATGCATTTGGATTTCTTTTGCAGTGGCTACAGGCCCTGGTGTGTACACACACACACACACACACACACACACACACACACACACACACACACAGTCTGTATCTCTCTTCTTGCAAATAAATAATTTTTAAAAAATCAGAGTTACTATGATGTGTTGTTGATGATGGTGTTACTGTTTTCTTTCTGCTACAAGAGGCCCATTGGTTTTACTTATGAAGTAATTTTGGCTAAATAATAATTTAGGAATACCTTTCTTTTCTATAAAACCTGAAAGACTGTGATTGGCTCATTACGTTCCTGAAAGTGCTCCTACAGCTTTTACAGAGTTCATTAATTACAAATTTAATAAATTCTTGAGCAAATAAATGGTTGCTTATTCTCTAGTAGCATAAACATTGTCAAAGTGTTACTTTAAAAGAATAGCAGAATTTGAAAACAGCTCATCTCTAGAATACTTCCAAAGACATATTACCTGTCAACCTATTTAATTTGGGTAGAGTAGGTAAAATGATTTTTTATAGCTTTACCTGATTTACTAGACTAGATATTCCATGCTTAAACAAAATTAATGAATTGTTGATATTTCTGATACCATTGAATTAATGCTCTTTTGATGTATGTACAAAATCTGAAATAGTACCATTGCTGATGTTTTAGCTATATATTAAGTTTTTCTTTAAAATTTACAGCATTTAATCAGTGATGTCATAAATGTGCTTCAAAAGAAGGGCTTTTTTTTTAAGCCCTTAGATCCCAAATCTATTTATATTTATTTACTCGTTTTCATTTATTTGAGAGAGAAAGAATGGGTGGATCAGGGCCTCTTTCTGCTACAAAGGAACTGCGGATGCCTGTGATACTTCTGTGTATCTGGCTTGACGTGGGTGCTAGGGAGCTGAACCTGAACTGTCTGACTTTGCAAAGGAGTGCCGATAATGCTGGGCCATCTCCCTAGCCTCCAAAAGAAGGTTTTTCTTATAAGATTGAGGAAATAGAAGTTTTGAGGTGATGGAAATGTTGTAGTGTCTCATTTTTTTAATTATAAAGCTGAAGATATTATTGAGATGTTGAAGGTATAAGTTTTCAGCAAGAACTATGATTTGACCTGCATTATAATGAAATCAACAAAAAAAAAACCCGGTTTTAACATTTCTAATGAAATATAAGTTTTGTTTCACTGGTGTTAAATTTTGAACTTAAAATTATTTTCTTATATTCTTCTAGAAAATGTACACGTATTATAGTTGGAAGCTTTAAAAATATTAGAAGTGAAAATATATTCATGGTACCTCAAGTGTAGATCCAGTAACTTGACCATCTTTCTGTTCTGGCTTTTTGATTTCTGCTCATTGTATGTTTTCTGAGCACAGGATTAAATTATACTAATAAAATAGTTTAGTGAGTGTATCACAGTCCCAGGAAGGACCTAGAAGAGCCTTTTCTGAGGAGAAAGCTGGGGCTCAGAGAAGTCAATTCACTTGCCCAAAGTCACAGATTGATTTGTTAATGCACAGTAGAATTTTATTGTCAACATGTAAATTATTACCTCAAACCTTAGCGTGCAATGTGAACTTGCAATGACAGCATCTTCTAAGATTTCTCAGTAGACAGGGGGGTGGCTATAGGAGTCTGTACTGTTTCAACACGGAGGAAATTCTAGCCTTTGTCAGGATTGTTCTGTATCCCAGAAAAGTGAATGGATGCTGTGGCATTAGAATAAACGACCTGAAAAAAATGTAACTCTTACTTTTTATTCTTTGAAAAATCAAATAACTTGAGCATGCCTCAATTTAGGATATTTGCTCCGCCTTTGACGCTAAAGAGGAAGCATACAAGAGCCTAATGCAGCGAGGCCAGCAGATGCTGGCACAGTGCCCCGAGTATGCCGAGACAAACGTTGAACAGGACATCAATAACCTGAAGGAGAAATGGGAATCCGTGGCAACAAAACTCAATGAAAGGAAGGTTCGTTCTTTGGTTAATGTAACAGGGCTAGTGTTTTCGTGTGTGTGTGTGTGTGTGTGTGTGTGTGTGTGTGTGTGTGTGTGTGTTAATTTCATGGCTTTTGCCTTATTTCCAAGCAGAACTAACAAGAATAGAGCTTCAAGTGATTTGACTCATATTTTTATATAGTCTTTTGATGTTTCGTGGAGTCAGGAGAAAATAGTATTCTAACACAAGAAAATGAAGACCAAAGGATGTTCAGTATAAACAAGTACATCTCCTCAGTCAAATGTTCGCCAGTGTTACTGTGCTCTATTTTAAGTGCGCTGTGCTTAACTTCTAGATCATTACTCCTTCTGTCCCTATCACACATTAAACAAAAGAAAGCGAGAGGATGATGCGTTCATGCTCATGTTTCATAAGCACTTTCATGAAACTGATGAGAAGCAGGTGGCAGTTTATGTTATGTTATTCACTTCTTTGTCAAACAGTAGGAGAACAATCTAAGAAACCTCAATAATTAACATAATGCTGCCAGAACACTAGAATAGGCCAACATTGAGGGAACGTAAAGCATCTTTTCGTAGGACATGGCCCCAACAGTTGTGTTTCTGAATGACAATTGATTAACATGAAAAAAGTAACCAGAACTCAAGTGCCAAATACTAATTTTTTTTTTTCCTTTGCAGACTAAATTGGAAGAAGCCCTAAACTTGGCAATGGAGTTCCACAATTCACTCCAAGATTTCATCAACTGGCTCACTCAAGCTGAGCAGACCCTAAATGTGGCTTCTCGGCCAAGTCTTATCTTGGACACAGTCTTGTTTCAAATTGATGAACACAAGGTATGAGTGACTCCAATGGGACCAGGCTTTCTTCGTATGAGAAGCATGAATTTGGTAGTTTAAATGCTATCTTTTGTCCTTTAAAGCTGCATGTGCTTTACTAGAATGGGAAGCATGTTTAAGATCAGTCCACAGGATGGAGAGATGGCTCAGCAGTTAAGACACTTGCTGGCAGAGCCAAAGGACCCAGGTTTGTTTCCCCAGGACCCATGTAAAGCCAGATGAACACGGTGGCACATGCTTCTGGAGTTTAATTGCAGTGGCTGGAGACCCTGGCATAGCCACTCACATCTCACTCTCTCCCTTTTTCTCTCTGTCTCAAATAAATAGATAAATAAATAAATATCAATCCAGTTTTCCTTGCTTCTAATTATGTTCTTTTTTTTTCTGTGAAAGGTCTTTGCCAATGAAGTTAATTCCCACCGTGAGCAGATAATAGAACTGGACAAAACTGGAACCCACCTGAAATATTTCAGTCAGAAGCAAGATGTTGTTCTAATTAAAAACCTACTTATCAGCGTCCAGAGTCGATGGGAAAAAGTGGTTCAACGGTTGGTGGAAAGGGGAAGATCTTTGGACGATGCAAGGAAGAGGGCCAAGCAGGTAATAGATGGCTGTTGAATCTGTCTGACCTCGGCAGTGTGTTGTTGGTGTACTTGTATTACAGCTCTGTTGTGTACAATAGGAGGACAGGGTGTTTACTTCCAGAAAGGGCTATGACCTACCTTTGGATTCTCACATCACTTAGTCCTGGGGGGACTCATGTTGAAAATTAGAGCTTGACTTCATGGATGGGCCATTATCACGTAGGTCCATTAAAAAGGTCCAAAATTTTTATTGGGTTTGTTTCTTTTCCCTTGTCCTTTCGTCCTCTGCTCTCCACTCAGGCACAGGTGCCCTTCTTCATTATATTTGTTTACTTCCTAAGCCGTGCTTTTTTCATGGTGTGAGCTGCGAGCCAGATCTGCTGCTCCCATCGCCAGCAGCACTGAGGGGCACGGTCTACTCGGCACTCCTCGCCTCCCAGAGGACTTGCTGACAAGCTTTCATTTCTTTCCCAAGATTTTGGTATAGCTCCATGTCATAAGCTGGCTGTCTGAATTGTCCATTCTAAATGAAACATGGTGAAGAGGTTCAATTACTCATCTCTGTGTCTAATGGAGATATCTGCACCTTGGCAGAGATCTTTTTAAGTTAATTTTTTAAAAATATTATTTATTTATTTGAGAGGGAGAAAGAGAGAGAATGGGCACACCAGGGCCTCCAGCCACTACAAAAGAACTCCAGATGCATGCGCCCCCTTGTGCATCTGGCTTACGTGGGTCCTGGAGAATCGAACCAGGATCCTTTGGCTTTGCAGGCAAACGCCGTAACTGCTAAGCCATCTCTCCAGCTCCTAAAATTAATTTTTATTGAACATTTAGTGCATTATTCAGGTTAAGTTTTTTAATTACTATTTGCACCTCATTCAGCTCTTCATGTCTAGCATTGGTACTGTTGTAGTCCATTGTTTTGACGAGCTAGGCTCACTGGTGAGACAGAAAGATCTCATAAGAATTTAGTGTTCAGGTATTACTGTTTTATGATTTTGGGGTTTTTTGTTTGTTTGTTTGTTTGTTTTCCAGGGTAGGGTCTCCTTCTAGCCCAGGCTGACTGGGAATTCACTGTGTAGTCTCAGGCTCACCTTGAACTCACAGCGATTCACCTACCTCTGCCTCCCAAGTGCTAGGGACTAAAGGCATGTACCACCATGCCTGGCTTGTTTTACAATTTTTGTTGGGAAGTTTAATATTTGAACATACTGAAAATTGGTCGTATTCCCCTCAGGTTATCCTCTTCTGTCCCCTCTCCCACGATTTCCTTGCCCTTGAGGGCCCTCTTCAGACTGGGGTCCTGAATGTTCCTGTTGGTTCCTGTGGAGAGGACAGTGCCTCACAGTGCACCTTCACACTCTCATTTTTACATTCTTCTGTCCCTCTTCTGCAGTGTTGCTTGAGCGTTAGAGTGTTTAGACTTTTAAAGCTAGCAACACAAATGTTTAGAGGCATTAGAAATGGCAGATCACATTATTGTAAGATTGCATTCCATTGGTACCTTGTTGATAGGGAGGTGTGACACCTTGGTCTACCTGAGTCCCTGGAACAGAATCAGGCTCTGATGGTTCTGTCAGATTGTCTTAGTTCTGAGCCTGACACGCACCTCTCCACAGGTATTTCCTGAGCCATAAACATCTGATTTACAAAGTTTCATCAAATTCTAGTAGGCAGTTTTCTCCATTTAAATAATTTTATCATCTCATTTTGTTTAACTTCATATTTTCTCTGTTTCTTTACCTGAAGTAGACAGATTTCTCTATTTTTGCGGTTTAGGAATAGCTTTGGAAGTGGGACCCACCTTAGAGCCTATGTGTTTGTGCTGTTGAACTGTTACCATATCTGCTTTCTGCCTTTCATTTTTCTTAGTGTTCTTTCTTGGATTTGGCTCACATCGTGATTGTAGTTCTCTGAATTTAGCTATGATGTGTCTACCTTGGACTCATGTTTGTCCACGTTTAAGCTGGTGGGAGTTGTGTGCTGAATGTGCAGGGCAGGAAGCCAGAGCTATAAGAAAATACTCGCTAGTAGCCGGATGTGGTGGTGCACGCCTTTAGTCCCAGCATTTGGGAGGCTGAGGTAGGAGGATCACTGTAAGTTCGAGGACACCCTGAGACCACATAGTGAATTCCAGGTCAGCCTGGGCTAGTGTGGAACCCTGCTTAAAAAAAAAAAAAAAAGAAAGAAAGAAAGAAAGAAAGAAAAGAAAAAGAAAAAGAAGAGAAAAAGAAAATGCTCACTAGTATCCCTGCAGATTTTGTGACTCTATGCTGCCTTGTTCACGTGATTCAGTGTGTGAGGCTCCGGCACTGACCTGAGGATGCTGAGAGCTGCCTTGTGCACGTCAATCAGTGTGTGAGGCTCCAGCACTGACCTGAGGATGTTGAGAGCTGCCTTGTGCATGTGAATCAGTGTGTGAGGCTCCAGCACTGACCTGAGGATGTTGAGAGCTGCCTTGTGCACGTGAATCAGTGTGTGAGGCTCCGGCACTGACCTGAGGATGTTGAGAGCTGCCTTGTGCACATGAATCAGTGTGTGAGGCTCCGGCACTGACCTGAGGATGTTGAGAGCTGCCTTGTGCACGTGAATCAGTGTGTGAGGCTCCGGCACTGACCTGAGGATGTTGAGAGCTGCCTTGTGCACATGAATCAGTGTGTGAGGCTCCGGCACTGACCTGAGGATGTTGAGAGCTGCCTTGTGCACGTGAATCAGTGTGTGAGGCTCCGGCACTGACTTGAGGATGCTGAGAGCTGCCTTGTGCACGTGAATCAGTGTGTGAGGCTCCGGCACTGAGCTGAGGATGTTGAGAGCTGCCTTGTGCACGTGAATCAGTATGTGAGGCTCTGGCACTGACCTGAGAATGTTGAGAGCTGCCTTGTGCACATGAATCAGTGTGTGAGGCTCCAGCACTGAGCTGAGGATGTTGAGAGCTGCCTTGTGAGCATGAATCAGTGTGTGAGGCTCAGCACTGACCTGAGGATGTTGAGAGCTGCCTTGTGAGCATGAATCACTGTGTGAGGCTCCAGCACTGACCTGAGGATGCTGAGAGCTGCCTTGTGCACATGAATCAGTGTGTGAGGCTCAGCACTGACCTGAGGATGTTGAGAGCTGCCTTGTGCACGTGAATCACTGTGTGAGGCTCCAGCACTGACCTGAGGATGCTGAGAGCTGCCTTGTGCACATGAATCAGTGTGTGAGGCTCCAGCACTGACCTGAGGATGTTGAGAGCTGCCTTGTGCACGTGAATCAGTGTGTGAGGCTCCATCACTGACCTGAGGATGTTGAGAGCTGCCTTGTGCACGTGAATCAGTGTGTGAGGCTCCAGCACTGACCCGAGGATTCTGAGAGCTGCCTTGTGCATGTGAATCAGTGTGTGAGGCTCCAGCACTGACCTGAGGATGTTGAGAGCTGCCTTGTGCACATGAATCAGTGTGTGAGGCTCCAGCACTGACCCGAGGATGCTGAGAGTGCACTGAAGATCCTGAGATCTCTTTATTAAATAGCAGGGTTATGTCCTCTTTTATCTTGCTTCTGTCCATTTTTATTCCTTTTTCTTGGTATAGGAATTGAAGAGGGTAGAAGTAATCCATATGTCTCAAGAGATGGCAGTCCACAAAGAAAACAAAGCAGAAACAAAACAAACATTTTCTGAGGACTTATGTTCATTATTGAGCCAAACGTATGGGAAGGGAGAGGGGAAATTTTCTCTTGATCTCCTTAACTGTAATGAGACTTATTCCTGTTCTTCTTAAAACAATGTGTGGAATAAGTTACAGTGAAGTATCCACAGGTCACAGCCACAAATGCCAGGCATTGTCAAGACACTTTTTCATTTGCTAGTGAAAGTCATACTTATTTTTCTTCAAGGAGAATTTTCAATTAATGATTTTTAGTATGTTCATTAATAATTTATATTTTACAAATTGCTACATTTCAAACATTGTATGCTTGAAATTTTTCTGGACTAACATGAGTTTCTTTGACAGTTCCATGAAGCTTGGAGCAAACTGATGGAATGGCTAGAAGAGTCAGAAAAGTCTTTGGATTCAGAACTGGAAATTGCCAATGATCCTGACAAAATTAAAACACAGCTTTCACAGCATAAGGTAAGTCTTTCATTATCAAAGACATATTGTCTCAGTAGCTATTTTAAGGCCACTTACAAATTCTTACTTGTTCATCACTAGGGAGGAAAAGAACAGGTTGCCTAGTAATATGGAGATAGGTGCCTAGATCCCAGCCATGTGGGACTCTAAATCAAGAAGATCTCAAATTCAAGGCCAGCCCAGTGAACACAGAAAGGCCCTGTCACAAATATAAATAAATAAGGGCTGGAGAGATGGCTTAGTGGTTAAGGCGCTTGCCTGTGAAGCCTAATGATCCAGGTTTGATTCTCCAGGTCCTATGTAAGCTAGATAGATACAGAAGGTGGCATGCATCTGGAGTTTGTTTACAGTGGCTAGAGGCCCTGGCATGCCCATTCTCTCTCTCTCTCTCTCTTTTCTGTCTTTAATAAATAAATCAAGATAAATATATTTAAAAAAATAAATAAAATTATAAATTTTGTAGTATAGACTCTTTTAAACAGAGTGGTAAAAATATTGATTGCCTCTATCTAAGAGTTGGTAAGTGTTTATGTGTATAATTGTATAAAATCTCAGTCCTGCCTTCTAAGCCACAGCCAGCAGCTTCTTTATTAGACCAGAAGCATGGACGAACACTGCTTTTGATGACTTGAAAAGGCTGGAAACACTTTGGATGACTTAAGATTTAAGATCATTAAAAAATTATAGCCATTCTAAAGGGCCACTACCAGAGGAAGACTAGAGGAGATGTATTGAATGTCAGTCTGCCCTTTGGCTGGGTGAAGGCTTATGAATGACTGGTCCTGCTGACAGCCAGTGTCTGCCTAGAGCTGCCATGTCCCTTCTTGGACTGGCTCATCCATACTTGCCCTCCAGTGGGAATATGTGTCTCTTCAGAATGAAATTCCTTATTTGAATTTGAAGCATGGATGCTATATAATCATATGAGAGTAACATTTCATATTTAAGTTAGAGAAATCTAGAAAACAGAACATTCAAAGAACCCATTAGCTTCTCAATTTTACAAAATTTTTTATCCATGCCAAAGTCCTTTATAGTAAGGCAGTCTGTTAACCAATTTTATAAGAAGTCTTTTCTTGTCAACACTGTTTTTTAAAAGCCCTAATGTGTCCTGTACTCAAATAGAATATGTAGTATGTATCTGTTGTATGAAGAAAATCTGTGTGACTTCCTAAATAAAAACAGTATGTTCAGAATAACATGAAGCAATAATCTTTGTGATAGCAAACTAGAAATCATGTGATACTGTAATTGTTCATTCCTTAAAATTTCCTAGATGGAGTTCCTTCCTGTTACAAGACAAAATAGATAATATAGTCATATTAAACATTTCAAATGTAGTTTTCAAAGGCAATAAAATTTATTAGTCAATTTTGACCTTGAGATTTTGGACAATGATATGTTCACATAATTCTGATATGCTGCTAGGATTGAGAACCTCTCTACTAATGCTGCTTAGATAATCTATGAGCATATGCATTGCGCGTTATATTGACCTGTCTTGTTTTGATTCCTGAGATTATATGTTCAATGGTCAGTGGCAGTTGTCTCATTTTTCCTACTCTTTTTTGTACTTAGAAATCCCTACTAGGTATAAAATGATAATGAGAGTCCTACCAAGGCAGTGTCCCAGCTCTATAATTATTTGTGATTGGTTATGTAGAGACAATGTAACTCACCCCCCTGCACACACTCACATATACACAAACATGAAAGATTAACTATAGATGTCACATTAGCAATATAATTATCTGATACTAGAAAATTAATCTATAGCTCTTTTGAGATATGGATGGGGCCATACAGCTAGGAAGGAGGGAAGAAAGCTTCCCAAGTGATGTAGCTAAAATAAACAGTAGGTCCAAATATCAGGCTATAGAACGATGGTTCTGATTTGCCACTTATCAGGCTTAGAAACAGAACTACATATGTCATTCTGAAGATCTAAAAAAAGGTGGCAGCAAGTCTATTTGCCAACAAAAACCTGTAATAAATTCTCATCATCTAGTTCCTCTGTGTCTGGACTAGACTCAGACCCATGATTATATTTCGTCCTGTAGAAACTGTCAGTAGTTTCTTAGCAGTTCCATTTTATCATAATTATTGCAATGTCTGTTTTCATCTTCAAAAGGCTTGGTAGTGGTTTAGCCCTTGCCTAGCATGCTCAAGGCCTGAGGTTTAGAAATCTTGATCACAAGCAAAATGAAGATTCAGGATTGTTTTGCTTTGAAATTATTTTCTTGACAATAATAGGCAATCTCAGATTAACTTAGCTTCTTAGAAAAATAAATCCCTGAATTTTACAAATTTTTAGCATTATTGTCTATTTGGAGGTGTTCTATGTAGAATATTTCATGTACATCTGGCTTGATTACTAATGTCTCTCACTGTTGAGTCTCCATTTGTTGGAGATGCCTTTTTCAGTGCCTTTTGTCTATTTGTGTATTGGTTATAAGTAGAAACAGATCTTGTTTTCTTGTTAAATCTATAGGAGTTTCAGAAGTCACTTGGCGCTAAGCATTCTGTGTATGACACCACCAACCGAACTGGTCGCTCTTTGAAGGAGAAAACCTCGCTAGCTGATGACAATCTTAAGCTGGACAACATGTTGAGTGAACTCAGAGACAAGTGGGATACCATATGTGGGAAATCTGTGGAAAGGTAAAGCATTCTTTCAAGCAGGTTGGTGACTTTGTAGACCTCCCTCACATATACAGCAGTACTGTTTGCAGGGACCTCGTATGGACCCCAAATACTTCTTTGGGTAAGGAACATCCTCCCACTGACACAGCATTTGTATTGAGAAAGCTCTGCTGTTTAAATATTGTTTATTTTTAATTAGCTTAGCTTGGTTGTTTGTTTTGAGGCACTGTAGCCAAGGCTGGCCTCAAACTCATAGGGATCCTCCTACCTCAGCCTCCTGAGTGTTGGGATTATAGGCGTGCACCACCATGCCCAGCTATCAAATATGCTACTATCACTCCTGTAATGTCCACATAACTACTAAAATAGTTTAGTTTACTTATTTTTTGTGTGTGTTTTTCTTTTTTCTATTTTTTTCCTTTTTTTTAGTTTATCTATTTTTAGCATACAAATGGGATATTATCATTTCTCTTCTCCACTCCCTTTGTGAGCTTGTTTTTAAGTATGAGATGAAGATAAAATGCAGGCTCCATAATGTAGCACAACATGCAGTGCTTTTCTGATCCAGCACCCCCTTCCCACTTCCGTCACCCTCCCCAGTTCCACTCTTTGTCTTCATACTGTTGCCAAGGCCCACAACTTCAAAACTTCCAAGTATTTGGTTAAATAGTAATAGATATTATAATATTTGTATATATAAAATCAGATTTTTTGGGAAATTTGTCCTAGTCTAAACAGGAAATGCATTTGTTTCATATTCACATTACACATATAGCATGAAGTAGTGTCACAGTGTGGAGTTTTCCACCTATGGTATCAACTTGGTACTCAAAAGGTTTCCAATTTTAGAACATTTTGATTTTTGGTGTTTTGGATGCTCTAGAGAACATCACAGTAAGTTTTTAAAGTGTTAATTGTTGTGGAGGTTGTTAATCTTCGCTTTACTTGCCCCAATGTCATATATGTGATTTAATATGTGACATTTTTTTTAAAAGAAAGAAAATAGCAGTGTTAGTTCACAAATCAATGAATGGCAGGGCTATGTTTGGGGCTTGTGTGTCTAAAGAGCATGAGAGAGACTTGGGGTATGATTACACTGCTCTGTATCTTGACTGAAATGATAATGGCATAAAAAACCTTAAAGGATCAGTGAGTTCCAAAGCTAAGATGCCAGCTATGTATTCAAAGAAAAAAAAGGAAAATTTTTAAAAGATTGATATTTTCTCTTTTAAAAAATATTGTATTTTTATTTATTCAAGATATAGAAGGACAGGGAGACAGGCAAAGAGAGGAAGAGAGAATGGGTACACCAGAGCCTCTACTCCAGATGCATGCGCCATCATATGCATCTGGCTTTCTTGGGTACCAGGAAATCAAACCTGGGTCCTTAGGCTTTGCAGGCAAACACCTTAACCACTGAGCATCTCTGGAGCCAAGTTTTGTTATTTTCTAAGGAAAGCAGAGGAAGCAGGTAAATATCAATATGTCTTTCAGCTGCATAGGTGAACTTTAGAAGACTAATTTGTCCACTGTTTTTTCCCCAGGCAAAACAAATTAGAGGAAGCCCTGTTATTTTCTGGGCAATTCACAGATGCCTTGCAGGCCCTCATTGACTGGTTGTATAGAATTGAGCCCCAGCTGGCTGAAGACCAGCCTGTCCATGGAGACATCGATTTAGTGATGAATCTGATTGACAACCACAAGGTATTGCTGTCAGGACATTTTATTTTATGTTATGATTTGAGTATGGAGAAAAGTATAGTCACTTATATTAATTAGCCCTTTAAAGTCAGGTGGATAATGCCTTACTATATTTCTGTCTTTATTATTGAAATATGTATGTGTTTGAGCCAAATAGGGAAGCTGCTTTAAAAATGATGGGGAGAAATTAATTTAATTATCAATGAAATACTTTTACTCTTAGTTACCTGATCTAAAACCATTTTAGAACTTAAGAAGTGATTTTATTCTGTGGTGCCTTAAAACACATTTTTTTTTTTTTTTTTTGGTTTTTCGAGGTAGGGTCTCACTCTAGCCCAGGCTGACCTGGAATTCACTATGGAGTCTCAGGGTGGCCTCGAACTCACGGCGATCCTCCTACCTCTGCCTCCCGAGTGCTGGGATTAAAGGCGTGCGCCACCACGCCCGGCTATAAAACACATTTTAAAGAGTGTCTTATTGTCTTTAGTTACTAATTTCATCAATTATGTAATAAAATTTAAAATCATTCATTTGGAAACTTGGACCTTGGTCATTGAATAAGTTTTGATTTACAGTATCACCCACTGGAGTCATTATTAGATATTCTTCTATTCTAAAAATCCTTTTAAACTTATTCCCTCAACTAATTTATGACTCAACAGCATGTGATATAAGGAGTTTGTCATTCATCTTCAAAAAATTGATTTCATTGAAGTTTTCTAATATGCATGTTCAGTTGTCATGTAAATAAAGGATATATTTGAGATTTCCAGTTGCTACTAAACATGAGGTCCTAATTTCTCATCAAATGTGACAGCACAACTTTTGTTGATTTTTTTTTTCTCTCTCTGCATATGTGTTTGTGTGTGTATGTATCTGTGGAGGCCAGCAATCAATGCCAGGTGTCTTCCTCAGTCATTCTCTACCTTACTTATTTATTTTATTTTTTGAGACAGAGTCTTGTCACTGAATCTGGATCTCACCCGTTCTGTTAGACTAGCTTGCCAACAAACCCCAAGGATCCTTTTGCCTCGACTTCCTCTGTGCTGTGATTACAGGCACACACTGCTGTGCCCAGCGTTTACATGAGTCTCATGCTTACATGACAAGTGCTCAGAAAATTTATTTTATTTTTAAATGTTCACTTCATACCTTCCTGGTTATGCTGTCCTGACATACTTGATATTTTAAAATTGTTTCTCCTTTTATATACTTATTTTGTGTTTTGTTTCTGTTCTATGACCACACTTGTAGGAGAGTGTTGTTATACTTAACAATAACAGAAAATGAAAAATAAGGAAAGAATATTGGACAGGCACACAAAAAATTTTAAAAAAATTTAAATTGTATTGTTCTTCTTATATTAAAACAAAATTTTTTGTGCATGATTAATACCAACATCTCCAGGCACTCATCCAGTTAGTAATGAATAACGTAATGTTACTCTTTACATAAATGCCATTTTATAAGCTCACTGCCTAAAATATTCACTACCTTAAGCCCTTTCCAGATACTTTTATATATCAAAGGTCATCAATAATTGCTGATTTAGCATTGTTAACAGAATGAGAAGGCTTAGGAGGTTAAACACATGCATAGAACATTGGAAAGTCCACTTTGGAACTAACTCATAGTCCTATCACAAGCAGAATATTTAAATATTGTTCTCATTTTATTCATATACAGAAAAGCTGGCAAGATGTATTTTTGTATACAAACTCTTAGATCAGAAATGAAGAACACAAGAATCAGGATTAAACTGGCCAAAAGATGGCAGTTTAATTGCACATCATTTTAAAATTCATCAGAATTAGGCAGGAGGAAGAAAGCTCCCAAAAGCCTTTCTCTGAAATAACAGCTAATAATTTAGTCCTCTAAAAATGAGAAATTATGAATTAGTGCCTCGGATGCTGTGGAGAAAAGGCATGTATAGAAAAGAAGGACCATATGTGAAGTCCCTGTAGGATTGTGTCTTTCTCTTTGGACCCTCGTGATGCATGCATATTAATATTGTGCATTGATTTTTCTCGGTGCTACAGCTCACAAGAGTAATGGGTGGCCAGCATGCATGTGGTAATCATATCAATGATTTGAGGGGAATGAGACACACTACCATAAGAATCAAAACAAGAGGTAGTTTGATGAATTCTGTGTGTATGTGTGTGTGGAATGGAAATTAAAAAAGGTAACCACCATTATCTAAATTTGATATGTCATTTACAAAGTAAGATATTAATATCCTGTCACTTATGAGAATGTTACAAGACTGTAAATAGAATTATCCAAGACTATGTTCTTCATAGTATTTGAGTAGGAGCACTAACTTTGGGAAGATTTTGCCAAACAATATGGTTATTAAAAATTATAGGTCTTGGGCTTAGTGGTTAAGGCACTTGCCTGCAAAGACTAAGGATCTAGTTTCGACTCCCTAGCACCCACATAAGCCAGATGCCCATGGTGGTGCATATGTCTGGAGTTCGTTTACAGTGGCTAGAGGACCTGGCGCACCCATACTCTCTCTCTCTCTCTCTCTCTCTCATGAATAAATAAATAAATAAAATACTGTAGTTTTTATGGGGGCTGAGGAGATAGGGCAGTCAGTACAGTGCTTGCTGCCCATGTATGAGGACTTGATTGAAGTTTAAATTCCTAGCACCACATACATGTCAGGTGGGCATGAAAGCCGTCTATTGTACCAGCATGTGGGAGGTGGGCACAGGGGATTCTCTGGGGCAAGATGACCAGTTCGACTAACTGAATCTGTGAGTTTGGGCTTGAGAGAGAAAGAGAGAGAGACTCCACCTCAGTAAAATAAAGAATAATTAAGAAAGACACCTGATATGAACCTCTGGCTTTCTGATGCATGCACATGCATGCACACAAACATATACATGTGCCAGCATACAGGCACACTGCTTTCACACCCATGCCCCCACTCAGGTACACATGCATGCACACACACACAAACCCTGTAGGTCTTAGATGTTTGTATGTGATATTTTATACACATACGTATTTTCAACAATTATTTTACTATTTTGGTTTTATAATCAAATGTCACTTAAAAATTAATAATAATATGGTCTTCTTAGGTCTTCCAAAAAGAGTTGGGGAAGAGAAGCAGCAGTGTGCAGGCTCTGAAGCGCTCTGCCCGCGAGCTCATAGAAGGCAGCCGCGACGACTCCTCCTGGGTCAAGGTCCAGATGCAGGAGCTAAGCACCCGCTGGGAGACTGTCTGTGCACTTTCTGTATCGAAGCAGACCCGGCTAGAAGCGGCCCTGCGTCAGGTAAAGTCCACAGACGTGATTCCTGAGTGTGGTGATACAGTATTAGAACCTTGGCAAGAACAGCTCTAGAAAGAAGTGTAGCAACCTTGTTTCTCACCTTGGGAAACTCCTAAAGAAAATTCTGGTCTCATCACTGCCTTGACCCCACCAACCTCCCTGTGAAAATTTAACAGATGTAACAGAGGGAGAGTTGCTGATCTTCACCTAGAAGTTCTGTTTGAGCAGTTTTCCAGCTTGAGAGTATGATAGGCTGCCCCTCATGTAAACCTAAGTGGTTAGAATGGTGGACTACCTTCCTGCGAATCTTATTGATGTGTTACTAAACCTTTGCTTACATTTATAAGATGCACTACCACATCTCTTTATAGTAGTAGTGATACACATAATTGATTTAAATTAAGACGAGTCTTCACTGAGGGGAAGAATCTTTATTGTTCTGTAATTTTTGCTAACAAGTATATTTGTGAATCTTTGTGTATGTGTGTGTGTGTGTGTACGCACATGTGTATGCCCACTGCTGACAGGCGGAGGAATTCCACTCGGTGGTCCATGCCCTCTTGGAGTGGCTGGCTGAAGCGGAGCAAACCCTGCGTTTCCATGGTGTTCTCCCAGATGATGAGGATGCTCTGCGAGTTCTCATTGATCAGCATAAAGTAAGTCATTTCCAAAGGCTAACTAGCAGTAATGGGTAAAATCTACAAAGGGGAGAGCCGCAGCTCAGGATTACATTATTAGCAACTACATGAACTTTTCCCTTGCTGAGAAGTAATTAAGCATCTGGCACATTTGAGAATGTATCTCCATCTTACTTGTTTACATACCTGGGTTCTGGACACCTACACACATCTTTGCTTGTTCCGGTTATAAATAAAGTGATTATTCGAGAATTAGTCTCTGTGTTTCCTATATGTAGGAAGCACATTGGTTTTTCTAGGGGGTTATTTGCTTCTGACCAAAGTTGGTCCATTTTTTTTTTGAAATTTTATTTAGGTTTCAAGATTGAAGCTTTCTTGATGAGTAGTTGTAATTTATAAAATTAATCCACTAGAATTATGAGTTAATAATTTTGACCTTCATAAACAAAACAAACAAGCAACAAGCCGTATCATAGAATTTAAAGTCCTAAAAGTTTATTGTTAAACCTCTCCTACTTTCATTTTCAATTAAGAGCCTTTGAAAATTCTTGTAAGAACTAACCTATATTATAAATTAAGTTTATAGTGTAAATTATAAATTTAAAGCATTAATTCTATACTGTTGAATAACTAACCAAGTGAAAGTCTTGCCATTGAGGTTTTAAGCCAGGTCTTTCGCTATAGCAGTGCATGGGCCTTGACAAAACCCTTGAGAGTGATCCAGATATCCACTCATAGGTAATTGCTAACTTTGATTGGAAATGTCAGGAATTACAGTGCTCTCACACCGAGTGTAGAATTGATGTAAGCGTTTTCTATTAACTTCAAAGGATCTTTTACCACCACTAAATAACCTACTTTCAAGGTCAAGTTGGAAATACACCATTCATTCTAGTGTAGCATGTAATGAATCATCTACAGAGACTTCTTGTTTTAACTAATACCCTGTCACAATGCACACAAAGAGAAGTTGGCTGACTACAGCAATGCAATGCTGCCTGTTGTTAATAAAAGCAATACAAGCTTGCCCAACATTATCTGGAGGGTAGTGTTGTGGATGAAATGTTGTGGATACTATTTCAATTTCAAGCTGGACTATAACAATAGGAAAACTACAACATATTTATTTATTTATTATTTACTTAATTTTGATTCAGCTCACTATTGAGAACTCTATTGTGCCATGGCTGAACATCAGCCAGTACTGAGTTCCACTAATATGCTATGGTTTGGTTCTTAGAGTGTAAGCCTACCGATGTCCACAGTGCAAATGTTGCACCTTACCGAAGGAGCCTGGCTGTGTTATGAGCATTTTCACAACAGACCCAGGAAACCTCCACAGAGCAAGTCTTTAGGGCAAGGGTCGGAGTTTTCATAACTGGGTATTTTAAAATATCTTTAGACAGCATAAAATCACTTGTAATTTTATGGAACATTTCTTTTTAATAGTATTTTGCAGTAACACTGCTAGTTCTTTTTCATTTCCTTGGCTTTCCCTCACACATTCACCAATCAAAGACAATGGAACATTTAATGTCCTATGTGTATGGGTTCCTCGGTATAGTCTAATTTCCATGTCACACTTTCCCCCATGCATGAGAACAAGCCATGAAATGGGCAGCTGGTAAAGGGCCTAGTCTCTCCGAGTCCATGCAGGAGCCTGGCCCTGCTAGGGTGTGGGTCAGCTGCACCATGAGGAAGCACAGTTGGTATGCTTTTCTCTTCCAGGTAAAAGTGTTTATGTTTTTCTCTTTGGAGGATCTATATTGGGGAAATTAAATTTTTTATTAATATATTTTATTTATTTATTTGAGAAAGAGAGATGGAGGGAGAGAATGGGTGCACCACTGCAAACAAACTCTAGACACATGTGCCACTTTGTGCATCTGGCTTACATGAGTACTAGGTAATTGAACCTGGGTCCTTAGGCTTTGCAGGCAAGTGCCTTAACTGCTAAGCCACCTCTCCAGCCCTAAGATATTTTTAAATGTTTTATTTTTATTTATTTATTTATTTATTTATTTGACAAAGAAAGAGGGAGAGAGGAAGAGAGAGAGTGGGTGCACCAGGGCCTCCAGCCACTGCAAATGAACTCCAAACACATGCCCCCCCCCCGTGCATCTGGCTAATGTGGGTCCTGGGGAATCGAACCAGGGTCCTTTGGCTTTGCAGACAAATACCTTAACTGCTAAGCCATCCCCCAACCCCATAAATTTTTTTTTGTTTTTTTTTCTTTTGAGATAGGGTCTCACTCTAGCCCAGGTTGACCTGGAATTCACTATGGAGTCTCAGGGTGGCCTCAAACTCATGGCAATCCTCCTACCTCTGCCTCCCAAGTGCTGGGGATTAAAGGCATGTGCCACCACGCCCCCTAAAATATTGTTAGGTTATGATGTGAAAGTGGGTCATGCTCTCACAATATATTTATATATTTCAGAATATATGCCTTTGACACCATAGTCGTAAACATGGTAAATAATAACATAAGTAATAAAATTATTTGTTCCATAAATCACAAAATTCTTTTGAGCCCAGTGAAATGGAGCACAAAAATGACAGAATCTTAATCTTGAATCTTGGGGTCTAGTAGACATGCATGAACAGTAAGAACAGGAGAATGCAGGAGCTTATGGCAAAACTGCTTCTCAGGTTGAAAACGAACAGCCCTTGCTCAGTATAGTAACGGACTTCTTTCCAAGTTCAAATGTATGCTCCCGTGACCTGAGTAGCATGGGTGTCATCTTGATCTGCGTTCTCTGTCACTCCCTGTCAGGTCACATACACTGGGGCACCTGGCTGCTCTGAAATCCAGTGCTGCTCTCTAGAAGCATATCAGACTTTGTAGGACAAAGGTTCTGTCTGCTTTTTCACCACACTCATTCTGTTGCCTGTGCTGTGGGTACAGTTCTGATGCTAATGGTAATCAGTACAGTTAATGTCCATGAGACATTTAGAAGCAGGTTATTTGAATGATCAACTTGACCAGTGGAGGCACTGTGTATTCTACTCCTCCAGAGATGGCCTTAAAAGGCCCAAGGGCGGGGCCGGGGGGACAGAGCAATTTCCTGGCCTTCTAAAGGGACAGCTTTTACCCTGACCAGCGTGATGCCATGCCTGCCTGTTTTGGCCTCCTCACTCTTCCCAAGACACTTTTCTCCCTCATACCCACGAATAATTACAGCTCCTTGGCCCTCTTTTTCTGTATATATTTTTAATCTCTCTTGGTATAGTTAATGGCATTTTAAGTATTGACCTCTCCAATCATGCTGGCACATGCCTTTAATCCCAATACTTGGGAGGCAGAGGTAGGAGGATAACTGTGAGTTCAAAGCCAGTCTGAGACTACAGAGTGAATTCCAGGTTAGCCTGGGCTAGAGTGAGACCCTACCTCGACAATCCAAAAAATAAACATAAATATTGACCTCATTATTTTTCTGTTGTTGCCATTTTTGCTTCGTGGGTACTTTGTTATGCTTTGTGCGTGATTCTTCCATCTCAGCCCCTAAAACAGCTGGGACTCCAGTTGCATACGATTGTACCCAGATCTAGCTTTGTTAAAACTTTTTAAAAATTCATGTTATTATTATTTTTTAAGTCAGTATTGTTTCTCTCTCTGGCAGTTCTATCTCCGTCTTATTTTCCACTAATAATATAATTATTATCTATCCAACCATGAGATGTATTTTAACTTATACATTAGAAAGTACATATTTTCCCATGGTCCCCCCCTTTTCCTCCTACAATTATTTGGCCAACTTTTGTGAATAAACCAACTGAAATTCTTTTTTTTTTTTTTTGTGGGACAGGGTCTCACATAACCCAGACTGGCCTTGATCCTCCCGTCTCTGCTTCCCAAGTATTGGAATTAGAGACATAAGCAGTCATGCTCAGTGTGAAATTCTTATTTCTAAACTGTAGATGTATGCCACCAGCATCTCCTTTGCAGCCAGTGTCAAGAGCTAATTATTTTGTTGTTGTTGTTGTTGTTGTTTTTACTGTAGGAATTCATGAAGAAACTAGAAGAGAAAAGAACTGAACTAAATAAGGCTACCGCTATGGGTGACACTGTTTTGGCCATCTGCCACCCGGACTCCATCACCACCATCAAGCACTGGATAACCATCATCAGGGCCAGATTTGAGGAGGTCAGTGTCTCTGCAGGAGCTGGGGGAGGGGAGGGGAAATTTTAGCAATTAGTGTAAACCTATAGCTGTGGGAAAATGATCTTTGACCAGGATAATGTTCTTGAAATTGCCTTTCTACTATACATCAGTCAGCTGCGAATATTCACTGTTTGTTTAAAAAGTTAAAGGAATGTGCAATTCCATCCCTGAGACCTTAAGGCAAGTATTTGGCCCACTGTACAGCAGTGTGTGTCGTTTACACATTGTATCTGTTGGATGATACAGCATTGAACACATCTCAAGCGAAGTATATAATGCTGAATTGGTGTCCACAATGGGAATAAACCCTCTATTTAAGAACTTAGCTTTTTAAATTTCTGCTTTGGGCTGCCTAGAATAAGAATATTTGATTCATTAGAGAATGAATATTTGAACACAACAAAGCAAAAGAAGCATTAAGGTATGCATGTGATCTCTCACTTGTTCCTGAGACCAACATCCTGAAGGGCTCCCATGTCCTCCCCAGGCTGGTTCATGGGATCTAGAACACAGATTTATAGATCTTCTAGCCCATAAAGTTTCTCATTTACATTTAAAATTTGTGTGTTTTACATTAATGAACATATTTACTAAACTGAAAGAAATTCAGGGGGCTTTTTATTCGTGCAATAGGTGCTGGCCTGGGCAAAGCAACACCAGCAGAGATTAGCTGCTGCTCTGTCTGGACTCATTGCTAAGCAAGAATTGCTAGAAGCTTTGCTGGCCTGGTTGCAATGGGCTGAAACCACACTGAGTGATAAGGACAAGGAAGTCATACCCCAGGAGATTGAAGAGGTGAAAGCCCTCATTGCAGAACACCAGGTAAAATACATTGCATCCTAATCCACTAGCCATCACCCCGGTGTTTTATGTCTTTACCTACGGTGCTTCTAAAAACATGGCCTTGTATATGTTACCTTTACTTTCTCAAACACACTCCCCCACTCCTGACAGGTGGGTTTCTATTCTGTATCTACCCCAACACTTGTCACTTCACAGTTACCCCGGACCTTCGCAAAGCTCTGTCATCTTTGGCCTTCTGTGAAGCCCTCTGGTTGCCCTGTCTCTCAGTGGTTCTGGAGCTACCTCTTATAATGTTAGCTTGCTTCCTCCATTTTACCCTTACCTCTCTGCTATTTTAGCTCTGCTCCCTCCCTCAGCAGTCTCACTCATTCCTGTGGTTCCGATGATTCTTTTAAATGTCTCATGTTTGCATTTTATCTGAATCCCACTGTCAGTATTCCAAATACAACCTACTTAAAAATTGTCTTTCTCAGAATGATTACTTCTTTTTTTTTAATTTTTTTGTTTATTTATTTGAGAGCGACAGACAGAGAGAGAAAGAGGCAGATAGAGAGAGACAGAGAGAGATTGGGCGCGCCAGGGCTTCCAGCCACTGCAAACGAACTCCAGATGCGTGCGCCCCCTTGTGCATCTGGCTAACGTGGGTCCTGGGGAATCGAGCCTTGAACCGGGGTCCTTAGGCTTCAAAGGCAAGCGCTTAACCGCTAAGCCATCTCTCCAGCCCTGATTACTTCTTTGTACCTTACTTGTTTTTAACTCTGGCATGATAGGCATTATACACACTCTGATTCATAGTTTCCTTAATATGTATCCACAAAGAGAAACATTAAATTTCAGTCCAGATGGTTGAACAGTTAATATTGCCATTATTATATTTTAATAAAACTCTTAAGTTATTCATGTCTACACTGGCCCTAAGTATCTCAGATCATGTTCCCTGTAATCAGAGTTTGTGGTCAGAGTTTTCAAAGTAATAAATGTGCCAGAACTGTGTTTAACTAAGTGTGTGTGCATCATTTTTCCCCATTGCTTTTCACCACAGTCTCGAGACTGTCTTGCCTCAGTTTTTAACACAATAGTCCACATATATGGATACCTAATCAGCAGTATCAGTAAGACAGGAGTCATGATGAGTTGACAAGATACTCAAGCCTTTTAAGTATAACTAACATAAGCTTCAACTTGATTAACTCTTTTACCCTCCTTAAGATAACCTGTTTATGGCCTGGGGATATGGCTTAGCAGTTAATGTGCTTTCCTGCAAAGCCTAAGGATTCACGTTCGATCCCACGTAAGCAAGACATACGAAGTGCCCCAAACGTGTAAGGTCTCATCTGCACACAAGGGAGTGCACATGTCTGGAGTTCAGTTATAGTGGCTGGAGGCCCTGGTGTACCAATTCTCTCTCTCTCTCTCTTTCTGTCTCTCTTCCAATCTCTCTCTTGCATGTGCACTAAAAAGGGGCCAGTCTGTTGCGTTTGCCTCATAAAATAATTTAAAATAGCTTGTTTATGAGTATTTAGCACATACATATTTAATATAGATCCCTCATGTCACTGTATACCAAAATCATCTTAAATATTTCAAACATGCACATGTCATATACCACAGAAATGTCATAAGGAACAGCCCAGCCATCCGTCTCCTTTTCAGACAAATACTCACTAACAATTCTTGTGGGAAAGCTTAAACATCAAGCTTAGTTGATAATAACTGACTGCATGTTTTGTTTTCAAATTAAAATGTTACTCTTGTTCTTTATTTTGACAGCTATAGAATTTTACATTCTTCAGGAGTCAGTAAACACACTATTACAGTAGTTCAGATTGTTCTTCACCTAAGTACAGAACACGATAGCTTTTTTCTTCAGAAATAATGATGTGGTTAGTGCGCATATTTTCCGTTCATCCCTAATGAAGATTTAATATAATAACTTTTGCTTAATTGGCATCATGTCTTTCATTTCAGTCCTTCATGGAGGAAATGACCAGAAAACAGCCTGATGTTGATAAGGTCACGAAGACTTATAAGAGGAGGGCAGCTGGTCCTTCCTCGTGGCAGTCCCACATCCCGGTGCTGGATAAAGGAAGAGCGGGAAGTAAGCCAGGGGCACTTAAAAAAAAAAGATGGCTACAAAATTATTTTGAGTTATTATTTGCAGCAATTAGTGATTCTGTGTGAGCATTCTGTCATAAAATATATTTTCTTACTGTTTTGTTGAGGTAGAGTCTCACTCTAGCCAGGCTGATCTGGAGTTCACTATGTAGTCTCAGGGTGGCATTGAACTTGGAGCGATCCTCCTACCTCTGCCTCCTGAGTGCTGGGATTAAAGGCTGCGCTACCACACCTGGCTTTAAAATAGTTCTTGAAAAGAAACAGGCTCAAATATTGTAACCGCTTATCTCAAATTAAGAAAAAGGCTGTGGCCAGGTTTCTATGTGTAACTTTTTTTGCTTTAAGTGGTGTATCTTTCAGATTAGCTGGAAGAAATTGGACAAAACTCAAAGAAGCTCAGTCCTCACCCCATCAAACTTGATCGTTTTTCCTCCGTTCTATAAATAGCACTGAAGCTGAGCTAACAAAATAATTGTGTTTGGATAAAGACGTAACCTGCTGTTCACTCGTGACCAGCTGTCTGACATATTCTGCTCCTGCTCATGTGGCTCTTGGCTCTATTCAATATTTCTTAGCCAATTTTAACGCAACAAAATGACATTTAAAATGGTAATAGCTCAGATAATGTACTTCAAAAGCACCATCAGCATTGAACATTTTGTGTGTTTCGGAATGGGGTCTAAATTTTCTTAAGTGGGAGAAGAGCAATGGTAATTACTGGGTCACAAAAGTAAGTAAGTGAGGTTACTATGTGACAGCACTGAAGGTAGACTCCTTGCCTGTCCTTACCATGACTGCCGGAGAAGTGCAACCTTAAACAAGTTACTTACACTCCTTCTCAGGTGCAATTTCCTCATGTGGAAAAGAGGATAATTTTGTTTTGTTTCTTTTGTTTTGTTTGTTTTTGAGATTTCATGTATTCTGTGTTCTTTTTCAAAAACACTATGTAACTCAGGATGACCTTAAATGTCTGATCCTCCTATATCCTCCTGGCAAGTACAGTTATTACAGGTGGGAGCTACTGCACCCAGTATAGAAGTTTATGTAATTCTGGGGCATGAACCCAGTGTTTTGTACATGCTAACTTAGCCCTCTACCAACTTAGCTACATCTCCAGCCCCAACCTTGTTGGACTAAGAATTAAATGGACTAATGCACACGTGCGTTTAGCATACTTCCATGCATAGCTAAGTACAAATAAATATTAGTCACTAATATTGTATACGACTGTGAGCTAATTTTTCTAGGCCATCTTCACCATTTAGATAGATGAGTAAAGTGTATTGTGATCATTGTTTTGTGACGTTAGAGAAACTTGTGAAAACTACCCAGAAAGGGGAGAAATTTGGCTCAGTAAATTTGGGTATAAAGGTGTGCATAGGAAACATACAAGCTCAGTGGAAAATGGACTTGGCTGGAGAGATGGTTAAGCCACAAGCTTAGCAAGCGTGAGGAGCTGAGTTCAGTCCCCCACCCCCGCCCCTCACATCTATGTAAAAGTCAGGCATGTGGTCCATTCATGCAATCTCAGAACGGGGAAGTGGAGACAGGAGGATCCTTGAGGTATGCTGGCTGAGCGGTCACCTTCTTATAGCTGGGACCGAAAAACCCAACCAGAAGCAGCTTAAGGAAAGAAAGGGCTTATTTAGACTTAGAGTTTTGTGGGGAAGTTTCACCATGGCCAGAAACGCATGGTAAGAGCAGACATCAGGGCATTGCGTCTTACCACATCAGCTGAGAGGAAGCTGCAAGAGTGTGCTAGTTGACACTGGCAAAGGGAGCTGGATTATAAATCGCAAGGCCTTGCACCCTAGTGACACACCTTCTCCTTCAAGGCTCCACCTTCCCAAGGTGCCACCATCTGTAGTTCAAGTTGGGGGCTTAATCACAAACACATGAGGCTATAGGGGACACTTTACATTTAAAATTATTATACTGGCTACTTAGTCTTTCTGAGTTGGTGAGTTTTAGGTTCAGTGAGATATTTGCTCAAAATAATGAAGTGAAGAGCAATTGAGGAAGGCTCCTAAAGTTGACCTCTGGCCTCCACATACAAACCCACACACACATGAATACACATATAAACATGTACAGCCCCCCCCCACACACACACACTCAAAAAAAAAATGGAAAAAAGGTAGGAACCCATACACAGCTTCCTTACTTGATTGGAGTTTATGAAACACCTTGCTATGCCTCCAGAGACTGCCCATTGTCTTGTGGTCTTCCCTGCTCTTCATTCAGCCTTATTTTCTATGCAGGGCAAGCAGGCTTTGCTCTAACCCAATCTGAGACATGTCTCACCTTGCTGGAGATCTCTTTCTCTTGCCTCAACAAATAGGAAGATCCCAGAGTGCTGCCTTGTCATTGAAATGACCTAAGTAAGCAGGAAAATGTTCTAAGCATAAAATTATCGAGAAAGCTGTCCCGTATTTAAATGCCCCTGTCAAGATGAGCTTTTCTGATTTATAGGATCAGTGATAAGAAAGAGTTGGGCCTTGACATTGCTTATCCCCTAAATCAGGCTCTTCTCTCTGTAATGTACAATAATTAAATGGACTCAGTCTTGTCCCAGAGCAAAAGAAGGTCAGGCCTTAATATATATCAGCATACTTGAAACTTTGCCATCGTAACTGTAGTTCTGTTTCATCAGGAAAACGCTTCCCACCATCAAGCTTGTATCCTTCTGGAGCTCAGACCCAAATTGAAACCAAGAACCCCAGGGTCAACTTGCTGGTGAGCAAATGGCAGCAGGTCTGGCTCCTGGCGCTGGAGAGGAGGAGGAAACTCAACGACGCCTTGGACCGGCTAGAAGAGGTCGGAAACTCTTATGTTCATCTCTGTGTTGTCGTCCTCTTTGTTTGTTACAACACTGCCAGGAATCACGGTTTCCTTTTACATAAGCAGTTCTTGCCATTGAAATGCACGTTTTCCTTTTGAAATGAAGACTAAGCATAAATGTTCTTATAAGAAATTCCAATACGTGGGATTTGGATTCAGGGAATAAACAGAGTAAAACTAAATAAATAACTCTTATATTTTATCAATCACATTCTTAGTCCTTAAGAAAAGCTCTATCTTGACATGAGATTGCCAGTGGCAGTATACAGCTATCTATAGTTCATATCTTTTAAGAATATATATTCTATGACTACAGGTTTGAAGTTTCATATTTTGAAATTTTGAAAAATTTTAGATGCCTAGGCCAGCTAAGAGAATGGCTGCTAGGGTGGGGGGGGGGGGTTCGCGGGTGATTGGGGAAAGGATGGGCCTGCCCTAACAGTGCTAGGACTTTAGGAAAGACCACCTTTTGTGACTGATATCATGAGACATTTTCACTTTAACTTTAGACATTTTATTTGCTAACAACAACAAAAAATGTGGAATTTAAAAAAAAGTTTACTAGAATTTTTTGAGTTCTATATGCAAGATCATCTGTTTCTGTGAATTGGGAAAGATGTGCTACCACCTGGAGGATCATGATAGTTACCTGTATACAGTTCACTGCATATAGTTGGAGCTAAGCATTAACTCAACCACAATACCTTCCTGCACTTTTTTGTTTTTAGCTCAGGGAATTTGCTAACTTTGATTTTGATATCTGGCGTAAAAAATACATGCGGTGGATGAATCACAAGAAATCCCGAGTGATGGACTTCTTCAGGAGAATTGATAAAGATCAGGATGGCAAGATCACCCGGCAGGAGTTCATTGATGGAATTCTTTCCTCAAGTAAGTCCCAAGACAGGTGACAGTAGCTGATGCACTTGTACAGAAAATAAGCACAGTTTCCAACTGTAGGGCCTGTGGTCTAGTTAGTTAATAGTGAAGTGTGGTGAGCACAGCCGATGCAGGTGTCCTCGTCACTGTAGCGACGTTGGCAATATTTTATTCTGAGGAGTTCTTATGGAGTTGTCTGGCACATAAATAGCAAAGCAATGAATGCAAAGGTTCTTTCTTTGTCATTCTAGTTAATGTTAGAAGTGAAGCACTAAGTCACTTGTTGGATGACTTAGTCACTTGTGATTCCCTGACAAATGTTACTAGGAGCTATATGTAGTAGACAGCCTCACTTCGCTGGGATGAACTTCCAAACCAGGCACAGTTGTGGAGGAGGGATTTATTGAAGCCAGAGGGGAAGTTTCATGATGGGAGTAAAAGTTGGCCTGCTTTCACAGGTCCAAGCAGAGAGAGAGAGAGAGAGAGAGAGAGAGAGAGAGAGAGAGAGTGGGAGAGAGAGAAGGCTACCATCACAAAGCAAGCAAGCACAGGTCAGGAACTCCAGGCAAAGCAAAAGCACTCTGCCTATCTTTAGACTGGAATTCCAAATCCACCCCCACACCTGAGTGCTGAACCCTAGGATCCACCCATGACACCTTCTCCTGCCAGGTAGCTGGAAATCCAAGAAGGTTTAGTAAAACTCCTGAATCTGTTGGGGGACACCTATTCAAACTACCACACCACACCTAATGTAATTGTCATATAATTTATTCCTTAATTATAGTTGAACCATATGAAATCCCTACAATTATACAGTTGCCAACCTATGAACAGCATTATCATCATATAATTCACTCTGGTTTCTAAAGATAAATTTGAATCATATACATAGCTGTTTAAGTTATCATGCAAGTCATTTTTACAAGGAATTTTAACATATTTGTGGTATGTGTGTGTTGCTGTGTGGTATAGAAGTTTGTACGTGTGTGCGTGTTATATGTACACATGTATGCAGATGTGCACATCCCATCACACATGTGTGGAGACCAGCGGAGGATGTCGATTGTCTTCTTTGAGATCTCTTCTACCGTATTTCTTGAGACAGAGTCTTATTTTGAACTTGTCTGTTTTTCGGTTAGAATGACTGTCCAGTGAGTCACAGAAGTCCTCCTGTCTCTGTCCCATTGGCACTGGGGTTACAGGCATGTGTGACCATACCCTGTTTTACATACGGGTACCGTGGATCTAATTCAGGTCCTTATGCTCAACCAAATGCTCGTAACTACTGAGCCATCTCCTCTGGCTTTGAATTTTAATATATTTGATCATCCTCATAATCGAGCCAACCACAATGAGGTTAAAAGCATAGTCAAGTAACTCTCAAAGTATAGTTAAATAATTACCTTATTTACTATCATTTGGTAATTTTCAGAGTTCCCAACTAGCCGCCTGGAAATGAGTGCAGTTGCAGACATCTTTGACAGAGATGGTGATGGATACATTGACTACTATGAATTCGTAGCAGCTCTGCATCCAAATAAAGATGCTTATAAGCCCATCACAGATGCTGACAAAATTGAAGATGAGGTACTTATTATCTTCCCATTGCCTATAATAATAGTACTTTGTTCTTCCAGGATGTCACGTGCAATTCATAAATCCATCTTATTTATTTCCCTATTATTTGTTTTTGGATCTCACTGTGTAATATTAACATTAAAACAAGTATTTCATCCTTGTTTTGGGTAGGTCACAAGACAAGTTGCTAAGTGTAAATGTGCAAAACGATTTCAAGTTGAGCAGATTGGCGATAACAAATACAGGGTAAGTTTCCAAATTACTTTGTAGTTCCTTTCAAAGACATAAAATGAAATTTGTGTACAGTTTGATCTATGTTGTTTTTTAGAAACTCTTAGTTATTTTTATGCCATTTCAAAATGTAATAGTATATGAAACTCCAGCTTTGATCATTTTAAATATACAAAGATGACCTGAATTTTGAATATTGGGTATATTTTTGTTATTTACAACATGCACATTACTTTTAAGAAGAAAAATATTCAAGTCTTGTATTTAGATTATTTCATATTATTTTATAATTTATTATGATTACAGGTAAGCTTCCTGAATAACAAACTTTTCTGAAACATGAAGTCATGAAGTTAAAAATATTAACTCATTTTTATAAATATGAAAAATTAGGCTTTCTATTGGTACTGCAATTTTTTTATTCAAAATCTCACCTACCTGGTTCACCTAAATAGGAGAACAATGTGACTTCATCACTGTGTTTTTTTCTTTTCCTCTTTTGAGGAACATCTCTTATAAGTAGTAGCTAGGTAGAAAATGTTCTGAGTTTCCCTAAATCAATGTGTTACTTATAAATTCAATATACTTTCATCTTTAAAAACATGCTTAGTTACATGTTGAAACTCTTAACTTACATTTGAAATCCCAAGATTTTTACAATAAATTTATAGAGAAGAATATTCTGATGATTTGGTTTGAAATCAGAACTGGGTACTTGCACATCTCTACACTAGATACTATATTTAGGACCCCTTAGTGTGAGTGTGTGTGTGTGTTCTCAAGCCATTATAGAAAGTTTCCTATTAAACTAATTGTGTCTTTCTTCCATTTTTTATTTATCAGTTCTTCCTGGGAAATCAGGTATAAAACCGTGGAATGTATTCTCAAGTTCCTGATAATTATTTTTAAACTTTAATTCATAGTCCTTAAAGCTAAGCTTGCCATGGCTAATCTTCCCAAGCTGTCTCCCTAGCTACTACGTTGTTGGTTGGTGTGGTGTTTCCGTAAGCACTATGAGAGTCCTTGACCCAGGATTTCTTTTTGCTTCATGTCTCAAGTGAGGAGAGATTACTTTTAAGCAAACCAGATAATGAGTTGTACCCAACAGCTGGCTACCATGGTAGAAATGCAATTTTTAATTCACATTTTCACTAATGCTATTAGCATTTTAATGCAAGTAGTTATTGGAACATACACTTGATGCTTTACACCTCTGTGTGTCTGGTTAGGACACAGGGCACACAGTGGCAGAGAGGGAATTGGCATCAGGCAGTGACAGGGACACAAAGTACTAGAGGTCTTATGGTATCTGCTGCAAGTACTCCTCTTTCCAAAGCAGCTGCTCTCCACTTGTTCTGAGCCACTGATTTAGGGCTTTTCATCCTCTGGGGAGAAATGTTAATGCTGGAGTTTCAAGTGATGCCATCTTGACTAAATGTATTGACATTTAAGTCCATATCAACTGCCTAGCGGGCCTTCCACAAGGTCAGACATCTAAAAATACACTTAGGTTTTGATTGCAAACTAGCACAAGATTTTTGACTATATTTTATAAAAAGCATACCATGGTAGAGGTCACTCTGCCCTTTTATCTTAAGCCATGCTGAATGTAAAGTGTCAAATGATCTCTTACCTTCATTTCTTGCAAGTGAAATGCATTTAAAGCAGAAATAATCCATTACTTTAAATATATTTCCCCCAAAATAATTTAATTGATGTATAATCATTGTACATTTGTGGGGTTTGATACATTTACAAAATGTGTAATGACTAAATCAGGGTAAAATTTCCATTAGTTATAAAATGTTACTTATCCATTTTATTTTCTTAGTCACTCAGTGGGATAGCGTGTTATTTATTTTTCTCATTGAGGTGACAAGAAGAAGTTTATAGGGAAAGGAAGGGTTTGTAGTAGCTTACAGTTTCTGGGGGTAGAGTTGGGCATGGCAGTATGAGCAGGGGCACACAGTCAGAAACAGAGGGCGAAGAAGAAAATACGCTAGCTATAAAACCTCAGGACCTGCCTCCAGTGACCCACTTGGTACAGTGAGACTCTTCCCTCTAAAGGTTGCCCAGCCTTGCCAGACAGAGACCCACGGGCAAAACCAAGTGTTCCAACACTTGAGCATATGGTGGGGGTAATTCACATTCAAACCACAAAAGATAGTATCTTGTTTATGGAGAAAATAAAAGAAATGCCTCAATAGATTTTGTTTACTAAAAGTAATGTTTTTCTTCCTTCATGGTTTGACCATTGGGAAAATTACAGAAATTCTAAAGACAATGTTAATTGTTTAGAGAATGCCTTTTAAAAATAAAATTGATAGTTATCATTTGTAATAGAATTGAAATATTTCTAGAAAGTATTTTGAAAAGCTTTTTGCATATGATATTGGACAAAAATTATCTGCTCCAAGGCCTGGAGAGATTTCAGTTGGTAAAGCCCTCGCCATACAAGTATGAGGACTTGAGTCCAGGTCCCCAGAACCTGTGTAAAGCTAAATGTAGTAGCATGTGTCTGTGATCTCACCGTGCCTACAGCAAGGTGGGACGTGGAGAGAAGAGAATGTCTGTAAACTTGCAGACCAACAGTGAACAAGAGACCCTGCCTCAAACAAGTTGGAAGGCTAGAACCATGTTGACCCTTGTCTGCTGACCTTCATATACTCTGTGGTGCATGTATGTGTGCACGCGCGTGCGCGCACACACACACACACACACACACAATTTTTTAATTGATCCAATTATCTGGTTCCTTAAGGGTAATTTTCCTTAAGTCCCTACTTTCCCCTTTGCTTATTAGCAGCAGTGAAGCTTCTCTAATAATGTATGTTTTGAATTTCAAGAACATGTTCATCTGTAGGAAATCATGAGTGTCTGTTTAAAAATCAAATTCAGAAATAGTAGCTTGCAGAGATGTGTTAAACACTCAAGTCCTGCTGGTGCATTTTATATGCTTTTTGTGTCCTTCTGAGTATTATTATCCTAAATAGAGTTTGGGTGTCTCTGTGTTAGGGTTCTGAGCCTTAAATTAAATTAAAGATTATTGAAAAGTATCAGTATTTCTACTTAAAGTTGTCTGTTTCTCATAGTAAACCCAGAAAAATAGTCAAAGGCACATTTAAATCTTTCCTTTGTGCAAAAGGAATTCTTAATATTTAAATTGTTTATTTTGTTTTTTTACTTGCTGGGTGTTCAATAGTCTTCACAAGTTAGATATGAGCCTCTTAGAAATGATTTCAAAATATGAAATCATTTCTCACAGGCTTTTAAGGTATCAGCCTATAGGAGGTGCCACCTGTAGCCTAGTATTTGTTCAGGACTTGCAGAATTTGCAGCACATCCAGGTAATTGGCAATCCATTGAAAGGGTAAGAATGCTAGTAACAGCTCTGAGAGGGACCTGTGTAGATTTGAAAGCTATGTCATAAATAATTTCTCAGCAGCTGTTCTAATATTACAGTCATCTGAAGTGACATATTTGTCCAGCCTTTAACACAATGATTTATTTAAATATGCAGAAAGTTTAATTGGGTGTGACTTTTTATAAATTTCCTTGAGAGAATCATGTTCTGTGTAAGTCCTGGGCAAGTGTCTGTGCTTATTTCATGGCTGTGCTTAATTTCTAGAAACACTTCTCAATTACTGCCTTGCTATTGCTCTTTCTAATATAAAAAATATTGTAAGTTTTAGAACAAAGCTTCAACATTATACTTAATAACCTTTGTGATCTTTTCTTTACAAACTGTTTCCTTTGGGCTAAATCAGCATGCAGCAGTCTAACACCGGTCATTGCAATCCCCTTTGAGATTTTACTAATCGCTGTGAACTAAGAAGGAATGAAATTGACTGCTTACGCTACTACAGATTGCACATTGTAACTTCTATAGAGATTACGGTCCTTGAGCTTAGAATTCATACTGACAGTAGAGGTTCTGTCCTTCTTCACTGCACAGTTCGGAGACTCCCAGCAGCTGCGACTGGTGCGGATCCTACGAAGTACAGTGATGGTCCGTGTTGGAGGTGGATGGATGGCTCTGGATGAGTTCTTAGTGAAAAATGATCCTTGCAGGGGTAAGGAGATAACTTATGTCAGGATCAAGTGCTTACAACAGCACCATGAAAGACAGTTATTGTATTTCATCATCGAAAGCATATAGTGCATAAATTTAACCCAATAATGAATGTTTCATGTTGTTCTGTAAACCATGTTTTTCTCTTCCTTTTTCTAATTCTTTACTACTTCTGGGGGTGGGGGGGAATGAGACAGGTATGTAAGAACTTCTAGTCTAGATTTTTTACAGGTCATCTGTTTTGACTTCCACTTACTAAGGAAAAGATCTTTGTCCATCATTCAATAGCAAGGCAGGGGGAAAGACAACTGAAATGATGAAGCTGAGGAGACAGGATAGTAAAAGCTTAAAGTCAAATTCTTCATAACATGAGGGGGTGAAGAAAGTAATGCAATAACAATTATAATAAATAGCAATAATAAACTGCTAACTTGGCCTTTACTTTGAAGTTGCAGAGTAGAATGTTACAGATATAAACACTTAGCACTATAGTTCTTGTCATATCTGTCAGCCCAAGAGTACTAGGTAAGCTTTTAAATATTCCTGTTTTCAGATCCTTGAATTCTTAATTGATGTATGTTATAAATGAACATTTTATTGCAGTTTAATTAGGTGCCATCTACTCAGGAAGCCCGTTTTTTCTTACCTTAGGGAGGAGAAGCCACAGCATGTTACTACTTTTTGCTTTATTCTGTGAGCTGATTGTAACCCTTCAAAAATGTGTGTTCTGGCTTTGCTTAGCAGCTTGATAGTTCCCATGTGGGAAACCAAGCAGGGCCTCTTGTTTCAGTGTTTCGGTGAATACATAGATGTGTTCAAGTCAGTAGGCCTAGCCAGGCATGGTGGCTCATGGCCAGCACTTGGGAGCCTGGGGTAGGAGGGCCACAGTGAATTCAAGGCCATCATGGGGTGCAGAGTGAGCTCCAGGTCCACCTGGTCTTAAGTGAAACCCTTCTCTTAAAAAAGGCATCAAAACAAGTAAATGTGTTGTAAAAACCAATTTAAATTTATAATAAAAATGCCACCAGACCTGTCTGCCTGCCAAGGCCCCATGAATTTTTGTATTTATAACTATACATGGTATCCCTGCTCTGTGTTGGCTAAAGATATGCCTAAAAGAGAAGCAAATAAGACAATCCATCGTGCATCACTCAGCAGTGGAGCTGTGCTTTGAGAAATGTGCCATTGGGCCGATTCATTTGTGTAGACATGAAATGTTCTAGGGTTAGCACAGTACACACACATACCTAGGCTATATGGTGTGTGTGGTGGTGGTGGGGGGGTGGTTATGTGGTATGCTATTTTAAAAAAAATAAAATGTATACATAGAAGGAATATTCCCTAAGAGTCAATATCAAATGTAACATGATCATTGTCATCACTACCAAGTGCTGTGTCCTGACCCTACTATATGCTGTGCTTGTATGTGACTGGCAGTCCAGTGGGCTTGCTCATGCCAGCATCACCAGAGACACACGAGTAATGTGTTGCATCACACCATTCAGACTACCAGCCGGCAAGGAGATAGCAATTTTTCAGCTCTGTTGTTGACCAAAGCATCATTATGTGGTGCATGGTTGTACTTTGAAAATAGTGCAGTTGAAGTAAAATGAAGCTGTTTAGGAAATGACACAAGCCCAACATGTGTTGTTCTGTTGGATTGCGTAGGAAAGCTAGCATGACTGTGGCCAAGTCTTCCAGCTACACTGTCCTTATTGAGTCAAACTTCTCAGGGCTTCTTCTCCTAATCCAACCTTTCTCCTAAAATGTGTGCTAAGGGCTGGATCTGAGCACCTCTTGCATAGCCAACTGCTGTACTTTGTTTCTTCTGCTAACGGTATTCTTTAATGTGATTGGTATCCTGTGTCATTTTTTCTAGTTCATCATCATGGGAGTAAAATGTTACGTTCGGAATCAAACTCTTCAATTACTACCACTCAGCCTACTATAGGTTGGCAACCCCTCTCTTTGCCTCTCTCCTCCTTAGTTTTCTCTTTCATACTGTCACATTCTTGCTTTAATCATTTGTTTTAATATATGCTTCATTCGTGCGTATGGCTTAACTCACATCCAGCTGAGCTGGGGCTTCAAAGTATAAAATACAAAATGTGACACAATTCTGGTGTGTTGCAAATGCAAGTGTTATACAGGTGACCAAGCACATGCTAACACGCTGCTCGTTGGTGCTGTGGAGTGTTCTCCATGTGCTTGTATGAATGCTGCATCACTAATTACCTCATGGGTTCCTGGGTCTGGTGTTTGTTATTGCATGTTGGTAAAAAAAAACAAACAGCTTTTCAAGGCATAAGATTAAAATACTAGCTGCCTCATTTCAGTGAAAAATCTGGAAGTTTATATGTTGTCGTCATGACTACTGATCCATCTCTGATTCTGTATAATTCTATTGGTGAATTAATCCCAGTGTTAAACACTGGCATTTTCCTGACCACAACAGTACATGCAAAAGACACAGTCCCTGCCTTCTTGGCTTGTCTTCTCAGTGTGGTGAAAGAGTGGCAAAACTGTGTGGGCATCTGGAGTTGGTGGGTTACCAGTATTTTAGCATGAGCTTTCCATTTTCATGCTGAGTATTTAGTAGTAGTTATTCTTGCCGGTGTCTGGTGTTAGAAGAAGCACACTTTTCCTCCCCTCCCCAAACTCACTTGTACCCGAAAGGAATGCATTGGGAAGGAATGCATTTAACTTCTTGTTATGCTGAGTTGGAGTTGGCATGGCAAAAAGATGTCCTTGAGCTTCTCAGGTGCTCTATGGTGCCAGGTGGCCCTGCCTCCCGTAGAGGTGAATTGACTCTTCTTTTCCTTTTTCTTGTGCATTATCGTATGGCGCGTGTCTGCAGCGAAAGGAAGGACCAACATGGAGCTGCGTGAGAAGTTTATCTTAGCCGATGGTGCCAGTCAGGGTATGGCTGCCTTCCGACCGCGGGGCCGCAGATCCCGGCCCTCATCACGAGGTGCTTCACCCAACAGGTCCACCTCTGTGTCCAGTCAGGCTGGCCAGGCAGCCTCCCCTCAGGTGCCTACCACCAGCACACCCAAGGTAGGACTCCAGGATGAAATCTTTCCTCTTCCAGTGCAGAAAATCTCCTCGATATATCTTTGGATGTTTTAGGTCCCCAGGACCGACTCTCTCCATCCGTGTCCTTTCTCACTGTATCTTTAAATGCCAACTTGTACTCAGTGGTTCATACAGCAGCCATCTTTAGGGGGCTTTGTTGTCTTTCCAATTGATTTTTCTTTTTAAAGTTTCATTCTATTTTTGGTGTGTATGATTTGCCATTAGATCCTTTCACTTATTTTTAATTGTGTTTATTCTGCCTGTGAAATGTGACTCTCTACTATGAATATCTCTTTCTGTGGCTTTGTTTTTATCTGCTATCCTTTACGTTTGATTTGCCATTGTTCCATACAGATTCTCCATCCTTTAACACGCAATTATGGTAAACCGTGGTTGACAAACAGCAAAATGTCAACTCCTTGTAAACCAGCAGAGTGCTCAGACTTTACCGTGTCATCTGCAGAGGTATCGTAAGGCCCCAGGTTCCAGTCCTAACAGTCTTCCTTAACTGAAACTGTCACCCACTAACACTGCTTCACTACCCTCTTAATGCATATTCTTTTGATAACAGTACATCTTTTCATAGAAGTATTTGCTCACGAATATGAGGACCCAGATAGAAATGCCAGGAAGTGGGGCCTATGCCTTCAAGCCCAGTTCCAGATAGACAAGCAAGGGAGCTCTTGGGGGTCTCTGGTCAGCCAGGCTAGGACAGCAAGAAAAGATTCTGTCTCAAAACAAGAAAGATGGACAGTATTCCTGACAGTGACATCCAAAGTTACCCCTGGCTTCCGTACATACACATGTACATACACATGCATGTAAGAAAGAATCTTCATAAGTATTCACAATGGGCATGGTCCCTCTGAATACTTGTGGCATTCATTTCTGCCTCGCAACACTAGCCAGGTGTGACATGTTTCTCAGTTATCAGTAGAGGAGTCCGAGGGATGGACACAGGTGTGCAGAGAGCTAGCTGTCATTTTCAAAAGGTGTCTTTGTTACACTTTAGTAACCAATATTATTTGAACATAGTACAGTTTCTCAATTTGACATGATAAACATGGGGAAGATATGTATAAAACTTGCCAAGATTAACTCACATATTAGGTCATTTCCCAGTCAACTGTGCATTTTTTTTAAGAAATTGTTCTGTAAAAGGCTAAACATAAGCACCAAATAATCATATAATTGATTAAAATTATAATAATGAGGTACCTAAACATCTTTTATATAGGAGCTATGTAATCATACTGGTAAAGTATGCCTTGAAGGTCAAGACCTTTGTGTAAAAGAAATACTGTACCTTCTCACAACACTTTCTCATCTGTTATTGAATCCTCATGTGATGCACGGGGTAGGCAGAGAGCAGCTCAGTGCACAGTGTCTCCCATGCAGCTAAGTGGCAGAAGCAGGACAGAAACATCCATTCTTTGGCATTTCCTCATTCCCTCAGATACCTCATTCCCGCCTGTTTCCTCCAAAAGGAAAAAAGTTGCCATCATACAGTGCACCCAAAAGTATGAATTCGTTATTCTGGGTCTGCTGTAGTAAAAGCTTACAAAAAACCTTAAAAGTCTCAGATTGTTGTGTTAGCATTTGTTTTACGTACATAGGGCTAAATTTCTGTTAGTTCACATTTTTAAAAAGTAGCAAAATTAAAGGTTTAGTAAACTTAGACAAATGAAAAAGTATATTTAATTTTAACAAAACCTCTTCAAATAACAATAAACAAAACAACAGGTGTCTTTATGGTGTGGTGTGTGACTACAAAGTTAGAGTAGTCAGGCACCTTCTGCCACCTGCAGTGTGTTGCATAATAATTTCTTGTCAGCAACATATATATATATGAAAATTTATGCATTTTTGCATATAGACCATATGTAAATACCACACTTAAGCTTGGCATTGAAGGCAGGAGGACCAGCAATTAAAGGCCAAATTCAGTTATATATCTCAGAAGAACAAAAACAAACCCATTTCACACCTGAGTTTACAGAGATGAGGATGCAGGCAGATGGCAAATTGGATTCCTGTGCTCTGCTTGGGTGCGTCAAAAGATCCCATAAGTGCCTCATTAAGAATTATAAACTATGGTTAATGATATTTCAAACTTATACATAATTTTTATAGATTTGTTTTCTCAGTGGCTTCCTTAGTGTTCACTTGAGACTATAAAGTTCCTTATACTCAAGGCATTAGGTTGTTTTTATAACTTTGGCAGAATTTCCAAAATAAACCTTGATAAAAATGCAGTGACTTTTGACATCATAAAATCTTATCATTGCTTTATGCAGTTTTTACAGTTGCTTGCAAAATCTTAAAATAAATATTTCCTACAAATTTTTAATGATAAAGCCAGTGTGACAAAAATGAAATAAAAAATCACAAAGAAAACCTAGAAAGTAAACAGACCCAACAAGTGACCGTGCAATATCAAGTTATAAACCATCACTCTTTGCCTCCTTCTCAGTTAAGTTTGTTTGCAAGATGTCTCTCCATTTTTTATTTACCTTTTCTATTTCTGCCTAGTTTCCTAAAAACATTGCAGGCAGCAGCACATGCAAGGATAATTTGTCATAGTCCCTGTCCCCTTCTCTACACCAGGCAGTCGCCATCCTTTTGGCCTTGACTCTCTAACACTGCAGTGCTGACAGTCTGGAAAATACTAACGTCCTCCCAGTTTAATTTATCTGATTTTTCCTCACCATCACCTCTTTATTCAGTGGGAGACCTTTGTTTTTGTGTTGCCTTCAACTATGAATCCACTGTCTTTAGGTTTCCTTTGAACTCTGGGTGAGAATTTATAAAAATTGGGAGGAATGCGAAAAATGAGCCTCAGCCTTATTTAACTGAAAAGTGTCAACCTCCTGAAGAGGTCTTACAGGTCTGTGTTAGAGAAACACAGGATAAGGAACTCTATTTTTCTGGCCAACTGCAGGGAACTCCAATCCAGGGAAGCAAGCTTCGACTCCCAGGGTACTTATCAGGGAAAGGCTTCCACTCCGGAGAGGACAGTGGCCTGATAACAACTGCAGCTGCCAGGGTCCGAACACAGTTTGCTGGTGAGTGTGAGGATTCCTTTCCTTACGATGCTCTGAAGATGAAATCCTGTCTTCCTTGTTAGGAACGGAATTTTTAACTGGCCATACTCTATTCTTTTGAAGTCACATGTAGCCCTAATCCTCCAGCAAAGATCAAGGTCATAGGAACAAGTGACTGAGGAATTCCTTCTGGAAAGTACCAAAGAAAGATGGGGCAGTAAGTACAGAGCAGAAGGAAGGTCAACAGTCCTGTCCCCATCGGGCTGGAGCCTCTTCTGCCACTTACTGATTGATTGGAATCTATTTCAGGTTACTGGGGAGAGCCAGCCATACTGGGCCATCCACCAGTCCCCTTCACATTTCTTCATAGAATATCAAACCTACTCACTACCTCCCTCAAGTTCTGAGCTCAGAATGCCCGATTCTTCTTTCATTTTTTTAAATTACTTGTCCAGAGGCAAGACGTAACTAACACCTGAGAGTCTCTCCGCGCGCACCCAGCACATGCGCTTAGCATTAGACAGCATCAGCTCCAAGCACAGGGCTTTCCCTTGTGTGTGTGTGCAGTAAATGAAGTCCAGCTTTAAGAAAAGTCAACCCATGCCAATCTAGCCATTGTTACGTAATGCCCATTAGGGTAAGGCTTCCTAGCCCTGTGTGACAGTGAAAGGAATACTGGTGTGTGCTAAGTGCAGGAAAGCCATGTTGGGATTGAAGATGGTGTCGGTTGTCAAGCATCCGTTCTCTCTGTCCCCAGATTCCAGGAAGACTCCCAGCCGCCCCGGAAGCCGAGCAGGAAGCAAGGCTGGTAGCAGGGCCAGCAGCCGCCGAGGCAGTGACGCATCAGACTTTGACATTTCAGAAATCCAGTCCGTGTGCTCAGACGTGGAGACTGTTCCCCAAACACACAGACCTACACCCCGAGCAGGTTCTCGGCCAGCCACAGCCAAGCCTTCCAGAATCCCCACACCCCAGAAGAAATCACCTGCCAGAAAACTGGACAAGTCTTCAAAGAGATAGTGCAGTTGGTTCCACCAAGGCCCTTCCTTGAGCATTTATTATTTAAGTGAACATTGTAAAATATGATGTAGAAATTATTGTGAAATATTGAAGAGATAAGTTTAAAATTCTGCAGATGGCCTTATTTGTGTATTTGTCTTTTTATTTGATCTGTCATTTTTTGGTCAGATTTTTCTGGGGTTAAGTCACATCATATGTGATAGGAAAGAGTCTAACATGGACTGACATTTCCGCACTGTAACATGTAGCACATATACCAAAATCAGTTACTGAATGGACAGGTAAGTCTGCATCCTCCCTGACAACCACTACAGGACGTCAACAACCGACATCATGATACTTTTTATTATCATGGAAATCTGAACAGCTGACCGACATACAGGGGATATCTTTTGGAATGATCTAACCATAAATTAAATTAAGAGACAGAGGACAAACAGAGAACACATCCACAAATGCTTCTTCAAGCAGTAACAAACAGAGAACCCACAGGAAGTTACTTCAAACTCTTGCCAGTACCATGGTCTGCGAATACCTCCCAACATTGCCGCGTCACTGCTTTTCATGCTGCCAGAGGAGTGCTGGGTATTAGACCGGATGCTGCACGAATATAATTATGAAGTGCAGTCATATGAACGTGAGGTTTTTCTTTGCTTGAGTGGTATGTGGAACATGTTTCATTGAACTCATTTTGTAACAAAGCAGTTTTGCTTGCAAAAAGCTATGAAATAAAACATATCCCTTAACTACATTGCTGTGGAATTAATTTTTTCCCTCAGGGAAAACCTAGTGTATTTTTTAATGAGCAGTATCAATTTGGAGTGACCAAAAGATAACTTAAAAATGAATTTATTTTGATTTCTCATCTGAACTAATCATGTTCTGGTCTCATATCTGCTTATATTTAATAAACATTTAACTTATTATGTATACTCACATACTAGAAAAAGATATTAATATGCATTTAATAAAACATATTCATTTGACTGTATGGTATACCTGATTATTTATAGCGAGCTTTTCTGTGTATTTTAAATAGAAGATATACTACTAGTATGACAGGAACAATTTGGGAGATGTGAAAAGAGGGAGTTATAATAAAATAGTATGAATCACCCATTCTATAGATATTTTTACTAAATACTAGCCACATGCTAGCTACTACTGATGACCTGAGCGTTCCTGCCCTCTTATAACCAAGGGGGAATCCATTACTAAATCACTAAAAAGTATGAACAGGAGTGGGATGTGTGGCACAATGTCTAGTTTATTTATTATTTATTTACTTATTTTGTTTTCTATTTTTTTTTTTTTTGAGGTAGGGTCTCACTCTAGCCCCGGCTGACCTGCAGTTTACTCTGTAGTCCCAGGTTGTCCTTAAATGCATAGCAATCCTCTTATCTCTGCCTCCCAAGTGCTGAGATTAAAGGCATGTGCCACCACACCCAGCTAAGACGACTGATTGTTTTGTTAATATATAGGGATATCCTTCTGGCTTGTGTTCCTTTAAAACCAAATTACAGAATTTTCCTAAATATGAAAATAGCACCAAATATAATTAGGAAGATGACATGGTTTCCTCGGGCACAGCAGCCGGTCATGGTGTCTGTGCAAATGAACATTTTAGTTCAGCAAGCGATAGTGGAGCTGTTCAGGCTTCAGGGACCAGAGTGATGTTTCTTCTGCTTGGACTATTTGGTGGAAGCCAGTGTGGAAGAGGCCGGAGTTTCCATTGACGTGAGTTGGTTAATTCTTGTTTGTGAAAGCACAGGTTTTAGGTAGAAGCCCTTGATGGAAAGGGTAATCCTAACCATGAGACCGCATGCTGTCGTTCATGCCTTTGATGACGCATTCATCCAAGAGGCCAAGTGAAATTGTCTTCATTTCTTTAATGTTTTCCAATTATGTTTCTGCTCCAGAGACAAGAAAATGATTTTATTTCAACCCGTTTGAATGCTAACTCTATTAAAGAGCTAAAGATATCCTTGTTTACTAGTGAAATAAGGTTTTTGAAAAAGATAGGTGATTTAAAATAGTTCAGAGACGTGTCAAGGAGCTACTCCTGGCTCTCAGTGTTGGCCCTTGCAGGAGCTTCAGATCATTGATACAATGCCCTGTTGTTTCTCTCTGAAGCTTGTGATAATCCTGGAGTGTCTGACTCCTGAGAGAGTTTCATTTAGTGTAACAAAACACCTCTTTCCCACCCTACAAAATCTTGTTCTCTTTACTTAAAAACAGGATATTGAGTCCAGTGCTATGACACATTTCAACATCCCCAGCTACTTGGGAAGCTGACTTAGGTAGATCACTTGAATGATAGAATTTGGGGCCAGCCTGGGCAACACAATGAGGCCTCCTCATCTTTTAAAAGTCATCGGAATGCATCTCAACTCGAAAAATCCATTGTCTTGTTTGAATAATTTTAGAACTTGATTTCTTCTGCTTGTAGCAAGCAAGATTGTAATGAGATGCAGTTATCTACATTTGACAAAGTACAATGAAGTGCCCATTTACAGTCAAGTGGGTGATTGGGTACCCATAAACAATGCCTTTGCAAGTGCTGCGACCACCTGGGGTTCCATAAGGAAGGTAAAAGATACTTTAGTTTTCTTAGTACTTTAGTAACTACGTTCTTTTAAAACAAGTTAGGGATTACTAGACTCTGACTTGAAAGTAAATAGTCATTGACAAAGTGTTTGTAAATGTTAGATGACTGAAACTTCTGGCATAGCCTCCCAGATTGCATTTTATGTGGGTATCACAACTCTCATACCTATAAGGATGTGGAATATCTACTTAGGATGTGAACCAGTGGATAAAATAGGCTGTTTTTCTTGTTGCTTCTGACAGGCGAAATTAAGAATATATGCAAAATGAGGTGTGTGCAAAGGAATTGGCCTCTCTCTCTTTTTCCTCTCTTTCTTCCACCTTCTCTTATCCTTTTTCTTTCAGGGTTGAGGATAAACCCAGGGCCTGGCACGTGCAAAGCAAACACTCAGATTGAGCTACACCCCAGCTCCTTAAAGGAACTTCGTAATAGTTTATCTACATGTCTGTTGATTCTCCTTTGTTGAGAATTAAAGTTAAGTTTACACAAAATGAAGCATTCTTTTAGAATGTTACTATTTTTAAAGTACAGCTGTTTGCCTCAGGGCAAAGACTAGTAGAGTTTAGTACCTATAATTTTAGAATCTAACATTCCCTTCTCTGAACTAAGAGCTGTATCAACAATTCTCCCATCTCTGCTCCCCACAGGACTGGGGTCCCAGACATTCATGGCACACCCAGCTGTTTATGTGGGTGCTGAGGGATCAAACTCAGGCAGCTTCAGGCTCTCTCAGGAGCCCTTGCTGGTGTGGTGAGTCTTCTCACCCACGGAGCCGTCTGCCTATCCCCTACATTCTCTCTTCTTTGCCAGTGGTCTCTAAACTTCTCTATTGGCAATGGTATATTCCCATTAGTAAAAAATGTTGAGCAAAGTATGTATATTAATTTCCTGTGTTATTCTTTGTGGTGTTGTTACTTGGGGGGGGGGTGTCTATGATGTGTGAGCATGTTCATGTGTGTGAATGGGCTCACTCACATACGCACCTTAGTGCATGTGGTGATCAGAGAGCAACTTAACGTGGTAGTCTTCATGTTGAAGCAAGATCTCTTGTTCACTGCTGCATTTGCCAGGCTAGCTAGCCCAGTAGCTCCCAGAAAATTCTCCTGTTCTTCCTTCCTTCTCACTATACACACAATGAGATTACAGACGCTTGCACCACAGGATTTATGTGGGTTCTAGGGATCTGAACTCAGGTACTCACCCTCGGGTGGCAAGTACTTTATCTGCTGAGCCATTTCCCAGGTCCTGTTTTATTATTTTTATTTAGTCTCACTGCAACCTTAATGTGACACTTAACAACACTGCTGTCCATCCATGTTTCAAATAATTTTGACAACTTTCTTGGCCAGGTTTTTCTCAAATCTGGTGAGACCTCATGGTGTGGCTGAATAAATATGTTCTAGGAGGAGAAGTCACATTTGTCATTTTTGTCAGTTTCCTTGTGTATTTATTTCCCCAGTTATAAGCATGGTTTGTTTGAGCCACTTGGTGGAGGGCAACAGAACAGTTAGTTAAAAGATTATAAAATTATGTGCATTTGCTTAACTTGACAAGGTAAGTATAGTTTTCTGTGCATGCTGAGTGAAAAAGAAGGCATCTGAGAAACATTGGCATTTCTGTTCTGCCCTTGGTTTCCTCAGACACAGACCGCGAGTGGACACAGACACTGTGTATGCCACAGGAGGTGCGCTGTATGTGTAAGCAATGGTAGTCAAGGTTGGTTTCTCCTCCTCTAGGTGAAATGTGAACACAGACATCTTATTTTCTTCTCATAAGCTGCGTACATCTAATTTTAGAAGTCATTATTTTATACAATTTTTATTTTTCTATGTCTTGTCACCCATCTTTTTCCAGAGAATGGAAATATGTTATGGTTTCTTCCATTCTCTGATACTAGTTACACAAGAATAGGGTTATATGTGGTTAATCTCTGATTGGCTATGGTGTGAGAATTCTGGTGGAGGGAAACAGAAAACATGTTGTCATTCCTTAAGCCGTGGTTCTAGCTGTATGTTGTACTGCTTTTTCCTGTGCTCCTGCATGACCATCTAACTCCCTTATGTTGCACATCTTCTCCAGACAGTAGGTAGGAGAAAGTGGTCTCATGGGGGAGAACTGATTTTTTATATGAAGAACTGGCACAAAATAAAAGATGATTAATAGAACAAGAGAAGTTTTAGTTCATTGCACAGACTTCATTCTCACAATGTGAGAAGAAGTGATTGCAAATTAAGGTGCTCAAGTTGAGCAAAGAAAACTTGAAATAACTGAGACCATAGATTCACAGTTTCCCTTACCATCAAGGTGTAGACTGAATTAGCAACCGAGGGAACAAGAAGTTAATTGGCCTAAAGCTGACATGTTTTTCTGTCAAGTTCAGCAAATAAAGCAACAGATTTGAGCAGTGGAGGGAAACAGCATGTAGGTGGGTTAGAGTCAGGTTTCCAGGTGCTCAGAGGAAAGGATTTGGCTAGAAGATGAGGCGTGGAGGCGGGGGTCCCAGTAGAGGAACAATGCGGCTGAGTGCATGAACCTGAGGGAGCAGATGGGTGGCCAAGAATGACTTACATTTGGGGCATTGTCTAAGGTTGATAGAATGAATTTGATGGCATCAGAATTACTTTGAAAATTACTTTCTGCTGTTTCAAGTCTTGATTTTTTTTAATTTATTGATTTTTTTTATTAAGAAAAAGGTTGCACACATGGACTCTGTAGCAGACAGCTTCAGGTTCACTGAGATGAACTTCCAGACCAGACACAGTTATGGAGGAAGGGATATTTATTGAAGCTTACAGATCCAGGGGAAGTTCCATAATGGCAGAAGAAACTGGCCTGCCTTCACAGGACCAAGCAGAGAGAGAGAGAGAGAGAGAGAGAGAAGTACAAGCCTAAAAAGCCACAGCACACTTCAGGAACTCCTGCTAGGCACACTTTGCATATCTTTAGATTGAAATCTGAAACCCACCACCACACCTTAAGGTCCACACAATGGCACTGCCTCCAGCCAGGTGGCTAAAGATGCAAACTACAAACAAATAAACAACTAAATATATTGGGAGCCATCTATTCTATTCAAACTACCACAGACTCCCTTCTCCCACACCCCAGTTCTGCAGTCTTTGATGGGGTTATTGGTATTCATTGTGGTGACCAAGTCTGCAGGGAGGGGGAAAACATGGTATCTCAGGCTCTTCCCACCCACTTGAGGCTTTTACTGAGTGGCCTACTCAATACACATATTGGACAGAACCTTCTGTGGGGGTGGGGGAATAAATATTTTCAGGTCGCTCCAAACAGCTCCAGCAATACCCCAGAATTCTATCATACATGCAGTCCGAGATATACAACAGGCTCATGATGATCATCAATATAACCTCAATGACCTTTCCCTTTCCACCCCATCTTGGATGTCTACCCTAAATTCCTTACTCTCCCTGCTCAACCAGCTCAATTCAATAAACCACACTGCCTGCTTTCTTTGTGCCTCTCTTCAATAGCCTGTTATTACTGCAATACCCTATTCAATGTCGCCTCAACTTTAGGCTCCATTTGTTCCTGGGAACCCATCTCTTCTTTTTCTGTTCCTCTCTCCCCGTTAGGCCTTCTTGACTGCTGGCATAAGGACACTTCTAAGTGTAGGCCAGGGACATTCAAAAACCTCTCTCTCTCTAACATAGCCATAGCATGTGTGTGGTCAGAGGATAACTCAGGTCGGGCCTTACCTTTTCACCTCATTTGAGACAGTCTCTTTCTTTCTCTCTCTCTCTCTCTCGCTTGCTCACTTGCTCTGCTAATGTTCTTTTCTGCATTTACTGTGAACTTTCAGAAATCCTGTCTCCTAGTGTGCTGGGATTGCAAAAGCCACACTATGGCTTCCAATTTTTTAAATATTTTTTCAAATTTATTTATTTTATTTATTTGACAGAAAGAGGGAGAGAGATCGAGAGAGAGAGGGAGAGAGAGAATGGGCACGCCAGGGCCTCCAGCCACTGCAAATGAACTCCAGACACATGTGCCACCTTGTGCATCTGGCTAGCATGGGTCCTGGAGAATCAAACCTGTGTCCTTTGGCTTTGCAGGCAAACTCCTTAACCGCTAAGCCATCCCTCCAGCCCTGGCTTCCAATCTTTTTATGTGAGGCCTGGGGTTTGAACTCTGGTACTCAGGTTTGAGGAAGCAAGTGCTCCATCCACTGAGCCATGTCCCTAGCCCCTGAAAGCATTATTCTTAAAAATGGAATTTGGCACCAATAATTCTTGAAGTTCCTCCAAATTACACTGAAGGTATGTTAAAAGTTGTCATTTTGTGAAGGTGATGAAAGCATTACTACAAAACATTTCTTAACATTGCCAAATTAAATACTTGGAGACATTCCCCCTGGCTGTCTTGGTGTTGCTCAAGCCTGGACTTGGGGCTTTGGGTTTCACACATACTAGGCATATACTTTACCACAAAGCCATAGCTCAGCCTCTACAAAAAGTCTTCATTAATGTATGTCTTATGGCATGAGATATTAATGACCTGTCACATGAAATCTCTAAGAAGAAGCTACATGCTGACAAATGACAAATAACAGAAGTTCAGCTGCATTCCCTTTTAAATTTGGTTCTCCCGCATGGTGTGACTGTTTACTTGAGACTGTTGTGAAGACTGCAAACACAGCCTCAGAGCAGGAGCACAAAGAAGGCTGCTCCTGGGCCAGACAATGGATGAGTCATGCATGTATGTGTTCAGTGGTACCAATATTTTTGTAGACATATATTTAGTTCATAATTATAAGAAATACTTGAAAAATTCCCCTAGCCAGGCAAAAAACAGCAAATCCTCAACATCTTTGTGCACATAACCAGTGTATAAGAGAAAGACTTGGTTTATGCCATATTTTTTTTTTTTTTTTTTTTTTTTTTTTTGGTTTTTCGAGGTAGGGTCTCACTCTAGCCCAGGCTGACCTGGAATTCACTATGGAGTCTCAGGGTGGCCTCGAACTCACAGCAATCCTCCTACCTCTGCCTCCCGAGTGCTGGGATTAAAGGCGTGCGCCACCACGCCCGGCTATGCCATATTTTTTAATTATATATACTGGTAGAAGCCTGTCTTTGTTCAAAATAAAGTTCTATTAATGTTTCCCAAATTGAAACTGAGAAAGTCTGATAGTTTCAATAGAGGATAATGTGAAATGTAATTAAAGTGGGCAAATTCAGAAATCATGGAGGAATAGATCAGAAAATGTTCACCCATCAAAAACAACACAAAATCAAAGGCAAACTGAAAGAAAAAGTGCATTAGACTGGCAAATGGTGTGCTTTTTTTCATTTTTTTTTTTGTTATTTTTATTTATTTATTTGAGAGCGACAGACAGAGAGAGAAAGAGGCAGAGAGAGAGAGAGAGAGAGAGAGAGAGAGAGAATGGGCATGCCAGGGCCTCCAGCCACTGCAAACAAACTCCAGACGTGTGTACCCCCTTGTGCATCTGGCTAATGTGGGTCCTGGGGAGTCGAGCCTTGAACCAGGGTCCTTAGGCTTCACAGGCAAGTGTTTAACCACTAAGCCATCTCTCCAGCCCAAATGGTGTGCTTTTAATGAGCAAAAAATACAATTCCTAACAGAAGAATATAAGTAGCTCCCTGTACTCAACTTTAAGGGTGATGAGGTCAGATTTATCTCCTACTACTTTGGCGATTATAGAAAAGTCTGTGTATACTGTATGGGTGAGACTATGGCAGTGCAGAGCTCCCTGATTACTGAAAATTCAAGTGGCCTCTTAAGAGAAAGTATCAATCAGGTTTTCTATGTGTAGATATTCAATTTTCCCAGAAAGATTTGTTTAAAATGCTGTCTTTGGGCTGGAGGGATTGCTTAGTGGTTAAGGCATTTACCTATGAAGTCAAAGGACCCATGTTTGATTCCCCAGGACCCACATCATCCAGATGCACAAGGTTGCACATACATCTAGAATTCGTTTGCAGTGACCAAAGGCCCTGGCATGCCCATTCTCTCTATCTGCCTCTTTCTCTCTTAGTGGTTACAGACTCTCTCTATCTCTCAAATAAATAAAATAAAATAATTCTAATGCTATCTTTAGTTCTTGACATGAATCTATGTGTGGTGGTATACAAATAAAGCAAAATCTAACACATATTTTCAAGCTTTATCTCCTTTTTCACCTCAAAAAGTTTGAATAAAATATAAGATGAGATAGCTTTTGGTTTTTGCATCTAAAATACCTAAATATATAGTATTAGAATATAATTTTTAATTATAGTGAAAATACACACAATATAAAATTACTGGCCAGGTCATTTCTTACTTTTTAACTTTTTTTTCTATTTTTAAATTTGTTTGTTGACAATTTTATACCTGTGTATACCACATTTTTAACATATGTACCCTGTTTCCCTTTCTTATTTTACTCTCACTTCCACTGAGCCCTTCTTCAAGGCAGAAAAACATTGAATCTGTGGCATTGTTTTTTTTAAAAGCTCTGATTAAGAACTACAACAAAAGAGAAAAATGTAGAACAGAAAGCTATGAAAAGTGTGAAATTTAGCAAGGAAAAATGTGAACAAGTTTAAAGTTCTGGAAAAAAAATCTGTAATTGTCAAGGAGATTAACATGATTAAAGAGAAGCTTACTGCTCTGCACTGGGACACTAGGAAAGATGCCCTGAAGGGAAGTACCAACCATTGAAGACTCTAGCTTATAAAAATGTGAGTTGTTTTTAAAGGCAAAGATCTAAAGTGAGAATGCTGAAGGAGTTCCTTGACATTTATTGCCAGCATACAGAAGCTGCACAGCTGACATCCAAGGGGCCAAACTACATTTTGAGTTAGTATCAGGACTTGGCAGCATTATTTATGTTGGGCTGGTTTTATAAGCATGAAAATCACAAGACTGAGGGGGTCATGGAGTATTGAACCACACAGTCCTAGAGAGGCAGTGAGTTCAAGCAATGTATAACAGGGTCAGAATCTCTGAATGGAAGCCCTGAGAGGCCACTGCTTGAGGCTGTAAGGTTGAACCATAAGTTGCAATGGAGACCCCAAGGATGTTGGAGATGCCACAATCATGGGACACTTACCAGGAAAAGCCATCAGCCCAGAATGAAGATGGTTCATGATGGAAGCTATGTGTACTACATGCAGCAGAGCTTGAGGGGCCTAAAGATTTTGGAATCCAGATGATTTCATCATCATCAGTTTCAATTACTAGACTTTTACTTATAGGATTTGATGTTTCCCCTGCTGGATTTTAACTCTGTTACAAACTTTCCTTGACATGCCCCCATTTCTTCCTTTTGGAAGGGAAATGTTTATTCTGGGTCATTATATGTTAGAAGAATGTAACTTGTGCTTTGATTTCATAGGGCTCTTAGTTAAGAGGTTACCTTGAGTCTCAGAAGACACTTTGGACATTTGAACTGTGTTTGGGACTGTTAACAATTATGGAGACTTTTGGACTGGGCATGGTGGTTCACACATTTAATCCCAGCTCTCTGGAAACTGAGATAGGAGGATCAACTTCAGTTGGAGGCCAGCCTGGGCTACAGTAGTAAGGCTCTGCCTTAAAAATAACCAAAAAAAGAAAATTTATGGGGACTTTTAAAGTTGGACTGGATGCATTTTGCATCATAACATGGCCCTGAGTCTATGGGGGGCCCAGGGACAGATTGCTGTGGTTTGAATATGAAATATCCCTTATTGACTCATGTGTGTCTACTTAGCGGCACTGTTTGGGAAGGCTGTGGATCCTTAGGTAAGTGGAACTGGTGCAAGATTTTGGGATTCAGGAAGGGCCTGTGAACCCTAATTTTTGGTTCCTTATCCAATTTTAGAAAAGAATTGACAAAGCAGACTCCACGAGGGGTAAATTATGAGGTTTATTGTAAGAGGAATTAAGATCAAGGGAAGAAGCCAGTTGAAAGATTCAAGTCAGAGGAGAATTTTCCTCCTTGCCCACATGGAAAGGAAGAGGCTCTCAAGGAGAGACTCTTCATCATAGTGAAATCTCCAAGGGTGAAAAGGCTTTGAAGGAAGCACACACACACCCACATGTGGATGGCAATGCACAAGAACCAAAAGATTCCCTTCACATTAAAGACTAGAGAGGACTAAGAATTAGTGATGGACTCAGTGATGGAAAAGAAAATCAAACATGTAATAAAGCAAGAAGGCACCCCAAAACAAGACACATATAGGAGGATAATAGGAAACACAGGTAGAGGTAAGTGCCCACTGCACTGGTTCTCAGGTAAAATCACAGGAAGAAGAAAGGACTGCACATATCTTTAGGCTCATTTATGTGGATCAGACATCCAATTAGGGTGAGCCTTTTTCTTCAGACTCAGGTATGTAAGGAGAGAGTTGATTGGTTGGTGGACTCAAGGGGCCAAACTTAGGAAGGGCCCTACCATCTAGGCATTCTGAACTTAATGAAGATGCAGGAAGTTCCTGCTGGGGAGTGTTGCTTACAGCTGTATTTGATAAGACTGGATCAGACATGAGTCCTAGTCATGCCAGGCAGGGTGGCATCCTTGGGCCTTTGTCCCTGGATGACTACCTATTAAAAGCTATCTTTAGGGCTGCAGAGATGGCTTAGCAGTTAAAGTGCTTGCCTGAAAAGCCAAAGGACCCAGGTTCGATTCCCCAGAACCCATGTTATCCAGATGTACATGGTGGCACATGCATCTGGAGTTCATTTGCAGGGCTAGAGGCCCTGGCGTGCCCCTTCTCCCTCCCTCTCTCTCTCTCAAATAAATAAAATTTTTAAAAAAGTTATCTTTATCCTGTTGCTCCTTCAGAACTTAGCTAGAGTAACTGGGTCAATGGAGTGTAAGCTTGAGGGGCTGCAGCCCAGACCCAAGTCCTGCCTGCGTTTCACATCCTGCCCATGCTGCAGTGTGGCCAGCTCTGTTCTCTCTTCCTGTCATCATGCCTTCCCCAGCTTGAAACTTTCCATCATAATTGTAAGCCCCCTTTTCATCCCATAAGTCACTTCTGGCCAGGTACCCATTCACAGCAATGAGAATGTAACTGATATTAAGAGTAACTGATACAGCATCCACCAAATATGTCTTGAATAAACATATAAATAAGTGTTCATGGCTATTTGTTATTTTAGGAAGTCTTGGTACCAGATGGCTACTTCAAATTACAGAGAAAGCCAAACCTCAGCTCTTCTCATTATTAGAGACATTCAGAGTGTGGCTTATTCATAGAACATGCAATAAGCACTATGGCTCTCATAAATATGTGTGCTGGAAAATGGTGGCTGTTTGCAAAATTCAGAAGATGAAGCCACATGTTAAAACATGACTCAGAGAAATGGTCAGTATTTCCATTTCCCTACACTCTTTACTGGGTCTAGCATAGCAGATGTTCCCTCTGACTAATGCACAGCCTATCTGCTTTTATTCCTCCCACTAAAGAACCAGAGATTGGACAAGCAAGTACACATAAACTTTTGCCTCTTGCATTCTAAAGTATACAGAGAAAATGTAGAAGCCATTTAAATCACTTATGTGAAACTGAATTTGACTTTGTCTCATTTGTAGACAGACAGGAAGACTGACCATCCAGAGACTTAGAAAGCACCTGAAACTAACTTCAAAACTGAGACCCTACCTCAAAAAACCACACACACACACACACACACACACACACACACACACACACACACACATGTTTTCCTTTTCTCTGGCAAAAAGAAATTTCACTCATCTTTATGCCTGACTTTGATGGTTAGGTTAAAGCTTATGCTTTTAAGCATAAACACCATCTTTTATTTTATTTTTGGTTAAATCATTTGAAGCTTCTTTTAACCTTTGTATCTAATACATTATCATTCTTTGGGGATTAAATTATGAGGTAAATTTATCTGAAAGCTAATCCTAAAATAACACATTTTAGTTTGGCTAATCTCTGATGTAATAAATAAACAAAAGAATTTTACTTGAAAAATTAGTGTGTTTTAGACGTTATTATCTTTATATATAGGGGCTGATAAACATTTATGGAGTGATAGAATTTATTTTAGGCTATAGATTTTAGTTTAACAGTCTTAACTCAGAAAAATGAATATAGATCTTGTCAATAAACAGTGGTTTCATTCATTCACTTTTTAAGTGGCTGTTCTGTATTAGACATTTTCACTGTGCTCATTCCCTAAGATCATTCAATAATTTATACATTCATAAAAAGCACTTATTCACATGTGTTAATTATTCATAACAATGAGTGCCATTCTGATATTTTCCTAATTGTACACATTGTATTTTTAGCATAGTCACCCCTCATGACTCTCCTATTGTACTTCTACCCCCACTTCTCCCCTACCTCTTCCCAACCAGCACCCTTTCCACTTACATGCTGTTCCCTTCCCTTCCTGTCCTCCTCCAGCTCCTACATCATTTCCACTCAGTCTTACACAGTATTCCCTGAGTCTTGGAGGTGGTGGTACAGCTGTCCCACTTATGGTTGAGCATTCAGTAGTCCCTTTGAGTCTCTGTAGTCAGCACTGTTTCCTGCAGAAAGGAGCTTCTCTGATCAAAGCTAAGAGCAGTACAAATCTATGGTATAAGAATAATTATCTACAGAGTAATTTTATGAGTACATCATGTCTGTTTAGCAAAACAGCAGGATGTTCCTTGTTAGGGCTTATATACTATCAACCATAGGCTGTTCCAGGCTTATAGTACCAAATGTGGGTTTCTTCCTATGGAATGAACCTCAACTCCAGTCAGAGAGGACTAGATTACCCCCTTACTGACATGCTACCAATAGGCTCATCTTGCCTCGCTGGTTGGTGATGGAGAGCATTTCAGGGACCGCACACTGTCCATGCAAGGAACCCAGACCTTTGTTGACAATTTTTCTCTAGAAGCATTCATAGCATCTACAAGAGCTACCCTAGGAGGGAAAACGCTTCCACCCTGGTTTCAGATTTATTTCTCTGTTTCCTGTAACCAAAGCATATGCCTTCAACAGTAAGGTGTTAGCATTTAGTTCTGATGGGCAACCTACAGCCATAGCAAATACATACATGTTTGAGAGATTTCTGAAGCCTCTCTCATAGGAAGGCAGCCTAACCCTTGCACTGAAGTTTTATTTCATAACCCAGGCTTCTGGAAGCAGATTTTTTTATCCACATATAGTACAGCAATTTAATCTCTTTTTAAAACATATTTGTAATTAATAGATATATTATCATGTTTCTTTATGGAGTTTTCATAATCCTTACTTTGTAATCCTTTCTCCCAATTCTTCCTCTCCCCAATCTTCCTGCCACTGTTTAAGAATATTTTCTCCTTTAGTATTCCTCCAACTTTCATCTCACATATATTCTACAATCCCTTGTCCCCTTGAAGTTTGTTCGTACCCTTTCATGGTTCCCTGTTTCCTGGCCTTACACACAATCATTACCACAGAAATATACTTATGCAAAAATTAGCAGCTAAGATGAACACATGTAAAAGAACATATGGTATTAAATACCTCTTTCTGACCTGGAGTGATCTCACTCAATATAATATTTCCCATTTCCATCCATTTACATGCAAATTTCATACTTTTAATTTTTTATGGCTAAATAAGGTTCCAGTGTGTATATGTCCCGAATTTTTATTACCCATCCATCAGTTGATGGACATTGAGGCTGATTTTTCTCTCCTTGCTATTGTGCATAGTGCAAAGATTAAGGTGGAAGAAAAGGATGTTCTTTTTCCAACTCTGTTTTCAGTTTCTTAGCCCATTTTTTAAATAGGTTTGCTTGTTTTTTATTGTTTAGTTGTTTGAGTTACTTGTATATTCTGGATATTAATCCTCTTTCAGGTGTATAGCTGGCAAAAAATGTTCTCCCATTGTGTGGGCTATCCCTTCACTTAGATAACAGTTTCCTTTGCTGTACAGAAACTTTTAATTCCATGGGTTCCTATTTGTCTATTGGTGGTGCATTACTTGCTGAGCAAATGGAGTTCTATTAAGAAAGTATTTCTGTGTGCCTGTATCTTCAGTATTTCATCTACTTTTCCACTAGCAGTTTCTGAGTTCCGTTCTTAAGTTGAGACGTTTGATGCATTTGGAGTTAATTTTTGTGTATGATGAAAGATAAAGATCTAGTTTCATTCTTCCATAAGTAAATAAATATCCAGTTTCCCCAGCAGCATTTGTTGGAGATGCTATCTTTTCTTCAGTGTGTATTTTGGGCAGGTTTGTTAAAAAGTCAGGTAACCGAGGGTCAGGGGAGATGGCACAGAAGTTATAGGTGCTTACTTACAAAGTTGGTTGATCAGAATTTGAGCTTCTCCAACACTCACATAAAGCCAGATGTGAAATGGCTCATGTGTCTGTAATCTAACACACCTATGACAGTGGGAAGAAGAGTCAGGAGAAACTGAAGCTTGTGGAGCAGACAGACCAGCATTTGTTTGCAGCAGCAAGTGACCCTGACTCAAAGAAGGTGGAAGGGAAGATGTGCATGGTCATCTTGAGGTTTTCCTCTGACTTTCACATGTGTACTGTGGTATGCACATACCCATAAACATACATATCCTTGTACACACACACACACACACACACACACACACACACACACACACACAGTGTGCAGGTAGAGTAGGCCAGACCCCTGTTTCCTGGCTCCTCCCAGCTCCCCAGTCTGGGTTCCTTGCATGGACAGTGTGTGGGTGGGCACAGCAGTGTGGAGTGAGTAGGCAAGACTCCTGTTTCCTGGCTCCTCCCAGTTCCCTGGTCCAGGTTCCCTGGGCCAGTCTGTGTGGGGGCAGGCATTGCATGGAGTAAGTAGGCCAGATCCCTGTTCCTTGGCTCCTCCCAGTCCCCTGATCCTGGTAGGTCCCATTGTGCCTTGCTTGGGGAGTACCTGTGTGATCTGTGGAATCAGGCCTTTTGCTCTGGTGTCCTGACTGTTCACCTGAGTCAGAGGGTTCATAGGCCAAAGGACAAAAACTTGCTTCCTTCTCAATAAAATAAAGAGTCTTCCTAAGATGGGTAGACAATAATGCAACAAAAGCCAATAAAGACAGAAAACTGAGATATCTCTACCAAGGATGCCTAGTCCTACAATGGAAGCCTCCAATAAAATCATAGAAAAAATCAACAGAAATTCATTCCCAAAATGAAAACACAACCAATGAGACCCTGATCAAAAAAAAAAGTCACTGAACTGGAAGCAAACCATCAAAGAACCAACAATCATATCAATGAATTAGAAGAGAATCATCTCCTAGATCATTCAGCTTTTGACAGTAGGTTTAACTTGATTGAAGAAAATGTTATAGCCCCCCCAAAGACACATGAATACATTGAAAGTGAGTTAAGAAATGAAAGATCTCAATAACCAGTTGATTGAGCTTAATGAAGACTTGATCAAATACAAGAATGAATTCCAGGAAGCATCAAGAAAATCAGAACTTGAATTGAAATTGTACCTCAAAAAAGAGATGGACATGATGCAAAATAACACAACAGAAAACAAAAATCAAATAGAAATTATAAAAACTTCTCTAGAACCCCTTACCAACAGAGTTACTCATGTGGAAGGCAGAACCTCTGACATTGAAGACAAGACAAAAGAAATTGATCAGGAGGCCAAAAGCTTTGCTAAGTTCAAAAAAATCAAATGAGCAGAATATGAGGGAACTGTGGGATACCCTAAAACAACCAAACATCCAGATCATGGGTATACCAGAAGGAGAGGAAATCCAGGCCAGAGGCATAGAGAACATATTCAACAAAATTATTTAAGAAAATTTTCTAAATCTTGCAAAAGAGAGGCCCATCCAAATGCAAGAAGCCCACAGAACACCAAATATACAGGACCAAAGAAGAAACTCTCCAAGCTACATCACAGTTAAAACCCTTAACAATGAAAACAAAGAGAGAGTATTAAAAGCCACAAGAGAAACAACTCACAACATACAAAGGCAATTCTATCAGAATAACATCAGATTTCTCAATGGAAACCCTGAAAACCAGAAGGGCCTGGAATGGAACACTTCAAAGTCTGAAAAACTGTAGCTTCTAACCCAAGCTACTCTATCGAGCAAAAGTGTCCCTCATGATAGATGGTGAAAGAAAAACTTTCCATGAATAAAGGCAACTCTATGATTATATGAACATAAAGCCAAACCTACAGAGAATACTTGAGGGAATACTTCACAAAGAACAGTCCAACAACCAATTTCAAGAGCCAGCAAGAAGAAGATCACAATAACCAAAATAGGCCAGGCACAAAATAATATAAAACACAAAAAAGTACCAAGCCCCATAAAACACCTCATCATGGCAGGGATTAATTCAAACCTCATAGTACTAACCTTAAATGTTTATAATCTTAATTAACCCATCAAAAGACACAGGTTATCAGGGTGGATCAAAAAACTGGACTCTTCTATCTGCTGTCTTAAGGAAACCCACCTCACCACTGAAGATAGATACCTTCTCAGGGTGAAAGGCTTGAAAATGATTTTCTAAGCAAATGAAATAAAAAACAAGTGGGTATTGCTATATTAATATCTGATAAAACAGGGCTGGAGAGATGGCTTAGTTAAGTGCTTGCCTGTGAAGCCTAAGGACCCCAGTTTGAGGCTCAACTCCCCAGGACCCACGTTAGCCAGATGCACAAGGGGGTGCATGCGTCTGGAGTTCGTTTGCAGTGGCTGGAGGCCCTGGCATGCCCATTCTCTCTCTGTCTCTCTCTCTCTCTGCCTCTTTTTCGCTCTGTCTGTCGCTCTCAAATAAATAAATAAATAAATAAATAAATAAATAAATAAATAACAAAAAAATTAAAAATATCTGATAAAACAGAATTCAAAAAAAAAAAAAGTAATCAAAAAGGACAAAGAAGGCCACTTCTTACTCACCAAGGGAATGATCCAACATGAACACATCACAATCAAAAATATATATGCACCAAACACAGGTGCACCATAGTTTATAGAACAAAATCTCCTCTACAATAAAACAGAAATAAACACCAACACCATCATAGTCTGAGACTTCAGTACTCCACCATCATCAATAGATCATCCAAGCCCTAAATTGCTTCATTATAAAGACATATTCCAAATTAATAACTGTAATGTCCACCTAAAGGCACTGAAAAAACAAGAAGAATCCAACCCAAAGAGCTCCAGACAGCTCCACAAGATTAGAGCGGAAATCAATGCACTGGAAACTAAGAAGACAATTTTAAAAATTGATGAAATGAATCGCTGGTTCTTTGAAAAAAATAAACAAGATTGACAAACCCCTGGCCAACTTGATCAAGCAAAAAAGAAGAAGGAGGAGGAGGAGGAAGAGGAGGAGAAAATGTCTCAAATTAACAAAATCAGAAATGAAAAAGAAGAGATCAGAACAGACATCAATAAAATTGGAAGACTCATCAGGGTATACTTCCAAAACCTCTACTCCACAAAACTGAATAATCTGGAAGAAATGGATGAGTCCCTTGCACATACCACCTAACAAAACTAAACTCAGATCAGATTAATCGAAACAAACCTATCACATCCATGGAGATTGGAAAGGTAATCACAAACTTCCCCAAAAAGAAAAGTCCAGGACCAGATGGCTTCTCAGCTGAATTCCATCAAATCTTCATTGAAGAACTGAAACCAATTTTTCTCAAATTTTTGGATAATAGGAGGCCAGGGAATCCTCCCCAATTCCTTTTATGAAGATAGCATCACCCTAATACCAAAACCAGAGATGCTACAAGGAAAGAAAACTTTAGGCTTATATCCCTAATGAATTTAGATGCAAAAATCCTGAACAAAACCTCTGTAAACCAAATTCAACAACACATCAAAAGCATTATCCATTTTGATCTAGTAAGCTTCATCCCAGGGATGCAGGGATGGTTTAACACATGGAAATCAGTCAATATAATACACCACATAAATAAACTTAACCATAAAAACCACATGATCATCTCAATTGATGCAGAGAAGGCCTTTGACAAAATACAACACCACTTCTTGATCAAACACTGGAAAGATTAGGCATGCACGATTTATATCTCAACACAATAAAGGCTCCTAAAGTCCAAATAATGCTTAATGGGGAAAAAACTCAAGGAGTTCCCATTGAGTTCAGGAACAAGACAGAGGTGTCCACTCTCACCACTCAATCTTCAACATTGTACTAGAACTACTAGCCCAAGCAATAAGACAGGAGAAAGAAATAAAAAGGGATTCAAATTGGAAAGGAAGAAGTTAAGTTAGCCCTATTTGCAGATGACATGATCCTATATATAAGTGACCAGAAAGTATCCAACTCAAAACTTGGTAAAGGTGATAAATTCCTTCATCAAAGTGGCAGGATACAAAATCAATGTACAAAAATGTATACACAATCACAGAAAGACAACCATTTCATGGTCACATTCATCTGCAGTTCGTAACCTGGATCAGCCTGAGTTAATGACATTCTTGAATGGTGTTTTGAGGCCTGGACAATAGGGAGGTTAGGTCATGGAGCATGGCTGGGGGGGGGGGGACATAAAACTGAACCCAAATTGAACTGGTACCATAGAATCCTATATCCTGGAAGTTAGACTAAAAGGTGGAACCCTCAAGCTGACCTTAGGGGAGCACCTGATTTGAAGGTTCCTGAAGAAGGTGAGACAAAGCCTAACCTTAAATTTCTCCTGTTTCTCTTTCTTCTCTGTCTTTTTCTTTTTTCTTTTCCCTTGGTTCTGGCCTGTAATTACCTGTACCAGTATATGGTCTACATCTACAATGAGCTGTTGATCAGAGAGACCTACTAGATGTCCCAAAACAAACAAGACAGACTTCTGTCAGAGCACTTGATTACCCACCAGAGGTTAATGATAAGATCCTACTGCTGAAAACAGCATGTGCTGTCATCACAAACATGGAGAGACCTTATTGGAATCCAGAGGAGAGCCAGTCCCCAGACAATTAGCCCATCTAGTGCTGGAAGGCACTACATGAACTACAGGGTTAAAGTGGCCAACATCTGTCTGAGCAACTCAAAGTCTAAGTAACTAATAAGCAAACAACCTGATATGATACTCACACAAGTGCAATAGTGGCACACAGCCATGGTGGGTAACCAGCTGCTCTTGGATTGGCTGACAGATCTTCACAGTGGAAAGGAAACTATATCTGGAACTGGGAAACAAGTCAGAATCATATTTAGATTATGATTCTGCTTTCCATTGTAAAGCTCCCACTAAGCTTGGGCTATAAGAGGGTCTATACCCTTTAAATTCTCTCTAAACTAATAATGGTTATCTTATTTAACTGGTGCTGACTTTACTCTCTCTGTTGGAGAATCTGCTTCTCTTTTTCAGATGGGAGCTGGACCTGAGGAGAAAAATGACCCAGTGCACTCCACCCTGGCTCCAGTTGAAACCACAGAGAAATTGTGGAAATGAGCCAGAGTTCTGCTTTCTTAGTGAATCTGATACCACCTTGGAGATGGACATTGAGGATACTCAAAACCTACCAAACCAGAGATCCAGAGGTTCCTAAGTGCCCATCACTGAAGTATATTTAAAATGCTTCCAACATGGCTCAGGGAATTATGTGAAAGAGGAGGTGTAAATATTGTTAGAGCCAGTAGGGATATTTTGCACAGAGACATTGCTTCTCCTCCATAACTGACTGTTAGCCCCATAATGCATAACCCACATTCTCCATGGGGTTGACCTGCATCCCCAGTGAGGAAGGCCTCTTCGGAAAAGGGGCAGGAAGGAGGGGAAGGGTGGTACCAACATGTGTTGTTTGCATACTAAATATGTCCATATCTAATAAAAATGAATTTAAAAAATCAGGTGACTGAAGTTGCATGCATCTAGCTCCTCCATTCCATTCCATTGATGTATGTATCTATTTTTATGCCAGTCTTATGCTGTTTTATTGTCCATGTCTCTGCACTATAACCTGAAATGAAGTTTGGTGATATCCTTTTTTACACAGTATTGCTTTGGCTACCTGGAGTCTTTTGTGTGTCCATATGAATTTTAAGATTTTTTTCTATTTTTGTGAAAAATGACACGAATTTTGATTTGGACTGCATTGACTCTATAAATTGTTTTTGAAGGATGACCACTTTCAGAATATTATATTTTTCTGATTCCCGATCATGGGATTCTTTCCATTTTCTAGTATCTTCCTCAGTTTTTTTCTTCAGTGTTCTTAAGTTTTCATGGTAGAGGCCTTTTCACTTTCTTTCTTTCTTTCTTTCTTTCTTTCTTTCTTTCTTTCTTTCTTTCTTTCTTTCTTTATTTGAGAGCTACAGACAGAGAAAGAGGCAGAGAGAGAGAGAGAGAGGGAGAGAGAGAGAGGGAGGGAGAGAATGGGCGTGCCAGGGCTTCCAGCCACTGCAAACGAACTCCAGATGCGTGCGCCCCCTTGTGCATCTGGCTAAGTGGGTCCTGGGGAATCGAGCCTCGAACCAGGGTCCTTAGGCTTCACAGGCAAGCGCTTAACCACTAAGCCGTCTCTCCAGCCCCCTTTTCACTTTCTTGATTAGGTTTACTCCAAGCCTTAAATAGATATTGTGAAGGGGATTATGTCCTTTTTTTCTTTCTTATATGTTTGTCATTGGTATATAGGAAGGCTATTGATTTTTTATGTTAATTTTATATCCCATTCTTTTGTTAGGAATGTGGTGGTCTGAATGTAAAATGTCTCCCATTGACTTATGGGTTTGAAGTACTTAATCCCCAGTTGTTGACACTTTTTGGGAAGGTTATGGAACCTTTAGAAGGCAGAGCCTTGCTACAGGTTATGTGTCCCAGATGGGAGACCCTTAGGTGTTATAGCCCAGCCCTGCTTGCCATTTTCTCTCACAATTGCCTTCGTACTGATGAGAAGATGTGTCACAAGTGGGGAGAGGGACAGTGAGATGAGGGGAAGAGGATACAATATGGTATATATGAAATTTCCATAAGGAAACCTGGTCCTTTTACTTTAGTGTTCTATGTTCTTTGCTTATATTTTATTTATTTAAAAGAGAAAGAGAAAGAGGGGTAGCATGAGCCCGAGAGAGAGAGAGAGAGGGAGAGAGAGAGAGAGAGAGGTGGAGAATAGGTGAACCAGGGCTTCCAGCCACTGCAAACGAACTCCAGATGCATGTGCCACCTTGTACATCTGGCTTACATGGGTCCTGGAGAATTGAACCTGGGTCCTTAGGCTTAGCAGGCAAGTACCTTAACCACTAAGTCATCTATCCAGCCAAGTATCCTATATTTTAATGGTATGTTATTTGATGCAAATACATTTAGAATTGTGGAGTATTAATTTTTAAAAGGGTAAAGGGACTAGATAACCCATAGTCATTGATATCAACTCAGTAATACCTTTCCTGAGCTACAGAGATGGCTCAGTGCTGAAGGCACTTGTTGCAAAGCTAAGGGCCTCAGTCTGATTCCCCAGTACCCATATAATGCCAGATCACAAGGTGGTGCATGCATCTGAAGTTCATTTGCAGTGGCTGGAAGCCATGGCATGCCCATTCTTTCTCTTTCTATCTGCCCCTCTGTCTTAAATGAATAAATATGGAAATAAATAAAATATTTTTACAAAAATAATACCTCAGTGGAAAGGAAACCATATCTTGAACTAGGAAACAAGTCAGAATCATATCCAGATAATAATTTTGCTTTCCATTGTCAAGCTCCCACTAACCTTAGACTATGAAAGTGTCTAAACCCTTTTAATTCTCTCTAAATTAATAATGGTTATCCCATTTAACTGGTGCTGACTTCACTCTCCATTGGAGAATCTGCTTTACTTTTTCAGATGAGAATTGGACTTGAGGAGCTAAATGACCCAGCACACTCCACCCCAGCCCCACCTGAAACCACAGAGGAATTGGGGAAATGAGCAAGAATGCTGCTCTCTTAGTTAAGCTGATATCAGCACAAGGGTGATGGAGAAAGATACTGAGGACACTCAACACCTACCAAACCAGAGATCAAGATGCTACTCTACGTGCCCATCACTAAAGTAGTCTTAAAATGATCCCAGTATGGCTCAGGGAATTTTAAGAGGGGGGAGAAAGATTGTTACAGCCACAAGTTGGGACATTTTGCCCAGAGACTTTGCCTTTCCCCATAACTGACTGCTGCCCCTGTAATGCATGACCCACAATTTCCGTGGGGTTGACTTGCATCCCCAACGAGGAAGGCCTTTACAGAAAAGGGGCAGGGAGGAGAGAAAGGATGGTACCAACATGTGATGTTTACATACAAAATATGTCCATATCTAATAAAATAAATAAATAAATAAAAATTTTAAAAAAGAATACCTTCCTCCCTAGAATTGAAAAAAATTTGAAAGGTTGATATCCCTAAACTGCAGAGTATCTATTTATTTTGTATCAAACCTGGCAAAAAAAACAAAAACCTCAAAACTCCCTGTATAGCCAAGGAAGAGGTAAGGAAGTGTTCTCTCTCTCTCTCTCTCTTTCTCTCACCTCCCCCCACCCACACACACACATAGGACTGACATTCAGGATGTGTGTCTCTGAGCTCACATTTAACCTTGCAAATAGAGTGAGTATTTCTGAGTCAGGCATGTGCTACCTCAGGTTTAAATGGCTTCTTTTATTTTTGATAGTGACCTTTCCATCCTAGAACCTGCCTTTAAACACAAAAAGATAGCTACCTAAAAGGTTTTCCCTAGTGAATTTCTGAAGGAAAGTGGAAATTGAATTTTCCTTCTTCCAGCACACCAACACCAGCACCATGACAGCATTTGCAAAACTTCCAGTAATTAGATTAATTTAATAAATGCAGATGCAAGGAGCATTTTAAACTTGATTTTGTTGTCTCACATGGGCTGTATTTGTTTCTTTATCACTAATATGCCTTAATTTATTTTGCTCAGTTTTATATAGGCCTTTTCATCAAGGAGTCTGAGAAGGAATCCCTTCATGGAAAGTCTTTGTTTCTTCAATATATATTTTTTTAGTCAGGGTTATTTCTTTGCATTGTTACTATAGAGTTTCTCAATCTCATCACTACAGACATTTTGTGCCATATACTCTTTCTTAAAGGGATGGACCTGTTCATTATGGGGTGTTTAGAAGCATTCCTGGATTCTAACCTCCTGATGCTAGGGCCTCACGTGTAGGCACTAGTGTCGCCAGACAGTGAGGAGTGGGGATGAGAGCTATCACCAAAGAGCCAGTACAGCTATGCAAGCCCTGGACACAGCTACACGGCATTGCTACACAACAAACCCAGTGCGCATGGCAAGCACCTGCTAGCTCCTCTTACCAGATCCTGGTGAGCTTTACCTTGTTTTCTTTCACTTCATGGGCTCAAGCTCATGCTTGGAAAGTGCTCGCTCACTGAGCTACACCTCCAGGCATTTTGGAGCTCTTGAGCCACAAATTAATCTATGACGCAGCCTTGGACCCAGAACAGAATCTTCAAAAAATAGTTGTCGAGTGGATTAGAAAACAGATACCACCTAAATGTTTCCCCTACTGCCACAAATTAGGGGCACTGGGATGTCAAGTAAGTGAAATACTGTAGCCAAATTTTAAGTGGCGTGCATTCGCTTGGTTGTGTATTTATTCAAATGTGTTCTTCCTTTGGTTCAGCCACAGTCTGGTCTAATCATGGCATGTGCCATTTGCCAGGTTAAGTGAGTGCCAGCTATTTTTGATTTGGTTCCATGACTCTAGGTCAGTCTGCTGACCTCCTAATAGCTTCATTCTCCCACCTGCAAGATTGAGAGGATGTAACTCTTCATAGATAACCGTGAGATTCCATCTCTTAACTTGTATGTCGAGTGCTTAGGTACCTATTCCCAGGTACCTAGTAAGTGCTATGTGTGTTTGCTGTTATTAATAAAAGAGTTACATCAAAATAGTTTTTTTTAAGGTGGAATTTAGTATGTACTATGAGACAGGTTTCTAATCAAGAGAGAGCAAGAAATGAACAGTACAGACACAAAGCTATAGTTAAAGAAATGAACAGTAGGGCTGGAGAGATAGCTTAGTGGTTAAGCGCTTGCCTGTGAAGCCTAAGGACCCCTGTTTGAGGCTCGATTTCCCAGGACCCATGTTAGCCAGATACACAAGGGGGCGCATGTGTCTGGAAGTTCGTTTGCAGTGGCTGGAGGCCCTGGCGTGCCCATTCTCTCTCTCTCTCTCTCTCTCTCTCTCTCTATCTGCCTCTTTCTCTCTCTGTCTGTAGCTCTCAAATAAGTAAATAAAAAAATTAAAAAAAAAAAAAACAGACACTTGCCAGGTGTGGAGCCTCATGCCTCTAATCCTAGCAGTGGAGGGCTAGAGACAGGAGAATCTAGCTTGGGCTCATCAGACATTTTCTAAAGAAACAAAACAAAAACAACCTAGATGCTCTTGAAATGTATTTTAAATGTAATTTTTATAAAGATTAAGTATCACTAAGGAGGTGTCATATGAAACAACTAAAACCATACCAGCAACAACAGCAAGTATTTAAAAGAAATTGCAATCTTTCCTACCATCTCTCCTAAAATACTGATATGTTTTTGGTTTTAAGAAGATAGTAGGACTGGAGAGATGGCTTAGCAGTTAAGGTGCTTGCCAGCAAAGCCAAAGGACCCAGGTTTGATTTCCTAGTATCCATGTAAGCTGTTGGCACATACATCTAGAGTCCACTTGTAGTGGCTAGAGTCCCTGGCATGCCCATTCTCTCTCTCTCTCACACACACAACTAACTAACTAACTAAATAAATAAATAAATAAAATAGTTTTTTTTAAAGGAGATAGTGAATGAGAGAGAGGGCGGGGGCATCAGATACTTTCACAAAGCCCAGGAAAACTTCTTTGCAAATAAATCTTCTGTTCATCCTTTCTACACGCAGTGTCTCCCCACTGCCGCTCGCTGCATCCATGTCTTCCCTGATTCCCAGCTCATCGGCCCAAAACCCACCTGTCGGCCCGTTCTCCCTTTTCTCTTCACATCTACCACAACACAGCTGTTTATTGTGTAGACTGACTCATGTCTCAGGAATCTCAATTGCCATTGTTTCTTCCGACATCAGGACCTTGTATAATCAATGGCCAAGAGTTGAGCCATCCTTCCAGCATCTTTCCTACTCGAGAGTGTGGGGCAGGGGAAAAGGAAGAACAGCCTAGGATTCTCCTTAGAGGCAGACACAAGGAGCAAATCTTCAAGAGTGCATGCCACGATGATTTTTAAAGCCCATTTGAAAATGTACTTAGGGCAGGTCTTATAAGAGTTTCACTAGGTTTCCCCAAACAATTGTTTTTGTTGGTTTGTGTATATACAGCTGAAAAAAGCTGCCTGGGCTTGAACTCTAAGTCCATGCTAGCACTCTGTCTATTATTACAGTATCAGTGACCTCTGGTCAGATGCTACCAGAAATAAAGATGTACAAGCAAAAATGCTCCATTACATCAGAGTATTGTAGCGAGGGTGTTCTCATCCATGGAGGATTATGGGGCATTTCAGTAATATGTATTAGAAAGGACTTTTAGGATGAGGGTTGTGTTAGGATATTTTGATGAGCGCTCAAAGCATCATGGTTTCTTTCTGTATTGGATATTTCCAGAAGACAGGCACACAAATGTAACTTCACAATGCTTTAGCCATTTGCCTAGCTAATCCCTGCCTACACAAGTCAAGAATCTGAAAACCTCAAGGCAAATGTTCACTTAACTAAATTTATTTTTAGAGGCCTTTAAAATACCTCTCATTTTGACCCTCATCCTTCCTATAAATAGAAAGTTAAACAGTGCTGTTTTCTTAGTCCAATTAGAGACACCATCCAGTGAAGTATCTGGTTTGTATGTAGTATCTTTCCTATTTTTAACTTTTACAACCACTCCAGAAAGTGATGAATTGTCTTCATGGAGTTGGCTAGTTTATGTCCAGACATAATCTGGATACTTTTCTAGGTAAGTTTGTGGTTGACTGGATAGTAAATGAATTGCATGGGCAGGGTTCTGACTTTTAGTAATTTTCCATTTAGTAAACCTGTGTGATGTTTCTGTCATCTTAGACACTTTGACCTAAGTGAATGCTATGTTGAGTTACTTGTTGCCTATCATTTCAGCACATCTTCCTTAAAGGTACTTCTTGAGCGAGATTTCCTCTTGTACTTATTCTATTTTCCTACTAAATAGTTCCTTTATGCCCTAGACTTCCCACTTAATTTCACTTAGTGTATGGTTGCCCTTCAACAAAGTAGGCTTTATGCTTTCCACAACTGCACTATAATGAGGTGGTATTCTCCGCACAGCTCCTGACCTCCCCTTGAACTTGGCATCCACTTACTTCCCTGCCCTCGCCGAGGTTTCCTCACATAGTTCTGCTGTTTCTGAACTGCTGGCTGCTGTTTTGAGCACATATGCTATCTCATATCCCTAAACGGTTATTAGCCAAATGCCACCCCTGCTCACTAGCCCAAGGGCTTCCAGCCATGGGCAGGTGGGTAGACTTGCAAATGATGATGGCCTTTAAAGTCTTGTGTATGCTTCTCTCATTTGAATGTGTTATGTAGTCTCACATTTAACATGATGGCTAAGAGGACCTTACAACTCTTCAGCTATTATCAGCCTTTATAGTATAATAATTTGATCCCGTGTGACTTTTTTTAGCCTCTTAGTGGAATTACTTCCTGTACGGACTACTTTTGTGACCAAGCCCTTAACCCATCACAGGACAGAGTTCCTTGGCACACACACACACACTTGGCTTTCTAGGACCTCTCGGGTTTTGAGTCAAAATCAGAGCTTATCTGGCATTCCAGCTCTAGGGGGAAATGGAAAAGTGCTTACAGACAAGAAGTAGGATATGGCCTGAGTGTCAGTGTTCCAGTGGGGATGGCTCTCAGCCACTTCTCCTGTGAAGATGAGATATTATATATATATACACACTGACCACATCATCAGGAAAGAAAAACACTGACCTGTGATTTGCACCAACCAGCCCAGGAGGCTAAATGGTAACTCTGATGGTCCTTTCAGTGTAAGGCAATTTTGCTGAGGAGGCAGCAGGTGCTACTAAATTGATGGCCATCTCTATTAGCAGCATCTGAGGATTCTGGAGAAGAACAGGGTAGAGGGTTTCTACAAATCTGATCATGCTCAGTCCTTACAGTGTCCCATCGAAGTCCTGTTACTAAATGTCAATATACATCCCTTAAATTACAATGCATTTGATAGAGCTTCCTTATGTACTTAGCTGGCTCAGTATGAACAAGGACAGACTTCATCACTAACTAATGAGGATTATATCCAATCTGTTAAATACTTTAGTAATTCAAGTGAACCTAGGGGAAGGAAAAGCATAGAACAATTTTTATCAGTTTTGCCAAAGATATTAGAAATGACAGTAGTGCTAAAATGAATTTTTGTTTTGTTTTGCTTTGGGGTTGCTATAGATGACGTTGATAAGAACAAGTTTTCCCCACAAAGAAAGAAGTCTTTTTTTTCCCTCCCTCTGCTTCAGTTGTGTCCCATTACCAAAGGCCCTTCTAATATATGTTCCAGTGGATTCTGCACATGAAGGAGACAGAACCACGGGGGGGGGGGTGATGAAGCTCTGAGGTGTCTCTGTCATGATCCTCTCTTTGTCATCCTGGGAGACTGTTGGCAAGAACCAACACCCACTGCGGTGCTTGGTGAGCGTAGAGTGAATACAGAGTAGGTCAGAGAAGAAGCAGCTCCAAATGCTGACTAAGGCCGCCTGCCCAGGGACCACAAAGGTCATAGTTGCTGTGCATGTTTCTGCTCTATTTTGTTAAAAAGGTACTTGTGTTTTTTTCTCTACTCCTTTACTATGTTATATAATGTCAATTGAGATAATATCAGCAGTTAAATGTTAACTCTATATTATCACATTTATGTGATATAAAGATTTAGCATTTCTCAAAGAACTTTGTCATATATCTGTGGGGAAAGAATATTGCATTTCCAGTTGTACATGGGATAGTTTCATCATGTTCAATGGAACTATGACCGTGTTGTTGGCATCATTTAAATTAAGAATGACAGGAAGAAACAGTGTCTCTTTTGTCTGGCTGCCCTTGCTCCTTGCTGGTGAGTGCATCTACTATGTTGTTACCATCCTTCATGGATATTAGAACCGAGATTCTTTACATTGCCAACATGGACTAAAGGCTAGTGGCTTTGCAAGAATCCTCCAGGGTTACATTACCAGATTGGGGCCCCTAGGATATTCAGTCTCATGGAATAAGCATGTCTCAGACTCTTTAGCTAGCAAACAGCCAGTGATAAACTTCCCAAATTCATATCATATACAATAATCTAATAAATCCCCTTTCCAGTGTGTACTCATTTTATTGGTCCTGTTTGTTTTTAAAATGCTTTTATTTATTATTTAGTTGTAAGCAGAGAGACAGGGAGAATGAAAGAGAGGGAGTGAACACACCAAGGCCTCTTGCCCCTGCAAATTAATTCTAGATGCATGTGCCACTTTGTAAATCTGGCTTTCCATGTGTTCTGGGGACTTGAACTTACTTGCAGGCTTTTCAAACAAGTGTCTTCACTGCTTAGCTATCACCCCAGCACTGGTCCTGTTCTTCTAAAGGACCTTAATGTATTATTTACACTGATTTTGTCAGAGTATTTGTTCATTGCAATGAGAAAAGTAAAGAATGGAAATTGGCATTTAGAAATAGGCTTCTTGCTGTGATAAATATGGCCATGTGGTTCATAGGCCTTTATAAATGGTTTGTGGGAGAATTTGTAACTTTGAGCAAAAAAAAAGCCCTTTTATATTATAAGCACAGGTTAATGGACCATTCTTGTGGGAGTTTGGAAAACAAGACTGTTAAGAAAAACATGGACAGTGGAGATCAAGCTCATGAGGTTTCAGAGGGCATCAAAGACTGTATCAGGATCTAAGGATCATTCATGGGACATTGAGGCAAATAATTTTGCCACATTATACATTAGATGAGGTAAAATTTAAAGATAATGGACAATTCATTTGACAGACAAAATTTCAAGGCAGAACAGCATTCACAGAAGAGCTGTGACATGACTACTGCCTACTGCTCTTCTTCAAATGACTCTGAGAGAGAACAGCGAGTGGGTCCAAACGGTATGAAAAATGTGAAGGTTGTCAGTGAAAAGTATGCGATCAAGTTTAAAGTTTCCCACAGGGATCATGCTGAGAGAACAGTTGTAAGTGTTAAAAAAGAAATCTTGTGCTCCGTACTGGGACAATAGAAAAGGTGACCCAAGAGAAAGAATCTATTTATTAAAGGCTCTTAATTGTGAGGATGCAGACTTTTTTGAAAGGAGTGAGCCTGAATGTAGGATGTCAAGGAGAATGCCACAGAACGAGCCCTCTGCTCAAAAAACAACTTCTTAGAAGAGTATTTCCACAGATTCAGCAACCAAGGTGCACAAATTCTACTGCAGCTGTAGTCCAAGTACATTCTAAGCTGTTAATAGATTTCTCAGTGATTAAAGCCACTTGCTTGCAAATCTGATATCCTGGATTCAATTCTCCAGTACCCAGGTAAAGCCAGATGCACAAAATGGCCCATGTCTCTCGAGTTCAGTTGCAGTGGCAGGAGGTCCTGGTACACCAACACTCACTCTTTCCTTCTTTCTATTCCTTCTTTCTATTCTTTCTTTCTTTCTTTCTTTCTTTCTTTCTTTCTTTCTTTCTTTCTTTCTTTCTACTTATGTATCTATTTCTCTCAAAAAATAAATACATATATTTAAGACAGACTTTGCCAATATTGCCTGTGTTGTACTGCTTTTGAAGGCGTGACAGATATGATTGAGGAGGTCATGTAGTCTTTCTCTACAGTTTCAGAGAGCAGCCTTGGCCAGGCAATGTGTGGCAGGGTCAGAATCTCTGAAAGGAGGCCCTGAAAGGCTACTGTGTGTGGATATAAATTTGAACCATAACTTGCAGTATAGACTCCGGGATGCTGGAGATACCAGAACCAAAGGATGTCTCCTGAGGGAAGCTGCTGACACAGAGTGGAGCTCCCGAGAGAGAGAGAGAGAGAGAGAGAGAAAGAGAGAGAGAGAGAGAGGTGGGCTATGTGTGCTACAGGTAGAAGAGCTGGAGCAGTGGGGCTCCCTAAGTCTTGGAGCCTGAATGATTCCAGTAGGCATTCCAGATGCAAGACATGGAGCTACTTGCTTTGGCATTTGCCTTGCTGGGTTTTGGTCTTATTTTATTCTTATCTTTTCTGTAGCATTTTTTTTAATTTTTGTTTTTATTTATTTATGTGGGGGGGGGGATAGGCACGCCATGGCCTCTAGCCACTCCAAACAACTCCAGACTCATGCACCACTCTGTGCATCTGGCTCTATGTGGATACTGGGAAATGAACCTGGGTCCTTTGGCTTTGCAGACAAGCATATTAACTGCTAAGCCATCTTGCCAGCTCATTGTCTGATCTTTTCTTTTAGTGCTCCCTTCTCCCTCCCCTCCCTCTTCTTTGGATTGGGAATGTTTACTCTGTGCCATAGTGTGCTGGAAGTATGTAATATATTTTTAGATGTTACAAGAATGTACAGTTAAAAGTCTGCCTCAGTCTCAGAAGAGACTTTGAACATAAAATTTTGCACAGAAATGGAACTGTTAAAGACTGTGGGGATTTTTGACATCAGACAGAATGCATTTTGATGGCCATGAGCCTACAGAAACAAGGGGTGGCAAGGCATAGGCTTGAGTGACAAGTTGAAAGGGGGTGGACTTGTAATAGCTAACCTTCTTCGACAATTTGACAGGATTTAGAATTCCCATGGACACAAATCTCTGGTTATGTCTGTGAATTTTCTACATTATGTTAATTGAAGTGGGAAGATGCAACTCAATATGTGTGGTGCCATTCCATAGCTGGGCATCCAAGCATGTTTAAAATGGAGAGCTAGCTGAGCACCAGCATTCATGACTATGGACTGGGCTAAAGATGTGTGACCAGCTGTCTCACCCTCCTGTTCCCTGTTCCCAGGCTTCTCTGACCATGACGGACTGTACTCTTGAACTACAGTTCAAAATAGACCCTTGCTTCCTTGCTTTTGATGGGTATTTGTCCACAAGAAAAGTAACTGAACACCATGGGGTAGAATGAACATGATAAACCTGTAGGATCCCTCTCAGTCTCTCTAAGGAGATACATGGCTAATCAGATTTTAAAATTACCTCTGCAGCCCAGGCAAATGGCAAGAATGTCAAAGCACTGACTCTGAAGGTAAGGTGGAAACACATGTCAGGAAACATGGTTCAGAAGTTCAGTGGGAAGGGAATTTGTTCTTTTCTTTATTCTTTGACACTGGGAAGTTTAAGTTCGTGTAAGTTATGGCCCTTGAGGTATAGAGGGAAAAAGTGGGTATGTAGCCATAGAACCCAAGCCCTGTGACTCTGTGCTCATAACTTCACCTCCATGGGATATGTGTGTTATTCTCAAAAGTCTAGATAATTGTATTGAGAGTTGATATGAACATTTCAGGGACAGCAACAACATATGGCCTGAGTGTATGAATTCGTAAAAAGATGGAGAGAAGTACCGAGAGGCTCCCTGGTATTACAGTGAGGGAAAAATCTCTTCTTTTCCTTAAAAATACTTCAAAGGGGCATTGGATGATGGTTTTTCACTATCATAAATCATTACATTTTCCTCATATCATGAAGTAGTAACTTATCTCAGTGTATTAATTTTGGGGTCTTACTAGATTTATTTAAACTCTTTTCTGTATTGATGCAACACAGAAGAACTATCCATAACTGAATGGAAATACACTCAGCATTTCACTGTGTTCTTGAGGACTATCAACATGAGGGCAGTGAAACTCATTTGCAATTAACACACAGTCTGGCAGTGCTGAACTGTTGGGAGCTTTTGCTACTTGCTAAAATAACACAGCACATTAAGTTAGGGGTAGGGAACAGTGACCCTTAGTCTTTTCCTGCCTCTGTAGTCTTTTCCTGCCTGCTATCTCCTCAGAGTTTAGGACAGTGACTGACACACACTAAACAACCCATCTTTCTTGGATGATAAGAGAGCAGACGTGAACCTCCCTTTGTCATTGTAGACTTGCTGCAAGCACAGCTGATAGAACCTTGTTTGTGGTCTGGTGTCTAGTGAATTAATGCAAATGAATTAGTGCATACATTTATCAGAGGTGTATCCACACATGAACTTGGAAAAGTGGAAATAAATGCTACAGAAAAAATACAGTATTGCTTCTATTTCTTGTTAGGCAAAGGTTGGGAGTGCAAGGAGGTTTTACAGGAAACAATGTTCAATTCTCTGTTTTGAGTTTATTTAAGGAAAATGCAGGCAAGTAATAATCAGAGCACTGTATTATATTTGAAAATTGAAAAGGCTCCACAGAGTAAAACGTGAAGAAAATCTGGCTTCTCTGATTGTTTACCCAGTATGTGGCAGACGTATCTGTAATTCAGCATAATTGCTTTGCCACCACAAGCCAACACCAATCCTTTAATGGCTTCTTACCACACTGAACTTAGTCTCAGACTTTCAATCAGTTCCATCTGAGGAGTCAGTTTTATGTGTTTGAAAGAAAGCAGAATGACATCCACCCAGATGTTCTGGGAAGATACAGACAGCTCATGGGATCACTGTTCCCTACCCATGACTTGAAGGACTGTGCTATTTTAGCAACTAGCAAGAGCCCACAGCAGCCTGATGTCTCTATGCATCCCTCCCACATCTATCTCATCATTAGTTTTAAAATGCCCTTTTCAATATAAATTCAGGTATCCAGTTCTGTACAGATACTCCTACCATATTCAGTAGTCCCCTGTTGTAGCTACTTTCTTGTTGCTGGACAAACATCTGACCAGAAGCAGCTCATGGGAGGAAAGGGTCTATTTCAGGCTTACAGATTCCAGGGGAAACACCGTCAATGGTAGGACAAGCTGACCCACTTTCACAGACGCGTAGCAGGGAGACACAACCAAGAGCCAGCAAACACAAGCAGCTAGACCTCAGACTCACTCTGAACAGTCCTTAGGGCTGGGCTATAAGATCTGCCCCCAACTCCTCCAGCAGGTTACTGAAGAACTATTTAAGTAGGAAGCTTAACCTTAGTCAAAAATCCCCGAAGCTATGGGAGACACATATTCACATTCAAATCACTACACCTCCTTAAAGGAGTCTGAATTACAGACCTTAATGCTGACAAAAGAAAACTGGTAATAAATTTTAATCACCTTATCCACTGATGATTTTTGAATGATTTACTTAAAAGTGAGCTCTCTCGAGCAAACTCTATTAAATAAAGTCTCTTGGTTAGAGAGGGCTATGTTTTGTGTTTCAGTATTGTCTTTTTCAATTTATAGGTCTGTACATTAAAGACATCCAAAGAAGGGTGGGTGTCAGGTACAGAGATTCAATCTCTGTTTCGGTTTCTTTGTGATTTCCTTGTCCTGGCCCCCTCTGAGCATGGCATGGTTTCTCCCTCAAGCTAGGGTGATTGAGATTGGCTTCAGCAATCCCAGGCATGCTATCTCCACATGTGATCATGACCAAGAAAGTGTGGGTCTTCTCTGTCTTTAAATACATGTCTGTATTATGGATCCCCAAGTGGGTTCCTCTGGATGAACAAATGTGCAGGAACACCTCATAGGTCTCCATCAGTGAATCACAGATGGAGTTAGATGCCCATGATGTCTGGGTGAATGATCTGGCAGCTTTTTTGGAGGAAGCACATTTCCCAGATAAAATTTGGGACAGAAAGAGCAATAGTTTTATTGGAGGTGACCAGGAACTTAAGCTGTGTCCTTGAAGGACAGTCAAGGGGAAACCTTAGTGGTAAGAGTGGTAAGCAGGACATGCACATCCCGATGACCACTCTCTAATATTCAGAGTCATCAGGAATTAGAGGACACTAAAGCTTGGGGGAGTAGAAAGCTGAAATAAACTTGGCTTCCTGGTCATATCTGGGTGAGAGTTTTAACTCTAACCCAGCATATAGTCAACACTTAAAGGAAAGAATCATTCTTTCTCTCTCCATTCCTCACTATATAAACATGCTGTTAGATACTTGTAATTATCCTTGGTCTGTGGGTGAAGATAGATACGATTTGAAATAGGTGGCTAGATCAGGTTGGCCTTTGATTAAGGTGAAGTGGGGTGAAGAGGATCAGAGAGAGAAACAGCTTGGTCATCTCATAAAGTTCTGAAGGCCACAGTGTTGGAAGGACTTGTTTCAGGTCCTATCCTTTCAACTGAGGTTAGAGGTGTCGCCTCTAATTTGGAGAAAGATTTGGCCTATTTTTGTCAGGTCCCTATAATTCCATTATATGCCATTAATGTGAAATTTGTCTGATTTTGAATTTCTTTGAGATCCAGTATTTTTTTAGGGTGGTGAAACATGGAAATGGAAGCCTCACAACTACTAATGAAAAATAGCTTCATTAAATACTCCTGTTGACGGCTTGGGATTCGATTTAAAAAAAAAAGGCAATGAAACTAGATGGGCTTTGGCAAAATTCAGTTGAAGATAGGCCCAAATATGGAAAATGAGTACGTTCTGAGTTTTTATATTTCATTCCCTCCCCCACCTGCCCTAACAAAAGGGAGGGTAGCCTTGTACTTGTTCCAAAATGGCTGGGAAAAAAGTGATGTGTGTGTGTGTGTGTGTGTGTGTGTGTGTGTGTGTGTATACGTGCATGTGTGTGTCTGGCAATGTCCTATTTAATTTATTTCAGGCATGGAGACTTGCCAACAGATAAAAGGAACACTTCTTCTTTTGTACTTTGTAACTAATGTTATTTGGCCTTTTAACCTGGTAGCAGCTGTATGAGTTAAGACTACATCAGTAAGGCATGACTTAACTCTGAAAGTTCACTAGTTCAAAGCCACCCCAAACTAGTACTTTACTAGTATATCACTTCATGAATTTTCCCTCCATTGCACATTTTCTATAATGTATCTCAAAAATACTAAAATGGTCTGGAGAGATGGCTTAGCAGTTAAGGTGCTTGCCTGTGAAGCCTAAGGACACAAGTTCAGCTCCTCAGATCCAACATAATCCAGATGCACAAGGTGATGCCTATGTAAGGTCGCACATGTGCACAAGGTGGCACACTTGTCTGGAGTTCGATTACAGTGGATGGAGGCCCTGGCACACCAGTTCTTGTTCTCTCGCTCTCTTACTGTCTTGTTCTCACTCTCTCTCACTTAAAAAGGCCAGTCCAGAGATGGCTTAGCGGTTAAGCGCTTGCCTGCGAAGCCTAAGGACCCCGGTTCGAGGCTCAATTCCCCAGGACCCACGTTAGCCAGATGCACAAGGGGGCGCACACATCTGGAGTTCGTTTACAGAGGCTGGAAGCTCTGGCGTGCCCATTCTCTCTCTCTCTCTCTCTCTCTCTCTCTCTCTCTCTCCCTCCTTCTCTCTGTCACTGTCAAATAAATAAACAAACAAACAAAATTTTTAAAAAAGGCCAGTCTATCAGGCTTGCCTCAAAAAAGAAATGCTAAAATGAATCCCTATGAGTGACTCAAAATCTGCACAATATGCTTGCCTGGCCTCAGTCACATTCAGAACACTTCCAGTGCTAACTGTAAGCATTCATACACTAAATTCCATGGGGCCATCATCATTTTTAATGTGAGAAGAATCTGGTTTTGTTTTCTTTGATGGCCAAATTTGGTTCAGAAGATGGAATTGTGGACCTACGTTATTTAACTAAGCAGAGTACTGCTGCTGGAAGAAATGTGTGGAAATACTATACAACCAACCTCCCAACAGGCATCTTCTTTTACTCTGGAAATAAAGATCTGTTCAAGGCAGGAGAGAAACACTGGCCTCCAGTCTTACAACTCCCAGAGCAGAAAATTGCTCAGGGGCCAAGTCCGGCTTTACTGGAGTGCTACTTGGAATAGCAAACTTGGAAGAAAGATGTGATCAGAGCCATTTTCCAATGACCCTTGCTCAGGTGAATGAAGAAATGACATTTATGTGGCTCATTTCAAGGCTTTGATATTGTCTTCATGTTATTATCTGGGGATGGGCTTCAGGAAGACTAGCTATGAAATGTTGACTTCATGTATCTTGGTAAAGAGCCTAATTTACACCAAATTTTGAAAGGTGTCACTGATCATCTATATAACTTCATTACCACTTTATTTATTTATTTATTTTCAAGGAGGGGTAGGGAGAGAGAGGAGAGAGAGAGAGAATGGGTGCACTAGGGCTCCCAGTCACTGCAAATGAACTCCAGATGCATGTGCCACTCTGTGCATCTGGTTTTACATGGGTACTGGGGAATCAAGCCCTGATCCTTAGGCTTTGCAGGCAAGCACCTTAAATGCTGAGCCATCTCTCCTGCCCCATTACCATTTCTTAAAAACATACATACAATGGGCTGCAAAGATGGCTTAGTGGTTAAGGCATTTGCCTGCACAGCCAAAGGACCCAGGTTTGATTCCCCAGGATCTACATAAGCCAGATTCACAAAATGACGCATGCATCTGGAGTTTCTTTACAGTGGTTGGGGTCCCTAGAATACTCTCTCTCTCTCTCTCTTTCTCTCTGTCAAATAAATAAATAAAAATTAAAATTTTTAATATTTTCTTTTTTTAAAATTTGTTCATTATTTATTTATTTATTTGAGAGTGACAGACACAGAAATGGGCGTGCCAGGGCCTCCAACCACTGCAAACGAACTCCAGACGTGTGTGCCCCCTTGTGCATCTGGCTAACATGGGTCCTGGGGAATCTAGACTCGAACTGGGATCCTTAGGCTTCACAAGCAAGTGCTTAACCGCTAAGCCATCTCTCCAGCCCAACATTAAATATTTTTTTAAAAACAACATACATTCAAGATTTTGTGTGACTCTTTTAAAGGGTTTATCTTTCCTGTGTAGAGCTGAATATTAAATAGCAATTAACAGCTAAATAAGTTCTAAATATTTTTTACCTTACACTTTAAAAGATGTCCTGATGATTTTAACCAAAGCTGTATATTCTCATAATTAAACAGTTCCATATTACTTACATGAAAAAACCATAGTACACACCCCTACCTTTTTTACTGCTTCACATAGGCACCAGCTTGAAATTTCCTTAACTATATTTTGAAATAACTTGCTGATTTATGCAGTGTTAGCTGTTATCTGTTACAGTCCCATTTTAGAAAATGAGGATATAACTGTCTTATCCTTGCTCAAATAAACCTAAAATATTGAGTATCTATACACACTCAAACAACTTTCCCTCCCCTAATTCCTTTGATTTATTTACATGATGTTTGATCAGCTCAACCTTCATTACTTACTACATTTATATTTTATGTATAACTTTGCTTCTCTTCTACCTAATAATTTTCGGTGTGTTCTATAAACCACCCTAAAATAACTTCTGGGGTATCTTTCCTAATTTGTTGCAAAACTTTTCTCCAGAAATGTAAATTGTTTCTTAGAATGTTATCTATCTGGCTGTTTCTCAGCTGTATGATTCTATATAAATATATAAAGTGGAAGAATAGTTCTTGGAGACTTTGGTCCATCCTCATGGTTATTCTCTGTGTCTCCTGTGCTTGAATTTACTTTCATTGTCCCCCTTGAACTCTCTTCACATCTCTTCTAGTTGGATCAAGTACTTCACAGTACTTCATTTCTATCTTCCTCTATTTTAATGTGTTCCTTTGTTTTATTTATTTATTTTATTTTATTTGGAATTTATTGTCCTACAACATTCCAAGGAAGGTTGCATGGATAATGAATGTTTGGAGAATTGCATATTTGAAAATGTCATGGGCTGGGGACGTAGCTCATTGTTAGAGTACATACCTAGCATGTGAAACACACTTGTGTGTACACATCTGCACACACACACACGCACTGTAATCCCACTCTCAGAATGTTTAACAGCTTAGTGTCTTGTGAATTTTAGGCATGAAATCATTTTACCTCAGATTTTAAAATTTTTGGAAATATCCAAGCAATAGTATAATAAAAGTTAGTGTGGTGGTATTATACCATGAATTCTATTTTTCATCTGAGTATAACATTTTCTATCTTGTTGACCCATTTCCATCTTGCAGTAGCTAATACCTTGGCCTAGGAGACATGGCAATATAGCACAGAAAAATACAGTGATAGACTGGTCTATGATAATGGTAAAGGAGCTATTGGTATTCCCTAGTAGATGGAGGAGGAAAGGTTCACAAGACCCTCATGCGTATTTCTAACTATTGTTCTCTCCTATCCCCCCTACAGCTGTAAATGACCTTGGGAGATGTTACAGTATACAAAAAGTGGAAAGATTAACACCTGGGCATGGTGGCGCACACCTTTAATCCCAGCACTTGGGAGGCAGAGGTAGGAGGATCACTGTGCTTTCAAGGCCTCCTTGAGACTACTTAGTGAATTCCAGATGGGCTCGAGTGAAACCCTACCTTGGAAAACAAAAACAAACAAACAAAAAAGTGGGAAGATGAACTGAAAGGTAAATTCCATAATGTAACTTCCATGAGGTCTTCATCCATGATGGGGTGGGGCCTTGGGGTGATGCGGCTGTTTTGGAGCCACCCACTCCTCTATAAGTAACCGCTCACTCGTGCTCTATGAGGAAACTGTGATTGTCAGTTTCCACGTTGCTGGGATGAACATGCAAACTAGGCACAGTTTAGGGGAGGAAGGGATTTACTTAAAGCTTTCAGATGCAGCGATCCCGAGAAGTTCCATCAGTGGTGGAAGAAGCTGCTTCCGTACACCCAAGCGGAGAGACACAACCAAGCCGCCAGCGAACACCAAAAGCAGCGAATACAAACGGACCGCAAGCAGCAGGGACGCTGCCAAGGCCCACACTTCCCTTACGCACCTTTGGGCGGGACTTCCAGAGACCTAAGTTACAGGCTTTAGTAGAACACCTGAGTCTATGAGGGACAAACATTCAAACTGCCACAGAAACCCAATAGACTAACTGGCTCACTAAGTTGGACTTTGGTGGAACCTTGCCTTGGTCTGTTAGTGTCTTATCTGAGGTGAATAGATGTTTGTTCATGTCTCCCTAGGAAAAGTTAACACAACAAGTAGATGTAAAAATGCTTTCAGGGGCTGGAGAGATGGATTAGTGGTTAAGCACTTTCCTGTGAAGGTGAAGGACCTAGATTCAAGTCTCGATTCCCCAGGACCCACTTAAGCCAGATGCACAAGGAGGCGCATGCGTCTGGAGTTTGTTTGCAGTGGATGGAGGCCCTGGCATGCCCATTCTCTCTCTCTCTCTATCTACCTCTTTCTCTGTCTGTCTGTCATTCTCAAACAAATAAATAAAAATAAAAATAAATTTAGAAAAAGTTTCCAAAATATACTTTATAAACAAAGATTAATTGTTTCTTGGTAAAATGTCAATGTAAAATACAATATTGTTAGCAAACTTGTATTTCCAAATGTTGGAAACAAAACAAAAATTAATTTTAAAATGTATGTTTCCTCACCTCCATAAACATCATTATTAAATGTTAACGTTGGGGCTGTAGGGATGGTTCAGTGGTTAAAGACACTTGCTAACAAAGCCTGATGGCCTGGGTTCAATTCCCCACTACTCATGTAAAGCCAGATGGACCAAGTAGCACATGCATCTGGAGTTCATTTGGAGTGGCAGGAAGCCCTGGTGCACCCATATTCATTCTCTGTCTCTCTCACTCTTGCTTACTTGCAAGTAAATAAATAAAATATTTATGAAAGAAAATAATGTTAACATTTGCTAAGTAATAATTTTACTCAAGTTTACTCATGTTTATAGTTATAATTTACAAATACATTTTTAAAAAGAGTTTCTGTAGCATAACAAGTATCAACGTAATCATGACAGTATCCATATAGTATGCTAAATTATAGAATACTATTTTTTTTCTAGCAAGGTAGGGTCTTATTTTAGCTCAGGCTGACCTGGAATTCACTATGGAGTCTCAGGCTGGCCTTGAACTCATGGTGATCCTCCTACCTCTGCCTCCCAAGTGCTGGGATTAAAGGTGTGTGCCACCATGCCCGGCAATACTTTCTTTCTGTAAAAATGTGCATGATAAAGCTGGGCATGGTTGTGCATACCTTTAATCCCAGCACTTGGGAGGCAGTAGGTAGGAGGATCACCTTGAGTGTAAGGCCAGCCTGGGACTATAGAGTGAGTTCCAGGTCAGGCTGGACTACCTTGAAAAACAAGAAGCAACAACAACAACAACAGCATGATAGTGCAATTGTAAAATAGTTATAAAATTCCTAAATATGACTAATAAGAAAATACTTTTAAAATAAATTACATCACATTTTGACATTTGTAATTACTCAATGGCAAAGGTATAATGTTAGTGAGAAGCGGCTTGGGCGCTTTTTGAAGTAGTACACTTTTAATGCCTCTTTCCCTCAGTGGCTGAATACACAAAAACTAACCCACTTATTTTCATCCCATTGCTGAAATATTAAAATACAGTAAAATGACTGTCTGTCATTTTTGTCCTGCTATCTCTTTTGTGTGTAACTTTCTGGAGACTAACTTCAAAGCGTCAGTAACAGCAAATACTCTGAATACCAACTTCATGTGTTGAAAAGGAAGAGTGAGATAAAAGCTCACTGTCTGCACAATGAGTGAAGTGAATGCCTTTGGCACATGTTGATCATCAGCTTCAGCTGACATGGATTTAAGATACATTTGATTTTTTTTTTTTCAACATGTGGAGAAGTTTGTGTTACCCAAAAGGAAAGGAATGACTTCATAGTGTGATCTAAACCCAATTCATCTATCGTTACATTCCATCAGAAAACTATCCAACAGTTGAAGTTGGGAAGTCCTGGTAGGTTCCAGGGCTCCATTCAGCCAAGCCCTCAGGGAATCCCAGGTCTGACACTTCAAAGAGTCTACCTGCAGGTAAACCTGATGGCTACTGAATGAGCCTCATTTAAAATGGATCTTGAATAGGCCTATTAAGGCTTTAAAAACTGTCCATAAAAAGAACATTGTTTTCAAATTTACTCAACAACTTTTGCTTGATCTTGCCTTTTTTGGGGTAAGATTTTACGTGGGCTGGACTGGGAGTATAGCTCAGTGGGAGAGTGTTTGCCTAGCATGTGAAAGGCCCTGGAATTGATCCCCAGCACTGAAAAAAAAATCATACCAAAAAATCCAATAAATAGTATTTATATGCTATTTTCTTTTTTCTCTGTAGCAGACGTTAATCAATAACAATTTTCTAAGAATAATCACTTTAGGAAAAGGTTGTGAAATAAATATAGCCAATAAGTTTTCTGTGGTTTTGAGGGCAGGAGAGACTGCTCAGTGGTTAAGGTGCTTACCAACAATGCCCAAGCATCTTGTTTCGATTCCCCGGTACCCATGTAAAGCCAGCTGCACAGAGTGGCACATGCACCTGGAGTTACTTTGCAGTGGCTAGAGGTCCTAGCATGCCCATTCTCTCTCTTTCTCTCTCAAATAAAATAAAATTAAAAAAAATATTTTATATCAGAATACAGAGGACTTCTTAAAATTAACCCTTTAATGTCATTGATTAAAAAAAACTTGAAATGTAACAATATATCTCATTGTATCTCTTTCTACTCTTTTGTCTGGTAAGCAAATATGTAAGTACATTTCAAGTATTTTATCAAACATATATAGCAAGAACAAGGAAGTAGAAGAATTTACAAAGGATTACATGTTAAAGAATGTTCTCAAGTTAACTACTGCTTCTGTACCAGAAGGTCATAATTCCCCTCTTGAATGTTATCTTTTTTTTTTTTTCCCTAGGTAGGGTTTTGCTCTAGCCCAGGCTGACCTGGAATTCACTATGTAGTCTCAGAATGGCCTTGAACTCATGGCAATCCTCCTACCTCTGCCTCCTAAGTGCTTGGGATTAAAGGTGTGCGCCACCATGCCTGGCCTTGAATGCTATCTTGAATTAAAAATGAATTTTCCCTTTATATAAATTCATATTTCTAATCAATAGTGAGCTAGTTGAGTCTGTTGACTTCAGAGAAATTTAATATTCACAATACTTGCTGGGCTGTGAAAAGCACTGTCATATGCATTGTTAAACAGGAAGGAAGTAGAAGTAAGAAATTCTCAACACTGATAAACTAGAATGATGATAATGGTAATAGTGCATGTTAGGAAAATTTACCTAGATACAAGAGCAATTCGATTCCTAGTCTTCAAACACTGTCAGAGGGACAGATATTCCTTCCACAATCTCATGCAAAGCATGTAGTTGGGATTCCTGCTCTTCCATTTTTTTCTCACCCATAATCACTGCTGTCTTGACCTTGCATTTGCATCTCTGCCTCTGTCCATGCAAACACTTCTCTCGGGCAACAAGGTTTTCCAGCTGTTTGATCTCTATTTGCGTCCTCACATTTCATTTTCTGTGGTTTCTCTTAAGCCCTTAAAAGCAAAAGTTCTTGTACTGAAAATCTGGGGTGCCTCACGCTTCCATCCATATCACAAATGCTATCCTTAGCCATGGATGATTGCCTGCCGCCACAAAGCCTGGCATAGGCGTGCCTTCTAAACCTTCCCCTTGTAATTATGATGGCCAGGTTTTCTAACTGCAACCATTGCTATTTCTCCAACTGCTAACATTTTCTTTTGGTGCTCAGTCTACAACAGGCTGTTTATGATGTATAAATAAATGTTACACACACACACACACACACACACACGGTGGAGTCATTCCACCATAAGGAAAATGAAATCATGTCATTATGTCATTTTCAGGAAAATGGATGGTTCTAGAGATCATCATGTTAGGAGAACTAAACCAGTCTGACAGTCAAGTATGTAGACTCTAGATTGCTACACACACACACACACACACACACACACACACACACGGCATGAAGCATGGAAGCAGAAAGGGAAGTGTTTGAGAATGAAGAAGATTAGAATGAGGGCTTAAGAGGGACAAGACAGGAGACGGTGGGCAAACATTCAACGTGCTTAAAGAAAAAACAGTCACAGCTTCAACAACAGCTGCTGGTTACCTCCCCCTCCACCTGCCCTCTGCTTCTCCCGTCTACATTGGTGTTCCCTCAGGTCTGATCTGCGGGGTTGAGCTTCCCTAGAGTCATGCCTGTGGGGTGTCTTACCCCTCTGTGGCTCTTCTCCCCAACCCTGCCAGGATGATCTTGCCCCATCTTCTGGCCTAGGATAGGGTCTGGGGAGATGGTGAGGGGCCAGGTGCTGCCAGGCAACCCAGCCTTACAGTCTCCTTCTCCTGGGGAAGGTCCCACGGGGCTGATGCCCAGTCATCCCAGCTACTGCCCTCTCTTGCTCTTCCCTTCTACTGTGGTGGCATATGGTCACATGGGGGCAAATGAAGAGTATCTATGGCCATCTTTTTTTCCCCTTCCCTAGAGAGGGTGGGATGAACCAGGGTCACACTGATTCTTCACTCCCCGTTCTTCACTCTCTCATGAGCAGGTCCACAAGTCTGTGTTCATCGCAGGTGGAGTCTGTTGTTAAGTTTCCCGCTTAGCCATCACCTGGTGCAGCGTATAGCATGTGGGGCGCTCCTGGAGGAAGTGTGTCCCTTGGGAAGGATCTTGAGTCCAGCTCTGTGTATGTTCAAAGTCAGCTCATGCTTGCTGGCTGTTTGTTCTCTCTCTGCTATAGATGTATGATGAAGTGAGCCAGCTTCCTTCCCAACGACGAAGCTTCCTTTGGAATCTGTAAGCCTGGAACAAACCCTTTCCTCCAATCAGCTATTTCTGGTCTGGTGTTAGTCCCAGCGACAAGAAGGTAAAAAAATAATAATAAATTAATAATATAATTAATAATATTAATAATAAATAATAATAATAAATAAAAACACATTACCCACATAATAATTATATATGTCACAAATTATATTTATTGCTAATACAGATGACCAAATTATCACTTTTGTGTCGGCGCTAGGGGTTAAACTCAGAGTGTTGATCATGATAGGCAAGCACTTTGGCACTGAACAATACCTCAGTCCCTAGCAACTTCTTATTGCTGCTGTTCAGTTCAGACAGGTTCTTGGTGATTTTGACTAAGAACTCAGTTTGTGCTCTCAATCTTGTTTGGAGAATCTGCTCTATTTTACAGATGGTAGAGAAAACAGAGGAGAACCAAGATCCATCAATAAGACAAGAAGTAAGCTGACTGCTCACCATGAGTTGTACCACCTCTACCACATCTGCCAGAGCCCAGGAGAAATTGCAGGGAAATAGTGATGTGAGTACTGACTGCTCCTGCTGCTAGCCTGACGACCAGCCCCAGGTCGATGGTGACAGACAAACATGATTATTAGTTAAAACCTATCGAAACAGAAATCCAGAGGCTACAGAGAACTCAACACTAAATCAGACTGCCAGCAGGCCTGCCACGGCTCAGGGAACATTGCAGAAGAGGGGGCAGAAAGATTGCAATGGTCACAGAGTGGGTAGGAACACCCTGTGGCATGGTCAGGAACTGAATGAGGTCTTCATGACCCTGCAGTGAATATCATAACCCCACTGAGGAGGGCATCCAGGGTAAAAGGAGCTGGAATGAGGGGGTAAAAGATAATAACCTGTTATAAATTATATAAAATAAATAATAAATAAATAATAGAGCAATTAAGGAGCTGACAGCAACACAGGGGACTGGATAGTGTTGAATGGCAATTTCCTCCAAGGTGGAACTTTCCATCCCGGGGGAGACTCATTAAGACTCAGAAAATACATGAAACTTACATGTGTAAGGAGGTAAACAACTTCCAAGTCTCTGGAATCTCCTGAAACTCACAAGATACATAAGGCCACTCCCTAAGGGAATATGAGCAGCAACAAGCTCTAGAGAACCAACAGTCCACCTTGTTGAGCTGTCTGCAAGGCATGCAGCATGACGCAGAGGTGCAACTTCAGTGAGGCATCACCCATGCTGGGGTGGGCTTTCTGGAGAGGCAGCTGTCTTGTCATCCATGCTCCTCCTGTAAGAAGCCCCTCACTCTTCCTCTTGTGAATAATCCCCCAAAAGTCATTGTTTTGCCAAGTTGGACTTTGGTAGAATCATTACTTTGATCTGTCATTGATGCCCTAACTAGGGTGAGTAGACGTTCATTGGCATTTCCTCAGGAAAAATTAACACAGTACCTGGTAACTTCACTCCTAGGTATGTAGTGACAATATAATATGTAGGTGGACAAAGGCTGGGGTTAGAGCTCTGCGGTGGAGCCCTTGCTTAATGTGTGAGGCCCTGGATTTGTTCTCTAGAATCAACAAATAGAAACCCAGGCACTCAAATGTTACCAGTGTTGAGAGCAACTAAGTCCCTTTGGTGTGTGTATCATGGGGGTTAGAGTGATGGTGACACTAATTCCCCAAGCCAGTGGCTTTTGAGCTGTTGTCTTATGAGTAGCAATGATTTAAGAATTGTAAGAGTTGGAGAGATGGCTTAGCGGTTAAGGCGCTTCTTTGCAAAGCCTAAGGACCCAGGTTCGATTCTCCAGGTCACATGTAAGCCAGATGCACATGGTGGCACATGCATCTGGAGTTCGTTTGCAGTGGCTAGAGGCCCTGGTGTGCCCATTCTCTCTCTCCCTCTCTTTCTCTCTGTCTCTAATAGATAAATAAAAATTTAAAAAATAAATAATTGTAAGACACAGAATGCTAAATTATTTAAGATTTATTTTAGGAAATTAAAGCAGAGAAGTTCCCAAGCTGGAAGGGGTCCTGAGCTGATAAATCCACATGATGACTTGAATCTGGTTTTCTCATAACCTTGGAGATGTAAATTAGATATCCAGTTGGGGCGAATTTCATTGGTTACATCTGAGTGTATGTATATGGCGGATTTTGATTGGCTGGTGGGTCTGTGAGAAGAGCACAGCCTCAGAAAGAGCCCACAGGCAGGAAAAAGAAACAGCCCAGGGAAACTTCCTAGGAGGAAGAACTGGAAGCTCTCCCTGATCTCCGTGGCAACTTGTCTGTGTTCTTTGGGCCTGTGTCCCTCCCTGCAGAAGGAAACTCCCTTGCTCCTTTCTCTGTCACAAACATGGTACAGAAGCATTCGCAGCAGCACCATTCACACTGGCCCACACCGGAAACTACACAAATATTCATCAATAAGTGAATGTATAACCACAGTGTGGTGTATACAATGGGATAGTATTCAGTCAGCAATGGAATGATATATCCATATAAACGAACCCCAAAAACATTACCCGGAGAGAAAGATGTCAGTCAGAGAAGCTCACATACGATTCCACTTAGACAAAATATGCATAGCAGGTAACTGTAGAGTACTAGGTAAATACATGGAAGTCAAGAGGGAGGGACTGACGACTTCACAGTGTGGGGTTTTCTTTCAAGTGAGGAAGATGTTTTGGAACCTGATTGTAGATGATGATTTCACATCATGAATATACTAGAGTACTGAACTGTACACTTTAAGATGGTTAACTTCACATCATATGATTTTTACCTTTAAAAAGTCCAAAAAGTGGATAAAGGCGAGCTCAGTGTGATCCAATATGTGAAGGACCTAACTTGCTGTCTTTGGAGGAGGAGGATGTGTCAATGAGAAGAGAATGTTACCGGCATGGAAAAGGCCAGGAACCAATTCTCCCCTAGAGCGTCCAGAAATGCAGCTCTCACACCCCTGGATTTTGGCTCATGGAGACCTCTGTCAGTCTTCTGACCTTTGGAAGTGTAGTATCGTACATTTGTGTTGTCTGAACCGCTCAAGCAAAATAAAGCATTCAAGTATTAACATATGGCTCCCTATCCCAATGCTGTTCTAAGATAGCCCATTGCTCAGAGATAGCACAATCTCTTCACCACCAATTATTAATCACAGTCCCATTTGGTCTCTCCATCTCTCATGAGAGCAACATATGTCTCTCCTGTTGTTATTTCTGCCTCTTTCAGGACTACACATCCTGTGACTTGCCATGCTGATTATCTGCTTCTAACTGACTCAGTCCAGACCGTGCAGTGTAGGCCTTAAGTTCCCTTCCTCAAAACGCCATGCATCTGGGACCTGTCTGTGTACATCAGTGTATGCACTGATTCTGTGCACCTTCCGGTTAAGATACATCTTCGAAGTCTCCATATGATTACTTGTTAAATTAGTAAATGGACAAAATATTTAGTCCCAATGAAGCACAGGAGATAGAAATTGCCTAGGGATCTTAAGGTAAAATTACCCCCAAAGTGAATAGCATTCTCTTTGGCTAAATGCAAAAAGTGTCCTTAAACCTGTAGAGAGAATCTGTCCCCTCCCCCCTTATATATTTATTTCCTGAAAAATTACACCTTCCAAGACTGATTCCCAGAAAATTATTCCTTTCTGAGAAGATTGCACTCTGCCCTGGAGAATTAAGATTATTCCTGGGCTGGAGAGATGGTTTAGAGGTTAAGGCACTTGCCCATGAAGCCTAAGGACTCAGGTTTAATTCCCCAGTACCCATGTAAGCCAGATGCATAAGATGCTTCTGGAGTTTGTTTGCAGTGGCTTGAGGTCCTAGCATGCCCATTCTCTCTCTCTCTCCCCCCCTCTCTCTCTGTATCTGTCTCTCAAATAAATAAATAAATAAATAAAATACTTTTAAAAAAGTTTATTCCTGGGAATATTGCCCAGTTTCCAGGAACTGATCCCTTACCTAGTAGCCTGGTGACTCTAGTTTTTCCTTTCTTAAAGGAATTCCTCTTCCCATTAGAAACTCAATCACAGAGTCACCAGCTGGGCTCTCTTGCTTGTCTCTAGAAAACCCCCTCCTGTCTCAACATAAGTCTTTCTCTTCTCTTAAGCTCTATAATACAATCTTTCTAAATGTCCCCCTCATAGAATGTGTCTATCAGTACCCTTTTTACAGCATGGTATCCATGTCACTAGGAATCATTTGCATTTAGGTCACAGATTCCTATCTCCTGCTGTCGTCAATCACTGGTGATGAGGAATCTTCACAGTGCCATTGTATCCAGGCATTGCTGTTGGGATCTGAAAATCAGCATTCACCTAGGATTTGGCAACCTTGAGTGCTGAAAATGTCACTTCCAATTTGTAGTCAGTCTGTCCATTTTAGTTTCTTTAAAATAAAAAACCGTGTAGCTAAGAATCACCAAAACACTCCTGACTTCATGTAAAGAAAGATTCTTATTCATCTGAGTGTGACTCCAGTCAAACCTGACTATAGGGAATGTTTCATTATGGTTGGCCCAAGCAATTTGTGGAGCTCATATGGATGACACTAACACCCACTACAAACTACTTTCCAGCATTTCCTTGTAACTCAGGCTGGGGCTCATGCCATCCTCACATAAACATCTCATGGATAAAGTGAAAAAGTACCATGAGAGTCTAATTGTTCCTCTTTGAAGTAACAGCCATATAATAACTCTTTCTCTTCTACCAGCTGAGTTCTATTTGAGTAGCTGGACGGTGAGCTTACTTTTGCTTTGGCAAAGAGCCACAGACCAGATGGTAGGTAATACCTGGATTCAGGTGTTTGTTTCTTTCATTTAACTTAACTAATTTTTAACTGATTCCTTTTAATTAACTCACAGGAAATAGAGGTGTAGAGTAAATATACTTCATAAAATTGACCATATAAAATTATATATATAGTACATAATAAATATATGTTATATATTTTCTTGCCCCTAAAAGGTAAATGAATAACTGGACATAATCATTACAGCTCTTGTCAACATAGAACTAATTTCTCAAATACAGTTGTTTATCATTATTCATGGTAAATTTGTTCCATAAATTCACTAAGAACATTGAACCTAGGTAAAATATATGATTAGTTTCTTGTGAGAATCCTTTTTTATCACACTTTTGTTAACCACTCAGCCAATCATTTTTGTGTATTTTTGTTTAAAGACTACTTATTCAACGTATCATATCTAACAGCTCTGTAATTCATGCCTGAAACAAGCTATTCTAACTTGAATTTTCCCTCCTTTGGCACATTGCAACCTGCTTGCTCTTAGGAACACTAAAGAACACATCAGGCCCTAAATAACTTAGGGGCTATATTAGACAGTGAGACCACCAATAAAAAGCACAAAATATGGAAAATGTGCCAAGAAGTAGATACTGAAAAGGACTTTTGCGTATAAAATGAGAGTTAATACAGGAAGACAAAACACAACCCTATTTTCCTTAGCTAGGACTGTGTTTTTGGAGTAACTAAATTTTTGCTGAGTGGCAGGGGCCCTTTAGTAGGTAGAGATGAAAACAAAAAACTTGAGGGAGTAGCTAATCTGAAAAACTGGAATGATGGATAATGAGGATTGCCTATATATGGTTTGTAAGAGCAATATTTAAAAAGCCAACTGCCCAATAGAAAAATGGTCAAAGGAAATGAATAGATAGACCTCAAAATAGAAAATTGAGCCCCAAATGAGAAGATCCTTAACACCTCCCATAATAAGAGCAATGCAAATTAACCTAAACTTATCATAATGCCATTTCAAATCCATCAAATTAGCAAAGATAAAATTTGTTTGATAAGCTGTTGTGCTGTAGAGGTTGCAAGGAACTATATGAATCTTCATTCTTTTCTTGTGGATGTGCAAAATGATACAGTATCAAGTACTAACTCACATGTACTTTCTTCCTAGCCACCCAACCTGAAGGTATTTAATCTATAGATATATTTTTTTCCATGGAAAATAGCTTTCACTATAGCATTGTTTAAAAAGGCAAAGATCTAAATGCTTATCAACAGTTCTAATTTGTTTTTATTTTTTAGTAAAATCCTTGCTGCATAGCCTAGATGAGCCTTACACATGTGATATTAGCTCAGGGATGGCCTCAAATTCATGATCCTGCTACCCAGTGTCTCAAGTGCTAGTATTAAGAGGCACAACCATTCCGAACTAACAGCTCTCTGTTTTTTTTTTAATAATGCTACATTAAGACCATATAATAATGTACAATATTATAAAATAATGAGAAATTTCATTAAAATATATTGAATTTTTGACAGTATGCAGGGCTAGGGATTTAATTGAGTGATAGAGCACTTGGGCAGCAGGCTTGAGGCCTTGGGTTGGATCTTCACCATGTAGACACAACAACAAAACCCTCTTCTGGCTGGAGATGTGTCTGTGTCTACTGAGTGCTTGCCTAGCATGCATGACACCCTGGGTTCAGTTCTGTGCTACCAAAAAAGGAAGGGAGAAAGAAAGAAAGAAAGAAAGAAAGAAAGAAAGAAAGAAAGAAAGAAAGAAAGAAAGAAAGAAAGGAAGAAGGAAGGAAGGAAGAGAGAGAGAGAGGGAGAGAGGAAGAAAGAAAGAAGAAGAAAGAAGAAGAAGAGAAAGAAAGAAAGAAAGAAAGAGAAAGAAAGAAAGAAAGAAAGAAAGAAAGAAAGAAAGAAGAAAGGAAGGAAGGAAGGAAGGAAGGAAGGAAGGAAGGAAGAAAATTTTCTTAAGTAATCATGCAGTATATTACTGCTGTGTGTTTAAATGACATGCAATGTTTCACATGCTTCTGACTTGCAGTTTATTTTATCTTAGTCAAGCTCTACAAAATAGTACAGCATTGCATCTAGGTACTTGATATCAGAGCACTTTCTCCCTACTACTTCCTCCTCTAAGCTTAGTTTTTTGTTCTGCCTTACATTTTCACATTTATGTATTGCATTTTGATCATGTGCCCCACATTACCCTTCTTCATCCCCCACAGTGCCAGTTACTTTTCTTCTTCCCACCCCTACCAGTGACTACTCCATGGGAGAATGATCCCCCTCCTCCAGAAATCACAAGCTTCTGTTAGCACTTCATGATAAGCGTGGCTTCACAAGCCCTTCCCCCGTACATCACAGAATGCTGACTGGCCCCACTGTGTGTGGTTCAGGTGTGGGTGAGCAGAGCATCTGTGAATTCTTGAGTGCTTCAGTCTTATCATGTCTGGACAGTAGAGTTCCAAAGGACTACTTTGCATCCTCCAACCAATTACATTATTTTTGTTTCCTCTTCTACAGTGTTCCCTGAGCCTAGGAGGGTTGATATCTGGTGTAGGGTCAAGCATTCATCTGTCATTTATTTTTAGCATTTTGACTAATTATGAGTTTCTACATTAATTGGCTCCTGCTGTGTGTGTGTATGTACATTTGTGTGTGTGTGTGTGTGTGAGAGAGAGAGAGAGAGAGAGACAGAGAGAGACAGGGAGAGAGAGAGAAGAGAAGAGAAGGGAAGGGAAGAGAAGAGACGAGACGAGACGAGAAGAAACGAGAAGAGACGAGAAGAGAAGAGAAGAGAAGAGAAGAGAAGAGAAGAGAAGAGAAGAGAAGAGAAGAGATAGAAGAAGGTTGGGGATGGAGGGAGAAAAAAAAGAAAAAATATTTTTCATATCAGGGCTGAGAGCATAATGATAAATTTTTAGGAAGTAGTTTGACAATACATCCACTTAGCAAAACAACAATAGTAGGTTCTCCCCGGGGCCTATGGTCTTGAAAGGAAGCCTCATGACAGCAGGGGAAAGACAGTAGAGCATAGGCTGGACAACACACCTTGTCATAGCAGGGGGAAGTTGGCATTAAGAAAGTCAGCTTAGCTCTGAGGAGCTGGCTGTAATGCCCCAAAGCTTGCTCCCCAGAAATACACTTTCATCAGTAAGGATCTTCCTCCTCTGTTGCTACCAGCTGGGGACCAAGAAATCAAAATACATGAGTTTATGGGGGTCATCTAATTCAAACTACTATATTATACCTCTGGACCCCACATGTCCATGGTAATTCCATGATGTAAACTTCATTCATTCCTGCTTTATAAGTACCCATATTTTTTTCCAATTTCAATAACATTTAAGTCAAAAGTCTTATGTAAAACAATTTCATAACTGTAAGTTGCAAAATTAAAATACGAGTTACATATGCATGACACAAAGTAAACATTCTGAATGCTGTAAAAGAAGGTATAGCAAGAAAAGAGTTAACCAATACAAGATCTAAAGTAATACAGCAAATATCCAATAATATAGCTCCATGGGAAGCATTTAGGACCAGCTCTGGGGTTGCAATTCCACACTTCCAGCTGGGCTGCTTACAGCCTTGGGAAAAATCCATCCTGAGCCAGCATCTCTCTTTGGAAGACTTCTATAAGCATGAAATCTCCAAAATCTTGGGGTCTCCACTGCAACCTGTGAATAATTCAAGCCACGGCCTTCCAGAGACTCCCTGGAGGGACTGCAATAACCCTGCCTCACATCACCCAGTGACCATAAAAAATTAATTGAAAATCCAATGAACCTCTTTCCTGCATATTTTGTACTTCCATGGTAGCAGGTGGGCTACTAAATTTGTTGACCCAAGGGAAGAATAAAGCCAATTTTGAAGAGCAGGAAAACTCCTTCAGCCTTCTTCCATCAGGTTCCCAATTTGCAAAAGCCAGCATTCTTTTGGCTGTTCCAGTGCAGAACATCTGGCCCAATCTCAATGGTGGTAATCTCTCAAACAATTGGGGAGAATCAAGCTGTAGTCTCTGGCCCCAAAATTATTTATTTGCTTATTTATTTATTTATTTATTAGAGACAGAAAGAGGCAGAGAGGGAGGGAGAGAGAGAATGGGAGTGCCAGGGCCTCCAGCTGCTGCAAATGAACTCCAGACACTTGCCCCACTTTGTACATCTGGTTTATGTAGGTCCTGGAGAATCAAACCTGAATCCTTTGGCTTTGATGGCAAGTGCCGTAACCTCTAAGCCATCTCTCCACCCCCAAAACTTTTATTTCTTTCTTTGCCAGATCCTTTTGCTCATGTCAGTACATTTCTTATAAGTGAAACCCTGCTCAAGCTCTTAGAACACAGGCAGAGAGAAAGAGAGGAAAGAGAGTGACAGAGAGACAGACAGAGAGAGAGAGAAAGAGAGAGAGAGAGAGAGAAGGGAGAATGGGCATGGCAGGGCCTCTGTCTGATGCAGATGAACTCTAGATGAATATGCTACTTTGTGAATCTGACTTTACATGGGTACTGGGGAATCAAATTCTAGGTTGTTAGGCTTTGTAGACAAACACCTTAACTACTGAGCCATCTCTTTAAGCCCTGAATCCATTCTTTCCATCTAGTCTCTCTTCTGTTTTGATGTCATCATTTTTTCTCCTATTATGCAGCTTTATTGTAGGTAGTGCCAGCCACTGGGAGGTCATGAATATCAAAGCCACTTTATGTCACTTTATGTCCTTCCTTTGGCCCTTACATTCCTTCTACCACCTTTCCTACAGTGGTCCCTGGGCTTTGGAGGGTGTGATAGAGATGTTTTCGCTTAGTGCTGAACACTCTACTCCCACTTCTCAGCACTTGAGTGAGTTTTAAGTCACCTGAGTGGTCACTGACGTCTGAAAAGAGAATTCTCTAAGTGTCAGAGTAGTATCAATATGTGGGCATTAACATAGATATTTAGATGACAGTTTTGTGGGCATAGTATAACCATTCAGTTGGAAAACAGTAATACTTCCCCGCCGCCCCCCACCCCCCACGGCTTGTGTTCTCCCCAGGCTTTTGATTAGGTTTTCAGTGCCAAGCAGAAATTCCCTACTGTGGAGCAGGCCTCAAATCCAATCAGAGAGCAGTTGGTTTCCCCCATAACAGATATGCTACCATTGAACTAGTTGGTACATTTGGCCTGGTGGTCCAGCCATAAGCTTTCAGAGTCTACTGCTGGTTAGTACCAGTGCTCTTAAATTCCTTTAGCCTGTTTTATCATGCAAAGTTTTTTTTTCACCTACTATTGTGAGATATAGTTTGGTTGAGTATAGTGATTTGGGTAGCCAGCTGTGGTCTTTCAATACTTGAAATGCATCATTCTAAGTTCTTCTGGCTTTTAGAGTTTCCAGTGAGCAGCCAAGTATTATTTTGATGGGCCTGCCTTTGTATGTGACATGATGTTTCTCTTTTGCAACTTTCAGTACTCTTTGTTCTGTGTATTTAGTGTTTTGACTATAATATGAGGTGGGAAGTTTCTTTTCTGGTCCTAGCTATTTGATGTTCTGTATGTCTTTTGTATTTGAGTGGGTATCTCTTGCCTTCAATTTGGGAAATTTTCTTCTATAGCTTCATTGAAATATTTTTTGTGCCTTTTGCTTAGACTTCTCCTTCTATATCCGTAATTCACACATTTGATGTTCTCATGGTGTTCCAAGTGTCTTCTATGTACCATTCATACTCTTTTTTTTCTTTTTTTTGGCTTTTCGAGGTAGGGTCTCACTCTAGCCCAGGCTGACCTGGAATTCATTATGGAGTCTCAGGGTGGCCTCAAACTCACGGGGATCCTCCTACCTCTGCCTCCCAGTGCTGGGATTAAAGGCGTGTGCCACCACACCCGGCTCATTCATACTCTTTTGAACTTATAATTGATTTTGACTAACCCATCCAGTTCCTCTACCTTGTCTTCCAACCATAATATTCTGTCTTCCACATGATCTATAATATTGGTGAGGCTTTCCATAAAGATTATTCTTTGACTTGTTGTATTTCTCTTTTTTTAATTTCAATTTTATTTTATAAATAGTTACACTCATATCTCTCCTCCTCCATCTTCATTCCACTGAGGTATCTCATCAGTTAGGTTATTGATATTCCTTAGGGAGTATGGAAGGCCTCAGTCAGTCTCTGTATATGAAAGAGGGTTATGCAAGATAGGGATAAAAGAAGGCATTGAGGGGGATTGTGATCAAATTCTGTTATGTGCATGTATGAAAATTTCCAACTAAAGTTTTTAAAAGGGCAGACAAACAAAAAAAACAAAAGAACGAAAACCAAAGCAAACCGATCCTTCAAACCCAAACCAAAATATTTCTTGACTGAATTCTGGATTAATGTGTACACTAGAAGGAAGAAATTCCTCGTAGACTGGAATTGCTCAATGGGGAAAGTTAGAATCTGGACACTTGATTATAGTCAAGTTCTTATTTTCAAGTTGTAGAAACATACTCTGGCTGATTTAACTGGAAAAGAAATTGATTTAAATTGATTAAAAGGTCTGTGACCAGAAGATGGAATCCCCAGAATAGTAGCCCTCTGCTCAACAACTGAGATTATGAATCCAAACTATGTGTGAGGATGGACCGTTGAGGACACTCTGTGAGGATGGACTCTGGAACAACTACATGAAGACAGACCGTGGAGGGCATGTGGCCATCACAGCTGAGCACCGAGCTCTGCAGCCTGTAGAGAAGACTCTGGGCCCTGGACGCTGGATGTTCTCACAGCTGCTGATGCTGCCGCCGTCCCAAGAGTGTGAGTTCCCAGGAACAAGGTTGAAGTTTCCGCTTTGACAGTTTTCTTTCAAGTTCCCTATTCAGAAAGGTTGGGTGGATAATGTACCCGAGTCTCTGCTGGAGGACTCTGGGATAGCAAGCAGCTGGTATTTTCAACTTGTTATCTTGGAAGAGTATTTGCCAAGCAAACTTATGAGGCAGAAAATTCCCCAGACACAGAGAAGAGTTCCAGATGCTACAGAACAAAAGAATGACTGGAGCCATTACAACAATCACGTCCCGTGTGGGGGAGAAGTGAGCTGCAGAACCGAGCCAACGCTGAGAAGGAAGAAAAGGGAAATGTGGCCCAAACGAAGCCTCTGGATGTGGATGCGCCTGGACTCTGAACCGTGGCTTATTTACGTAAGCTGATAAACTCCCCTTGTGGTTGAAATTTCAAACTCCCTTTTTAATTAAAGCTCTGTCAACAAGAGACTCCTGCCTTATATGGTGCTGCTTTCATTAGTGTTGAAATCATGTTTTTTTGGTTGGGGTAATTTTTCCTGCGTTCTGTCTGTGCGTACTTTCTGAATATTGTAGATATGTTGACATTCGGACAAGCCCGGATGGGGAGGACACGGTGCTTGCAGTCAGTCAGCCTTACAGGTTGGCCACTGCAGGTGGTCATCTCACATCAAATTCCACAGATTTTCTCCAACTTTATCTATGTGACCTGCATTTCAAAGAATATTATTATATACATGCAGGCCATGCTCTGTGCCAATCGCAGAGTCAAGGTTTCTGCTTTGTTTCTACACTTTGTGGACTTGTACAGAGAACCACTGATACCACATAATAGGAGGTTAAATCGTTCCCTTCAGGAGTTTGGTATATCTCTGGCTCTGGGGGTCAAATTAGCAAATGACTACTTTTCTCATGTATGATTCTTCCCAAGGATTTATTCTCTGGAGGAGTGAACATCTTGGAGCTATCTCTGCATTTCTTGGAACAGAATAGTCATTGTCATCGTGGGGCTGAACTGCAATCTGCAAGTGTCTGGCATTTCTTGGATTTGGGAAAGTGAGCCCTCTACTTAAACTTCCCAGGAAGGGAACCCTATTAAATTCCAGGCTACCAAGGACAGGGGAGGAAAGGCCCAGGATAGGTACAATGGGAGATCTTAGCTTGAAGGCTGATGTCTGTTCAGCACTCCTGAGGTGAGCTGGGGACTAAATCTCCTGGCCTGCCTGTGAGCTGATGATGGTGGTCTGTGAGCTGATCACTGTTCACGGGGTGCAGGCATGCAGTGGATTTGACCTGATCTGATGAGGTGAGGCTGAACAACTCCTAGGACATGTTTTATCTTGTCCTGTGTTGATGTGCACATTGAGGCTCTAGGTCCTCCTATTTTAGGGTTTGGAGCATCTAATGAGTAAATAGCAGATACTGAAGAAGTGAAGGATGATACAACATTAACTTTTCCTGGAGCACCGTGAATGGCATTTAACTTCCCTCGAAGCTTCCAGATTTAGATTCATTACCTTTTAGTCCTCGAGTCACAAGTAACTGTGAGCTGAGGTTGTGATCCACGGGTGGTATAGCATCTTGGGGGAGTGAAAACAGGTTTTGAAATGATGATTCAATTCATCAAGGCTCTTCCTTTTCCCATACACAGATCGTACATTAACCTGACTAGGAATATGTAAATAAGTTAATTCTTTCCTCTTATTTTCAATTCTTGTTCTGCAAAATCTTTGTTGTTGTTGTTGTTGTTGTCTCTGACAGCAGAAGTAACTGGAAAATGCTATATGGAAGACTGGAGAGGTGCTGGATCCCTGCCAAGAATACTTCCTGCCAGTAATTCCATCCCTGCTCAGTTTAATTATGAGTAATTGTTTGGGCTGTGATGTGAAGAAGTATTAGAGAATGGAAAAAAAAAAAAAAAAGAACAGAATTCAGAATGTTATGCTGCAACTGATTCACGTTTTGGCAGGAACCCCTAAGTAGATTTTATGCTCCAGCTTTGGGATGGGATCCTGGGGAGCTTTGCCATATAAGCACATAAAGTCCAATAGAAGGGCTATTTTGAAAGGTCCAAGTAAAAGCAAGAATAGCACCAGCCATTAGGTTCTGTGTAGTCGTATGGTGAGTCCTCTGCCAAGGGACCAAGGTTATTTTAAGCTGGATGCTAGCACCACTTACACTTAGCAGCTGAGTCAACTTTTATGGCAAAGTCTTTTATGCTAGACAAGTTTCACATTTACAACAAGTCTCTGATTCGTTTTCGCTATGTATGTTTAGGGAGGGATCTGAAGCTGGTGGAACTTGAACCCTTTGAAATGGCTGGGAAAAGAAATGTTTTTTTTTTCCTTCAAATGGAGGCCTGAATGGGAGAAACCAGGATCCTAAGTGAGCTCAGGTGGCCACTGCAGGGGGAGACTTGCCAGCAGGAGAGAGTTAGAAAGTAGACTCTACATGGGACAGTGATTATAAGGGGTCTTGTGTTTATTTTTATTTTTTTGCAGTTCCGTAGATTGAACTCAGGTACTGATGAAGCTAGGCAAGGACGCCACCACTGAGCTACATCCTCAGACCTGTAAAGAATTTTCGTGTGCACATGTATGGTGTGCTTACATGTGTGTACGTGTGTTCATGTATGTATGTTTGTGTGCATATGTGTGTGGGGATGCTTGTGTACAGGTGTGAATATGGAGACCAGAGACCAACATCAGATGCCTTCCTGAGTCACTGCTCCGCTTATTTTTTGAGACAAGCTCCCTTACCAATTCAGTTAGACTAGTTAGCCAGCAAACCCTAGGGATTCACCTGTCTCTGCCTCCTCGATGCCACCATATCAGGCATTTGATGTGATCTTTAAGGATCCAAACTCAAAGTACTTTAACACCCTCCCCCTAGCTTCCATGTTTGTTTTGTTTGTTTTTGAGAAGGATCTAAGTTTTCGATGCTGGCCTTGAACTTGTTCTGTGTGTAGCCTGGCAGAACTTGAACTTGCAACCTTCCTTTCATAGGTCTCCAGAGTAGTTAGGATTTTAGGCCTAGGCCATTGGGCCCAGCTGTGTTTCTGTTTTTTGATTAGTTACAGTAAAAGATAAATATAAGAAATTAAAAAATAACTTACAGTGACCTAATATATTACCACGGACAGATATCTCTTATAAACAGATATCTCTTACATCTTTATGTTCAAGTACTTACAGATAAGCACAGATTCCCAAATAATTATAAACATTCAACATAAACCAGGCATGGTGGCACATGACGTTAATCCCAGTACTCAGAGGTAGAGGTAGGAGAATCAGTGTGAGTTTGAGGTCAGCCTAGCACTAGAGTGAGTTCCAGGTTAGCCTGGGCTAGAGTAAGATCCTACCGTATCAGACAGTTTTAAGTTCGCTGGGATGAAATTCCAGACCAGGCACAGTTATGGAGGAAGGGATTTATTGAAGCTTACAGATCCAGGGGAAGTTCCATAAAAGCAGAAGAAATTGGCCTGCCTTCACAGGCCCAAGCAGAGAGAGAGCAGTACAAGCCTAAAGGTCAAAAGCCACAGCACACTTCAGGAACTCCAGCTAGGCACACTTTGCATATCTTTAGATTGAAATCTTAAACCCACCACCACACCTTAAGATCCACACAATGGCATTGTCGCCAGCCAGATGGCTAGAGATGCAAACTCAAACAAACAACTGAATATATTGGGGGCCATCTATTCTATTTAAACTACCACAGCCTGGGCTAGAGTAAGATCCTACCTCAAAAAACAAACAGCAAAATATATGTGTTGAATATCCTCAGCATCTGTTCCTTCGCTTGCTGCTGATGGTCAGGCTTCCCGTGGAAGCAGCACTCTTGCTCATCACTTCAGTTCCTCTGTGGTTTCGGCGGGGCCTTGGGTGAAGTGCAATACATGGTTCATTTCCTCAGGTCTCGCAGCCTTCTGAAAAAGAACAGATTCTCCAATGGAGAGTGAAGTCGGCATAGGTTAAGTGAGATAATCGTTATTAATTTAGGGAGAATTTGATGGATGTAGCCCCTCTTTTAGCAAGAGACTAGTGGGAGCTTGTCTTTGGAGAGCATAATCGTATAAATAAACATTCAACATAAACTGCTTTTCAGTGTACTGTTGTAATTAAAATATGTCCTAAGATTTTTCCCTTGCTTTTCACTCAAGGGAAACAAGTGTGGCTGAGTGTCATCATGTTTAAAAGGTGTGTGCTGACTCTGTCACATTTGTGTAAATGTGTATGTGGTTTGTGTAGCTGTCATTAAAGTTGAGCATCATTTTCATTGGTGTAACTCTCCCTTCTTGAATTGCCTATGCCTGTGGTGGGGTGGGGGCAACAAAGCCGTCCTGATTTATGTGCGCCTTATCCAGGTTAAACATATTGCCTCCTTTTATCATAGCTTGGAGAAAGGTTTGAGTTATTTGCATTCATGTTTTGTTCAGGATTATTTTATTATTTTTGAGACAAGGTCTCATGTAGCTAAGGCTGAACTCAAACTATGTTGCTGAGAATGACCGTCGAACTCCTGAGTCTCCTGCCTCCACCTTCCGGGGCTTATAGGGATGTGTCACAGTGCTTGGTCTGTGTGGTCCTGGGTGCTGGGGATCAAAGCAGAACTTCATATATACTTTGCAAGACTGCACAAACTGAAATGCATCCCCATCCAGGGTTATTTTATTTTATTTATGAGAGAAAGAGAGAGAGAGAATGAGGCAGACAGAAAGAAAGAATGAATGTGCCAGGGACTCTAGCCACTGCAATGCATAAACCACCTTGTGCATCTGGCTTTACATGGGTACTGGGGAATCAAACTCAAGTACTTAGGCTTTGCAGGCAAGTGCCTAACAGCTGAGCCATCTCTCCAGCTGGCCAGGATTCTTTTAAAATAAAAACACATAATTATATGTAGCCGCATATATTGGGATATTTTTCCTTTATGTTTTCATATGATTTTATTTTCTGAGAAATCTTTGGGCGCCAACACCACACACTTTTTATCCACATTTTCTTCCTGTTCTCTATGAATACTGTTGGATTTAATAGCCTCTTGATCCCCAAGCCCCAGGTCTGTGGCAAGCTTTTGTAATCCATGGCAACATGGACCTGGAAACAGAAAGAGTTTTTCAGAAGCTCATAATAAGCAGCAAAGGGTAGCAGAGCGAGAATCCAGAGTAAGAAAACACTGCCTCAAATTAGGTGGACAGGAGGAGTGACCCAAAAGTTGTCCTCTGACCTCCACATGCATGTCCTGATATCCATGCACAGTCACTCATATACATGTGCACACATATTTACACACAAATAAATAATAAAACGTATGTTTAAAAATCAGCTTTGGATAAAAATAATACATAGTAACTAATAATTTCTCATTCAACAGATAACTATTTATTCAGATATTCTAAGCATATATAAGCATGTATATAGAACAAAATTATTTCTACATTAATAATATCAAATTCAGAATTTTAAACTATTTTTCTTTTTATCAGCTACACCAAGCATGATTGATATTTAAAGCTCTCTACAATTAAGTATGTGTTTCCTGAAAAATTTCAATAATCATTTAACATTCTGATCCTGGCATATCTCATTAGAAATTGAAAATGATCATTTCATTGATTAATCTACTGACTCTTCTTTACAGATCACCAATATTAAAATATGTTTTTATAATTGAATTGTTAATTAAATCAGAGTATCTAATTAAGGCAAGGAGTATATATTGGCTTTAGTTAATGAAGCAGAGCAAGGCAATTGTTCCTTTACAGCTAATGGTAGAGATGCTGGATTCAGACACAGTACTGGCTTTCGTTGGTTCTGAGCAGTCCTTACTCAAGCTCGCAGCTTTCCAAAGATGAAAGAAAGCACTTTGCATCCCATTACAGAGACCGTGTCAGCACAGAGCTCATTAGACTTATCCTGGAGAAATGATACTGACATTTCTCTACCAAAATGATGACACATTTGACGACTACTGTGGAGAATTAAAAATTAGAGGCTATTGAGACTTTTTCTTTTTCAACGCTACTGAGAATAGGAACAGGAAATGCCCCAAGTTACACTTGCTGACAGGGAATTAATGGCAGGAAGTGACCTTGAAGTTAGTTCTCAAGAAATATAAACAACTTTCCCTGGCAGCTGAAGACAGACGCTATTGAAACAAAGACAAGTGTAAATGAATTGTAATGGGAGCGAGAAAAGCATGCTCGCATGTGGGGTGAAAACCTGGTCCTAACCACCAACTGGGATTTTAATCAAGTAGCCAAGCACTCACTGTCCTGAGCCTCTGCAAACAAGATTTCCTTGTAGCTAGAGATAAATCGGGCTACTTAGCATGTAGATCTTTTTCTTACAATGCATAGATTTGTGTGTTTCATTATCTACATATTTCACTGTCCACTTAAAACTGGTATTTTATTTTATTGGTTTCTCGAGGGAGAGTGTCATTGTAGCCCAGGCTGACTTAAAATTTACTATGTAGTCTCAGGGTGGCCTTGAACTCACAACTATCCTCCTACCTTTGCCTCCTGAGTGCTTGCCTCCCAAGTGCTGGGTTTAAAGTCGCATGCCATCACGTAAAACTGCTATTTTCAAAAGTCCTATCCAAATCCTTAATTTATCCGCATGCCTTACAAATATACTTTTGACATGTATCCATATAGGGATGTCAAATTTTATTTTTGTTTGGTTCATGAAGCATATATTGTAAACAAAGAATAATTTTAAAGGATCAGATTCTTCTACAATATTTATATTTTAGAAACAGTCATAAAATACAAATACTCTACAACTATCACTTCTTCTTCTTCTTGAGATTTTTGAGTGTTCTCTGATGAAAGTGTCGAAATGAACATGAACCAGAAATGCCTAATTTCATTGCAGTTGTTTCATGAAAGCAAAGGTACCGCAACATTTGTGGGTGTTCATGATACGCCTTTAAGAATGATTTCCATTCCAAGTAATAGAAAACCCTGGACATTTGCTATCCCCTTGTCCATCACATGGTTCAAAGGTAACCCACGGTAGATTAGTTCATTGGCTAGTTCCTGCTATTCTCAGGGTCCTAAGAAGGACCAGTCACAGCATCTGCTCTGTCACACACATCCTTTAAGTCACCAAATTCTGAGGTAGAAGAATGGAAATATTTCCCCTTATTTCTCTTTTTTTTTTTTTTTAGAGGAAGCAAATGTTTCTTAGATGTCCCCCGAAGACTTCCTCTTGTGACCTTATTGACTACATGTGGAGCACAAGCCCACCCCTAAACCAATCACTGGGCAAAAGAATCCCAAAATGACCATGGCTAGTTTCAAGCAATCAAGGCTCACATCCTGAGTCACATGAGGAAGGTATAAGTAAATGTGTAAAGAATATTGAAATTCTAGGGCTGGGGAGATGACTTAGTGGTTAAGGCACTTGCCTGCAAAGCGAAAGAACCCAGGTTTAATTCCCCAGGACCCATGTAAACCAGATGCACAAGGGGGCACATGCATTTGCAATTTTGTTTGCAGTGGCTGGAGGCCCTTGCGCACCCATTCTCTCTCTCTTTTCCAAATTAATAAATAAAAATAATTTTTTTTTGTTTTGTTTTGTTTTGTTTTGAGGTAGGGTCTTCGTCTAGCCCAGGCTGACCTGGAATTCACTCTGTAGTGTCAGGGTGGCCTTGACTCACAGCAATCCTCCTACCTCTGCCTCCCGAGTGCTAATTAAAAAAAAAAAAAAAAAAGAATATTGAGATTCTACCAGCAAAGAAGAAAGGGGAGGCAGTTACATAAACAAAGCTGACATTAGAGCGTGATTTCTCATATATCATATATGTATAGTAATCAATCAGTTCTAAGTATATTGACATTGATTTTAAACAAAAGAGCAAAGCTTGCAGAGGCAATGGGGTATGTCTGTGCCCAGGACTTGCAAGAGTGAGACAAGCCTCCCAAGGACTGGAGACTAGCCTGGGAAAATAGGAGACCTCCAACACTGTTGTCTCTCTGTGTGTAGAACTAATCCCTTTACATGTTTCTGATGTATCATTATAGTTTGCAGTTATTTGTATGATCACAGTCCAAGTTCAATTTTGAGATTATGTTTTTGTTAACTAAATTAAGGTAAAGTTTGTATAGGTATGTCTTGAGTATTACAAAGAACACCCTAAAACCGTATATTAAAAATTTTAAGAAAAAATAAAATAAAAATAAAAATAAGATATAGTTGGCCAGCTTTCCTACTAAGCACACAAATTGGTCTGGTGGGAATGAAGCAACTTCAAGAAGCTATTTCATCAACAGTTGCTAGCAGTGTGGTGCTCCATTCTTCACAGGAAACAATGTTTGGCTGAAGGAAAGGTGGAAACCGCTATCTTTGTTCTTTTGAGGGGTGTGAGCACCCTGTTCTAGACAAACTTATTAAGCTAATTTCTTCTGTCACATGGCCTCAGGAGTAAAGAAGTCTTCCTCTATTTACGGTCTGAAAGGAGGTGGAAAAGCACCCCAAAATAGCCCGCTTGAAAGAGATGAAGGTGGGCTGGAGTGATGGCTTAGTGGTTAAGGTACTTGCCTGCAAAGCCTAAGGACCCAGGTTTGATTCCCCAGTACCCACATAAGCCAGATGTACAAGGTGATGCATGTATCTGGAGTTCATTTGCAGTGGCTAGCACCCCTGGCAGGCCCATTCTCCCCCCCTTAAACAAACAAATAAATAAAATATTTGAATTAAAAAAAAAAGAATGAATAGAAGGCATGTGACTTCCATGGCCTTCTCCTCCCAGCTGGTTTCTGGTTTGGCATTATCTGCTTGTGCATTGGGAGGTTTCTGCAGTTTTGCAGTGAGACAACCTCGTCTCATTCCTGATTCTCAGATTCTGGTGGTTGGTATGATCCCAACCAGATATTTGTCAGGGTTTCCCACTATAGGATTTGGCCAGCAAGCTATTAGTCAGCCTGATGTAGATCTGGGGGTCTTTCCAGCTGGCAGGGTGGGGCATCGTGAGAGAACCACACAGGCTTGGCTTTGCAAGGTTGTGTTATAATTCAGTGTTCATATGTCTCAACTTTTAGAACTCAGTAATGCCCTCCTTCCTTCCCACTGAGCTTTCTGTCCCTTCTTTTCCACCAAGAGTGGCTCAAACCTGGAGAGACCTGGATGAAGCTGGAAGAGAGTCAGTCCCCAGACCGTTAGCTTTTCTAGTGCCAGAAGGTGCTACATGAGCAACTGGGGGAAAATAACCAACATCCGTCCAAGCAACTCGTGGTCTAAGATACTCAGCAGCAAACAACATGATGTGATGGTCACACAAGTGCAATAGTGGCACACAACCATGGTGGGTAACAAAATGCTCTTGTTTTGGCTAACAGATCCACTCAATGGAATGGAACCCATAGCTGGTTTTGGGAAACAAGTCAGAACCATATCTAAAACTTGAGTCCACTCTCCAATATCAAGCTCCCACCAATTGTGGACTACAAGAGGGCCTACCCCTATTAAATTCCCTCTAAGATAATAATGGTTATCCCATTTATCTGGTGCTGACTTCACTCTCCATTGGAGAATCTGCTTCTCTTTTTCAGATGGACGCAGAACCTGAGGAGAGATTCAGCCCATCACACCTCACCAGGGCCCCAGCTGAAACCATAGAGTAATTGGGGAAATGAACAAGAGTGTTGTTTTCTTGGTGAACCTGGTACCAGCACAAGGGTGAAGGAGATAGACACAGACAACACTCAACTCCTACCAAACCAGATATCCAGAGACACAGAATCTCCCAAGACCTCGTCACTGAAGTAGACCTAAAACAAACCCAACATGGCTCAGGGAAATTTGCAGAAGAGGGGGCGGAAAGATTGTTTGAGCCACAAATTGGGACATTATGCACAGAGACATTTCCTCTTCCCCATGACTGATGGCTACCCCCACAATGCATGACCCACATTCCCCAATAAGGAGGGTCCCTTCCGAGGGGGGGAGGACAGGGAGGAGGCTAATGATGGTACCAACATGGCTGTTTATATACTATGTACATAACTAATAAAAGAAAAAAAACGAGTGGCTTCAGCAGAAGCAATCACAATCACCAACATGCAAAGCTAATGTTTCCAGGTTAGAGGCACTTCTGTTAACTCTTTTCTTCAAGTTGCCCAACTCTCTTCCGCAGTTAGATGAATCTCTAAGTCACTGGGCACGTGTCTAACTGGAATTATACCTGGGAACATTAAAATCTTCCCCTTTACTGATGTGGCCTTCCACTGTCTAGAGAGGGTTACGATGAAATGAGAACAGGTTTGAAAGTGGTGAGGGCACAAGATGTCCAGGGTCACAGCCACATCCCACAAACCACTGAAGCACAGGACAGGTTATAGCTGGATTGAGGCCATTGGTTCAAAACCCTAGGTGGCTTTCTGGCTTTAGTGAGCCAGACAGATGAAGATACATTTGAGATTAAGACTATATTTTTGTCCTACCTATAGTCAATGCAAAGAGGTTACCACTTGCATTAAAACATCCCTCTCCCCCCCCCACCGAAAAAACAAATGGGGCATGACAGTATGTGACTATAGTTCTAGCACCAGGGTGGTCGTGACAGAAGAATGACAAGCTGGAAGTCAACCTGAGCCAAGAAACAAAACCAAACAAAACTCACTAAAAAGAGAAAACATTGAAGCAACAAGAGGACGTTAAGAGTAGCTTCAGGTGTTAAAAATCTGTTTATTTTTCATTTGAGAGAGAGAGAGAGAGAAAGAGGCAGAGATAGAGAGAATGGGTGCAGCAGGGCTTCCAGCCACTGCAAACAAACTCCAGATACATGTGCCACCCTGTGCATGTGGCTTACATGGGTCCTGGGGAATCAAACCTGGTTCCTTAGGCTTCAAAGGCAAGTGCCTTAACCTCTAAGGCAACTCTCCAGCCTGCATGAAAATATTTATGTCAAGCTATTCTTTGAGATACAAACGTTGTGCTAACATTAGAATCAAGAATTTATTAGGGAGGAAAAATTCCTAGTCATCAACTAAGGAATCTATCATGTAAGCTTTTGCATATGGAAAAAGAACAGAACAGAAAATGGCTTGTTTCTGGTGAATCATTAGCATCAGGTGTAAATAGATCTTGCAGAGTGAAATTTGAGAAGGTTGGGGTACAATATTTTTTTTAACTGGTTACCTTAATTTCTAGTGAGTTAGGGTTTCTGAGATTGCAGGAGGTTGTAGAAATCTCAGAACTATGAAACATGCTTTCATCTCTGTGAGTTTGCTAGCTAGAGAGCTCAATTCACCAGACTCGGGAACAAAATGGAAACCAAAACACTTTCTTGAAGCTTTTACAATTCCTTTTGTATACGCTTGAAAAGGTACCCCATAACAGCTGCTGAAAAAGAGACTGTGTCCTTTGCATGACACAAAAGACAGCTTCAATTTCCGAATCTTTTCTGCCTGGGCCTTTTAAAAGGAAAGATACCATCTAGCAAATTGGGTAGAGTAAGACCCTCGAAGCTCTTGCTGTTTAGTTCTTACTGGGTGAAAGCAAACCGCAGCCTGAAGCAGCCAAGAGCAGATGAAGGGCACGAAGTCCATCCATCTGAGACGCCTGGGGACTTGGGCTGGGAAAAGCCGCGCAGCACAAAGCCCCTTTCACCAGTGGCCTGTATAAAGCAGATGGCTCTCTACGGAGGGAGATAAGTGGGATTTATGGGAGGGGTCTCCCCAAAGGGAAAGACAACCCCCTCTCTAGTCAAACAGGAAACCTCGTTTATCTGTTAACAAATCCAGGAGCAAATGGCCCTTGATGCTGAGATCTGTGAGCAAGCATTGTGTGTTAGTAACAGAAATCATTCGTTTCCATGGAGGTGGAGGAGCTACTGAGAATGAATTCTTGTCTGCCTTTGCTGAAAGGCTGCTGCCTAGGAGTCTTATTTACAGCACCTGACTCTGCCACATCTGCCCCGACCCATTAGTGCCATCGTGTTGCCCCCCTCTGCTGATTAGAAAGAATTTAACATTAATGTGGGTCTGGGACACTAAGTTGTTATCGTTGCCAAGTCTAGGGAAGAAACATACCCCATCAAAGATGTAGATATATATTTTTTTCATTCAAATGAAAGAATGCAGCATTCATGATGCTTATAATGCATTTATCTTGGCAGCCAATCTGTTTCCCGCTTGCTGATTACATCAGCCATCTGCCACAGCCCAGTACAAACTCTGATTCAGTCCAGGTCAGTTCAGCTCAAACAACCTGCCCTGTCCCTGTAATTACCTTCCTATTGATCTAATTGTTGTTCTGATTTGCCACCTATTAGCAGTATCAATGTTCTTGCTTTACATCAGAGGTTCTTAGGTTCCTGAAGTATTCTTATTCCAGAAAGACATAGTCCCTGGAGTTGCAGGAGTGTGAGATTTAGGGAAGGATAAGGGAGGGTTAAAATTCCTCAAACACATGTGAGGGAAGACTTGTGATTGGAACCTGGCTGGCACCAGCACTTAATGCCAGCATCAACTTGTGTAGGCACACATAACCCAGCACTGAGATTGGGACCTGCACATAAATTCAAGCACTTAGCTTCCCTTCAGTAATCTTCTTCCCTTCACCATTCAGGCATAAACAACCCATCATTGTCATTGGAACTAGTGATAAATTCCAGCAGTTAGATTTCTCTACCCTTCACTATGCAGGTGCAGATTTGCACTGAGTTCCAGCATTTGGACTCCCTTCAGCAATCCTTCTTCCTTCACTAATCTCTCATTTGGCTTTAGGCCCAAATGTAAGTTCAAGCACAGCAATAACCAAACTTAGACCTTATCACCTATCCCTTCCATGAAGCAGTACTAAGAACTTCTAAGCACCAAAAAGCAGGACACAGAAACATCAAGCACCATCCCAAGTACACACTTAACACAGGTGTACCAGAAAGACCTGACCGATGTGCTGTCTCCATAAGGGTAAGTCTGTCTGCAAAATGGATACCACAAAGAAAAAAAAAAAGAACAATATGGTCCCCTAAGAAATACCAATCCCATAGGAAAGGACTTCCATGAGAGAAACCTACAAAGAGCTAAAAGAGTGATCATAAATATGTACAAAGAACTTAAAGAAGACATGGATAAATAAACACATAAGTAAAATCCTAAATACATACAAACACATCACAAATAAATACCAAAATGAATTCCAAAAGAATACAAACAGCTGGATGAAATGAGGCAGTTAACAAGGACACAAAAATAAAAGCCAATAAAGAGATAGAAATGCTGAAGAAAAACCAAGCTGAAATCAAACTGTAAAAATATAATAAAACAAACAACAAAAAGCTCCATGCAAAGCTACACCAATAGAATGGGTCAAATGGAAAACAGAATATCATGTCTTGAAGACAAGGAAGAGTACTTGGATTAATTAGTCAAAACAAAGGAGAGGCCTAAAAAATCATGACCAGAACATGAGAGAAATGTAGGACACCTTAAAAAGATCAAATGTTCAGATAAAGGGGGAAGATCAAGAAGAAAAAGATGGGTATGAGGAGGAGAAGAAGACAAATAGTAGGAAGAGGGAGAGGAGGAGAAGCAAAGAAGAAGAAGAGGAAGAAGAAAGTAGGAGGAGGAAGAGGGGGAAGAGGAGAATGATAACAAGTACTTAAGTCAATGGCATAGAATAAATTTTTAAATAAATTATAGAACATTCCCCAGAGCTAGAGAAAGAGATGCTCATCCAGGGGCTCAGGGATACACAGCACCAAAATAGAACCAGAAAGGAAACATCCCACATCATATTACAGTCAAAATGCTAAACACACAGAACAAAGAAGGGGTACAGAAAGCTGAAAGAAACATCTTGTCACATATAAAGGTAGGCCCATAGGAATAAGAAACAATTTTTTTTAATGGAAACTTTAAAAGACAGAAGAGAGCTGGGTGTGGTGATATACACCTCTAATCGCAGAAATTTGGGAGGCAGAGGTAGGAGGATCACTGTGAATTTGAAGCCACTCTGAGACTACGTAGTGAATTCCTGGTCAGCCTGGACTATAGCAAAACCCTACCTCAAAAACCAACCAAACAACAACAATAAACACAAAAACAAAAACAAACAAATAAACAAAATCAAAAGGGTTGGGATGGTGTATTTTGAGTATTGAAAGGTCACAGGTGTCAACTCAAACAACTCAAACTACCATAACAAAAAATTTATCTCTTGTAATAGAAGAACAAAAAATTGACCATGATTAAAAAACCAGCTAAAGGAATTATAAGCACTAAGCCTGTCCCCACGGAAGATTCTGAATGGAATATTTCACATCAAAGACAAGAATAAATATGTTCAACAGGATACAGAAGGAAAAAAAATAGCCAAAAATAGAACACTTGTTAAACCAATAAAGATGAAGAAAACACCAAACTCCACAAAATCATCAACATGACAGGGGTTAACACCCATTGTCAATAATGATTCTGAATATTAATGGTCTCATTTTCTAGTCAAAACACAGAGATAAACAGCCTGAGCCTGGAAACAAAACCCATCTTTCTGCTGCCTTTGAGAAACTCACCTCATTATCAAAGACTGACACTAAACTCTAGGGTGAGAGTATGGAAAAAGATATTCTAAGCAAATGGAACTAGGAAACATGCAGGTATTGCTATTCTAATATTTGACAAAATAAACTTAAAATCGAAATTTATAAGAAAAGATAAAGAAGTTCACTTCAGGGGCTGAAGAGATTTCCCAGTAGTTAAAGGTTTTTTTCTTACAAAATCTGATGGCCCAGCTTCAATTTCTTCATATCTATTTAAGTGGCAAGAGGCCCTGGCTTGTTCCATTTTCTCTCTCTCTTTCTCTTCCTCTTTCCCCTTCTTTCTCTCTCCCTCTTTATTTACAAATAAATAAAAAAAATTCACGTCACTTCATACTTATCAAAGGGACAATTTCATAAAACAAAATTTAATAGATGAAAACTCTAAGACAAATTCCAACACAGTAATAGTGGGAGAATTTGGTACTATATCACCAACACTCAGGTCATTTAGACAAAAAGTAAACAGAGAAACAATGGAGTTAAGTGACATGATAGATCACATAGAGAATGCATATTCTGTTTAGCAGCCCATGAAATTTTCTCTAAATTATATCACTTGTTAGTACACCAAGAAAGTCTCAACAAATTTAGGAAAATTGAAATAAATAATTGTATTTTCACCAACCACAATGCAGTATAGCTAGAAAATGACAATAATACAAAACCTAGAAAATCCATCAACTCTGATCTTAAACAACACACTGTTAAATAATGGATTGATCGTTGATGAAATCAGGAAGAAAATCAAAAAGTTCTTGGAACAGAATGAAAATGAAAACATAGCATATCAAAACATATGGGAAACAATGAAGGCAGTTATAAGGTGGAAATTTGTAGCTCTAAATGCTATTAAAATCAAGGAGGTCTCAAATAAATGTTGATGTACCCAAAGTCCTTGGAAAAAGAAAACAAAACAACAATATTAAAAAATACCAGATGAAAAGAAATAAGTAAGATCAGGGCAGAAGTCAATGATATAGAAATTAAAAAAAAACCACCAATTTAAAGACTCTATGAAACAAAAAAGTTGGTTCTTAGAAAAGGTGAACAATATTTACACATTGTTAGGCCAAATTTGCCCCCCAATGAGAGGATATACTAATCAATAAGATGAGAAATGAAAAAGGAGACATTACAACAGACACCAACAGAATTGAGAGAATCATGAGAACATACTTCAGAAACCTATATTCCAACAAATTGGAAAATCTGAAAGAAACAGATGAATTCCTTAATACACATGACCTACCAAAGTTAAACACATCAGATGAATAATTTAAAGCAATCCATATCACACAATGAGAATGAAACAGTAATTAAAACTCTCTCAACTAAAGCAGTCCATGTCTAGAAGGGTTTATTACAGAATTCTATCAGACCTTTATGGAAGAACTGAAACCACTGCTTGTCAAATTATTTCATAAAATAGAAAAGGATGGCATGCTTCATAACACCTTTTATGAAGCCAGCAGGATGCTAAAAGCAAAATCAGAGACACAACAAAACAAAAACTATTGACCTTGATGAAGATAGATGTGAAAACTGACAATAAAATGCTTACAAAACATAATGGTTCATACATATTAATGAATAGACTATTTTTCCAGAGATTCAGCAATAGCTTAACATATGTAAACAGACACTAGGACTGATATCACATGATCATCTCAATAAATGCAGGATGCCTTAGACAAAATCCAACATCCTTTTGTGTTAAAAGTACCAGAGAGAATAATGATACAGGGAACATGTCTCAACATCATAAAAACTGTACATTTCAAACCTAGAGCCAACATGGAGAAAAACTCCAAGGGTTTCTGCTAAGATCTGGACCAAGACAAAGCTGTCCACTCTCCCCACTGTTATTCCATATGGTGCTTGAAGTCATAGCTGGAGTGATAACACAGGAGAAATAAAAAGTATACAAATTGGAAAGGAAGGAGCCATACGATGTGTGGTAGTTTGAATGGACATCCCCCAATAGATTCAAGGGTTTAATTAAAGCTTGTTACTTGGTGTTACTATGTGTGAATCTTGGGGTCCAGCCCTAAGGTGTGGGAGTGGACCTGAATCTTAGGGTCCAGCCCTGTGGTGTGGGAGTGGATCTGAATTCCAGTCTAAAGGTATGTAAAGTGCTTGAGTTCTGCATGGGGTTCCTGGAGTGTGCTTATGGTGTCTTTGGTGACTTTTCTCTCTGTGTGGACCTGTGAAAGAGGGACAGCTTCTTTTGCCATTATGAAACTTCCCCTAGATCTGTAAGCTTCAGTAAATCCCTTCCTCCCAAATTTATGCCTGGCTTGAAAGTTCATCCAAGCAAAATAAAGCTGACTATGACAGACTTGGTACCAAGAGTGGAGTAGAGTTGTGGAGATATATTGGATTATGTGGATTTTGATTTTTTAAAAAATATTTTTATTTATATATTTATTTGAGAGAGAGGGAGAAAGAGAGAGAATGGGCACACCAGGGCCTCTAGCCACTGCAAACAAACTCCAGACACATGTGCCCCCTGTGCATCTGGCCCATGTGGGACCTGGGGAATCAAACCACAGTCCCTTAGGCTTCACAGGCAAATGCCTTAACCACTAAGCCATTTCCTCAGTCCCTGGATTTTGATTTTTTGGAGCTTTTGTTTTGAAGAAATGGACATGGATTTGGTACTTGCAACTAAAGACACCTTCCAGAGCAGTAAGCCAAGATTTATGGACTGTTTTGGGAAAAATTTAAAAAGCTAAATACAAATAGAATTGTATTTAAAGGCTTTACTTGTTTCTGGGTTTAATCCTTTAATCCCAGCACTCGGGAGGCACAGGTAGGAGGATCATTGTGAGTTCAAGGCCACACTGAGACTACATAGTGATTCCACATCACCCTGGACCAGCATGAAACCCTGCCTGGAAAAAACTGAAAAAAAAAAAAAAAAAAGAAAGGCTTTACTTGTAATGGGATAATTTGGGGCTCTGACTTGCTTTCTGCAACCCCAATCCCTGAGTTCATTTCTACAAAGCAACTAAAGAATTGGCAATTACAGATTCATGAGAATGATTTTTAAAATACCACAATTTATTCAGATATCACAGGGTAAAGGGCTGAAGATGGGAAGGAGAAGAGAAGATTGTGGAGCCCAAGGACCCATGTATGCCATGTGGAGTCCAGAATCCCATGAACAAACATGGATCCCAAAAGATTAAAAATGATGACAGTAAAGACTCCGCATACTTGGGCTGCAAGGTCAATGAGAAATCCTGCGGGAACTGAGCTGAAAACCTCCTCCATGTAGACCAGCTGACAGAAAGCTGGAAAAAAGCCACACTGCAGGCAGTTCAATGGGAGAGAGAGAAATCACCAGTGAAGATACCCAACAGTGGACACTGCAAGCCTGAGCCAATGGGTACAATAGTTGCACATCTGTCATGGTGGAAACCAACTGCCCTCTAATTAGACTGGAGGCCCGCTCTATGGGAGGGAATACACCCCTGACACTGCAAACCTACAACGGGGTAGTCATGAGCCCTAGGGGTGTAAGGTCTGCTGCAGTCTGGCTAAGTGTATATACTATGCTCATCAAACTGCACAGTAAGCACTTCTTTTAATGTTCATACCTACATAGTAATGCTACTCTTGCTTCTTTGTTAGAGAACCATCTCTTTTCAGATGGCAGTGACCACCTTGGGATGACTCAGAAGGCACCATGGTGCTGAGAAGAAGTGACAGGAGTGCTCAGCACTGCAATATCTCTATCACACCTTCCAAGGCTCAGGGTCCATTGCAGAAAAGGTGGCGGAAAGAATGTAAGAACCAAAGGAAGGGTAGGACTCCTTACAACGTGCTCCTCCAGACACAAAATGGCCTGGATATCTATGACCTCACAGTGCCTGACATTACTTACACAAGACCATCATAATAGGAGGAAAAGATGATGGCATCAAAATAAAAGAGACACTGACTGAGAGGGGAAGGGGATATGATGGAAAGTGGCATTTCAAAGGGGAAAGTGGGGGAAGGAGGGAATTGCCATGGGATATTGTTCACAATCAGGGAAGTTGTTAATACAAATTAATTTAAAAAATGATGACAGTAATAAGAACTAAAAAGTGTCTCTTTCCACCTCGGCAGCCCCTGCATGGGAGACAGAGACCTTACCATTGTGAGTACCCAAGAACAATACTGCTACAGTTCTGGAGAGAGAGTAAATGAGGGCCAGTCTCTCCATGGGTCAGGGAAGATATGCTTTAGAATTCATGCCAGCCCTACTGGACACACGTACCCCAGGCATCCCAGCCAATTGGCCTGCGCTTAGAGAAATCCACCCACACCTGGGCAGGGTGAGATTTAAGAAAGATCTAAAACTAAATGTCATGACTGGAGCAGGCAGAGTGAGCTGAGATAGGGGAGGCCAGCTGGGATATGTGTGGTAAGGGTATGACATCCTAAGGTCCTGCCCCTTAAGGGCCGTCCTGGTCCTGCCTATTAAACAAACTGCCTACAATGAACTCGGCCCCCCCAATATACTTATGAACTTTCTAAGGGGAAAAAACGTTGACCAAAAACTTTGTTGAAATTGGGCTACTGACATAGGGGCTTGGTTGCATTCTGCTGCTCATGTCCAGATGAAGGTTAAATTTGTAAATGGACTCACGTACTTGGTTAAAGATATGAAAGTAAAAAATTTAATGTCAAAAACTCTCATAAGTTTAAAATTTACTGACACTGAAACTGGTTTTAGGTTACTAAAGCTACTACTGTCAAATACATTAACAATCTTGAAGATGGTCCAACTGCTTTACATTAAAACAATGGAGAATATGTCTGAGGTGATTTCACTTCAAAAAGGCTAAATGATAGGAATACAAAATCTTCTGAGAAGAGTTGACAGGGCTGGGCATGGTGGTGCATGCTTTGAATCTCAGCACTTGGGAGGCAGAGGTAGGAAGACTGCCATGAGCTCAAGGCCACCTTGAGACTACATAGTGAATTCCAGATCAGCCTGAGCTAGAGCAAACCCCTACCTTAAAAAACAAAAAAACAAACAAACAAAAACAAAGAAAAAGCAAAACAACAACAACAAAAAAAAACCAACAAAAACAAAAACAGGAAGAAAGGAGTTGATATAAAAGGAAAAACCAGCTCTTAAAGGTCACAATTTATTTCATCCCTAAATTAAGAATATGGTTGTATTGGTTTTACAAATACAAAAAATGCATAGAGTGGGTCATAAAGTACACATGGTTCTAGGAGTTACTGCTGAGATATCACGTGAGGCAGGACATGATGACCCTGACAAAGAGGCTGGTGAAGCCACTGAAAGATGAACCTTGGTTTACATGGATACCCAAGGAATTTTTTGGATATATTAGGAGTGTGCAAGGGCAACCATGGAGCCCTGTTGGCTCAGGATGAAAGTTTTCCTGGCAACTCAGCTTAGCTGGGGGTGGGTGGAATTAAAAAATCCAGAGACTCAGTCCCTGGTTATGATATTGGATGTGAACTGAGAATGTTTGATGTTTGCCTGATGGTTACTTAGTTTATGTTGGTCCAGTCGTGCCTTATAACAATTAAAATGCTTACCCAGTGCCATTATATGTTGAAAACATATAACTTGTTTTGATTTTACAGCACTTCATAGTTAATTAAGAGACCATCTTAAATCTCAGATGAGACTTGGGACTTTGGAACAATCTTAAAGTTGGTACAGACTATAAAACCTTTAAATTTGGACTTAAAACAATATAGAATATTCAATATGAGATGGTCATAAATCTATTAGGGGGGTAGGAGCAAATGTGACAGTTTGAATGGATGTCCCCCAATGGATTCAAGCATTTTATTTATTCAGGCTTGTAACTTGGTGTCATTGTTGGTAAATCCCAGGGTCCAGCCCTGAAATGTGGTGTTGGATCTGAATTCCAATCTAAAGATAGGCAAAGTGCTTGAGTTCTTCCTAGGGTTCCTGGAGTGTGCTTGCTTATGGTGTTGTTGGTGGCTTTCTTTTCTCTCTGTGGACTTGTGAAAGGGGGTCAGCTTCTTCTGCTATTATGAAACTTCCCCTAGACCTGTAAGCTTCAATAAATCCCTGCCTCTCAAACTTGCTCTTGGTTTGGAAGTTCATCCCAACAATATAAAGCTGATTCCAACACTATCCTTATTTTCAGATGATATGATTCTACATATAAGAGAAAAATATACATATAAGACATATATACAGAGTGAAGAGCCTGAACTCACTGTTGGTGAGAATGTAAGCTGGTACAGCCATTATGGAAATCTGTGTGGGCTTTCTCAAAACACCAGAAATAGACTTAATGTGTCATCCAGCTCTACCACTCCTGGGCATATACACTATTTTAGACATACATGTTCACCCATGTTTATTGTTGTTCTCCTCACAATAGCTAGGAAAATTCTATTAGCATAGATGCCCTCAACTAAAGATGGACAATGAAGATGTGGTACCTATACACAATGGAGTTTTATCCAGCTTAAAAAAAAAAATGAAGGGCTAGCCGGGTGTGGTGGCACACACCTTTAATCCCAGCACTCAGGAGGCAGAGGTAGGAGGATTGCCATGAGTTCAAGGCCACCTTGAGACTACATAGTTAATTCGTGGTCAGTGTGGACCAGAGTGAGACCCTACCTCGAAAAACAAAACAAAACAAAAATAACTAAAATGAAGGGCTGATAACTTGTCACAGCAGAATAAGGTGTTTGCTTACAAAGCTTGATGGCCTGGGTTTTATTACCCAGTACTCACATAAAGCCAGAGGTATAAAGTGATACATGTTTCTAGAGTTCATTTGCAGTAGCAAGAGACCCTGGTGGACCTATACTCACTCTCTTTTTGTCTCTCTCTTTTTCAAATAAATAAAAATATTTTTAAAGGACTATTAACTTTTTTAAAAAATTGAAATTTATAGCAAAATGGATGGATCTGGAAAATATATACTAAGTGAGGTAACCCAGGCTCAGAAAGACTAATACAACTTGTTCTCTCTCATATGCAGATCCTAGCTTTGAAGTTTTAGATTTGTATGTAAGTTGGAGTAAGAGTCTATAGTAGATGCCAGGACACTAGAAAGGGGCCATGAATGGAGGGTAAGGAGGAGAGCTCAAGGGGCTGGGATGGTATATATGTAAGTAGAGAGACAGAACACTGGTGATAGAAAGGTATACGTGGGTAGGGGGATGGAGGAAAGGCAGGGTTGTGGGTGTGTTAACCAAAACTATAGATCTTATCATATAGAATATTTTTCCATATAGACATTAAGCCATATAGAAACTTACTTTTTCATGAACTAATTTTACAAAGAGAGAGTTTAGACAGAAGTACCCTGTAGGGGTGGATAATGCAGTGTCCAGACACCATAGGTTACATAAAAATCCCAGTGCCAGGGAGGGGTGGGATACCTCCTAATGAGTTGTTGGGCAGGGAGGTCCCTAGGCCCCCCCCCCCAAGAAAAATGATATAGGCTGCTCAGTGGGACTAAACAAAAGTCCTATTGCTGAAGATACCACTTGCTTTATTGTAGAATGGAGAAATAAAGTTGAAACCTGGATGAAATTCTCCATCCTGCTAGCTGTCATAATGCTGGAAAGGGCTATGTAGGCTGCTGGGGACTAGAAGTCATCAGCCGTCTTAACCGGAGTGAGCCCTGAAAGCTACACAGCTGGCCAACCAGGCAAGATGTGCCCATGGGTGCACTAATACCATGACTGTTATGGGGAAACCAACTGCTCTCTGTTGCAGTTTTTTTTTTTTTTTTTTTTTTTTTTTTTTTTTTTTTTTTTTTTGAGGCAAGCCCAGCAGACTGGCCTATTTTTATGAGAGTGAGAGAGGAGAACTGATATGCCAGGACCTCTGGTCACTGTAATCAAACTCCAGATGCATGTACGACCTTGCGTGCTTGCGTCACCTTGTGCATCTGGCTTACGTGGGATCTGAAGAGTCGAACATGGGTCCTTAGGCTTTGCAGGCAAGCACCGGAACAGCTAAACCATCTCTCCAGCCCTCTGTTTCAATTTTTGATATATGTTTATATGTTTGATCCACAGGAGGAAATTCATGGCTAGTACTGAAAACCTCGTCAAAAGCCCATGGCTGTATAGGTCATAAGCCCTTGTGTGGGAAGCTACTACTGTTGTCTGACTAAATTGATATGCTGTACCTGTTAGGGGCACCAGTCAGTTACTAGTTAGTGTGGATAGAATGAGGTATTCGCTTAGGAATGCCAGCATCACCATGCCACAGTCACCTGAGCGCTGATATAAAAATGAGCTAACCCTGAAGTAGTTATCAGAACTATGGATAAGGACTGGTGAAGAAAAGCATAAAAACCCACAAAAAGCTGAAGAAGCCATCCCTCACCCCAGAGAGGCAGACTCTACCTCGCCCTGCTTGTTGATGCCCGCTACAGGGCCCGAGCAGCCGCGGGATCCTTCCCCCTCTCGCTCCCCCAGGTTGGAGCTGGCCCAAACACGGCCCAGGGACCAAGTGTGTCCCAGGTGAGCTGCCTCGGAGCTGGGCTATAGTTGAGAAGATAGGAGAAGAGAGAACTTGACTATCCTGTGTGTGTGTGTGTGTGTGTGTGTGTGTGTGTAGTGCATAAAGTGTGGTAACTAAATTAACATAGCTGCCTCTTACTTAATTACTTAATTACTACTTAATTGCACGCTCAGGACAGCACCTGTCACACTGACCGCTGGATGCTTATGTTTATGCCCACAGTTTAGTTCTGCTCTCACCTTCCCTCAGAGAAGCTTCTTCTTGTAGATGGCGACTACTGGGAAGACTCAAAACTTGTTAAAAGTGCTGAGAAGGAGTGACAGCTGAGTGCTCAGAGATAAATGAGACATCTGTAGCACATTCCCCTGGGCTTAGGGGACATCGTGAAAGAGGTGAAGAAAGTATATGACAGCCGCAAGATGGAGAGGAGTGCTTAAGAAAGCTGTCTTCTGGATACCGTAGGTGTCCACTGTGTTTATTGCATTCATGAGCTCATAGCTGCTGATTTTTTCTGCACCATACTGGGCCTATCAGCATGTTGTCATAGATGTTGGAGGAGTGCAAGTAAAAGGGATAAAGGACATAAAAATGGAAGAAAGAGAGTAGATGGAAAGAAGAAGGAATTCAGAGGAAGGGAAATGGCAAATCTTTTGTTCCTTACTTAGAGAAATCCTACCAAACAAACACTCCTATCATAAGCATTTTGAAATCATTATTCCTTAAAACAGAGATGTGGTCCCTGTATATTTCAGCTTTTTTTCTCTCTTGTAGCCACCTAGCATTTTCCCCAAGCCTTCGGATAATCTACATCACTTTATATGAATTCCTGATCATCGTTGTAAATATCATGAAGAAAAAGAGTTGCTTGTCATTGAATATTTAGGTTATTTCCAAATTTGGACATATTTCAAAAAATGTTGGTTGTATTAAAAATAAAATTAAGGGCTGGAGAGTTGACTTAGCCGTAAGGCGCTTGCCGGCAAAACCAAAGATCCAGGTTCAATTCCCTAGTACCCATGCAAAACCAAATGCATAAGGTGGCACATGTGTCTGGAGTTTGTTTGCAGTGACTAGAGGCTCTGGTGCACCCATTCATCTGTCTTCCTATTTGCCTCTTTCTGTCTCTCTCTTAAATAAATAAATAAATAAATAAATAAATAAATAAATATTTTATAAAAAAATCAGTTAGAATAAAAGTTTGGCATGATGGCACATACTCACAATTCCAGCATTTGTGAATCCAAGGGAATAAAATCCAGAGCTTGAGGCAGGAAATAAAATGAAGCAAATAAATGTCTACCTCACATACAGAATCATAATTCATGCCTCTTGATTTCTGGGACAGGAGTAGCTGGAACTTGGCAAAGACACATGCAGGATATTGTCACCTCTTGCTTTACACCAGAGGAAATTGAGAGTCAACAAAGCTGAACTGCCTCCCCCGTCTCTCACTTCCTGCTTTGTGCCCGTTACCTGGTAAATATTTAGATCCAATACCCTTGAATGGAAGCATGGAAACAGGACTGGGGTGCAGTGAGAGTGATTGCCAAGCGAGTGTGGATTCTCCAAACCCACAAAAGAAGAAATACAGTGAAAGAATATTAGAAAATGTAAATATGAAACAAAAGAAGTGGAGATTACTGCTGCTAATTCCAGCATTCAAACATGCTGAAAATAATGTTCACTATTTAAATATATTTTCATTTATTATGAACATGATTCCCTGAACAGGTACCATGTGTATTTTCTTAAAAATTTTTTTTTATTTATTTGAGGGAGAGAGAGAGAAAGAGAGAGAAAGACAAAGAGCGAGAGAGTGTGTGTTTGTGGGTGCGCCAGGGCCTCTGTCCACTGTAAACTCCACACTCACGTGCCTCTGTGCATCTGGCTTTACATGGGTACTGGGGACCGGAACCCAGGCCATCAGGCTTTGTAAAAAAGGACCTCTAACCCCCGAGCCATCTCTTCATCTCCCAAGTGTATTTTATATCTTCATCCTTACATCATTTCTTTTAAATTTCAAGCCTTTTCAATTCATGTTGTCAACTTTTTTTAAAAATTCATTTTTATTTATTTATTTGAAAGTGACAGACACAGAGAGAAAGAGGCAGAGTTGTCAACTTTTACTAAAACATTTCACCTGCTGCTTGCATTGTCATCTTATTTTCTGATTCTGTGAACTCCTATTGCCACATACCACTATGATTACTCAGATTTACAAAACTACAAAACCTATTGTCTTGCAGATTCTGTTTGCATTTAATAAAAATGTTACACTGATGTTTTTTTCTTCAAATTTGCAGTAATCGCAACATCGTGCACACGCTGAGCCTGCAGCATGTCTTTTCATTGCCTCTTTAATTCTGAATTTCACTGCAGCCTTCAAAGTGGCCCACACCCACCCACCAGTGACACAGTGCAACAAGCATTATTCCCCTCCCACGCTCGATCTATTAAGTGATGAACGCAATACCAACTCCCAGCCTCTCGCTTGTCATCGCTGTAGCTGTAATTTCTTCTGATTGCAGGAGAAGGCCATGGGAAAGAATTGGAGCTGGAGTAGCGCCCTCTCTGTCGTTGTTGTGTTCGGGTGGGGGGAGGGGAAGGGGTCAGAAGAAGGTGTCTCATTTGTGTGATTATTTCCCTGTGCAAACCAAGTAAGTATTTAGTGATGTTACTGTTTGTCTCATTTGAAATTGAAAGTCCTTATTTTCCATGCTCCTTTAATGCACGACCGCTCACAACTTGAAATTTGGAGATGCACTCACAAATATCTCCTTGGAATAAGCAGTAGAAAATATTCTAATGCCTAATGTGTTTGAGAATGTAACTTCACCAGTGTAGCAAATAGGAGCACAACAAAGAAACTGACCGCTGCTTAACCCCACGATCTTCATGCGTGAGCAGCTGGAGAAGTTTTGAGCGCTACTTTGCTGCCCTCTCGCGGTGATTCATCTCAACCACACAGAAGTGGGTTTTGGAGAGCTAATACCGAAGGTTTATGTAGTGAATCAAGGAGTCCTTGACTGTCAGTATTTCATTGAGTGCCAGGGAACCATAATCCGATAGAGGACTAATTTTAGACATTTTAAATAAAGTTAATGGATAAACGTATTGTCATTTATTCGTTTGATTGATGTCATTTGGGCAAATATTATCAGAATTCTTTTGGAGTAATTTGCTTAATTTTCATCGTGTTTTGTGTTTTTGACCATTACACACACACACACACACACACACACACACACACACACACACACACACTGTTTACTGCTCTATAATCTTGGGGAGAGGTCCTTTAAGTTTTAGCTCTCTCAGACTTGTTGACCTCTTGATTCCCTCCTCCTTGATTCCTTCAGGAGGGACTTCCCAGTTCAGAGGAATATAACACCTACCAGTTGCCACACTACTGGAGGATATCACTCCACTTCCCCAGAAACCATGGACCACTAAGGGCTCCTCTAGAAGTGGAGTCTCTTGAGCCCCCCCCTCCCCACATGATGGGATGTGTGCTTCTGAGTTCATGGGTGTACAACATGTTAGAGAAGGCAGGACTCCTCCCCATCCTGCAGCTCTTTAACTCTTTCTTTCCTCTTTTCCATAAGGCTCCCTGAACCTTGGAGGGAGTCATATAGATGGCCTGTTCATGGCTGAGCAGAAAATAGTCATATTATCAGCACTTTTGACAGTACTTCTTGCAAGAGAAACTTCTGTGATCAGGGCTAAGATGGGTAGAAATGCAGACATTTAGAAGGCAGTGATCAGGATTATGAGTAAGGCAACGTCCATGATGTAGGAAGCTAGTCAGGGTTACAGGCCCCCCCAAAGAAAAAAGCCATGACTCATATGGACTCCCCAAGGATGTTAGCTAGCCTATAGAAAGTAACCAATCCTCTGTTTAACTCATGGCCTCTCAGGAGCTCCCATACATCCCAAGGAATCAGTCCAAGCTACCTGGACTTGATACTTAAATTACATCTCCGAAGGTATAAAGCCCTGATTCAAGTCACTGTGCAGTTATATGCTAGGGACACCCCCCCCCAGACTTTGCAGCTGTTCTGTTTCTGCTTTACTTTTGCTGTCCGCTTTGCTAATATTCCCTTGCTTTTCTTGCTCTTCTGTGGAGCCTGCCCTTGTCATAGAGGGTCACACATCAACGAAAATTTAAGAGAAACGAGGAAAACAAAGTATGTTACATGTTGGTGTTTGCAACATGGCTGCACTGGACTCCCTTACAGCCAGGGGTTCATGATCCCAAGTTTCCTGGGCACTTGCTTGTGACTTGAAACTTTAAATCATGTTTAACTTTTATTTTTTTTTTAACAACTTGCTCACATTTGCTGGTTAAAATGGTGATGCTATCTGTGGCGCCAGGAGACAACAGTGGGGAGGTGTGGTGGTTTGAGTAGATGGCCCCCAATATATTCAGCGTTTTATTAGTTTGTAGTTTGCATCTGCAGCCGCCTGGCTGGAGGCAGTGTCACTGGGCGGATCTTAAGGTGTGGTGATGGGTTTGAGATTTCAATCTAAAGACATGCAAAGTGTGCCTAGCTGGAGTTCCTGAAGTGTGCTGTGCTGTATGCTTTTGGCTTTTAGGCTTGTGCTTCTCTCTCTCTCTGCTTGGTCCTGTGAAAGCAGGCCAGCTTCTTCTGCCATTATGGAACTTCCCCTGGATCTGTAAGCTTCAACAAGTCCTTTCCTCGATAACTGTGCCTGGTCTGGAAGTTCATCTCAGTGAACCTGAAGCTGTCTGCTACAGGAAGGCTGGGAAACAATGGCAGCTCTGCAGCCATGGGAAGTAAGATGCAGAGCTGCATGCCTGCATGGAGCAATCAGGAAACAGGATGGGTACCTTCTGAGGGCAATGGACTAGGACCTGGGGTGCTGCAGTCTGCTGGTCTCCACTAGCCAGGACACCTCCTCCCCCAGGTCACTCTGGCATTGCACTTGCTTTGTTGGCTGAAGACTTGCGGCATTCTCCCTCTCCCTTGGGGACAGGGACTGCCATCAGGTTTCTGCCAGGGCAGGCTGGGGAAACAACAAAGAATCTTTCCTCTTGCTTTCCACCCTGGTTTCATTTCTGGGTGTTAGGTCAGGACAGAATGGAGTTACAGCAAGAGGGCAAAGTGATTCATCCACATTCCTCAAGAGGGATGCCCCAAGAACAGGATTTACTGCCCCTCCTTAGCCCCTCCTTATCTCTCACCAGGTCACTTCTGGTCTCACCCTGAGATCAGAGATTTACTGTCCCCCTATCTCTCACAAGGTCGTTCCTGGTGTCTCCATATGGCACATGTAAAAGAACAGAGATTTGCTGCCTTAACAAGAAAATTCCTTCCCCTTTCTCACCTTCCCCCAGTTGAAGAAACCTATAAAGACCACTATCTATCTTTAACCCCAGACTGACTGCTCTGCTCTTGAGAGTCAGTCCTGGCAGCTCCTGTTTTGCCTGAATAAAACTTCCATCTTTGCCTCAGAGTGCTCTCCATGGTCCTTGGTCATTCCTGAAACTTATACTGGGGATTCTAGGTTTCCATGTTAATTTTATATAAAATTGTGTTAAATTTGTTCTGATGACTATTTCTGGGTTCTTTAGAAAGGAGTTTCATAGAAGTGCTGCAGACTTCAGAGAAGGAATAACGTTTAACAGGCAACAGGTGCTAATATTACATATGTATATTAGATAAGCATTCAAGCCAATATAGCTACATTGCCTTGGGCTGCCATTAAAAATAGATAATTTTTACAACACTTTTAATAGGGATTCTGGGTAGACCAGTGGGAAACATATTTCACACTTTTTTTTTGCCATCTTTCTCAGGTGAGAGAGTTTTACTCACAAACTATTCTTTGATTAGGTGCACATCTACAGTAAAATAGAGAAGAGAAGGGACGGGGAAGAATCTTGAAGTGATGACAGGGAAGGAAATTCAAACTAAGACAAGACAAGGGAAAAGGACAAGAGGAGAGAGGGAAGGAAGATAAGAGAGGGAAAGACTTAAGTAGGGAAGAAAGAGAAGACTAAGGAGAACAAGGGATGGGAAAATGAAAGAAGAAAATACAAAATACAAGAGAGAAGAAAGGAATGAAAACAGAAGGAAAGACAATGGGAAGGAAAGACAATGGGAAGGAAAAGTAGAAGAAGGGAAAGGATGGAAGGGAAAGGAAAGAAATGTCATTAGAGTAAAAGAAAAGCATTTATAGGCAAGAAAATTAATAGGAAATCAATAGAAAACAAAAGAAGGCAAGGCAAGGAAGGAAGAAAGAAAGAAAAGGGAAGTCACTGGAAATGGAAGACATGTTAAGTGAGGCATGTGAAGAGAAGAAAAGGGAAATTAAGGCAAGGAGAGGGAAGCCAAGGAAAGAAAGGACCTGGGAGAGGAAGAAAAGGAAAGAGAGGACCTGGGAGAAGAAGAAAAGGAAGTAAGGTCCTGGGTGAAGAAGACAAGGAAAGGGAGGATGTGGGAGAGGAGAAAAAGGAACATGAGGATCTGGGAGAGGAAGACAAGGAAAGAGAGGACACAGGAGAGGAAGACAAGGAAAGAGAGGACTTGGGAAAGGAAGACAAGGAAAGAGAAGACCCAGGAGAGGAAGACAAGGAAAGAGAGGACCCAGGAGCAGAAGACAAGGAATGAGACGGCACAGGAGAGGAAGGCAAGGAAAGAGAGGACCTGGGAGAGAAAGACAAGGAAAAGGAGGACACAGGAGAGGAAGACAAGGAAAGAGAGGACCCAGGAGAGGAAGGCAAGGAAAGAGAGGACCTGGGAGAGGAAGACAAGGAAAAGGAGGACACAGGAGAGGAAGGCAAGGAAAGGGAGGACCTGGGAGAGAAAGACATGGAAAGGAGGATCTAGGAGAGAAAGGTAAGGAAAGAGAGGACCTGGGAGAAGAAGAAAAGTAAATTGAGGAACTTGGAGAGGAAGACAAGGAAAGGGAGATATGGGAAAGGAAGAAAAGGAAAGGGAGGTCCCGGGAGAGAAAGACAAGAAAAGAGAAGACCTGGGAGAGGAAGACAAGGAAAGAAAGGACCTGGGTGAGAAAGAGAAGGAAAAGGACAATCTGGGAGATCAAGACAAGGTGAAGGAAGACAAGAAAAGAGAGGACAATGGAAGGGATCAAAATGGAAGACGAGGCAAGTGAAGACAGGGAAAAGGAAAGGAAGGGAAGAGAAAACAATGGACTATGACAAAAGGGGGCTGAAAAAAGAAAACAAAAGTATGGAGTAGAATGAAAGGGATGTGATGGGAGTGGAAGAAAATGAGTGTATTAAAGACAAGATAGACAATGCCAGAGTATACCTGGGCAGGAAATAAAGGAGAAGGGCAGAAGTCAGAAGAAAAGGCATGAAAGGGGACAACAAAGCAAGGTTCAAGGAAAGAGAAGATAAAAAAGACAATAGAAGACAAGACAAGGGAACAAAAAGGAAGCAAGATATAGAAAATTAAGTCAAGCTAGGGAAGACAAAGGAAGGAAAGAGAAGGGCAAGGAAGAAATAGATGGAAGGGAAGGGAATGAAGGGAGCAGAAGAGAAGTCAGTAGAAAGTGAAGGGAAAGGAAGAAAAGCTAATAGAAAAGATTGTAAGAAAATAAGAAAACTGAGGAAGAAAGGAAAGTGATGACAAAAGTAGGGAGAAAGAGAAGGCAATGGAAAGGAAGGTTAGAGAAGTTAAGAGAAGACAGAAAAGGGGAGGTAAAGAAAGTGAGGAGAGAAAAGGAATGAAAATGGAAAGTGATAGCAAGGGAAAGTGAGCTAACAGAAAAGAAATACAGGGAAAGGGGACAGTAGAAATAGAAAAGAAGCTAAGGGAAGTAAGGGAACTAAAAAGAAGAAAAGTCATGGAAGGGAGGACAAAGAAAGCAAGTCAAGGCAAAGGAATGGAAGGCATGAAAAGGGAAGAGAAGACCACAAAAGACAAGACAAGGCAGTAGAAGGGAATTCAAGGGAAGAAAACACAAAGGAGGACACAGAAAGAGAGGTCAGGGGAGGGAAAGACAAGGGAACAAGAGAGAAGGGACAATTAGACATGGGAAGGGAAGACAAGGGAAAGACAGATAATAGCAGGGAAGACATGGTAGGGGAAGTGTGGTGGTTTGATTCAGGTGTCCCCCATAAACTCAGGTGTTCTGAATGCTAGGTTCCCAGCTGATGGAAATTTGGGAATTAATGCCTCCTAGAGGGAGTGTATTGTTGGGGGTGGGCTTATGGGTGTTAAAGCCAGTTTCCCCATGCCAGTGTTTGGCACACTCTCCTGTTGCTGTTGTCCACCTTATGTTGGCCAGGGGATGATGTTCACCTTCTGCTCATGCCATCATTTTCCCTGCCATCGTGGAGCTTTCCCTCGAGCCTGTAAGACAAAATAAATCTCTTTTCCCCAGAAGCTGCTCTTGGTTAGGTGATTTCTACTAGAAATGCAAACCGGACTGCAACAGGAAGAAAAACAAAAGTAAGATGGGAATTTAAAAAATATGAAAGGGAAGAAAAGGGCATGCAAGGGATAGGAAAACAGGAAAGTAAGACATGACAAGGTAAAGACACTGGAAAGGACAACAAAGGAAGTACGACTAGGAAAATGAAGAAAGAAAAATGAAGAGCAAATAAGAAAGTACAAGGGAAGACTAGAGAGGAAAAAACATGGAGAAAAAGAAAAGAAAATTTTAGACAAGAAAAGGGAAGTGAAGACAAGGGAGGTCAAGACAAGGCTAGTGTAGAAATGTTAAGGGACAACAATGAAAGTAAAGGAAGACAATCTCAGAGATTTCAAGTGAAGAAAAGCCAAGGGAGACAGAAGACAAGGGGTACCCATGGAAGGAAGAGAGAGGGAAGACAAGACAAGGCTGGGAAGGTAGCAGAAGTGAAGACAAGGGAAATAAAACATGGGAAGAGAAGACTTAAGGAAGGACAGGGGGAGAAAAAGAAAGTGAAGGCAAGGAAAAAAAAAAGAGCAAGACAGAAAAGGAATGGAAAGGAGGGAAGGGAAGAGAAGGAAAGACATTCAGAAAGATAAAAAGGAAGGAATGTCACTAGGAATGGAAGACATGGGAAGGGAAGACCATGGAAGGGGAGACAGATGAGGGGAAGAGAATGAAGGGAAGACCTGGAAGGGATGGAGTGGAAGGAAGTGAAGACAAGGGAAGGGAAGTTGAGGGAAGATAAGGATAGGGCACAAAATGGGAGAGGACAAGGGAAGTAAAGACAAGAAGCCAAGAGATGGAAAGGAAGGCAAGAGTAAACAAGTGAAGGGAAGACAACAGCAGAGGAGAAATATGAGGTGAAGACAAAGTAAGCAAAGAACAAGTGAAAGAGAGGGAAGGGAAGACAGGGCATGTCAAGGAAATACAAAAGAAGGGAAAACAAGCCTCAAGAAGTGAAGGGAAGTATAGAGGAAGGAGGAAAGGTAAGAAAAGGAAGGGAAATGCATGGGAGGAGAAGTTAGTGGAGGGTAACACAAGAGAAGGAAAGGCAGGAGGGGAAGACACAGGAGGAGAGAGATGGGAAAGGAAGGCAGTGGAAGGAAATTTAAAGGGACCACAAGGAAAGGTAAGAAAGAAAGGAAAGATAACAGAAGGGAAGACAAGGAAAACAAAGACAAGGGAAGGGAAAAGATAAAGGAGAAGACAAGGAAAGAGAATGCAAATGAAAAGATAGCAAAGGAAGGGAAACTATGAGAAGGAAAGAAAAGGGAAGAGAAGGTAACAGAAAGTAAAACAAAGGAAGGGAAAATACAGGTACGAAATTATAGAGAACACAGTTAGGGAAGACAATGCAAAGGAAGACACTGACTAGGGAAGCAAAGGGAAGACAAAATGAGGCCATACAATGCACTTTGGTGCCTAGACTGAGGATATACCTTCTGTACAGCATGCCTAAGAATATAGGCCATAAAGCAAACAGGAATACCAAGCAAAGATCCCAAAATGTGAAAATCCCAGTGAAGTAATACATGAGATGCAAAACATTAAGGCAACTCCTTCAAAAACTATGTAATCCCACAGTAATGACTTTCAGTGAGTATTAATTAGAGAAATTGCCAGAAAATTTGAACAAACAATTAATTATAAGTAATTTCCAGAGAAGTTAAGAAGAAAGGAATCAAATAATAAAACAAATTCCTAAACAAGTCTCAAGAGAACACAGAAAAACAGCTGAATGAAATAAGAAGGTCAATAGAAGATATGAGTAAGGAAATAGAAATACTGAAGAAAAACACTGAAAATGAACAATACAATAGATCAAATAAAAAAAAAAAAAACTCCATTGAGAACCTCACAAACAGAATGGATGGAGGAGAGGACAGGATGAATATCTGAACTCAAAGACAAGGTGGAGGATGTGGAACATTCCATCTAGGAGAGAGATAAATTAATAAGAATGTATGAGTAGGACTTTCAAAAATTTAGGACACTATAAAGAGATAAAATCTAAGTAATCTTTAAAAATATTTTTGCTTATTTTTATTTATTTATTTGAGAGTGACAGAGAGAGAAAGAGGGAGGGAGGGGGGGATAATGGGCATGCCAGGGCCTCCAGCCACTCCAAACAAACTCCAGATGCATGTGCCCCTTGTGCATCTGGCTAACGTGGGTCCTGGGGAATCGAGACTCGAACTGGGGTCCTTAGGCTTCACAGGCAGGTGCTTAACAGCTAAGCCATCTCTCCAGCCCTTAAAAATTTTTTTTTTGTTTATTTTTATTTAAAATCTAAGTATTCTTGACATAGAAGAATTTTGGTCTAAAGGCATAGTAAATATTTTCAACACCTTGATGAAAGAAAATTTCACCAAGTTAGGGAAAGAGATGCCAATACAGACATAGGAGGCATTTAGAACATCAAACAGACAAGCATAGAAAAGAACTCCTCTTGTCACCTAAACAGTAAGAGAGAAGTACCTAGTCACCCATAGAGTCAGGTCCACCAGAACAACAGATTTGTCAACAGAAACTTCCAAAGCTAGGAGGGCTTGAATGATGTACTTTAAGTTCTGATAGACAGCAGTTGCCAATTCTGGAAAGCTGTTTGTCATAATTGAAGAAGAAAAGAGAATTTTCCATACTAAAACCAGGCTAAAGGAGCCAGCTCTACAGAAAGTAGTTGAAGGAATCTTTTGATGGAAAAGCATACACATGAAGCTACTAGAAAGAGTAAACCATATTTGAATAATAGTCAATGAAAAAAAGGAATAGATAAATGCCAAGCAGTCCAACATTACTAAGAATGACAGGGATTAACACACACCTTTCATACTAAATGGGGAAAAACTTGAAGCATTTCCAGTGAAATCCAGAAGATAAGACTTCCCTCTTATTTAAAATAGTATTGAAAGTCTCAGCTACAGAAATAAGACAAGAGAAACAAATAAAATGGGTACAAATATGAAAGGGAAAAAAGTCAAATTATCTTTATTTACAGATGATGTAATAAGAGACCCTAAAGACTGTCAGAAGCATGTTAGAGATAATAAACAGGTTCATCAATTTGACAGAATACAAAAATATACACAGAAATCGATACCTTTCCTACATACCAACAGCAAACAGGCTGAAGATGAAATCAGGGAAACAATCCCATTCACAATTGCCTAAAATATCTTGGAACAAATCTAACAAAGGAAGTGAAAGATCTCTACAATGAAAACTTTAAAACACTCAAGAGAGAAATCACAGAAGACACTGGGAAATGAAAAGACTAGGAAAGTCCAAGCTCAACAGTTGGAAGAATCAATATTGTGAATATAGCTATCTAACCCAAGCTATCTACAGAAATAATGCAATCCTATCAAAACGTCAAAGCCATTCTTCAGTAAAATAGAAAATCAATGCTTAAGTTTATCTGGAAACACAGAAAACCTTGGATAGCCAAAATAATTCTGAGCAAAATATTAAATAAAAGGGCTGGAGAGATGGTTTAATGACTAAGGCGCTTTCCTGTAAGACTAGGGTTTTAATCCCCAGTACTCATGTAAAGCCAGATGCACAAAGTGGTGCATGTGTCTAGAGTGTCTAGAGTTTGTGGCTAGAGGCCCTAGTGTGTCTATTCTCTTTCTCTCTTCTCTCTCTCTGCTTGCAAATAAATCAATAATAAAAATTAAAAAAAAAATAAGGCTAGAGTGATAAGTATACCTGATTTGAAGCTGTATTACAGAGCCATAGCTGCAAAAACAGCATGATACTGGCTTAAAGACAGACATGGTGAATAGTGTAACAACATAGAAGATCCAGATATAAATCCATGCAGCTATAGCCATCTGAATTTTGACAAAAATGCCAGAAATACTCACTGGAGCAAAGGCAGCCTCTTTAACAAATGTTTCTGGGAAAACTGAATACCTATATGTAGAACAATGGAGCTAGATTCATATCCCTTTCCATGCTCAAGAATCACCTCCAGATGGATCAAATACCTGAACATCAGGCCCGAAGTGCTGAATCTGATAGAGGAAAACATAATGGAAACACTGCAACATATGGGCATAGGTGAGGGCTTCCTGATTAGAATCAGAAAATAATTGGAGCCGGGCATGGTGGCGCACGCCTTTAATCCCAGCACTCGGGAGGAAGAGGTAGGAGGATTGCCGTGAGTGAGTTCAAGGCCACCCTTGACCCTGAGACTACATAGTTAATTCCAGGTCAGCTTGGGCCAGAATGAGACCCTACCTCGGAAAAAAAAAGAAAGAAAGGAAAAAAAGAAAATAATCGGGATCTCATAAAATTGAAAAGGTTTTGCCTAGCAAAGAAAACTTCATGGAGTGAAGAAGCAGCCTACGAGATGGGAGAAAATCTCTGTCAGCTATGCACCTGGCAGGAGATTAATATCTAGAGTATATGAGGAACTCAAAAAGCTAAACAATCAGAAATCAAAAATAATGAGCTATTGCCGGGCGTGGTGGCGCACACCTTTAATCCCAGCACTCGGGAGGCAGTAGGAGGATTGCCGTGAGTTCGAGGCCACCCTGAGACTCCATAGTGAATTCCAGGTCAGCTTGGGCTAGAGTGAGACCCTACCTCAAAAAAACAAAACAACAAAAAAATGAGCTATGGAACTGAATAAAGCTCTCAAAAATAAATGTTAATGGACAATTAATATTTTTAACGGTTCAACATTTTTAGACATCAGGAATATGAAAATTAAAACCACTTAGATTCCATCTCACTTTGGTCATATTATCTGTCATCAATAAATCAAGTGAGAGCTGGGTGTGGTGGCGCACGCCTTTAATCCCAGCACTCAGGAGGCAGAGGTAGGAGGATTGCCGTGAGCTCGAGGCCACCCTGAGACTACATAGTTAACTCCAGGTCAGCCTGGGCCAGAGTGACACCCTACCTCGAAAAAAAAAAAAAAAAAAAAAATCAAGTGAAAACTAATGCTGGTGAAAGTGTAGGGAAAGAGAAGCCTGCATTCACTATTGGTGGGAGTGTAAACTGGCACAACCATTATGAAAATTAGTGTGGCTGTTTCTAATTTTTGAGAAAATAGATCTACAAGTAGATCTATCAAATGATCTAGCCATACCATTCCTGAGCACATGTCTTAAGAATTCTATAGTTTACTACAGAGATACTTGCTCATCCATGTTTATTGCTACTCTGTAGTTAGTGAATGGAATCAAGACTAGGTGTGTGCCCATCAATTGATGAATAAATAGTGAATATGTGCTACAAATATACAGTGGAGTTTTTTATTTTAAGATTTTATTTTTATTTATTTATTTATTAGAGACAGAGAAGGAGGGAGGGAGAGAGAGAGAGAGAGAGAGAGAGAGAGAGAGAGAGTGAAAATGGGCATGCCAGGGCCTGTAGCTACTGCAAATGAACTCCAGATGCATGTTCCCCCCCCTCCTTGTGCATCTGGCTAACGTAGGACCTGGAGAATTGAACCGGGGTCCTTAGGCTTCGCAGGCATGTGCCTTAACTGCTAAGCCATCTCTCCAGCCCCATAGTGGAGTTTTATTCAGCTCTAAAGAAAAGTGAAATTATGACATTCACAGGAAAATGGATGGGTCTGGAAAATATGTTAAGTGAGGGAAGCCAGACACAGGAAGACAAATACCACATGGTCTCCTTTGTATGTGGGTCCTAGCTTAGAATTTTTTGATTTGTATCAAAGTTCAAATACTAGTCAGTAGAATCCAAGAAGCTAGAAAGCAGCCATGTTAGGGAAGGAAAGATTAGGGATTAAGGGGAGGGACAAGGACCTATGTAAGTAACATGGTGGAAAACTGGGGTGGAAATGTCTAAGTAGGGCCAGGGGAGGGGGGTAGAAGAGAGGAAGAGATTCGGGAGGGTTAACAAAAACTGAAGTCTTTATCAATATGAGAGCATACATTTTTTGTTAGCTAAGTAAAACATGTAATTTAAGGGCTGGAGATACGGCTTAGCAATTAAGGCACTTGCTTGCAAAGACAAAGGACCCAGGTTAAATTCCCTAGAACCCATGTAAAACCAGATGCACAAGGTGGTGCATTTGTCTAGAGTTTGTTTTCAGTGGTTAGAGGCCCTGGTGCGCCCATTCTCTCTCTGTCTGCCTCTCCCTCTCTCTCAAATAAATAAATAAAGTTTTATCTATTTATTTATTTTTCTTTTGAGAGAGAAAGAGAGAGAGAGAGAATGGGTGCGCCAGGACCTTCGGCCTGCTGTGAACAAACTCCAGATGTGTGTGACCCCTTGTGCGCATGTATGACATTGTGCGCTTGTGTCACTGTGCATCTGGCTATGTGCGACCTGGAGATTTGAACATGAGTTCTTAGGCTTCTCAGGCAAGCACCTTAACTGCTAAGCCATTTCTCCAGCCCATGATTTAAAAAAAAATAAAAAGCATACCAAGGCACTGGAGAGATGGCTCAGTAGATAAAGGCAGTTGCTTGCTTTCTTTATGTGAAAGCCTACAACCTGGGTTCAATTCCCAGTACCCATGCACAAAATGGCCCATTTGTCTGGAGTTTATTTGCAGTGGTTTGAGGCTCTGGCATGCCCATATTCACTCACCTTCTGTCTGCCTCTTTATCTCTGTCTCTCTCTCTCAAATAAAAAAAAAATAAAACAAATATTTAAAAAATGTAATTTAAAACAAGGGAGCATTTGGGCAGATGTACCCTCTGGTGGTGGTGAGTGGAAGGGGTGGATAATTCTGTGCCCAGAAGCCACAGGTTTTCGCAGGAAACACCCAGTACTAGGGCAGGATACCTCCCAGTGAGTCATTGGTCAGGGAAGCATTTGAGGGGCCCCAAACTATGCAGCTATTGCCAAGTGTTTTGCTTGCCCACCAGAACTAGGTGCATAAAGTCTGTGGTGCTGAAGACATCACATGCATTGATTGCAGGTCACTGAGAATCAAGCTAGAGCTGAGCTGGAAGCCTCCTCTCTGGGCGCTGTCATCAGGCTGTAAAATGCCCAGCAGGCTGTAAAGTGCCCTGCAGACTGCTAGGTGAGAACAGTCGTCAACACACTTAACCCTGTTAACAGGGTTCTCACTGCTGGCCCGTCAGTAATTCCCAACCATGTAGCATTTGATAAGTATGTATATAAACTTCATATTAACACGCATATATGAATCTACATCATTGACAGAAAGTTTACTTATTAAAAAGACTGGCATGCTCAGGTATAACACTTAGGCTTGCAAGGACTTGACTTTGGCCAACTTGAAGAAGTTAAAGGCATCCACTAGGGGGCATAAGCGTCCCAGGAACATTCACGATGCTGCTGCGGCAGAGCCCGCCTGTGATAAGAACTCCAGAGGAGGCATGTGTGCATCCACCAGGGATCTTCTTCAGCTGTGTCCTCTTGACGCTAAACTGCCAGGTTTTCCCAGCTGCTGGTCGTGGTGGCAAACCATGCGCTTTTACCAGATACCCGACAGATAGAGTGAGACACGCCAGCTTTGGCTAAAAGCTTTCTCTGTGAGAGGCTCAGGCACATCTTGGGAGAAATATACTCAGGAGTACTAGTCCTTCCGATTTAAAGAATCTAGACGCTGGTGGGACTGTTTCATTTTTTTTTCAACCTACTAACTACACAAATGGAGTTTTGGAATTTTACAACCATTTAAGGTACTAAGGAAGGGCTGACAATTCGGTTTTGTTTATAATAATTTTACATAAACAAGGAAAGCAGATGAACAAATATTTTGTTTTGCAGAGACGCACATGGCCTGAATGAACCTTTCCTTGTCCTGAGAATCCGCACATGTAAGACGATAAACCACAGCGAGGTCGTGGCCTGTGTTGTGGGCATCAGGAAGTGACTGGTGAATGTTTTAAAATGTGGACTGCTGACAACCAGCTGAGTGCGTTGAGGTAGCTTGTTTGGAAGTCAGGATGGAATGACATCCTTTATAAAAAAAAAAGGCACTGGGCTTGGAAATCTCTCCAGGCTCCTTTTAAAATGCGGGTACTTGGGACTATCATTAGTCCACTGCCCCTCAACTTCCATGTCCATCGTCCTCTCCTGGTGTCTGGCCTGCCTCACAGGGGCCAGACCGCCAACCACATGTCAGCTTTGCCAGTTGGCTGTAGCCTGAGGTTTTTGAGAAGGGGTGCTGAACAAGGGGGGGATATCTGCTTGCCACTCCTGCATATGTCCCCATAGCTGACTCTCTTCAGCCAGGCAACAGCTGTGGCAGCGGCTTGCAGTCTGCAGTTCCCGTGCTCCCAGCGTGAACACTGTGCTCCTCAGAGACTCAAGGGCTGCTCAAGAAAATCCCCCTTGTCAAGAACTCCAGCCTCTTTCCTTTGTTCCCCTAACTCTGTTGGTAACTCATTTATATAATTGCTATATGCTGAATATGTTGTCTTATTTTTACTTTTTTTTTGTGGCAGGGTTACACTCTAGCCCAGGCTGACCTGGAACTTATTCGGTAGTCCAGGTTGGCCTTGGACTCAAGTGATCCTCCTACATCTGCCTCCCAGTGCTGGAGTTAAAGGCGTGTGCCACCACACTTGCCTTTTTATTTTATTTGAGAGAGAAAGGAAGATAAGTGAGCGAGCGAGAGAGAGAGACAGAGAGAGAGACAGAGAGAGAGAGAGAGAGAGATTGGGAGTGCCAGGTCCTCTAGCTTCTGCAAACAAATTCCAGGCACATGTGCTACCTTGTGCATCTGGCTTACGTAGGTACTGAGGTCCTTAGAATTCACAGGGAAGAACCTTAACCACTAAGTCATCTCTCTAGCCATGCTCAGCTTTTGTTTGCTTATTTATTTATTTGAGAGCGACAGACACAGAAAGAGGGTGGGGAATGGCTGTACCAAGGCCTCCAGCCACTGCAAACGAACTCCAGACATGCGCCACCTTGTACATCTGGCTTATGTGGGTCCTGGGGAATCGAGCCTCAAACCCAGGTCCTTAGGCTTCACAGGCAAGTGCTTAACTGCTAAACCATCTTTCCAGCCCCACTCAGCTTAAAAAAAATTTTTACTTTTGATCAGTTAACAACTTCACATCTAACTAACAATTATTTATGTCAAATTTCACAGTTCAAACAATTGACATGATTTCTTTCTCCTGCTTGGGCCTTGACTCAAGCAGTAGGTTGAGGGTGTATCCTGAGGCTGCATTTCTGACAAACTCCCTGGTGCTGATCCACAGATCACACTTTAATTAATGCAGAGCTCTAGTCAGAAGTGTAGTGGAGGAGCTTTTACCATTAGGCTGCACATGTGAATCACTTGAAACTGCAGGAAAGCGTGAATGACTACGTGTATTCAGATGACATAACAGAGAGAAGACAGCTCAGTAGTGTTCTTGTTGGGTAATGATGGCTTTCCATTTTACCTTTATTTTAGGTCTTAGCAGCTGACTGTAGCTCAAGGCTTCCTAGAGTATGTATGAGCTGTAACCCCTCCTTATGTACATGTTAGAAACTTTGTCTTCCAGTGTTTTTCAGATAGCAACATAGCACGAATATGAAAGATGACAATCTACAAGTGTTCAAGAAAACCAAAAGGTTTTCTTGAATCACCTTGCAGCGGCTAGGGTGGCATTCAATACATGTCCTCTGGAACTGGGTGGCTTCAGCAAAAATGGATGTATAAGCATACCGATGTGCGATGTCTGCCACACATATTTCACAGGGCTGCCTCACTCTGTCCTGGGTGCTGTGTTAGGTACTGCACGTGCACAACTTTTAAAGCTTTGAGAAAGACAGTGTTACCTCCATTTTAAAGCTAGTGGAACCCGAATTTGGAAAGTATAAATGACATGCCAAGTTTACATAGCTTATAAGGCCCGGGGTTTGTATCAGTTTGGAAGGTGATAGCCCTAGGTCATGTCTTTTCTGTCAAGAATACTGAGGTATTTTGTGCCAGCAGTGGGTCTGTATTCACAGTGCATCGCTGTACCTCTGGTGGGGTCAGTGAGGCTTGTTTCTGGGCATCCCCAGGGCTTAGGAACTGTGGGTTGCAGCTGAAAACTAAGATAGCACTTCTCAGAGAGGTGGTCGCCCGACTCGCTTGGTTCCTGACTTGTGCTTTTCATTGAACCTCAAACAGAAACCCAGTGAGGTGAGCACCTCGTCTTTTCAGCCGCTCTTTTGGCTGTTTTACTTGCTCTTGTCTTTTGTTGCTCTTGGCACATGAGTGCGGTATGCAAATAGAGTGTTTGCAAATTCATAAATTGTATACCATTTAAAAATACTTCCATCTCTTCAGCATGTATGAGCACAGTAACCATGGTGGGAGTGTTCTAAATCATAATCAATTTTATTTTTACTGGTATTTAAAGAAAACTGCCAAAAATTTAGTGGCTTAAACCAATACAACTATACACATTACCTTTCAGTTCTGTAGGTTAGAACTCCAACACAAGTCTCAGGGGGCTAAAACAAGCGAGCCAGCTGCATTCATCTTGAAGGCTTGAGGGGAAAGTTTTGTTTTTGTTTCTCAAGTTTCTGGAACTGTCTGTATTCCCCATCTTGCGATTTGTTCCTTTGAAATGATAGAGTCTTCCTCACAGGACACCATTCTGGCCTTGTCTTCTCTATTCCTTGTCTACTTTTAAGAACCTTGTGATTGCATTGGGTTCATTGTATACTCCACTGGAGTCTTACAGTTGAGAAGTCGGCTTATTACTAGTTTTATTTCCCTGCTGTCATGTAACTTAGTATATCCATAGGTTCTGCTGGCTAGGATGTATTTTGGTAGCCACTATTCTTCCCATCAAAAGGACAGAATATAAGATTTTGAAAATATAATCCTATGTTGGAATATCCCACTTCAAGTGTGTTGACTAGTATTGAAGTACTTGTACTTGGTGAGTGAATTAGGTTCAGCATCACACCTTGCATGTCCATAAGCCTCATTCTGGGAATTGATTATTTTTGGTTCCTGCGAACATGGAAGTCTATCCACAGAAGTGAATGTCAGCAGTGATGCTCTCTCTCTCTCTCTTTCTCTCTCTCTTCTCCTTTCTTTCTGTACTATGGTTATTTAACTTAGGGCCTCCTACATGCTAGGCAACCCCATTCAGCCTTTATTTTTAGAGAAAACATTTTATTGACAATTTTCATACATGCACATATTGTATTCTTATCATAATACCCTCCTGTTACCTTCTCTTTTCTCCTCTTCCTTCTTCCACTGAACACTTTTTTGTTCCAACCCATTCCACTTCTATCATGATGTCTTTTTTTGCCCTATTGCATTATGACATCATAGGCCCCATCTTGCACAAGTCTTATATAGATAATGCCAGTCACTGTGAGATCAGAAATGCAATGGTTGCTTCATGTTCAGAAAACAGAGTTCCAAAGCACCCCTCCCTGTTCTCTGGCTCTCTACTCTTCTGCAGTGTTTCCTGAACCTTGAGAGCATGACAGAGGTGTCTCATTCAGGGCTTAGTACTCAACAGTCACTTATTCTCAGTACTTTGATGAGTTTTTAGTCTCCCTGGTAGTTATCAATAGATGCAAAAAGATTTTCTGGCCAAAGGTGAGAACAGTACTAATTTATGGACATAAACAAAATTTTGATGGGTACAAAATACTCATGTAGCCACACAATAGTAAGAGCGTCCTCACTAAGGGCTTCTGACCTTCCCAGCCACAGGTTTTCAGTACCAGCCCTTAGTTTCAATCCCTTGGAGCAGGCCTCAAATCCAATCAGAGAGCAGATGGTTACCCACACAATAGTCATGCCACTATTGCATCAGTGGGCATATCTTGTCTGTCCAGCCCTCTTTTATTGTGTGTTTCAGACAGGATCTCACTAAATTTTCCAGGCTAGTCTTGAACTCACTTTGTAGCCCTATCAGGTCTTGAACATGCAATATTCCTGCCTCAGCCTCCTGAGTACATAGGATTGCAGGAGTGTACCAGCAGGCCCTCAGTCACTTTCTGTTTATTGCTTTCCCCCAAAATAATTAGTACGCTACATGGAACATTTAAGATAATTTTATTTAAACAAAATAAAAGCCCAGAAAGAAACAAAACAATGCTGCTTTTCTCAGAAGAGAAAATCCAAACTGCTTTGAAATAATTCTCTTTCTGTGTGAACACTTTCTGATTTGTCTTATTTTCTATAGCAGCCTATGAGATTGTGGCCCCTTTCCAGGCATGTATATTCCTCTGTCAGGTATATATACGAGGGTCATCATCTTTGAGCACCTCCATGACTCTGGGAGGTAAGCAGGAATTTACAGAAGGGTCATCATCGTTGAGGTCAGTAGGGATTCTCACTCAGGTTTCAGTTGAGAAAATGAAAGTAATTTATTTAAATAGTGCCAATGACTAGCAATTTGGGTGTGCCAATTTACAGAATTGCATAAAATACTTTGAACTCACTTGTATTTGTTGAAATTAATATGGACCTTGCTTAAAAGTATTGTGGAAAAAGAAATAGATGATTGGGTGTTGCCTAATAGAATTGAGATTCTTATTTGGGTACTAAGATATGACTGTGAATATGTGTATTTAAGTGTGAATTGACATGTGTGTGTATATGGATATGTGCATGTATGCCTTTTGTTTTATGTTCATCCATGTTAATGTGTGTGCATGTGTAAAGATAGCTGTATGTCAAGAGTATCAACATATTCAAGTGTACATGGCTTTGAATGAAACTAACCTTTTCTTCATGTATAATTCATGGATAATCTCTTCTCTGACGAGGTTTCAACATGCCCTTTGTAAACTTTGCATAAAAGCATATCATGGCCTCATTACTGTCCAAAACTCTAGGTTAACTTATCATTAATAAGTCTTACCAAGGCCTTTGCTCTCTTTGACTTGTCTGTTTCTTAAAAGTAGACTTAAACTAACCACTAGTTTCAAGGAATAAAAAAGAGATTAATTTACAGAGGGTATATAGAGGGAAACAGTCTGCTTTGAAGAGTAGGAAACTTTACTATGAGGAGCCAGCCTTTAAGACAACAGAAAGGGGCTAGAAAGATGGCTTAGCAGTTAAGCTCTTGCCTGTGAAGCCTAAGGACCCCGGTTCAAGGCTCGATTCCCCAGGACCCAAGTTAGGCAGATGCATAAGGGGGCGCACGCGTCTGGAGTTCGTTTGCAGTGGCTGGAGGCCCTGGTGGCCCATTCTTTCTCTCTCTTCTCTCTATCTGCCTCTTTCTCTCTCTGTTGCTCTCAACTAAATAAATTGAAAAAATGAACAAAAAAATTTTAAAAAAGACAACAGGAAGGATGGCTGGCTAGGGAGGGAGGAGTAGGGATATGAAGGCTCATGGAGAAGCTTGTCATGTGTGGGAAAGGTAATTAAATTTGCTCAACAAAGATCAAGAAATCCCAGGAGGGTAGTGGCTAAGAAAGTTTTCATTTAAATATTACATTAAATAAGAACTTGAGAAGACCTTATTCCAGTTTAATATATGCCATTTCTGGAGCAAGCTTTCTTCTTATCCTGAGAAAAAGAAATGAGACGCATCTGTTTTTTGTTGTAAAGGGATTTTTAACTACATTTACCAAGAAGAAAGTAACTTGTGTTGCATGAGGTAAATTGTTCAGTACAAATGCTACCCTCAGAGTTTTGCCCTCAGGAAACTTTCATTTAAATTTTTTTCTAGCCTTCAATTATGTGAAGTTAGGACAATTTAAAAAAAGCAGAAGAGAAGTGGGGTTGGGGAGATGGTTCACTGATAAAATGCTTGCTTTGCAGATGTGTGCGGATCAGGGTTCAGAACCAGCACCCATGTAAATGCTGGGTCAGCACGGTGGCCATCTGTAACCCCAGCGCTTGGGAGGTGGACGTGGAAACCCCATGGCAAGCTGGCTAGCTGTTCCTGCTGAATCTATGAGCTCTTAGCTGGAGAGACCTTGCTTCAGTAAATTAAAAGGAGAGCAGTTGAGGAAGACACCCAATGCCAACCTCTGGAATTCACACACACATGTACACCTACACACCTATACATGCACACATTTATACATGCACAATACATGCACACATGCAAAAAAATGAGATTAGGATTGCAGTTCAGTGGCAGAGTGCTTGCCTGGCTTGTACGAAGCCCTGGATTCCATTTCCAGGGTCTCCAAAAAAAAAGAGAAAAAAAAAAAAAGAAAAGCAGGGGGTGGGTTTCTACCTTCACTAACACATTTCTCTCTCTCTCTCTGTCTCTCTCTCCCTTTTATTTTTTAAAAGTTGTTTAATGTGTTGACTAAATGTCGGTAAAACATAACCAAGATTTCAATGGAGTGGAGCGCATCTCCACCACGTCCTTACTGCACGCCAGGCTGCATGCGAGAAGGGAAGAAGAAGGAGCTGCCACGTAGGAATGAGCAGGGCTGGCACCCAAGGTACCCGCTCACCTGTCGGATGAAGGAACAGAGGAAAGAGTGAGTCTCTGCCGGTGATGCATTCAGTTCATCGGTTTGGTGGGGGAGGGGAGGTGAGGCACTGTGGGCACAGACACAGAACGCACAGGGGAAATGCTTAAAGACAGAAAAGATAAGTGGTTCTTAACATCAGACACACACACACACACACACACACACACACACACACACACACACACACACATGTGCATTCAGATCCCCAGGGAGCTCAGACAGTTATCAGTGATCAGATGCCATCCAAGTGAGCCTGCCCCAGCTGATTTGGGGATGGAACAAGGTCTAAGTAGACCAAGCCAGTAGACCCAGGTGCCTTTGAAAATGGAGGTGTGTTTGAAGGAGGTAGGTGATCTGGAGGGGTCAAAAACAGAGGGTGAGCTGATCATGGCTGGAAAATAGGACTTTGGTTGAGTTTAGCTTGTGAAATCCTTGGTTGCCATGATAATAGATAGGTTTTGCTGTCTGGTCATTGCTAGCTAAGAAAGAATTTCAAGGAAGAGCTTTAAAAATTTGATGCTTTAGAATGATGATTTTGGCACACATGGAAGATGGGCTGAGAGAAGGAGACCCAGCTCTCAGAAGGCTTTGCACTTGTACAGATGAATCAAGGCATTGGGATAGGTATGAAGGAAATAGACTATTAAGTAGACTTGGTTGGGAAAGACTATTTCAGTCCTGTTAATCAACTGGCTTAGGTTGAGGGGCAAGAAGATGATAGTAATGTGTTTGGATTATGTTTTCAGATATAAATACTCTCCTATTTTATTTTGAAACAAAGTCTCACCATGTAGCTCTCTGTAGGAGAGGCTGGCCTGGAACTTGTGATCCTCCTGCCTCAGCCTCCCTAGAAGTAGGGCTACTAGAGATCTGTGCCATGGTTTCTGACATAAAGAGCATATTTGTAAAATATTTATTAATTTATGAGAGAGAGGGAGAGAGAGAGAGAGAGAGAGAGAGAGAGATAGGGAGAGAGAGAGAGTAGAGAAATAAGAGGCCAGGGCCTCCTGCCTCTGCATAAGAAATAGAGGCACATGCCCCACTTTGTATGTCTTGCTTTAAGTGGGAAGGGGTAGCTGGGAACTGAACCCAGGCTAGCAGGCTTTTCCAAGCCCCTAAAGACCATATCATAAAAATAGTTACAAAACTTCCAGCATTCACATCTGAGTGATTATAATCTTAGTGTTTGTTGATTGATAAAATTACACTCATAGTTGGTAGGTTTGTTCCAGCCTTATGCTCTGTGACTGGTGTGTGTGTGTGTGTGTGTGTGTGTGCATATAATCTCAATGATGGCCTACATCACTAAGACTGAACCCCTTTTGATAGATGTTTTTAGTCATGTCATATTCTTCATCAAGATTTATTTAAACAATTGGTTATTTCCACAGATAGGGTAAAATTGATGCATGATGTTTATTCTCTCATTTCTTTGAAGTATTTGCTGTGGTCCTTGCAAATAGACATAATGGTCCTGACCAATATGTTTATTTTCTATTACTGGATGTCCGTGATAGAAATAAATTGCTTTGGTCTATGTCTTTCTTTAAAAGGTTTTTTTTTCCCTTAAAAACTATAACATGTTTATTTTTTTCTTTTAAAAGGTAGAATTCTTTTTCTTTAAAAACTAGAAAATGTTTACTAATATATATTTATAAAATGTAGGAAAGATGGAAGAGAGATAAGAAAGATTCATAACCGAACTCTGTTAAGATCTTGTATATTTCAAGTATGCCTAAACTTACTGGGAATGTTAGAAGGTATCTCTATTTTCTCTCTTAAGATGGGATTATGACCCTTCTTGATTAAACATTGACTCTACATGACTAATTATTTGTAAAAAAAATCTATATTATTCTAATAGTTCGACTTATGATACTTTTATGAACATACTATTTTGTTGGACTTTTATATTTTGCTTTTGTGAATAATTCTATAGTAAGAACTGTATACCCAGATCCTTTTACAAGTACCATGTCCCTTAGGAAAGAGCCTTAGAAGGGCAATTGCTGGGTTGAAGTCTATTTATTTTGAGGATCTTTTACACCAAATGCTAAATTGTTTTTCAAAATCTTGAGTGTATATTTCTATAACTCTTACAATTGTAATAGAATTCATTCTGACCTACACCAAAATGTTTTAAATGAAAAGATTAAATAAATATATCAGTGCTGGAAAAAAGATCCATGGGAATTTAAGAAGATTATTGACACAGTAAAGTTCGAGAACCAGAGTTTATTAAATCAAGTGATTCTGCAATAAGTATGCAATGTGGGTTTTACTTAGTGGGCAAGAAAGGGTTGTTTTTGTTGGAGGAGATTTATCATTTATGTAACTCGTGCATAGATAATAGTATTCTCAGCAAGACAATTAAAACAAACTTAGGCTTTCTGGGAAGTCTTTCTATACTGCGGACTGCGTGAGGCCTAAGTGTCTGGATCTGGTTTATTTCATACGACACACAAGCGAGTCATCTGGAAGGAGTCTTCATGCTGTGCAGTGTTCTGCATGCCGGGCTGACCACAGAGGAGCTCTCCCACCCTCACTCTGTAATGGGTGGATTTTAGACCATTTATACGCTCTGTTTGGCATCCAGGCCTGTTCTCTCTGACTGCACGTGTTTCATACTTACAAGAACAATAGACATGTGGCTTTAGTCTTTGTTCCTTTATTTGTAACACTCTTCTTTTTTTTTTTTTTCTGGGAACATTTGCTATAAAATTATTTCTTTTAGTATGAAAAAGAACATATATGTAAGAAAGGACAATAATGTATTGAAAATAAAATATGACAACCTTCCTAAACAATAACTAATATCTTGTTATTACTCCTGGTTTAAAAATTTCCATTTTTTTCTTTTCTTTAATATTCTATCAAATCTTCATAGCATCTACATTTGTAATAAGATTCTGATTATAAATAATACAAGGCTTCTAAGGTGCTTCTCAAGTTGTGGAACACTGACTTTGTGTTTGACCCAATCAGCATCTGCTTTTGGTGTATGTTAGGAATGCCTGTCATAGTTATTTGTATGCACCAGAGCCTTCAGAATCCCTTCTAAAGTATTTAGAATGGAAACTTCCCACTTAGAGAATAGCAGTCCTAAAAAATCCTACACAGCTCTCAAAATAATTTTAAGAAACCAGGTGTATTCTTAAGTTACTAGTTCAGAAAAAATATCCTCAGTCTAGAAGCTCAGCACGTCTTATGTCCTTGTATGTTTCTCTCAGAGTGGAATATTCACTGCAGGAGTGACCACAGCCACTGGATATCCCCACTTTACTAAAGTCATGCCTGCCAATGAACAACGGTGGTTCCTTTGATTTTGACAACTACTGGGAGGATAAGTAAGGATGGTATGGAGTTTATATTATTTTAATTTGTAAGATTTGAAGTTGGAGTGAAGTAGGGTGGGTGAAGATATGGACTACTATTAGATAAACTTTCTAAAAGATTGAGGCAGGAAACTTATCAGGGGAAAAGTTGGGATAACGTGTTGGTGTACGTATTTTAGAGACTGTTGAAGTCTGTGGAAGGCTGTAAATATGAGATATAAAGAAGGGACATGAGGAAGAAAGAAAGAGGTAAAAAGATTGGAATGAGAGAAGAAAATGAGTTATGCATGAAAAGACTAGTAGCAAGTCATTCATAGACTTGGTGGGAAAACAAACAAAACAATCCCCAAACCTAACAGCAATATGCAAACAAAAGCAAAACAATTATGACATACACACACATATATGTCAAAATAGTTTTTCTTTTGTAATATATACTTCATATATATGAATGGAGATTAAAATAGGTACAAAAGTCAGGTGTGGTCATGCATATCTTCAATTCCAGCATGCGGGTGGCAGAGGTAGGAAGATTGCTGTGAGTTCAAGGCCAGCCTGAGACAACATGGTTAATTCCAGGTGAGTCTGGGCTAGGGTGAGACCCTACCTTGAAAAACAAAATGTACAAAAAGGTACAAAAGATAAAAAATACCTTAATGACAAAAGTTCACTACAAACACACACAATAAAAAGGCAAACTAGGGCTGGAGAAATGGTTTAGTGGTTAAGCACTTGCCTGTGAAACCTAAGGACCCCGGGTAGAGGCTCAATTGCCCAGGACCCATGTTAGCCAGATGCACAAGGGGGCACACGCATCTGGAGTTCGTTTGCAGTGGCTGGAGGCTCTGGCATGCCCAATTTCTTTCTCTCTCTCTCTCTGTCTTTCTCTCTGTGTCTGTTGCTCTCAAATAAATAAAAAGTGAACAAAAAAAAAATTTAAAAAAAGGCAAACTATACTCAGTGTACAAAAAGAAAAATATTGCATTTATCAATATTTCTTCCTGGTGGTGTGTGTTTTGCGTTCTTCCCCTCTGATGTTTCACTTAGCAACTTGCACTGATAAGGGAGACACATTTTACACTTCCAATTTTAAGCTTTAGAACCAAATTTGGAGTATGCATTATCTCAGTGGAGTTTGGGTCAGTTAACATTTTGGACTGAGTTTCTAGTCCACTTACACTCTCAGCCTAGTATATCTTGGTGGTGTGTGAGGGAGGAGTAAGAGGGGGGTCTTGCTTTCCATTGCAATCTCTGTTCCTCATGCTGACATGTGGGGAAATGGGGGAGACATTGCTGGGTGGTTCTCAAGTCCTCTACACCAGCTGCTGATCCCGCAAGACCAGTGTGTGTGGAGTTCTTCCCAGTAACCAGTATCATTAGGCTGTTCATACAGACTTGAGCATTGGCTATTATTATGCTAAATAGCAACTCACTATTTTCATATCTTTGGCTTTTATGTCATGATTGATAATATATTTTGGTGAATGTGTATCATATTAGTAAAACTCAAGATTAGTAGTTCAGACCCCCAATTGGAAAATGAGAAGAAGATGCTTGTGAACTGTTCATTATGCTAAAGGGAAGCCCAAGCCAAGAGATTTAATAGTAACGGCTATCCCATTTATCTGATGCTGATTTCACTCGCCATTGGAAAATCTGGTTCTCTTTTTCAGATAGATGAATCTGCTTCTCTTTTTCAGGTGGATGCAGAACCTGAGGGGAGATTCAGCCCATCTCACCTCACCAGGGCCCCACCTGAAACCATAGAGTAATTGGGGAAATGAGCAAGAGTGCTACTTTCTTGGTGAACCTGGTACCAGCACAGGGTGAAGGAGATTGACACAGAGGACACTCAACTTCTACCAAACCAGATATCCAGAGACAGAGAGGCTCCCAAGACCTCATCACTGAAGTAGACCTAAAACGAACCCAACATGGCTCAGGGAAATTTGCACAAGAGGGAGCAGAAAGATTGTTAGAGCCACAAGTTGGGACATTATGCACAGAGACATTGCTTCTTCTCCATAACTAATGGTTACCCCCACAATGCATGACCCACATTCCCCAAGGAGGAGGGTCCCTTCGGAGGGGGGAGGACAGGGAGGAGGCTAACGATGGTACCAATATGACTATTTACACACGGAGTATGTACAGAACTAATACAAAAAAATTTAAAAGCACACCCATGTACATCCAGGTCTGTGCTATAAGAAGAGGAGACAGAGTCATTCTGAGTTATTAATACTTAACTACACAATGAAAATAAATGGGAAAATTACTGCACTCAGACATAGTTTGAAGTAGTTAATCTTTACTGAATAGATTCTTTAAATGAGAAAAATGAAGTCTGATTCTGTGGTTCAATGGCAGAGCAGTTATTCACTATCCAAAAGGTCTTTGATTGGTTTCTATCACTGAATGAAAGCATAAAATAATTCTTACTGGAATTAGAAAATAACTTTCATTTTTTGAATTAAAAAATTGGATATGTGTATGTGAATGTTCATGGGTTGTGCACATACCACAGCATGCATTGCAGGTTGGAAGACAATTATGTTGTTGGTCATCACCTTACATCTCTTTTGAGCCAGAGTCCTTAATTGTCATTATTATCCATTTCTTCCTTTTGTAGGCTATACGGTTCATGAGCTTTAGGAAATTCTCCTGTACCCCTCTTCCAACTTGCAATAGGAACACCGGGATTACATTATCTTACCAAAGATTCCAGCTTTTAGATAGGGTCTGGAGTTTCCAACTCAGGTATTCCACTTAAGTGGAGAGTGATCTATCCTCTTTACTATCTCAGCCCAGAAAATCACCTTCAATGTCCTTTATTCATTTACTTTAGATATTATGAATGAAATATTACTATATCTTATTTTTCAATTGTCCATCTAAATGTCTCCTGCCAGAGAAGCATCAGGTACTTAGGAACTTTCTTTCAAAGGGCAATAGACATTATGGAATAACTAGAGATTTTACTTTGTATCTACAAGGAGCTAGCAAATATTTTTGGTAATATGGTAGACAGTTAATATTTTAAGGTTTGCAGGCTAGGCTGTCTTTATTGCTACAAATTCCTTGTAGTACTGTCTCTACCATAGCTACTTAATTATGCTATTGTAGTACAAAAGCATATGTAGAAAAAATTTAAACCAATGATCATGGCTGTATTGCACCAAAACTTTATTTACAAACAGAGGTAGACGCATGGCCTGGATTTAATCCAATCTTTTTACAGTCTGCCAATATTGTAAAGATCAGTTTTAAGAGAGAACAGTTTCTGGGGTCTAATATTTTAGTTTCATGCTAGGAGAAAATAACAGGACTTGAAATAAAAGAAAAGGGGGAGGAAGGAGGTTCTAAGGTTTTTTTTTTTTTCTTTTTGAGGGGGAGGGGAGAAGGAAGAAAACTGCACTCAAGGCTTGCATGGGATGTATGGGATTTGGTGTAAAGGAGAGCTGAGCCCCTGTGACCCAAACCTCATGATGTGGTGAGACTTAGAAGAGTTGTTTCCACCCAAGGCCATAGTTGAAGGTCACATTTCCTCTTATAAACCCTGGGACAATAGAGCTTGGTCAATTTACATAACTGTAGGTAGGGATTGCCTGGGTTGAGTGTTGCACTTACCTCTCGTTGTTGGGACAAAGCATCCAACCAAAAGCAGCTGATTGGAGAAGGGGATTTATCTTGGCTTACATTCTCAAAGGGAAGCTTCGTGATGGCAGGGAAAAGATGGTAGAGCAGAGGCTGGACATCACCTCCTTGACAGCACCAGGTAGACAACAGCATCAGGATTCTAGCAAGAGGAAGCTAACTTTAACAATCAGATGCCAGTCCCCAACAACACCCCTTCTTCCAGCAAGGCTCTACCTCCCAAATTGCCATCAGCTTGGAGCCAAGCCTTCAGAACACATGAGTTTATGGGGGACACCTATTTCAAACCACTACATTAAGCATAGCTGTTGGAGAGATGAGGCAGGCAGCTTTCCTGAAATCGAATATTTCTGGTCTTTTTGTTTACATAAAAATGAATCTCTGTTCATTCCCTACCTTTGTAGGGAAAAGATAGAATGAGGAAGCCCTGTGGGGTGATGGTATGATGTGCGTGCATCTAGGACTTCTTCCTGCTGGATTGGGGTATTGTGCTGTGAGAAGGCCTCCCAATCTTGGGGTGGTGTCTGAGTCAGAGGAACTTATCTATATTCTCAATTTTGAAGAATGAGGATGTGGTTCGTATGGTCTGTGCTGGATAGTGGATCTGGGAAAATCGAGTTAGGACATAGACAGGAGCCTATGCATGTAAGAATGAAAGTGATAATTGGTGTAGTGACAACAGATATGAACCAGAAGAGCCAGGAGGAATTTGGGATTGGAGCTACTGACCTTTGGAAGAAATGAATTGTATGAGTTAAGTGGATTAGTTAAGGACAGAACCGGCATCATCAGAGAAGATTCTATATTCATTGGAGGGCAGAAAAAAAAGTCAATAAAGGTGATCTTTGGCATACACAAGAATTATTTTACCCCACAGGAAGTAAGTGAGGTCTCACGGACAGGCCTAGCATAAGAGAAAATATGCTAGAGGAACTGTAGCCCAACACGGAGATGTCATGCACAGACGAAGACAATAGGTCGGCTTTGTTTTGAAGACTAAGAAATTCCAAGATAACTTTGGCTCTCAACCTACTTTGGACATTTTACAATTATTGTCATTGTCCTACATTGCTAGGAAGCTTATTCCTAGAGGTTGATATAAGTGAGGCTGAATAGGCAGGAAGGTAGATCTGATCTATTAGCCATTATGATCCAGGTATTACTTCATTTTTTCTGTATCTGATGTAGCATTTAGATGTGATGCATAATGAATGTATTGAGGATGAAAATAGTAATGGACATAGTATGGCCTTAAGAAGTGAAGGAAGTAGTTGAGGGAGACAGGGAATATTATCTGTAGAGTAAAGGAGGCAGGCACTCTCAATTTGGATAAAAGAGTTAATTGAAATTTTTGTAAATATGAACGTTTGGTTTAGGTAAAGTAGGAAGCATAGATAATTAATTAGTTGTATCACAGCATAATAACATTATTGGCAAGGTCAGTTCAGTTTTTATTATTTAGCAATATATCAATAAAGTGACACTTGAAATACACTGGGTAGTTTGAAACTTTAAACAGAAAGAAAAGGCATCTGATGCGGAAAGTATGAGGAAAGAGTCTAAGAGGAATACAGTACTCTGATAAGCTCTGACAATCAATCAGGTGGGGAGAAATCAGGGATACAATTACCCAGGCACCATTTAAAATCTCTCAAGTGTGTGTAATTCTGAGGAAGAACAGCAGGTACAAATTGGCTAGGCAGTTAGGGTATAAAGGCCACAAAAGTAAATAGTTTTTTCTCTTGGCTAAAAGTGGGCAAATGTCATTAAGCCTATAGGATGGGATCTCGGTTTTTCTTACTTTTTCCCTTAACGTCGTCTGTCTTCTCTAGAAATGAGATGTGAGGAGGAGACTAGAACTGCATGGGGCCTGGACAGTTGTTATGGGCATTGAACTGACTAGTATGTTCCACCTATCCAGTAAAGCCTTGTTAACTCCAAGGCAGTAATCTCCAGTGATCTCTGGGGATCCCTCCTACTATATAGGAGCCCCTTTTCTTTCTTTCTTTATTTTCCTTTTCCTTTCTGCAAACTCTGTAATAAAATCTTTCTAAATATCATCCTCTATGGTCCATGGATTTCATGTTTTGAACTAACGAGGCAAGAATATGAGAGTCTGGCATCCTAACTCCTGAGTTAAAGCTTGCCCAAGAGCCAAACAAGGCTCTATTGCTGTCAAAGACACCCCATTTTCTGGCATCAGTTCCAGATCATGTGGAAGGAAATGGGAAGAACACAAACATTATTGTGTCTAAACCAAGTTTGGAGCAATGACAACAGTGGATCCCTGCCTAAGGGATCCATCACCTGACTCAGCTCTCTGTCTCTCTCCTCTCTCTGCGGGGGTTTCCACAAATGGCTGAGGAGAATGGAGCCATTGCTGAATACAGAGAAGCAATGCCAAAGGCAGAAGGAAGAGACGTTGGGAAAGGAGGAGAGACCGAAGAGAGCAACCTGCTTCCAATACCTCTATCCAATTCATGGCACCACTTATGTGAGATTCAGGCTGAAGATAATGAGGATCTGAAGACAGCTTCTTGATTTTATTTTAATACTCGGAGAGAACTGCAGAATCCAAAGTGAAAGGAAGAGGCTTAGGAAGATGGTCCTAAGGGTTTCTGTGGAGGGGAGGGGTCTTGCATGTGTGAGGGGAGTTTAGTCCTTGTAGTCCAAGCTTGGAAAAGTTGTGTCTACTCAGGACCACAGGCAGTGGCTATGGCTGGGTGGAGGTCACATTCTGTCCCTTGTGCTGGCCCTGGCACTGCAGGATTTGGTTTTCATAACCGTAGGTAGGGAGACAAAAGGAGAGGCATGAGGAACTCTTGGTTTAGAATGTTCAGTACTTTGCAAAAGATTAGATTTTTGAAATTTTATGTTGGATGTTTATGACATTATGAAGCTGATTTCTCATCATAGTTTAGAACTTTAATTTCCCTTTTATTTTTTGCTTAAATGACCATGAGCTGAGATAGAACTGACTAACACACTATGTCTTTTGTGATAATATCAGTGAAGTTATAAGTAAATCATAGTTGTTTTGACCTATTTTGTTATTTCACAGACCTATCCAGGCTGTTTGTTATTGAGAGTAAAACATCATTAAAAAACAATAGTACACAGGCTAAAGAAAGATGCATTCATTCTTATTAAATTTAGTCTCTAATGAGACTTCAGTGCTGTCATGTTCTTTGATATATTCTTTGATCTATTTTAGCATAATTATACTTCTTTTGAATCCTCTGCCTGGCATTTAATTTAGTACAGTCTCACTGGAGATCATTACTGTTGGGTTTATAATTTTTGGAGGTATTATGTTGTCTTGATTTTTGTGTTTCTTATATCATTGCATAGAAATTTTTGCATCTCAAGTTATTTCAGTGTGTGGGTTTTCTAGGCTTCAGCTGCATGTATAGAGCAGAAGGTATATCTTCAGGGTAGACTCTCAAGGTAACAGAAGTGATTTCTTTATTACTCCCAGACTAATAGCAGGGGTGACCCAAGATGTTAGATATACCTGGTATGCATATGACTTAGTAGCAAATTAAAATCGATGTTCCTCTTCACTTCAATAATTGTGGGTAGGCAAATGAATAAAGCAAGCATGAAGTATGCTCGGGGTTTGGTGACTTAGAACTGGGAGCAGTGTAGGGCGAGATAGCATGAGGAATAGTGTTCACTGTGAAAAAGATGGAAGCGGCACAATATCAGAGAGAGGGAAGTTGGTATACTGTTAGTTCCCAAAGATTTTAGAGGTTGTTGAGGTTATGAAAAGATGTAGCGATTAAAGAGGGAATAATGAAAGAAAGAATGTGGAAAACAAGTTAGAAAGAGAAGGGAAATAAGTTGTGCATAGTAGCAGAGTAGTAGAGGGATTCCAATAGTAGGCTGAGTGGAGAAAAATACAGAATAAACCTAAAATACAGATGAGCAATGAACAAACACCAACAAAACTAGCATGGAATATTTATGCGTGAGTGGGGATTAAAACAAATGGACAAAATAATGCAATCAAAGGCCCCAAATTAGGCAGCCATGGTGGGTCTTGCCCTTAATCTGGTTAATTGAAGGCTAAGATACCTGGGATTCCTGGGCTGAAATGAGTTCCAGGTCAGCCTGGGCAAGAGTAAACCCCTGCTCCAAGAAAGAAAGAAGAACAAAAGAAAATAAATAGACACTATAAATTAAGAAATATAAAAAAGTGACAAAAGTAAACAGTAAGACACTACTTATTTAAGAATGGCAAAGGAAACTAAATGTACATCAGGATTAACAAGTCGTTATTTTTGTCTTGTTAGCATTTTTGTCTTAGTGGGCTAGGTTTTGAGTTTTTTTTTTTTTTTTGGAGTCATTAACTTTATTTATCACTCTGTATAGACATTGGTCCACATGAAAAGTAGCAATCATCTACTTCCACTTAATATTCTACAGAATGACATTGTACCATGAACCATAGTAACTTGACAGGGGAAAAATTACTGAAATAAAAATATTTTATATTAATGCCTCAAGATTTATTTTGGTTTATCTAATTATAAGCATCTATGTTCCACAAAGCTACTCTCTTCTTTAATCAATGTAGTATTTTAAATTTACTATTACATCATATGGATCACCAAACTCATAGAAGAGGTTGAAAAACAGCTAGCCTGCCAAACAGATATAATTCCCAAACTAAGCTATTGTATAAGCACATCCAGTATTTCAGGGCTGCTCTAAGTTAAAAAAATCTTTTCTCTTGTTTCAGAGATATTTACATCAAAGTAAGATATTCACAAATGGTTCCTAGTGTATAACAACACATATATAATTTTCATCTATCCTGGGTAAGGATAGATGACTCTTTTATTTAGCAACCTGCCTTGATATGGAAAGTGCAATTAGCACTTCCAGCACAAGCCTATATACCTAACTTTGATGTATTGCCTCAGTATGAAATTGTCTAGTTATCTCTTGGGGTGGCTTTCTATCTTACCTAAATTGAATGTGAACTGGTTACGTCTTTAGTGCACTATGTATGGCCTAGTACTCATTTTCTTTTTTCAAAGCAAAGTCTTGCATAACCTAGTCTTCTTTTGAACTTATTTTATAGCTCAGTGATTTTTAATATATATATTTTATTTTTTTATTATTCAATATGGACATATTTTGTATGTAAATGTCATGTGTTGGTACCATCCTTTTCCTCTTCCCTACCCCTTTTCTGAAGAGGCCTTCCTCATTGGGGATGCAGGTCAACTCCATGGGTATTGTGGGTCATGCATATTTTTATTAGATATGGACATATTTAGTATGGAACCAGTACATGTTGGTACCATCCTTTCCCTCCTTCCTGCCCCTTTTCTGAAGAGGCCTTCTTCATTGGGGATGCAGGTCAACCCCATGGGGATTGTGGGTCCTGCATTATGGGGCCAGCACTCAGTTATGGGGGAGAGGCAATGTCTCTGTGCAAAGTGTCCCAACTTGTGACTCTAGCAATCTTTCTGATCCCTCTTTTGTAAAATTCCCTGAGCCATGCTGGGGGCATTTTAAGTCTACTTCAGTGATGGGCACTTAGGAGCCTCTGGACCTCTGGTTTGGTAGGTGTTGAGTGTCCTCAGTGTCCATCTCCTTCACCCTTGTGCTGATTATCAGATTCACTAAGAAAGCAGCACTCTTGCTCATTTCCCTAGTTCTTCTGTGGTTTCAGTTGGGGCTGGGGTGGAGTGCACTGGGTTGTTTATCTCCTCAGGTACAGCTCCTGTCTGAAAAATAGAAGCAAATTCTCCAACAGAGAGTAAAGTTGGTACCAGTGCAATGGAATAACCATTTTTAATTTAGAGAGAATTAAAAGGGTTTAGACCCTCTTATAGCCCAAGATTAGTGGAAGCTTGACAGTGGAAAGCAGAATCATTATCTGGATATGATTCTGACTTGCTTTCCATTCCAGATATGGTTTCCTTCCCACTGAGTGGATCTGTTAGCCAATCTAAGAACGTTTGGTTACCCACCATGGCTGTGTACTACTATTGCACTTGTGTGAGCATCAAGCCAGGTTGTTTGCTTCTGAGTCACTTAGACTTTGAGTTGCTCAGACAGACGTTGGTCACTTTCTCCTGGTAGCTCATGTAGCACCTTCCAGCACTAGATGGGCTAATTTTCTAGGGACTCTCCTCCAGATTCCAACCAGGTCTCTCTATGGTCCAGGCAGACAGTGTATCATGTCTTCAGCAGTAGGGTCTTACCATTAACCTCTGGTGGGTAATCAAGGGCTTTTACAGAAGTCTGTCTTATTTGTTTTGGGAGGTCTATTAGGTCTCTCTGATCAAGAGAGCTCAGTGATTTTGAACTGGGCCTTGAACTTCTGATTCTCCTGCCTTTACCTCCCAAGTTATGGGACTACAGTTGTGTGTTAACACATCAGTCTATGTGGTGCTGAGGATCCTACTCAGGGCTTTGTGCTTTCTAGGAAAGTTATTCTCTAAATGGAGAAAATGATCTAATTCCTAGGTCATTCCTAGACTCAATTTCTTTTTTTAAAATTAAAACAAAATATTTATTTTAGTTATTTGAGGGAGGGATCAAGAGGGAGAGAGAGAGAGAGGGAGAGAGAGAGAGAGAGAGAGAGAGAGAGAGAGAGAGAGAGAGAATGGGTGCACCAAAGTCTTCAGCTGCTGCAAATGAGCTCCAGACGCATGTGCCACCTTGTGCATTTGGCTTATGTTGGTCCTGAGGAATCATACTTGCGATCTTTGCCTTTGAGCAAGTGCCTTAAGTGCTAATCCATATCTCTAGCCTCCCCCCTTTTTTGTTATCAACTTCCATGATAGTAAAAAAATATCCCATGGTAATACCCTCCCTCCCTCTCTTTCCCCTTTGAATCTCCATTCTTCATCATATCCCCTCCTCTTTTCAATTAGTCTCTCTTTTATTTTGATGTCATGATCTTTTCCTCCTATTGTAATGGACTTGTGTAGGTAGTGTCAGGCACTCTGAGGTCATGGATATCCAGGCCATTTTGTGTCTGGAGGAGCATGTTGTAAGGAGTCCTACCCTTCCGTTGGCTCTTACATTCTTTCCACCATGTCTTGCACAATGAACCCTGAGACTTGGAAGGTGTGATAGAGATATTGCAGTGCTGAGCACTCGTCTGTCACTTCTTCCCAGCACCATGATGCCTTCTGAGTCATCCCAAGGTCACTGCCATCTGAAAAGAGAAGGTTCTCTACCAAAAGGGAGAGTAGCATTAATATATGGGTATGAACATTAAGAGAAGTGCTTACTGGGCAGTTTGATGAGCATAGTATATACATTTAGCCAGACAGCTGCAGACGTTACACCCCTAGGGCTCATGACTACCCCATTGTAGGTTTTCAGCATCAGGAATGTATTCTATGGAGTGGGCCTCCAGTCCAATTAGAGGGCAGTTGGTTTTCACCATGACAGGCATGTCACAATTGCACCTGTTGGCTCATTTGGTCTGGCTGGCCAAATATGAAGCTTGCAGTGTCCACTGTTTAATATCTTCACTGGTGCTTTCTCTCTCTCCCATTGAACTGCATACAGAATGGCTTTTTCCAGTTGTCTGTCAGCTGGTCTATATGGAGGAGGTTATCAGCTCAGTTCCAGCAGGATTTCTCAGTGGCCTTTTTTTAATTAAGTAGAAATTTTGTACAGACACATCATATGTTAGTACCATAATTTTTCCCTCCTGCCTGCCCCCACTCTTCTGAGGGCCCTCCTTAGTGGGACTGCTGCTATTCAAAATGTAATTGCAACTTATTAGTTGTGTCATTGTGGGGAGGGTTATATCTCCGGATATTCCTTCCCACCCTGTGTCCAAGCCTTGATTTCTGAAAATGTTTGTAGGTATTCCAGAAAACTAGATCCTAGTGTCCATAGACACCCCCCCCAAAAAATAACTCCCATCATGTATGCCCGAGTCACAGCCCCTACTCTGTATCTCAAGCAAAGCCTCTTCTTTGCACTATGCCATCATCTTTCCCCTCCCTGAGAAGTCTTACAAATACCACCTTCTCCTTACTGGATGTTCTGAAGCTTCTTTTCTTTTCCCTTGGATCTTGTTCGGATAGAATTTGGCATCTAATGATCGGTGGGTGGGAGTAAGCATCCCAATAAGAATGAGGAAATGACAGGAAACCAGGAGATGGTTCCCAAGGAGGACAAGATACTTGAGTCTGAGAGAAGTTGTATGGCAAGGAGTTAGTTAAGTAGATGAACAATGACTGTTTTGTTATTCTATTTGTGTTGCTCCTTACTAATGCGTGAGGACATTAATCAAGTGGAGATGCAAATATAAATGGAGGCATTATGAAACTCTTTAGTGTGGACTTTTTTGGAATACTTATGTTGCTAAATAAAAATAAATACCAGAAGTTTGCTTCCCGTGTATGATATAATTGGTTCCAGAGAGACTTCATTTACCATACAAACAATGTACTCTGTATCACAAGGAGAAGATTATAAACATCAAAATTGGTCTATAAAGGAACATGATTTTATTCTTTACGGATTTTCTTTCTGTCATTGTATATATGTGTGCTTGTGTGAATGATTTTATTACTGGAGACAATATTATTCTTTGTTTTTTATCCAACAATTTTCTCATAGGACCCCCTTATTCTGTGCACTAAGTTAATGATAAAATACTAAATTGTGTGAACCTTATTAGAGAGCTAGTGCTAAACAGCTGCTTTCCATTTTCTTAACAGGAGACAAGGCTATAGCCTCATCTTAAGCCACAAGGACTTGGGTGATATTCAAAGTCAAGGCATATTCTTGGATTTCCTGGAAGTGGATATTGCTACAAGTTGGAAATTTTTTATTTTGTGCTATTTTGAAGATGGTAAGCTTCTAAAGTTTAATACCAAATGCTCTTTTTAAGCCTTACTTCTCAGGACTCCCCACTTATATCCCCATTCAGCAAATCCATAATCTCCAATTATGGCCATTATACCATTGAGTCAGACTACAAAACTTTTAGAAGATCAGATGTCATTTTTGTCATGAACATTCCCAAGTACTCCAACAAAATGTAAAGTCTCCTTTTTGTCAATTTGTTTGCCTTTCTTTTTTGAAATACCATTTGTCATGGTTTGAATGAGAAATGCTCATGTGGTCGTACACTTGTTGCCCAGCTGTTGGCATTCTTTGGAAAGGTTATGGAACATTTAGGAAAGGAGCCCTGTGGATGAAGTGGGTCACTGGAGGTAGGACTGGAGTGTTATAGTCTGGTCCTGTGTCCTGTTACTTTCTCTCTCTCTCTCTCTCTCTCTCTCTCTCTCTCTCTCTCTCTGATTCCTGATGGTTGCAGTGTACCACTGGTTTTCTATCGCAGCCTGTCAAGCTCAAACTAAGGCACCATGGGTTTCTGCCATGATGGACTCTACTCTCTGAAACTGTTAGCCAAGAGTCATCCTCCCTTTTACCTTAAGTTGCTTCTGGTCCTATTCACAGAAATGAAAAGTAAGTGTTATACCACTTATGTAAGACATACTCATTCATCCTTTTTTCCCTTATTCCTTCCTTCCTTTGCTCATTCAGCAAATATTCATTGAGTATCTGCTGTGTGTTAGATCGCACTTGTGACAGGTGCTAGGCACAAAGCAGATCTTACTTTTGTGGGGTATGTTGTCTCGTGGCACTGTAGATATCTAGACTCTTGTGTTTTTAGGGTAGTGCTTCTGGATTTGCATCATGCTGTGCAATTGTTTTCAAAATTGTAATTTCAACATACCAGTCCTTTCCTGTTACTGGAGATAAATTATAGCTACTTGAACCAAAGGCTTTGGTTTGGGCTTGTACTGTTCCAGGTCCGTGTTCTTACATTGCTTTTGTGATAGAAAGTCCTTGTGACTTAATGTTTTAAGGCCTTCAAGGTGGACCCTCCTGGTTTAATTAGAGATGGCATAGACTTTTCTGTCAGGTGGTACTTTTTTGCCTCTGACTCTCTTACTTTCTGTGTACATGCAGCTTGTTACAAAACCGAGGCCTGTACATGTTTCCCTTTTTGTCCACATTGCTAGTTTTTTTTCCCTCTTCTCATTTTCTGGGATTGCTAACTTAATTCAGGGCTAGAAATACATGCTTAGTTCAGCCTTTGTTTTCTAGGGAGCTCAAACTAAGGAGCCATGGGTTTCTGGTGATTACATATAAAGAACTCAAAGCAGTACTTGGCACAGAGTGATAGTCAATAAATGTTAGCTGTTTATTTAATTTTAAAACGTTTTATTTGTTTATTTATTTATTTGACAGAGACAGAGAGAAAGAGGCAAAGAGAGGAAATGAGAGTATGGGCATGCCAGGGCTTCTTGCCACTGCAAACAAACTCCAGATGCATGCACCATTTTGTGAATCTGGCTTTATGTTGGAACTAGGCAATCAAACTCAGGTCATCAGGCTTTGCAAGAGTGTGCTTTTAACCACTAGGCAATCTCTCCTGAGCCTGCAAGCTGTTATTATTGTGGGTAAAGTAAATGAAGGCATGGAGAAGCATCTAAGGTGTAGGAAGTATGGCCAAGTTTTCTCAGAAGACATGCTATCTCAACTAAAGCTTTGATCCAGAATGTGATTAACAAGAGTAGAATTTGTGGGTACCTTTGTGGCGAATATGCCAGGCAGAGAAAATATATTTGACAGACAGCTTTGGAGAGACTGAATACATTTAAAAAAATCTTATATTCAAAAATCTTATATTTATAGAATTCAATTGATAAACTACATATGTATGGGCTTAAACTTCATATGTATGAGCTTGACAGAAATATAAAATCTTGTTCAAATATTCCATTTTTAGTTATATGCATTTATTTATTTGTGTTAATATTTTTATTTTTATTTGAGACAGAGAGAGAGGGAGAGAAAACTAGAGAGAGAATAGGCACACCAGGGCCTCTAGCCACTGCAAACAAACTCCAGATGCACGTGCCACTTTGTTCATCTAGCTTATGTGGGACCTGGAGAATTGAACCTGGGTCATTAGGTTTCGCAGGCAAGTGCCTTAAGTACTAAGCCATCTCTCCAGCCCTATTTGTGTTAATGTTTTAAAGCTAGCAGACAAAGTAATGGATTTATTGCATTTTCATACATATGTGTCTTTGTGCTGTGTTCTAATGAATCTTCCTCACTTTACTGTACTCTCTGCCTCCTTCTCAGTGGTCCCCCTCTTCACCCCAAACAGTGTCCTCTTCAGCTTTTATGTCATATTACCCCCTCCCCAGGATACTCTCTTAAGATCTCTCCCTCTTCTCTTATTTCTATTTTCACAACATACCCATACAAAAATGTATACATTCACTTCTAAACTTAAATATATGTTCCACACATGCAAGAAATCATATAGCATTTGTTTCTCTGCGTTTGACTTGTCTTGCTTAACGTATAATGATTTCTGGTTCCATCCATTTTCCTGTAAATGTAAATATTTCATATTTTCACAGTTTTGTTTATTTATTTGTAAGTTGAGAGAGAGAGAGAAGTGAAAGAGAATGAGAGAGAGAGAGAGAGAGAGAAGAGAGAGAGAGAGAGAGAAAGAGAAGATGAGAATGGCCATGCCAGGGCATCTAGCCACTGCAGATGAACTCCAGATCATGTGGCACTTTGTGCATCTGGCTTTACATGGGTACTGGGGATCGAACCTGGGTTGATAGGTTTTCCAGGCAAACGCCTTAACTGCTGAGCCATTTCCCCAGCCCACGTTTTTTATGTGTAGGTGTCATACTTTCTTTATCCATTTATCAGCTGATAGAAGTCTAGGCTGATTTGTTTCTTACCTGTTGAGAATAGTGCAGCAATAAGCATGGTTATGAAAGTGCTATGTTGACTTTGGAGTCTTTTGGGAATTTATTCAGGAGTGGTACAGCTAGATCATATGGTAGTTTTCCTTTTTTTTTTTTTTTGAAAAATATTTCCATAGTGGCTGTACCATTGCATATTCCAAACAGAATAAGAGTTCCTGTTGCTTCATGCCCTTACCTTCATTTTTATTTTTTAAAATTATTAGATATGGACATATTTTATATGTAAACTTCACATGTTGGTACCATCCTTTCCCTCCTCCCTGCCCATTTTTTCTTTTCTTTCTTTCTTTTTTTTTGTTTTGTTTTTTTCAAGGTAGGGTCTCACTCTAGCTCAGGCTGACCTGGAATTCACTATGCAGTCTCAGGGTAGCCTTGAACTCATGGCGATCCACCTACTTCTGCCTCCTAACTGCTGAGATTAAAGGTTTGCACCACCATGCCCAGCTCCGGCCCATTTTCTGAAGAGGTCTTCCTTGTTGGGATGCAGGGCATCCCCATGGGGATTATGGGTCATGCATTATGGGGCAGCAGTCAGTTATGGGGGAGAAGGAATGTCTCTGTGCAAAATGTCCCAACTTGTGGCTCTAACAATCTTTCTGCCCCCTCTTCCATAAAATTCCCTGAGCCATGCTGGGAGGGTTTTAAGTCTACTTCAGTGATGGGCACTTAGGAGCATCTGCATCTCTGGTTTGGTAGGTGTTGAGTGTCCCTCAGTGTCTTTCTCTATCACCCTTTTGCTGATATCAACTTAACTAAGAGAGTAGCATTCTTGCTCATTTCCCTAATTCCTCTGTGGTTTCAGCTGGAGCTGGGGTGGAGTGTGCTGGGTCATTTTTCTCCTTAAGTCCAGTTTCCATCTGAAAAGGAGAAGCAAATTTTCTGACAGAGAGTGAAGTCAGTGTCAGTTAAATGGAATAGCCATTATTAATTCAGAGAGAATTAAAAGGGTTTAGACACTTTTACAGTCTAAGGTTAGTGTGAGCTTGACAATGGAAAGCAGAATTATTATCTGGATATGATTCTGACTTGTTTCCCAGTTCCAGATATGGTTTCCTTTCCACTGAGCAGATCTGTTAGCCAATCTAAGAACTGTTGGTTATCCACCATGGCTGTGTGCCACTATTGCACTTGTGTGAGCATCACGTCAGGTTGCTTGCTTCTGAGTTGCTTAGACTTTGAGTTGCTTGGACAGATGTTGGCCACTTTCCCCTGGTAGGTCATGTAGTGCCTACTAGCACTAGATGGACTAATGAACTTCATTTTGTTTTTGATGATAGCCATTCTAACTGAGGGTAGATGGAATCTCAAAGAAGTTTTACTTTGCATTTTCCTTGATGCTTAAAGATGCAGAACACTTTTTCAATTATTTAATGGCCATTTGTATTTCTTCTTTTGAGAACAGTTGCCTTAAGGTAATCTGCCTACCTCTGCCTTCCAAGTTCTGGGATTAAAGGCCATCTCAGCACCTTGTAAACTCTGTTCTTCTGTTTAAGGGGTTTTCTACTGTAACAATCTGCATATCTGCAGAGTAGTATGACCACTAGAAATCTACTTCCCCAGTTGCAGCTATAGCACAGACACACGAACTCTGATCAACCACTTAGTTAGCTATTTGTTATGACATTCAAAAGCAGGTCCCGTGCTGCCTGGGACAGAGGCAAAGGCAGATGTCCCAGACCTTGTGGGCAGAGGTTCTGGCCCATTGTGCAGGCATCAGGTGGATGAGATGCAGTGAGTCTTTCCAGGAGGGGGTATAATCCTTCCCTGAATCAAAGTACAATCCTGGAGTTATTCCTGAATTGTGCAGCTTCCATGCCTGATTCTCAGACCCCTCCAGAGACACTGTGAGAGATCCGATGCTCTTCAATGTTTAAACTCTGCCTGCAACAGAGAACTCTGACAGACACTTAAACTATTTTGTGCATAATCCCAACATTTTATAAGACCTGCTGGCTTAGCTCTCTTAGACTATAAAGGTGCTCACACATTGGGTAGTTAGGTGGAGAGGTAAAAACAGAATGGATAGTGAAGTCATTAAGGCTTGTTGGCACTAAAGAATTAATACTGAGCAGAGTAAGCAGTTTTGGCTTTGCCCCTAACTACGTAGTCATTAAACACCAGGTGGTGTTTCTATCCCTGACTTTAGTGTGGGCGGGACTGTGACCAACTGAATAGATACTAATGATGCTATTGACTAACAAAGCTAAACTAAATAGAACAATAGGTACAGCTTCTGCCTTGTGTCCTGAGATAACCTAAGCCACCATATAAGAAGTCACAGTACTGAGAGATGGCAGTGCTGTGCACAAACCCAAACGATAAGAAAAGGCCATAAGGTGTGTTCCAGTTGAAAGATTCAGCTGAGGTCCCCACTAAAAGCCAGTATCCACTGCCAGACCCAGACCTATACTTTATCATGCAAGTTGGTCATTAACCAGTACAGGAAATAGCAGCTTGAATCGCTATGGGCCAGAATGACCCATAGTAACCCTATTGAGTATCTGTGAGCTAAGCCATGGACTCTTCCTTATTCCTGTGCATTCCCTGACAACTAGTTAAGTCTTGAGCTAGTATATGTGACAAATCTCAGTGCTTCAAGGATAAGGCCAGTGGCCAAAACACAGAAGAAAGCTGAACATGACTAAGTGAACGTGCACAGCAAACCAAGCACTCATGCAGTCTAGAAGAGCAAATACTTAGTTCCTTCATTTATTACCAGAAAGAAATCTTTCTTCTTTTCAGGTTAAAGGGATTTCTTTATTTTTCTACTTTGCTGTGCTGTTACTCCCAATGAACATTAATGGATTTTATTGCATACATTTTCTGTCTTTTATGTAGTTCTTTTCCTATGACTTTTCAGTATTAAGTTAATCTTTTTTTTATTACTGATAGACTTAGTATGGATAGATCACGTGCTGATCCCATCCTTTCCCTTGCTCCTGCCCCCATTCCCCTGGGAGCCATCCTCAGTGGGGTTGCAGGTATTCACCTTGGGATAGTGGGTTATGCATTGTGGGAGCAGCAGTCACTTGTTGGGGAAGTCAATGCCTCTGGACTTGATGTCTCAATCTGTGGCTCTTACAATATTACTGCCCCTCTTCTGCAAAATTCCCTGAACCATGGTGGATGAATTTTAAGTGTAATTCAGTGCTGAGCTCTTAGGAGCCTCTGGATCTCTGCTTTGGTAGGTGTTGAGTATCCACCGGGTCTGTCTCCTTCACCCTGGTGCTGGTTGTCAGGCTCACCACGGACACAGCACTCTTGCTCACCTCTCCAATTCCTCTGTGGTTTCATTTGTGGTGTGGCTGAAGTGTGAGGGGTTATTTTCTCCATTCTCACTGTCTTCTGAAAAATAAAAACAGATTCTCCAATGAAGAATGAAGTCAGCATAGGTTAAATGGGATAAGTGTTATTAATTTAGGGAGAATTTGATGTATGTAATCCCTCTTTTGTCTATTGAGAGCTTGACACTGGAGAGCATAATCTTTGTTTCCATAAGACTTTGACCTGTCTCCCACTTCCAGATATGGGTTCCTTTACACTGAGCAGATCTCTTTGCCAATCAGAAAGCTATTGGTTACTCACCAAGGCATTGTGCCACTATGGCACTGTTGTGTATATCTCGTCATAGTATTTGCTTCTGAGTAGCTATATCCCCTAGTTGCTCAGACCATTGTTGGTCACTTTTCCCCAGTAGCTCATGTAGTGCTTTTCAGCACTAGACTAGCTGTCTGAAGACTAGCTCTCTTTTGGATTCCAGCCAAGTCTCTCCATGTTCTGTGTTGGCAGCATATGATGTCTTCAGCAATAGGGTCTTAGCTTTTACCGCAGGTGGGTAACCAAGGGCTTTGACATAAATCTGTCTTGTTTTGGGGACCTTCTAGGTCTCTCTGATCAACAGGTCATTGTGAGTAACAATAGATTTCTGGTACTGGGAGTTCCAGGCCAGAGCCAAAAAAATTTTTAAGGTTAGGATCTTTTACTTTAAAAAATGTTTTTATTAGTTTATTTGCAAGGGGAGAGAAAGAGCAGGAGAGAGTAAGTGTTAGGGCTTCTAGCTGCTGCAAACAAACTCCAGATGCATGCCCCACTTTGTTCATCTGGCTTTATGTGGGTACTGGGGAATCGAACACAGGCTGCTAGGCTTTTTAGATAAGTGCCTTATCTGCCGAGCCATCTTTCCAGGTCGTGTATTGACTTTAAAAATTATTATTATTTTTTCATTTTTATTAGATATTTAGTATGTAAAGAACATATTTAGTATATAAAGAACACATGTTGGTACCATCCTTTCCTACCTCCTTGCCCCTTTTCTGAAGAGGCCTTCCAGGATGCAGTTCAACCCCATGGGGATTGTGGGTCCTGCATTATTGGGGGAGCAGTCAGGTGTGGGGGAGAGGCAATGTTTCTGTGCAAAATGTCCCAAGTTGTGGCTCTAACAATCTTTCTGCTCCCCTTTCCACAAAGTCCCCTGAGGATGGGGGTATTTTAAGTATACTTCAGTGATGGGCACTTAGGAGCCTCTGGACCTCTGGTTTGGTAGGTGTTTAGTATCCTCAGTGTCTATCTCCTTCACCCTTCTACTGATTCCAGATTCAGTAAGAAAGCAGAACTCTTGCTCATTTCCCCAATTCCTCTGTGGTTTCAGCTGGGGCTGGGGTGGAGTGCACTGGGTCATTAATCTCCTCAGGTCCAGCTCTTGTCTGAAAAAGAGAAGCAGATTCTCCAATGGAGAATGAAGTCAGAACTGGTTAAATGGGATAAATAACCATTATTAATTTAGAGATAATTAAAAGGATGTAGACCCTCTTACAATTTAAGGTTAGTAGGAGCTTGACAATGGAAAGCAGAATCATTGGATATGATTCTGACTTATTTCCCAGTTCCAGATATGGTTTCTTTTCCACTGAGCAGGTCTTTTAGCCAATCCAAGAGTAGTTGGTTACCCTCCATGGCTGTGTGCCACTATTGCACTTGTGTGAGCATCACATCAATTTGTTTGCTTCTGAGTTGCTTAGACTTTGAGTTGCTCAGGCAGATGTTGGCCACTTCCCCTGGGAGCTCATGTTGCACCTTCTAATTGGGCTAATTGACAGGGGACTGGCGCTCCCCCAGATTCCAGCCAGGTCTTTCCATGGTCTGTGCTGACAGTGTATGGTGTCTTCAGCAGTAGGGTCTTACAATTAACCTCTGGTGGGTAATCAAGTGCTCTGACTGAAGTCTGCCTTGTTTGTTTTGGGAGATCTAGTAGATCTCTCTGATCAGTAGCTCATTGAGGATGTAGACCACATCTTGGTCAGGGAATTACAGACCAGCACCAAGGGAAAAGAAAAAAGAAAAAGACAGAAGAAAGAGAAATGGGAAATTTGAAGTTTTGTTTTGTCTCACCCTCTCCAGGGCCCTCCCATTCAGGTGCTCTCCCTAAGGTCCTCTTGAAGGTTACTCCTTTTAGTCTAACTTCCAGAATATAGGATTCTGTGGTACCAGTTCAATTTGGATTAAGTTTTGTGTCCCCCCCCGACCTTTCTCCTTTCCCCAAGCCCTACCCTCCCTATTATCCAAACCTTGAGATACTATTCAGATATGTCAGCAATTTGGGCTGATTCAGGTTAGGAATTGCAGATGAATGAGATCATGTGATGGTTGTCTCTCTGTGGTTGTGTCAGTTCACTTAGAATGATCTGTTCCAAGTTTGACTGTTTTTCTACAAATTTCAATGTGTCATTTTTTTCTTACTTCTGAGTAGAATTTCATCATGTATATATACCACATCTTTGTTACCCATTCATACAATGATGTGTATCTGGGTTGATTCCAGTTTTTGGCTATTACGAGTTGAGCAGCTATAACTTTTAGGGTAAATGCCGAATAAAGGAATAACAGGAACTGCTGGTAGCTCTATATTCATCCTTTTCAAGAGTCTCCATATTGATTTCCATAGTGGTTGTACCAGCTTACACTCCTACCAACAGTGAATGAGTGTTCCTATTTCTTTATATCCTCACCAATATTTGTTTTCATTTGATTTTTTTAATGTTTTCTATACTTACTGGGGTAAGGTGGAATCTCATAGTTGTTTCAATTTGCATTTCCCTAATGGTTAGGGTTGTTGAACATTTTCTTAAATGTGTGCTAGCCATTTGTAGTTCTTCCTCTGAAAACTCCCTATTTAGTTCTCTGTCTCACTTTTGGAGTGGGTTGTTTGATTTTTTTTATTGTTTAGTTTCTTGAGTTCTTTGTAGATTCTAGATATTAGGCTTCTGTCAGTGGTAGAGATGACAAAGATTTTCTCCCATTCAGTTGGTAATCTATTGGCTCTGCTTATGGTATGTTTGTCTGTGCAAAAGCTTTTTAGCTTCATGAAATCCCATTTGTTGAGTGCTTACTTAATTTCCTGGACTACTGGGATTTTGTTCAGGAAGTCTTTTCCCTGTCCTATATCATGGAGAGTGCCTCCTATTTTTTCTTCCAGTAGTTGAAGAGTTTCAGGTCTTATACTGAAACCTTTGATTTTTGTGTATGGTGAAATGAATGAGTCTAATTTCATCTTTCTACATATGGTCATCCAATTTGTCCAACACAATTTGTTGAAGAAGCTGTCTTTTCTCCAGTCTACATCATTGGCACCTTTGTCAAATATCAAGCAGCTATAGTTACTTGACCTTAGGTCTGGGTCTTCAATTCTGTTCCATTGGTCTATTCTTCTGTTTTTATTCCAGGACCATACTGTTTTTGTCACTATGTCTTTGTAATATAGCTTTAGCTTGGGCATGGTGATATCTCCAGAGGTGTTTCTTTTCTTTTCTTTTCTTTTCTTTTCTTTTCTTTTCTTTTCTTTTCTTTTCTTTTCTTTTCTCTTCTTTCTTTCTTTCTTTCTTTCTTTCTTTCTTTCTTTCTTTCTTTCTTTTTTGCTGAAGATATCTTTGGATATCCACAGCCTTATGCCATTCCATATGAATTTTGAGATCATTTTTTCAATCTCTGTGAAGAATAATGCTGGTATTTTTATTGGTATTTTGTTAAATCTGTATATTGCTTTTGGTAGACTTGCTATTTTCACAATATTAATTCTACCTATTCAAGAGTGTGGGCGGTCTTTCTAGCTTCTCAAGTCCTCCTCTATTTCTTTCTTGAGTGTTTTTTATATTTTAATTATATAGGTCTTTCACATCCTTGGTTAGTGTTGTCCCAAGGAATTTATTTATTTTTTGTTGCTATGGAAAATGGGACAGCCTCACTGGTTTCTTTCTCTGAATATTTGTCCATTGCATACAGAAAAGATACTGATTTTTGTGCATTGATTTTGTATTCTCCCACTTTGCTGAAAGAATTTATCACCTTTAGAAGTTTTGAGATGGAGGCTTTTGGGTCACTTATATATAGGATCATGCCATCTGCAAATAGAGCTAACTTGACAACTTCCTTTCCAAATTGAATCTATTTTATTTCTTTCTCCTGTCTTTTTGCCTGAGCTAATACTTCTAATACTTTGTTGAAGATCAATGGTGAGAATTGGTACCCATGTCTTGTTCCTGAGCTCAGTGGGAACTCCTTGAGTCTTTCCCCATTAAGTATTATTTGGACTTTAGGTGCTTTATATATTATTGTGTTGAGATATAAACCATCCATGCCTGTTCTTTCCAGTGTTTTGATAATAAAATGGTGTTGTATTTTGTCAAAGGTCTTCTTTGTATCAATTGAGATGATCATGTGGTTCTTATGGTTCCGTTTATTTATGTGGTGTATTACATTGACCAATTTCCATATGTTAAACCATCCCTGCATCCCTGGGATGAAGCCTACTTTATAAAGGTGGATAATGCTTTTGATATGTTCTTGAATTTGGTTTGCAAGAATTTTGTTCAGGGCCTTTGCATCTAAGTTCATTAGGGATATAGGTGTTTAGTTTTATTTCCTTGTTGCATCCCTGTCTGGTTTTGGTATTAGGGTGATGCTTGCTTCATCAAAGGAGTTGGGTAGGATTCCCTGATCTCTGACTATGTGGAAGAGTTTGATAAAAATTGGTAAAATTATTTTTAATGTATTTATTTGTGAGAAGAGTTACAGAGAGAGAATGGGCTTCCATACATATCATTTGCCACTGCAAACAAACTCCAGATGCATGCACTACTTTTTTGCATTTGGCTTTAGTGGGTGCTGGGGAATTGAACCCAGGCCAGCAAGTACCCTTAACAACTAAGCAATCTTTCAGCCTGCCTGTATTATCTTGAGTGCCCCTGAGAGCTTTCTGACCTGCCACTAACTGGGAGGTATTAAACTCCTGGCACTGGGGTTTTCCTGTGATAATCTGTAGTTTCTAGGTAAAGCAGTCTCCAAGCTAATAGAATCCTTCTGCCCAAACTCTTTTTTTCTTTTTTCAGCAAGCTAGCAAAGAAGTAGGTTTCCATATGGATTTTTCATAATGTCTTTCATTTTGGTTAACTCTTCCCATACTCCCTCCTCTCCTCTATCCCCCTTCCTGACCAAATTTAGACATTTACACCCCTAGTACCCTTTCCTGTCAAGCTGTCCCCCTACCTGGCCTCTTCTGACTCTCACTGCAACTTATATGCAAATCTGAAAATTTAAATATGAGGTCTTCATATGAAAGAGAACATGTGGCATTTGTCTTTCTGAGCCTGGGTTACCTCACTTTATATAATATTTTCCAGAACCTTTACTTTTCATGTGAATCTCATAGTTTCATTTTGCTTTACAATAAAATTTTATTGTGTATAGGTACCACATCTTCATTATCCATTCAGCAATGGATAATTGGTGGGCATGTTGGCTGCTTCCATTTCTTAGTTGTTGTGAATAGGGCTGCAATAAACATGGATGAGCAAGTATCTCTTTAGTACAGGGTAAGGAATATGCCTAGCAGTGGTATACTTGGAGCACACAATAGTTCTATTTTTTGCTTTTTGAGAACTCTCCATACCTTTTCACTGATTTCCATAGTGACTGCATCAATGTCTACTCCCACCAACAGTGAATAACAGGTCTTCTTTCCCCATACCCTCACCAGCATTTGTTATCATTTAATTTCTTGATGATAGGTATTCTGACTAGAGTGTGACAGAGTCTCAAAATAGTTATAACTTACATTTTTCTAATGGCTAAAGGTGTTGAACACTTTTTAAAATTGCTTATATCTTTGTTTGAGAACTCTCTGTTTAGTTCCATAGCCCATTTTTTGATTGGGTTGTTTGATTTTTCATTATCTTTATTTGCTTGTATTTTTTAAAAAATATTTTCATTTATTTGCAAGGAGAGAGCACAAAAGAAAGAGAGAGAGAGAGAGAGAGAGAGAATGAATGAATGAATGAATGAGTGAATGAATAGGGGCATACCAGGGTCATTTGCCTTTGCAACTCACTTTAGATACATGTACGACTTTGTGCACCTGGCTATACGTAGGTACTGGGACTTGAATCTGGGCTCAGAGGCTTTGCAACCAAATGCCTTTAACCACTCAGCAATCTCCCCAGCCTTGTTAATCTTTTTGAGTTCTTTGTATAGTCTCAAAATTAATCCTACAGCTTGTGGAGGTTTTCACCCATTCTGTAGGTTTCCTCTTGAGTCGATGGACAGTTTCTTTAGAGGTACAATGTCTTTTTAGTTTTATGAGGTTCCATTTGCTGTTTCATTTGTTTGATCTATTCAGAAAGTCCCTCTCTACTCTTATGTCTTGAAGTGTTCTCCCCCTTTTCTTCTAGTCCTTTTAATGTTTCAGGCCTTATATTCTGGCCCTTGATCCATTTGGATTGAGTTTTTAAAAAACATTTAATTTTTTAAAATTTAATTGAGAGAGAGAGAGAGAGAGAGAGAGAGAGAGAGAGGGAGAGAGAGATAAAATGAGAATAGATGCACCAGCCACTGCAAATGAACTCCAAATGTATGTGCCACCTTGTGCATTTGGCTTATGTGGGTCCTGGGGAATTGAACCTAGGTCTTTTGGCTCTACAGGCAAGTGCCTTAACTGGCTAAGCTATCTCTCCAGTCCTGAACTGATTTTTGTGCAGGGTAAGTGACAAATATTTTGTTAATTCTGCTAAATGCAGATATCTAGTTTTGTCTGCACCCTTTATTAAAAATGCTATCTTGTATTTTAGGCCTTCTTATCAAAAACCAGCTGGCTGTATTTACATAGACTTAAACCTGTGTCTCTTATTCTATTACATTGAGCTACACATCTCTTTTGTGCTAGTATTATGCTTTTTTATTACTCTGGATCTGTAGTATAAATGGACATCAGGTATGGTGTTTCCTTTATCAGGAATTTTTGTAATTGTTGTTATAGGTAGTTTTGGCTACGCAGTCTTTTGTTTATCCATATAAGTATTTTAAAAAATCTAAAAATATTTTATTTATTTATTTTTATTGAGAGAAAGAAAGAAGCAGATAGCTAGCTAGCTAGAGAGTGAATGAAAGTATATCAGGGCCTCTTGCCACTGCAAACAAACTCCAGATGCATGTGCCACCTTGTATATCTGGTTTTACATGGATACTGGGGAATCAAACCTGGTTCCTTTGGTTTTGCTGGCAAGTGCCTTAACCACTGAGCTCTCTTTAGGCCTTTCATATAAATTTTGAGATTAATTTTTCTATTTCTGTGAAGAATTGTACTGGATTTTGATTGGGATTGCAGTGGTTCAGAGTCTGAGACAGTTACAATGCAACACAGAATTATTTAAACAATCCTAAGATGTATTATTCTATCCTCTTTCCTTCATAACTTAGTATTTTTTCTTTTGAAAAGTGAAAATAATTTATGCTTAGAGTAAACCACTGGAGTGGTTTAGATGATTCCAATTTTGTTGGTGCCATAAAAAGCATCATAATCAGGGCCGCCTTCTCTCTGCTAGGGCTGGCTGTAGTATTGACCTTGGTCAAGGCAATGTCAAAGAGATTCTTCCTGGCTTGTATGATCTGGCTCTTGCTGACCTTGATACCCACAATGAAAAAATGTGTTATTTTCTCTATCCAGACTCAGAGGTCAAGGGAACCTGATTGAGGTGGAATAGTCATCTTGCTTCTCTTACGATGCTCTTCTGAGAGTGCTTGGGCTGCCCTTGAGCTGCAATGTAGTGGGTTGTTGGGATATAGGTGATATGGGTATATGGGGATACTCTCTGTGGCCGTGGACACCTTTCAGCATCACCCTCTTGCCCTTCCCAGGCTTGCCTAGCTTCAGCTTAGGGAGGGGGCATGAGCTTCCTTCATGTTGCTTTTGGTGCTATTGGTGGCAAAGCTGTCACATCTACTGGGCATGCTAGGATAAAGCAGGAGCTTTCCTAGAACTATTTCCTCCTTCCTGAACAGGGGAGTGTAGGATGAAATAAGTTTGAGATACAGTGAGTTACCCAAGTTAACAGGGGATTGTTATTTTGACTTTGCAGTCTTTAATCCAAGTAAATGAATTGTGAGTTTGAAGAAACAGAGCACCCCGTGAAACATCACTGGAAAGAATCTGCAGAAAAGTTCATATTTTCCTTGTGAGAACTCAGAGTGCAAGTTTTTATGAAATGCTCTTGGGAAATGCTGCCTTACATGTCTGAAAATTGTCCGTCAGCTAATTTTTCAATTGCGTTAAAACATTAAGATTCCAAAGCTCCTTTTAAAATAAATACAAAAAGTATTTATTTTAAAAAAGCCATTATCAGTTGAAAACACATCAGCACTGACTCAGTGAGCTATGGGTTGTTAATTGATGAGGAGCTGATAACAGGAGAGCCAACATGTGGAAGAAGAGTGCATGTGTGTGGGCTTTGGCGAGCCTTGGAGGTACAGGGATGCCTGTGTGCATGTAGCTGGATGCAGTGGAACAGGTTGAGGTTTGGCAATGTGAACAGTATACTGACAGAGGGAGGAAGGGCACCATGCTTTCACTGAGGGAGGAAGCATGCTAGGATGTATTACTCACAAAGACCTAAGGCTTGATAGAAATGAAAAACTGAGGGGGACAGACTTGACTTTAGATTTAAGCATTTTATTTTAGGACATTTGTGCTTCCAAAAATAAATGAACTGCTAGATTTTGCATTAAAATGGTATTATTTAACAGTTGTTGCTAAATATAACAATGTGAATGTTAAAAACATCAAGAAGTGCAAAGTTCCTGAGTAATCTTTAAAGAATGAGAAAAATAAATTTTGAGCCAAAATAATTTGCCTAAATATCTCTTTATCATAACATAATATGTACTGATTGGATAAACATGTCCAAAATATAGAAGATAAATAGGGCTGGGGAGATAGCTCAGTGGTTAAAGGGACTTGCTTATAAAGCACGAGGGTTTGACTCCCCAGGGCCCACACAAAACCAGATGCACTTGTGTCTGGAGTTCCTTTGCAGTGGCAAGAGGCTCTGGCATTCCCATCCTCTCCCCTTCTTTCCCTCTCTGTCTCATATAAATAAAACATGTTTAAAAGAAGAATAATAGAAAAATAATTCATATTATCCATAATCATAATTCAGAAATAATTACCATTAATCTTTCTTGCTTTATACATATGTGCTGCATTTTAGTCATAGAGTTATCCCCATTACTCTTTTTCCTATTCCACTCCTACTGAATGCCTTCTTTCCTGCCTCTACTCACTAGTGGATATAGCATTGAAGTGAAAATTCCTGGGGTGGACGTCACGATTCCCTTCCTCATCAGTGTTGTATGTTGACTGGTCTTAAGCTGCTGTGAGCTTATGAGTACATTGGCCATGCCATGTCTTTGACCAGTTATGACACTATTGTCTACAGCCCAATGTAAGCAGAAAGCTTCTCTGCTCAGGTTTGAGAGCAGTCCTGGGTATTCACATAAATCTTTACAAGACAGTTTAACAACATATTTCTTTAGCAAATTAACAGTTGGAGATATATTGTATCAGACATGACTTTTCTGTTCTATACAGAGGTTCTCAAATCCAATCAGAAGTGGTTACCAACCCCAGTTGCAGTCATGCCTTTATTGTATCACTGGACATCTCTTGTCTAGCAGGTCAGTATTATTGCACACATAATCCACATCTGGGTGAGGTTATTGATGACTTTTCTCCCCTAGCAACCTCATACTGCTTTCCAGAACTATGATTACTAGTAAGTAGGAAGAAGGCCTCTATTCAGTTCTATTTTTATTTTTCCACATCTTGCAGCCAGAAGGTATGGATTCTTTAGCAACAGGGTCTCTTCAGTTCTCCTAGGCAGCCGAGGGCAACGACAGTAGCCTGTATCATGGGGGACCTCTGGGGATGATTCACATGGAGTTATCCTACACCCAGCACTGTTATTTTAATTTGATAAACAACCTATGGCTTCTGGGAGAAGCATTACTAATCTCTGCAGTCATTGCCCTCTGTTCATTCTCTTATTTTCAGTTAGTTTATTTTAAGTAGTTTATAAGGTAGTAGATTGTCAATGGCTGTTTCACGTCTCCTAAATTCTAATTAACTCTTCCACTCCTGTATCCCACCCATCCTCCTGCCCTCACCGCTGCTTCACCTTTTCCATCCCTGGCATTCCGTCCATAACCTTGATATCTCTTGTGTTCAGTTTTCCTCCCACTTAAGGATTTTTATTCACTCCATGGCTTTTTCTACACTCTTAATATCAACACATACTCTAAGTTATACACACAAACCTGGAAATTCATAGTTAGGATCTGCATGTGTGAGAGAGCATGTGGCTTTTCTTTCTGGACTGAGTTACTTCACTGAGTATAATATTTTCCAGTTACAACCACATTCCTGCAAATTTTATAATTTTATCTTCCTTTATAGCTGAATAAAATTAAATTGCATGTACGTACCACATTTTCATTATCCATTAACCATTTGATGGACATCCAGGCTGGTTCCAGTTCCTAGCTATTGTGAATAGGCCGGCAGTAATCATGGATGAGCAGGTAGGTCTGCATTAGGACGTGGGGTTCTTTGGGAATATGCCTAGGGGTGGTAAAATGGGCCATTTAGCTTTGTGAAGAGTTTCCATACTTATTTTTCACATTGTCTGCAACAACTTATACTTTTATTGGTTTCTCATGTCTACTACAGCTGTCTAGCATTTGCTATCATTTATTTTTTCTCTTTTTTTTTGATGGTAGTCTCTCTGGATAAGGTAAGATGGAATTTCTAAGTGGTTTGATGCACATTTCCATGATGGTTAAGAATATTGAATACACACACACACACACACACCCCTATATAGTTTTCTCAAGGTAGGCCAGACTGACCTGGAATTTACTGTGCAGTTTCAGGGTAGCCTCAAACTCACAGCAATCGAGCTACCTCTGCCTCCCAATGCTGCGATTAAAGATGTGTGCCACCACACCCAGCTTAAAATATTGGATACTAGAAAAATATTTATTAGTCATTTGTATTTCTTCTTTTATGAACTCTCTGTTCAAGTTCATAGTCCAGTTTTTGTTTGGATTGTTTGTGTTCTTGATGCTTAGTTTTTGAGTTCTTTGTATGTTATAGGTATTAGTTCTCTGTCAGAGGTATAGCTGGTAAAGATTTTCTCCCATTATGAAGGCTATCTCTTCACTTGAAGGACAACTTCATTTGCCATATAGAAGACTTTTAGTTTTACAAAGTACCATTTGTAGATTGTTGGCCTTAGTTACTGGGTGACTAGAGGGATGCTCAGAAAGTCCTTACATATGCCCTTATTTTAGACTGTGTTCCCTATTTTTGTCTAGTAATTTCAGGTCTTATGTTGGAGTTCTTGATCAATTTTGAGGTTTTTAACTTTGAAAAATTTTAAAACTTTTTATTGGTAATTTTTAATTCATGTATATGATGTATTCTGATAATAACCCCTTATGTTATGTTCAATTGCCCCTCTCTTCACCTCCTTCCACTGATCCCTCTTATTCCCAACTGGGTTGATTTTGTGCAGTGGAAGAGGTAAGGATCCAGTTTTATTCTTCTACATGTGAAAACTTAGTTTGCCCATCATAATTTTTGGATATACAGTCTTTTATTAATTGTATATTTTTGGTGTCTTTGTGAAAGAAAAGGTGGCTGAAGTCACATGGACTTATACCGGGGTCCTCTATCATAATTCACTGATAGGCATGTTTCTTTGGTGGCAGCACCACGATGTTTTTATTAATATGGCTCTGTAGTTTAACTTGAGACCTGCTATGGTGAGACCTCCAGTAATTTTCTTTATGCTCAAGGTTGTTTGTATTTCGATATGAATTTTAAGATTGTATTTCTTTTTGTATTTTATTTTATTTTTAGAGAGAGCGTGAGAGAGACAGAGAGAAAGAGAGAGGGAGAATTGGTGTGTCAGAGCCTCAGTCATTGAAATTGAACTCCAGCACTTATACCACCTAGTGGACATGTGCAACTTTGTGCTTGCCTCACCTTTGTGCATCTGGCTAATGTGGCATCTGGAGAGTAGAACATGGGTCCGTGGGCTTCACAAGCAAGTGCCTTAACTGCTAAGCGATCTCTCCAGCCCTGAGATTGTATTTGTATTTCTTTAACACGTGGTGTTGGAATCCTGATTGAGATTGCCTTGAATCTGTAGGTTGCTTTTGCTAGGATGGCCATTTTTTTTTTTTTTTTTTTTTTGAGGTAGGGTTTCACTCTAGCCCAAGCTGATCTGGAATTCACTATGTAGTCTCAGAGTGGCCTTTAACTCATGGTGATCCTCCTTCCTCTGCCTCCCAAGTGCTGAGATTAAAGGCATGTGCCACCATGCCCAGTGGATGGCCATTTTAAAAATATCAATTTGAAACCATGACCATGGTAAGGAAGTCATTCATCCTAGGGTGTCTTAATTTTTTTCTTAAGGGTTTAAGTTTTCATTGTGTGTGTCTATCCTTCCTTGATTAAGTTTAGATGATCTGTCTATTGGTAATAGTGGAGCATTAAAGTCATCCACTATTACTGTATTTGGATTAATGTCTGATTTAACATCAGTAGATTTTGCTTTATAAATTTCAGTGTACTTATTTTTTGGGAATATATGCTTAGAATTATAATAATTTTTACTTAATTGTTCCCTTATTGAATATAAAGTGACCTTACTTTAAAAAATATTTATTTATTTGAGAGAGACAAAGAGGTAGATAGATAGGTAGATAGTGATAGGGAAAGAGGGAGAGAGAATGAGTGTGCCAGAGCCCTAGCCATTGGAAACAAATGAACTCCAGAAGCATGCACAATCTTGTGCATCTGGTTTTATGTGGGCACTAGGGAATCAAACCTGGATCCATAGGCTTTTCAGGCAAGTATCTTGACTGCTTTTAAGTACCTTAATCATCTCTCCAACCCTAAAGTGGCCTTCTATATCTCTTTTCATTACTTTTGGTTCAAAGTCAATTTTGTAAGACTTGAGTATAGCTACATCTGCTTATTTCCTATTTCCATTTGCTTGGAATATCATTTTCCATCCCTTAACCTGAAGTTGGTGCCTGTCTTTAATAGTCAAGTGAGTTTCTTGAAGACAGAAAATAGGTGGATCCTGTTTTCTGATCCAACCTGTTAACTTTTGTCATTTGATGAGGAAATGAGTCCATTGGTAGAGTTTTAATTGAAAGGTGTGAGTTAATCCCTCTCATATTTTAGATTTTGTGGAGTTTGGTGTTTTCTTGATCTTCATTTTTAACATTTAGTTTTAATTATTTTCTAATTTTTTTTTTTTAGGAGAGAGAGAGAGAGAGAAACAGGCAGTGAGAGATAGAAAGAGAGAGAGAGAGAATGGGCATGCCAGGGCCTGCAGCCATTGCCAACGAACTCCAGATACATGTACCACCTTGTGCATCTGGTTTACATGGGTCCTGGGGAGTTGAACAGAGGTCCGTTGGCTTTGCAGGCAAGTACCTTAACTACTAAGCCATCTCTCCAGCCCCTAATTATTGTTTTTTTTTAATCTCCTATAACTTTTTGAGTCTGTTTATTCTTTGTTTGAAGTATTCTTTTCAGTGTTCACTAAAGGACTGGCCTAGTGCTCACATATTTATATAGCTGGCTTTTATCTTGAAAATTTTTCTTTCTCCTATTATGAGGGATAATTTTGCTGGGTATAGTTGTTTAGGTTGTTAGCTGTGGTCTTTTGATATTTCAAACACCCTCTTCCAATTCCTTCTGATTTGTATGGGTATACCTTTGTAAGTGCCAAGCTGTTTTGTTCCTTCTGCTTAGTAGCCTTTGTGTGTGTGTGTGTGTGTGTGTGTGTGTTTTAATATAATGTAATATGGAAAAGTTCTCCTCTGGTCCTGTCTGTTTGGTGTTATATATGCCTTTTGTACCTGGGTGGGCCTTTCTTTTGTAAGGTTTGCAAGATTTTCTTCTATAATGTGATGAGCATATTTTCTATGCCCTTGACCTGAGGTTCTTTCCTGTCTCTATGCCCATGATTTGAATGCTTGTCTTTTTAGGGTAACCCGTTCATTTTCTCATGTTGTGGGTATATACTTTTTTTGATCTTGTCATTGATTTTTGCCTCCTGGTCTATTACCTCAGTCTTGTCTTCCATGTGATCTTGGAATAATGATTCAAAAATGAAATAATGCAATTAAAAGGCTTCCATGATACATTCTTGGAAGCCTTTTAATTGCATCATTTTATTTTTTATTTCCATTAGGTTTTTCTTTAGCATCTCTGTATCTTTATTGTGTTCCATTTAAATTTCTTGGTTTGATTTTCTTATTGAATGTTTTTGATTCTATGTACTTTCTTGGTATTCATTTAGGTCCTCTTTGAATTTATTATGCTAACATGTTCTTTGGTTGATTCTCTTCCATTTCATTCAGCTGTTTATCTTTGCATTAATTTTGTTGTACATGCTCATTATAATTGTGCCTTACAATACTTTATCTGGAGTCTGCTTTAAGTAATTTCTATTGGAAGCTTCATCTATGGGACTAGACATTTTTGGTGGTGATATCTTGCCTTGATTTCTTAGATCATCTATTTTTCTTTGGTGTTTGCCTATTTGCAGATAATTCCTTTATCTGGCCATGAATGTGGCAACAGTGTCCCCACTGGGTCTGTATTAAGTAGCCTGTTCTGCGTTGCTCCAGGAGTGTGCAGGAGGGTGGTCTGGATACAGGTCTGGACAGGGTGTAGGGTGATCCTATGGTGCTGCTCACCAGGGACCTGAGGGCCTACTTTGCCTTACTCAGGGATGGGTATTCCTCTCTTGCAGTTTTCAGTACACCTTCTTGTTCTGTATGTTTAGTGGTCTGAGGAGTTTTCTTTCTGGTCCTATGTATTTGTGTTCTGTATGCCTCTTGTACCTGGATGTCCTGTCTTTCCTTAGATTTGGGGAATTATTTCCTATAATTTTATCGAAAAATTTTTCTGTGTCTCTATCCTGGGATTCTTCTTCTTTGCCCATAGTTCACAAATTTGGTCTTTTAGTTATGTCCCATATATGCCTCATGTTTAATCCATAGTATTTTTTTTTAAGTTATCACTGACTGACTGATTCCTCTGCCTTATCTTCAAGCCTGATATTCTTTCCTGCACATGATCCATTCTATTGCAGAGGCTTTCCACTGGGCTTCTTATTTGACTTATTGAAAAATTTCATTTCCAGAACCATTTCAGTTTGGTTTTTCTTCAGTATTTCACTCTATTGATCTCCATTTTCATGTCCTGGTTTGACTTCCTCATTTTGTTACTGTACATGTTCATATTCTCTTGGAATTTGTTTGGATGCTTAATGTTCTCTTTTAATTCATTCAGGTTTTTATTTGTATCCTCTTTGAGTTCTACTTATATTCTTGTTTTGAATTATTTTTTTGTATTTTCCTCTAAGTAGTTTTCATTGGGACTTGAGGGCCTCATTGGGGAACCCATCTTTGAAGGAGACATATTATATTAGCTTTTCATTTTACTTGCTTTATGTTGGGCATGTGCATCGGAGGTAGATCATTGTTCAGGTATCTACAGCACCCTTGTGTTGAGTGAGTGCTTGGATAAGGGCTTGATGTGCTTTAATTTTGGATGGCCATGGCTTCAGTTTGGTGCTACATGAGGTTCAGTCATTGAGGCATTTGGTGGTGCAGAGTCCTAGTGGTATTATTGTTGGGAGAATTGGCATGGGCACAAACTAGGTGTTTGTGCCTGCAGAGTCTGGATGGGCTCAATGGTATGGTTCCTGCAAGCAGGACATGTGGGCATGGGGAATTGGTGTGGAGCCCACTGCAGAGTCTGAGTGGGTTGGGTATATCTTTAGGCAAAATATCCTCCAGTCTCTTTCTCATTGTACAAATTTGACTGATTAAACAAAGAGCATTACATATTAATAATAAAATTATAATTTGGCTTGTTACCTAATTTGTAAAATGTACATACTACAAAATAGTTAATAAATTTGTTAACTGTTAAAAAAAAAGTCAGGCCGGGCATGGTGGTGCATGCCTTTAATCCCAGCACTCGGAAGGAAGAGGTAGGAGGATCGCCATGAGTTTGAGGCCACCCTCAGAATACAGAGTGAATTCCAGGTCAGCCTGGGCTAGAGTGAGACTCTAAGTCAAACCCCCCCCCCCCCAAAAAAAAAGGAAAGAAAAGAAAAGAAAAGAAAAAAAGTCAAAGGAATATTCCATAATACTTGAAGGACTCGGGATTGCTCAGTTGGTAAAGTGCTTTTCTCACAAGCATAAGGACCTGAGTTTGATCCCCACTACCCAATTAAATGCTGGGTTTGGCAGTCCATGCCTATGATATTGGTGCTAGAGGGATGGCTCCCTGGAGCTCATTGGTAACCCAGTCTAGCCTCATTGGTGAAATTAAGGTTAATCAGAAACCTAGTCTCAAAAAGAAGTGGACAGCATTCCTGGCAGTAACACCTGAGGTAGTCCTTTGGCCTTTACCTGTGTGCACATGCACTTCACACACATATGTGCCCCTATACACATAAGCTTGCATAGATACATGTATGCATACCATACATGCATATGCATGCAAAATGAAAAAAAACATTTTAAAATATTTAAAAATATTTTATGTACTTATCTGCAAGCAGAGAATGAGAGACAGAGAGGGGGGGGAGAGAGAGAGAGAGAGAGAGAGAGAGAGAGAGAGAGAGAGAGAGAGAGAGAAGAGAGAGTATGTATAGGTGTGCCAGGGCCTCTAGCCACTGCAGATGAACTCTAGATGCCTGCTGACACTTTATGCATCTGGCTTTATTTGGGTACTGGGGAATCAAACCTGTGTCATTAGGCTTTGCAGGCATCTCTTCAGCCCCAGAATCTTTAATTTCAAGTTTCAGGTTCATAAAATTTTATTGGAACACAGTGAAACCAACCTTTTTCAAATAACTTTTCTGAGGCAGCATTCATACTATGTCAGAAGATTAATACTTACTTGAGAGAACATCATTGTCAAAAGCCCAAATTTTTTATTTGGGTCCTTACAGACCTTGAGTTTTTGGAAGTGCTCAGGAAGTTATATCTTTTATGGACACAGATTCTAGCAAACCACTGTGTCTCAGCAGAAGTTCTGCTCTTACCAAAAGGCATTATCTATGAAAGTCTGAGGTGTAGCCAGCCCAGACATTTGCCCCTGCCCTTTGCTACAATAGCTTCCTAAGCATACTTCAACTGGAGAAAATTGCTGGCAGAGGAGAGAAACATTTCTTTCCAAGTTTCTTACATCAAGATGTAATGCATTCAGGGGGCCTAATTTATGAAGAAAAGTCCTAGCATGAGCATTTGATCAAAAAATATTCAAAAATATTTATTGTTGAGAAAAATTGGTTTCATTAATTCTACAGTTAGGATAGAGTAAAACTTACACAAAAAGTAAATATGGTCAGTTTATTAGTAACAATGATTATTGTTGAATGTTAGAGTAAAAAAATTAGATCTAATTCAAAAAGAAATCATTAATCTTGAAAATAATGATTTAACTATTTATTGTTTATAGAATATGTGACTTAAGAAAAGATGTTGTGATTCATGTTTGCAATTATGACATGACCAGCCTCGCAGTCTCAGTACACATCAGAGCTGGAGAGAGCATCATTTCATTCATCATCCTAAGTTTTCATATGACACATGAAATATTTCTTAAATCTGGTCACAGTGACCTTTATTCAAAACAATACTTGCAAGTAAAAAGAATTAAAGTTTAAGAGAATGAGTGCTTAATCATTACCTGGGGGAAATGTTCATGTTGAATTATAAATGCTTTAGCATTGCATAATAAAATCTAGGGGTTATTAACATGAATTATGAAACCCATAGTATAGGATTATTTCTTTTTTCCTTTTATAAAATTGCAAACAGCAAACTGTGGCATGTCTTTTCCAAATAGTCATCATTGATTTTCTGCTTAAAACATAATTCTGGGATCTGTATAGTACTTGAAGGAACCTGAAAGGATTTCTCAGAATATGGATTGGAGTAATGACCTTTAAAAAGAGTTAAGGGACTTTAGGATTGCTATAGTTTTCACAAAAAATATATATCATATATATATATATATATATATATATATATATATATATATATCTCATAGCTTTTTAAATGCCTTCAAATATTTTCCATTTTTGGCTTCTACTTACTTGGCTTGGTTCTGCCTTAGCCATCTATAGTAGAATTACTGGAAAGAGATTCCTCTAAACATACCATCCTTGAAAAATTAAAAAACAAACAAACTGAAGGAGGCTGGAAATGCATAGCAATGACCACTTGGGTGCAGCACAAATCTCCTTTCCTTCCCACCAGCTACAGCAGCCCCCCGGGAATGAGTGCCACCAGGCAGTGAGTAGCATTCTGTGATCAGGTGCAGGACAGCCTCTCCCCCATGCATACCCAGTCCCCACCTGTTAGGATTGTGGACCAGCATAATTAGAATGGATCTCCATTCCTACTGTGTGCACTCCACAAGCCTCCCCCCCCATGCAAGGAGGGTCCCAGAGTTGATTTCACTCCAAAGTCCCAGGCAGTAACTAGCACTAGGAGAACAGGGCCCAGTTTACACAGGAGTTGGACAGGACTCCCAGGGTCTAACCCAGACCACTTAAAGGCTGTACACACAAACAGGACACTGCTCAGATTCAAGCTTACCCAGCCCAAACCTGCAGATAGAAATGCCACATCTACTATGATCAAAGGTAACTGGGCCACTCGACACAGGCTCCACAAGAGCTGCTATTGCTGCATTTTTTGCAAGATAGTAGGGCTGTCTTGAGATGAGTAAACCCCAATGGAAATAAATAATGTAAGACACTGAGCCAAGAGATTCCCTCCAATAATGACTAGTCTCATTGTGGAAGCTTTTGATGAAAACTTAGAGGAATCTCTAGACATATAATTCCAAAATGAAATTATGATAAGAATATTAAATAAAAACTTAAGGAGACCATGAACAATGGCTGGATGAAATGGAAAGAAAACAACAAAAATCAGAAAACAACCCTCTATGCATGGTTGAATGAAATGGAAGAAAATATAAAAAAAAAAAAACCCCAACAAACAGCTGAGTAAAATGGAAGAGAACCTATAAAAAGTACTTAATTGATGCCGAATAAAATGGAAGAGAGTCAAAAGGAACTCAGTAAACAGCTAAATGAAATGCATGAGAACATTTTAAATTCCAGGAATAGGACAGGCACAGAACATCAAATAGATAGCACCAGAGAAGAAAATCCTTGTGTCTCATTATAGTTAAAACACTAAACTACAGAAGTAGAGAGGGAGAGAGAAACAAAGAGAGAACATAAAGCTCCTGCAAGACAAAAACAGCTTGTTACATGCAAAGATAAACCAATCAGAATTACATCTGAGTTTTCAATGGAATAGCTAGAAACTAGAAGGGAATGGAATAGAGTATTTTATATGTTAAAAGACCATGACTATGAACCCAAACTACTATGCCCATCAAAACTATCCTTCAAAATACAAGGTTAAAGAAAAGCTTTCCATGAAAAAGCCAACTTTATGATTATATGAGCATTAAGACAGTATTATAGAGAATACTGCATGGAATACTCCACAATGAAGAGTGGAACAAACACACTAAAGAGGCTATATGAGGGGGAAAAAGTAATAATCAAAACTAAAACAAGGCTGGAGGGATAGCTTAGCAGTTAAGGCTTTTGCCTGCAAAGCCAAGGGACCCAGGTTCCATTCCCCAGGACCTATGTTAGCCAGATGCACAAGGGTGCACACTGTGTCTGGAGTTCTTTTGCAGTGGCTGAAGGCTCTGGCACACCCATTCTCTCTCTCTCCCTTTTTCTCTGTCAAAAAAATAAATAAATAAAAATAAAATACTAAAAAACTAAAATAGACATGAAAACATATAAAGATAGAGAAACTCCCAAACTCCACAAAGCCTTCAACTTGACAGGGGTGAAATCACACCTTATAGTTCTAACTCTGAACATTAATCAACTCAGCTCCCCAACAAATGATGTAGGTTAATATATTGGATCAATAAACTGGATCCATCCACTTTGTGTCTGCAAGGACTCCACCTTACTATTAAAGATAGACACCAGCATTGATTGAAAGGACAGAAAAATATTCCAAGCAAATAGAAATAAAAAAAAGCAGTTGTTGGTGGCTATACTAATATTGGACAAAGTTGATTTTAAACCATTATTCGTCAAAAGAGATAAAGAAGGCCACTTGATACTCATTAAGAAAACAATTCAAAAAGAGCATATTACAACCATAAACTTATATGTGCTAACATAGGGACACTAAATATTATAAAACAAAATCTATTAGACAATAAACCAGAAATAAATCCCAATACAATAATAAGAGACTTAAATGTCTCACTAATGTCAATAGACAGATTGTCTAAGCAAAAGATAAACAGTGAAATAATGGAGCTAAACAACACCATAGACCAACTGAACTGAACAGACATCTACAAAACAGTCCATCCTAATTCTACAGAGTACATATTCTTCTCAGCAGGTTGTGAAACTTTCTCTAAAGTAGACATACTGAAACTTGTAGAACACAATGGAGGAAGTCCTAAGAAGGAACTTTTTAGCACTAAATGTATACATTAAAAAAATAGAGAGATTTCAAGTTAACTTGACCATCCATATGAAGCCTTTGGAAAAACAATACAATTCAAATTCATAAGTACTTGAAAATGGAAATAAATAATCAAGATCAAGCTGGACGTGGTGGTGCACACCTTTAATCCCAGCACTTGGGAGCCAGAGGTAGGAGGATCACCATGAGTTCGAGGCCACCCTGAGGCTACCTAGTGAATTCCAGGTCAGCCTGGACTAGAATGAAACCCTACCTCAAAATAAAAAAATAAAAATCAAGATCAGAGAAAAAAATAGCAAAGTGGAAATTCAGAAAATAGTTTAAAAATGATGAAATGAAGCTGGCTCTTCAAAAAAATCAATAAATCCAAGAATAGAAATGAAAAAGGAGATGTTATAAAAGATATCAATGAACTTGGGAGAATCATCAGGACTTATTTAAAACACCAAAACTAGAAAACCTGGAAGAAGTAGATGAATTCCTTAACTCATACCATCTACCAAAACTAAATCCAGAAGAGATAAATCACCTGAGTAGAGCTATAACATCAAACGAGATTAAAAATATAATTATGACTTACAACAAAACAACAACAACAAACAACAACAACAGCATCAAGTCCTGGCTTAGATGGATTCAATGTTGAATTTTTCCAAAAATAGAAAAGGAGGGAATTGTCTCTGACTCCTATGAAGCCATCATTACACTAGTACCAAACCAGAGACACAACAAGAAAAGAAAATTGTAGACCAATATCCCTGATGAAGATAGATACAAAAATTCTCAATAAAATTATTGCAAACTGAATCAAAGAATACATCAAAGTTATTCAGTTTTATCAAGTAGTTTCATCCCTGGGATGCAAGGATGGTTCAACATACAGAAATTGACAAACATAGTAGATCATATAAATAGACTTAAAGATTGAAATCACATAAGCATTTCAATTGGTACCGAAAAGGCTTTAAGAAAATACAGCATTCCTCTATGATTAAAACACTGGAGAGACTATGGATGGAGGGATGTTAGCTCATCATAATAAGGGCTATGTGAAAATCTTGACGCATTCCCATTAAAGTTCATAATATGACAGGGGTGCTACTGCTTTTCTCACTTTGCTTTTCAACATAGTACCCAATTAGCTCAAGAAATAAGAAAAGAGAAAGAAATAAAAAGGATACAAATTGGAAAAAAAGAATTCAAATTAGCCCTACTTTCAAATGATATGATTCCATACATAAATGACTTGAAAAACTCCACCAAAAAATTCTTAGAGGTGATGCATTCTTTCATCAAATATATCATATAATGTCAACACACAAAAATCATTTGTATATACCAATGACAAACATGAAGAAAGAATATCAGGGCAATAGTCCCATTCACAATTGTCACAATAAATAAATAAATATCTTGGACTATTCCTAACCAAGGAAGTGTAAGAGCTATTAGATTAAAACATAAAAACACTAAACAAAACAATGGAAGAAGAGGGCTGGAGGGATAGCTTAGCGGTTAAGGCACTTGTCTGCAAAGCCTAAGAATCCAGATTCATTTCCCCAGGACCCATATTAGTCATATGCACAAGGTGGCACATTTGTCTGGAGTTTGTTTGCAGTGGCTGGAGGCACTGGTGTCCCCATTTTCTCTCTCTGTCAAATAAGTAAACACAAATAAAAAAATTTAAAAAAAGGAAGATGACACAATAGGATGGAAGACCTTCCATGCTCATGGATTAGAATTAATATTATGAAAGTGGACATCCTACCAAAAGCAACATTCAGGTTCAATGCAATGCCAATAAAAATTCTAGCAAAATTTTTCACAGAATTAGAAAAAATCTCAAAATTCATATGGAAGTTCAAAAGGCCTTGGATAACCAAAAATATTCTCAGGAAAAGAAATACTTCTGGTAGTATCACCATACCTGATTTCAAGATATAATGCAAAGTTATAGTAATAAAAACAGTATGATACTAGCACAAAACCAGACACATAGATCAATGGAATGGAAGATTCAGATTTGAGTTCTAGTGTCTATAGCTACCAGATCTTTGACAAATGAATGGACAAAGCAGAAAAAAAAAGTGGAGAAAAGATAAAGATAGCATTTTCAACAAATGAGCAGCAGAAATTGGATAACTACTTGTAGAATAATGAATTTAGATTCCCCTTCTCTCACCCTTCACAGAAATCAAATCCAAATAGATAAAGGACCTCAGTAAAAGACCTGAAATTCTAAAATTACTAGAGAAAAATACAATACTCAAAGATACAGGTATAGGGAAAGTCCTTCTGAATAAGACCCCAGTAGCCTAGGGAATTAGACAAGCACTCAACCATTGGGATCTCATGAAACTAAACAGTTATTTTACAGATAAGCAAACCATCAACAGAGTCAATAGACAACTTACAGAATTGGAGAAAAACTTAATCAGATGTATATCAGACAGAGGTTTAATATCTAGAATTTACAAAGAACTCAAAAATAAGGAATAAAAAAAAATCAACCAATGCACTTAACCAATGGAGCAGAGAATTAAACAGGGAGTTCTCAAAAGAAGAAATACAACTGTCCTATAAACATCTAAAAAGATCTTCAACATCTCCAGCCATCACGGGATTACAAATAAAAACAACTTTGAGATTCCATCTCTCTAAAGTCAGAATATCAACCATCAAAAAATCAAATGAGGGCTGGAGAGATGGTGTAGTGGTTAAGCACTTGCCTGTGAAGCCTAAGGACCCTGGTTCAAAGCTTGATTCCCCAGGACCCATGTAAGCCAGATGAACAAGGTGGCACATGCCTCTGGAGTTCGTTTGCAGTGGTTGGAGGCCCTGGTGTGCCCATTCTCTCTCTATCTGCCTCTTTCTCTCTCTGTCTGCCAGTTGCTCTCAAATAAATAAATTAAAATTAAAAAAAAAAATCAAATGACAGCAAATTCTGGTGGGGTGTGGGGAAAGAGGAAACCTTCACTGCTGCTGGCCATGCAAACTTGAACTACCACTATGGAAACAAGCTGGAAATAGATCCACCATCTGATCTTGCTTTACCACTCCTGATTCTCACTCAGCCGTATTTGTTGTTTCTGTATTCATACATGATTCCAGGGACTGGAATCAGCTCAGATGCCCATCAACTGGTGAAGAGTTAGTGAAGATATGATATGGTTATATATATACTATGGAATTCTACTCAGTGGTAAGGAAAAGTGAAATAGGAGAAAATGGATGGCCTTTGAAAAAAAATCATACTAAATGAGTTCACACAACCTTAGAAAGACAAATTTCACATGTTCTGTATCATATCTGGTTCCTAATTTGGAACAGCATGTTTTCATTATAAGTGGGAGTAAGCATCTGTAATCCTGGCATAGAACTAGAATAAAGCCAGTAGAAAGTGAAAATAGAGAGGGATGATAGGAGAAGATGCTTGATAGGCAAGTCAAGTGACAGAACATAAAGAGTGGAAGAGTCTGGAAGGGACAGGGGGAAGTGAGGGTGAGAGACAAATTACACAATACTAATGACAGATTGAATCAGTACCACAGAAACCTTCCTACTGGTTAGCAAACTAAATAATATAAGGGGGTGCAGGGACCATCCTGTAAAGGGTGGAGAAATTTTAATCCTAAAACCATGGGTTCTGGCTGGTAAATTCCAGTGCCAGGACTGGGTTACACCCACCCCCACAGGGAGCTGTTTTTCAGGGAGACCATGAAGTCCTCAAAACAATACAGGGCATTGCCAAAGCACTTGGTTACACACCAGAGCTAAATGGTAAAACTCTATTGCTGAAGACACTAAAGACTGTGGACACATGTCATCAAGAGAATATGCTAGAACTTAGAAGGATGCCAGCTCCCTACTGGATAGCCTTCATACTTCTGGAAAAGTCTATTGATTTTGGGGGATAATGGCCACCAGCAGCATGGATTATAAGCTTCCTAATCAACCATCTGGGAAGATACACACACCTGTGTAATAATGGCACGTCACTTATGCAGGTAACCAAGTACTCTCTGATTGGCATGAGGTCCATTCAGTGGGAGAGACCTCAGACCTGGTACTAATAACCAAGTCAGCATCCTATGGTAGGAATGTCGTAGACTCCAAAAGAGAAGATTCCACTGGACTTTGTCTAAGAGGTGTAGGTGTACCCATCAAAAATTCTCTTAAGTAACTATGCTTATTCCCTTTAATCCATGCTATTCTCACTGTTGCTTGGGGAATATGCTTTTTATAGGTTGCAGTACATACCAGTCATAACCAAGATCCATCAATATGTTAAGAACAGATAGTGAACTGCCTAGTGTGTGATGAATCACCTCTATCACATTTGTCCAGGAGACATTACAGAGGATATGGCAATTAAAACATGAATGCTGATCTCACTGATAGCCTGGCAACGTGCTCCAGGGAAATGTTGGTAGACATTGAGGACACTAAAAATTCATCAAAACAAAGATCCGAGGTTTCAGAGAGCTTAACATTAAAAAAAAAAGAAAAGACACAATAGACCTGCTGAAGCTCAGGAAACATGGTGAAAGAGGAGATTGGAAGGAGGACTCAGAGACACTGGCTTAGCAATTAAAGGCACTTGGTTACAAAGCCTAATGACTTGGGTTTGACTCCCCAGTGCCAGATGCACAAGGTGGGACATACTTCCTGAGCTCATTTAAAGTGGCAGGAGGTTCTGGCACCCCCACACTCACTCTCTTTGTCTTCCAATCTCTCTCTCTTCCTATCATAAATAAATAAAAAATATTTTAAGAGATGGCTTAAGGCTTAAGATGTGATTAAGGCACTTAACTGCAAAGCCTAAGGGTCCAGGTTTGATTCCCTAGTTACTTTGTAAGCCAGATGCACAAGGTGGCACATGCATATGGAGTTTGTTTGCATTGGCTAGAGGTCCTGGCATGCCCATGGTCTCTCTCTCTCTCTGTCTGCCTCTTTATCTCTCTCATACAAATAATATAGAAATAAAGTATTTAAAAATATTACTAAAATTAATAAAATTAAGACATGTCTTCTCCAAAATTTACAAATCCAAGAGTGATGGCCCCTGATGACAGAGAACTAAACAAAATTCAAGAAAAAGAACTCAAAAGAATGAAGGTAAATATGTATTGAGGATGAAAGAATTCCAATAGAACCTAAATAGGAAGCTGAATTGAATACAGAAGTCAATGGAAGAAATAAAAATAAAATTCAATAAAAAGAAATATTGACAAAAATAATGGAAATGGTCCAGTAAATGAAAAATACAGTAAGGAAAATAAAAAGCACAGCATAAACCACACCAATTGAATCAGGGGAAGAACAGAATACCAGGGCTTGAAGATGAGGTAGAAGAATAGGTATATTCAGTCAAAGAAAATGATAATTAAAGAAAATGTACATCTGGGCAGGAGAGATGGCTTGGTAGCTAAGGCTCTTGCCTGCGATGCCTAAGGACCCATGTTCGACTCTCTAGATCCCAAGCTAGCCAGACCCACAAAGGTGAGGTAAGTGCAAGGTCACACATGCTCACTAGGTGGCACAAGCATCTGGAGTTCAATTTCAGGGCTGAGGTCCTGGTGTGCCAATTCTTTCTCACTGTCTCTCTCTTGCTATCTCTCTCTAAAAAAAAATGTACAAATAGAATGTAAGATCATCAGAATACCATGAAAAGACCAAATACATGAATTAGGAGTAGAAGAGCATGCTTTCAGAATAGACAATATTTTTAAAACAATCATAGAAAATTTCCCAAATCTAGAAAGAGATGCCTATATAGGTACAAATGGCATATAGAAAGGTACCAAAAAGGAAAGGCCAGAAACTAAAACACCCCCTATCCCATTATAGTTAAAACATTAAATGAATAAAATATTTGAGAGATGAAAGAGAGGAGAAACACAAAGTCACTTATAAAGGCAGTTCAATTAGAATGACAGCTGACATTTCAATGGAAACTTTAAAAGGCTGTCAATATTTCATCACAGAGAGGAGAAGGGCTTATAAGACCTCACATCTCCCAGAATAGTTAATGGCAGGTAAGAGTTTTTGGGTAAGGGGTAGTCATGTTCATCAGTGTTGTAGCCACTGTTAATTTGTCCATAATCCAGCAAATAACTTCCCACCCATACTCATGCAAGAAACTAATTTAGCCTTGTGCTTAAAAAAAGCATGAAAGCAGGATAATGTATTAGGGTTCTCTAGGAGAACAGAACCGATAGAATGAATATGTGTTACAGAGGAAGATTTGTTGCATTAGCTTACAGGATAGGGTTGGGCAGTCCAACAATAGCTGTCTGTAGGCTCCAGAGTCAGAGAACCCAGTAGTTGCTTAGTCTATGAAGCTGGATGCCTCAGAAATCCCCATCTGGCACTGAAAGCCTAGAAGATTCCTTGAGAGAAACTTATCTTTACTGCATGTTGGAAGACTGATGAAGCTGGGTTCCACTATCTATGAAGGATGGCAGCAACATGGTAGACAGAAAAAAAGAGGACTTGTGAATCCTTGTTGGTTAGACTTTATTTCCAAGTTTTAAGAGCAACTCAAAGGAAAACAAGTACTTAAAAGTGCTATATAAATTTTGTGTGCATTTCAATCATAAATGAATTAACCCCCAAAATATATCTTTTTTTCTACATTTGAAGGAGTCTGTACTGAGTCCAGAGTTAAGCCACTTCTGCTTTCTGTCCTCACTGGGCTAATCCCAACAATGCAGATCTAGAGAAGTCTGTAGGAAGAGGTCTAAAAAATGCCATCTCCAGGTTAAAACTAAAACAATCTCTCCACTTAAGTTGTTTAAATATGAGGAGTGTAGATGGTGTCTTTTAGCCCTAAGATAAAAATATATGAATTGTGACCCCCATCCCAGGGGCACATGCTTTCATTCAGTATTCTCTTGGCTAGAACAATTTGGGGCTCTGAAATTGATAAGGGGGAAAGTTATGAAATAGAAGAAATATATCCAAACATTTTCCAAGTGCACATCAGTATATATTTGTGATTTGTTTATATTTATCTTATTTCCTGGGATGACATCATGTCTGAATATAAGAATATGCCACCCAAAGTAAATCTGCAGAAATTAGAATCAGGCAATTTAAGAGACTTTTAAAACATATTCAAACTCTTGTTAAGCATTTTATGTCATGACAAGCTCTTGTAAATATTTTATGTCAAGGTTCTACTTTGTAGGGAGTCTTTCAGTTTTTGAATTTCTTTTGGGTATTCAATTTGGAGCTTTTCTGGTTGAGGACAACAGAGACCCAATACAAATTAGCTTAAACAAAAAGGAGGTTTACTGGCTCATTTAAGGGGAAAATCCAAAAATAGTCTTAGTTTCAGTAATAGCTGGATATAGATACTTAAATGAAATTTTTGTTTTATATTTTTCTGTAGTTTGGCTTTTCTTTTCTTTTTTTTTTTTCCTTAGTTGACATTGTATATTTTTTAGGAAAATGTAGGCTTATAAAATTCTTGGAGTCCATGATCTACAAAAACAACATATCTTTTCTTCCCTCCAAAAGAACCTCCTAACTGGACTGATGTGCCCATCCTTAAACTGGTCCATTACATGCAGCCCTAGGAGCCCAAACCAAGAACTACTAGATCATTTCTGAATAATTATGGGATTTGGGGTTGAGCTGTTTCTGGAAACAGTTTTCCAAGGTCTGTAGTTGAGCCATGGGCATCTGAACTACTTCTCAATTATTTCCAGCATAGATTATTTTAAGTCATATTTTCTTAGATTGAAAAAAAATATTGTATATCAAGCCTTCTAATTTACCTATAAAATTGTATGGAGTGCACTCCAAGGGTGGGGGTTTTGGAAATAGGAGGAGGAGGAGGCCCCTATAGATGATTTCAATGAAGCTTTAAGGAAATGCCAAATCTTTTCTTCCTTTGTAGTCCCTGTTTTATTTTGCCCACTCTCCACCCATTCCTCTTTTGTATGGTAATAGTATCCTAAAATCCTTTGAGGATTCCCTCTTCCTCACTGCAGACAACTTTTAGGGTAGTACAGTTAGATACCTTGTTTTCTTCTGGCACAAACTAAGTTTAGAAGAATAAGAGCCACCCAAAAAAAAAAAATGCTGATCAAGTAGCAGAAACAATTCACTACTGAAAAGAACACTAGGAATGTTACAAATGAGCTATAGTAACCCCATTCATATATTAATTTACTCAATGTATAAAAACAGACTCAATGAAATTCACTGTTTTCCAGTACTCTCTCATATATTCCAAAGGATTCATATTTTGTGAAAAATATTAGATACAAATAGTTTCCATACAACAAGAGATCCCCAGCTGAAATAGAATACTGACTAAAAATAGTGTAGACCTTACAGAACTCACTATGAAAAATTATTTAGGCAAAGAAAGATGGATAAAGATGCTTGTATCTAGTGCTGAGAAGCTGGCCATCATTGTTATGAAATAAGGGGAAATCTGATTAAGCTACAGCCTATAACGTGGAACTTAGAGCATTTGTATCTTTCAGGGATGCAAAAGGAAAATGATGGATTGGAGCTTCTTGGCTGTATTTTTAGTCTTTGATAGGATGCAGTCAATGATACATTCAAGCTGAATCTCATTAAAATCCCAGAATCAAAACAAACAAACAAACAAATAATAAAAGATAGGACCCCTAATAGCAGCTTGCAAGACAACATGACTTAAACCAAGCTCTGTGCATGGCAATAAAGTCAGTGTGGTTCAATGTATCAAGTGGGAACCTCAGAAAGAAATAAGATTGCCTCCTAGAGTCTTCACACTCACCTTCACACATGCCCTTGATTTAAGTTTGAGTTAAATTCCATATATGTAGGGTTGCTAAAAGGAAAGGTGAGGTTATTATAAGATTTGCTTGGGATGATCCTTCCTACCAAGCTACAGAGAACATTCCAGAACTCTGCTTTTGTGAGTGGTTATTATTTTAGGGTGATATTTCTTCTTATACTCCAGATTAGCTTTTATTTCTTGATTTGAATCTTAATGAGGAGAAACAAGGGTGAATATTAATTCATAATGTCCCCAAAGTATAGTCTGGTATCTGGGACAATATCAATTTATCCAAGATGTGATGTTGCCTCCAAGATCCTGGTGTTGCCTCATTAAGCCATGGTTTCAATTCTTCATCTTATTGTTCCATGGAAATGTAATGGTGAGTTCTGTAGATGATGGTTCCCAGGGGAACGTAAAAGTGCGCTCTGTATACAAAGGCATCTATTCTCCATGACTCTGAAGTTTCTTAGTTATAGCTATGCAGCGCATGTTGACTGTGGAGATTAAATATAGTTTAATTGGAACTTTTAGATTTAATATTGAATAACAAAACAAGCTAGGCTTATTCTTTTGGAGACGAAGAAAACTTTCTATCTTGTGCAGAGAAGTTAAGCCAGAAGTGTCAAGATTGGAAGGTCTTCCCTTCTTCCTCTCTTTCTTCCTTCCTGTTCCTTCCTTCTTTCTTTCTTTCTTTCTTTCTTTCTTTCTTTCTTTCTTTCTTTCTTTCTTTTATCCTGTCTTTTTCTTTTACTATCTCTTCTCTTCTTTTCCTTTCTTTCCTTCCTTCCTTTCTTGCTTCTTTCCTTCCTTCCTTCCTTCCTTCCTTCCTTCCTTCCTTCCTTCCTTCCTTCCTTCCTTCCTTCTTTTCTTTCCTTTCTTTTCTTTCATGTCTTTGTATGTGCAAGGGGTGTGTGTGTGTGTGTGTGCCCACTGTGGTGTATCTGTGTGTACGTGCCCCATGTATTTGCTTGTGACATGGTATGCTCACCTGCTGTGGCTGGAGCAAAGCATTTGGTGTCCTGCTCCACCATTCTTCTGCCCATTCTTATTTGAGCTGCAGTCTTTTATTGATCCCAGAGCTTGCTGTTTTATCATGAGCTCCAGCGATTCTCAAGTCTGTGCTCTCCTACAGGACTTGGTTACAGACATGCATTGCCATGTCCAGCTGTTTTTGTGGATCCTGGGGAATCGAACTTGAGCAGTCTCCCAGGTCTCAGAACCTCATGCTTGCAACAGGAAGTGCTTTTTTTGAGGCAAGCCCAACAGACTGCCTTTTTTATGTGAAAGTGAGTGAGAGAGCGAGAGCAAGAGAGAGAGAGAGAGAGAGAGAGAGAGAGAGAGAGAGAGAGAGAGAGAGAAATAGCATGCTAAGGCCTCCAGCCACTGCAATCAGTTTCCAGAACTGTGTGCCCCCTTGTGAGCATGTGACACCTTGCACGCCTGCATCACTGTACATCTGGCTTACGTGGGACCTGGAGAGTCAAACAAGAGTCCTTAGGTTTCGCAGGCAGGCAAGCACCTTAACTGCCATCTCTCCAGCCCCAGGAAGTACTCTTAATCACTGAGCCATCTCTCCAGCCTAATAGAAGGCATTTCTGAGAGCAGCATATTATTCTATTTTTAGCAATATTTTTCTATATTTATAGCCTAGGTTTGGGTGGGGTTGAGATGAGACAGAAGAATTAAATGAAGGGCTTTTTGGGTCTCCTCGGTTCTAAACTTTGGGCCTGGAATTAGATCGCTGTTATTCTTCTGGGAAATATTTGAGTTATAAAATAAGAATTTGGGATTTTTATTTGGCCTTCATATTCTTTTTCTTTCTTTTGTTTAAACATTTAGATGCAAGGGCTGGAGAGATGGCTTAGTGGTTAAGGCGTTTGCCAGTAAAGCCAAAGGATCCCAGTTCGACTCTCCAAGCCAGGCACATGCATCTGGAGTTGGTTTGCAGTGGCTGGAGGCTCTGGCATGGCCATTCTCTCTCTCTGCCTCTCTTAAATAAATAAATAAATAAGTAAATTAAAAAAAACATTTAAAAACATTTAGATGCAAGCCTCAAAGCATTATAATAATTAAATAATATTTGTCATGTATAAATATGCTACCTATAAAAATGAAAATTTCATGAAGTGTAGACCTTTTTAGTATGTCACTGTGTTGTCTTTCTGTGATTGCATTACAGATACTGTAGTTTCAATGTGATAGTAATGTCAGCCTGGTGAAGCTGGATTCTGACTCAGGGTTTCCGTAGATGGAAATCAAGGTGTTGGCTAGTGCTGAAGTTTAGGTTCAAAATCCTTCTGAGCCCTCTGATGACAGAATTTACTTCCTCAGGGTTGTACAATAAAAGCCTATTTTTTCTTTTTTCCCTTTCCCCTTCTTTTCTTTCCTGTCTTCCCCTTTCTTTGCTCTTCCCTCTCTTTTTCTTTTCTCCCCCTCCCCTCTTTTACTCTCTTCTCTCCTCTCTTCTCCTTTTCTCTCCCCTCTTCTCTTTCTTCTCTGTACTCTCATCTTTCTTTTTTTCTCCTCCTCCTCTTCCTCTTCCTCTTCCTCTATTTCTTTCCTCTCCTCCCCTTCTTCTCCTTTCCCCTCCTCTTCTTTTTCTTTCTGTACTCTCATCTCTCCCTTCTCTCTTTTCTTTCTCCTCCCCCTGTTCTTCCTGTCTTCTCTTCTCCTCTCTTCTCTTCTTCTTTCTTTTCCATCTCTCTCCTGTTAGCCAAGGATAGTACTCAGCACTTGGAGCCCACTGCAAGAGGCAGTTCATAACAAGGGATGGTGGCTGTCTTTATACTAGCCAGAGCTTTCCCCTTTAATTTCTTCTATTGTGAAGAATTTAAATTAAAGAAGGGTTAAAAACAGGAAAATTCTGTTTTACATTTTGGTAATTAAATTTGTAAAATTTATTTTTATTTATTTATAAGAGGAGGGGAGAGAGAAGGTACATGTCAAGGCCTCCAGCCACTGCCAACAAGCTCCAGTTGCATGTGCCACCTTGTTCATCTGGCTTTATGCGGGTATGGGGGGATTGAACCTGGGTCCTTAGGCTTCAGAGGCAAGTGCCTTAACCAGTAAACCATCTCTCCAGTCCTCATTCTCTGTTTTTAAAGGACTCAGGGGATCTGGTAAAACTCCTCCCTAAGTTTCTCTATCTTAACATTAATTGATTTTCAACTATAATTACGTCTGCAAAAATCTCACAGCAGTTGTTTTGACTAATGTCTTTCTAAGAACTTCTCTTTCCTTTTTAATTAAGGCATTTGCCTTAAATGATATGGAAATATTTCCCTAAGTATATTTTCTTACATGTTATATTTTGGGAAAGGGGAAGATAAAATCAAATAATTATCAGTTTTAACTTGTAGAATCACTTTAGAATAGTTTGCTGGAGAGCAATGGTGGAATCTAAATGAATATTCTTTAGCTAATTTTAAAAACTACACTTTCATAGCTTCTTATTTTTTATTTTTTAAATTTTAATTTATTTATCCATTTTGAGAGAGAGAGAGGGAGAGAGAGAGAGAGAGAGAGAGAGAAAGAGAGAATGGGTACACTATGGCCCCCAGCCACTGCAAAGGAACTCTAGACACATGTGCCTCCTTGTGCATCTGGCTTACATGGGTCCTGGGTCCTAAGGCTTTGCAGGCAAACACCTTAAACTTTAAGCCATCTCTCCAACTTATTTTTTATATTTTTATTAACACTGCACCATAAAATTAATCTTAGTGTAAATCAGTACTTTTAAATTGAAATATAATTCATATACCATCAAGTTTACCATTTTAAGGTGAAAATGAGGTTTTTAAGATGTTCAGAATGTGTTTCTTTTCACTATTGTCTTTCCAGGACACCTTCATCACCCACAAACTAAGATTCATCTTGTACTATAGTCACTTCCATTTCTCTCTGCCATCAGTCCTTGGATACCACTACTTATGTCTGGATAGCTTTGCCTATTCTCAAAAATTATACCATATGTGGTCTCTTGTGACTGGTTTCCTCAAGGTAGCATTATGTCTAAGTATTTTATCCCTTTTATGGTAGAATAAAAGCCTATTGCTTTTTTTTTTTTTTTTTTTTTTTTTTTGCTTACCCATTCAACAGTGTTGGCTAAAGTGGGACATCTGTGTTGCTACCAACCTTTTCTACTATGAAAGAATGCTCTATCAAAATTCACATATAGTAGACACATTCAGTTTTCAGTTCTCTTGGCCATATACTTAGAAATGGAATTGTAAGATCACAGTGTTCTATGCTCACATTTTAGGAAATGGCCAAACTATTTTCCAAAGTATTTTACCATTTTTATAATTCTCCTAGAAGTATATGAGAATTTCAGTTTCTCTGCATCCTTGCTAAAACCTATTGCCTTTTTGTGTTCTGCCATCCCAGTGGCTGTGAATTATCTGTTTGTGGTTTTGAGCTTCATCTACTTAATCCCTACTGATCTGCATTGGCTGTTAGTGTACCTTTAGTGAAGTTTTTAGCTAAATCCTTTCCACATTTTTTTATAACTGGGTTCTCTTTTGAATCTTTATATATTGTATTTCTTCTCATCTAGTACTTTTTGGATTTGGATTGTTACTGCTTTTCCTAAGCCTTCAGTTAGGTCAGTAAATTATCTATGTGAGATCTACTTTTTATTAGATCTCCAAGTATTTAGTATGTACACAACACATGTTGGTACCATCCTGTCCCTCCTCCCTGCCCCTTTTGTGAAGAGGCCTTCCTTGTTGGGGATGCAGGTCAACCCCATGGGGATTGTGGGTCCTGCATTAGGGGGGCAGCAGTCAGTTATGGGGGAGAGGCAATGTTTCTGTGCAACATGTCCCAACTTGTGGCTCTAACAATCTTTCTGCTCCCTCTTCTGCAAAATTCCCTGAGCCATGCTGGGAGCATTTTAAGTCTACTTCAGTAATAGGTACTTAGGAGCCTCTGGATTTCTGGTTTGGTAGGTGTTGAGTGTCCTCAGTATCTATCTCCTTCACCTTTGTGTTGATATCATATTCAATAAGAAAGCAACACTCTTTCTCATTTCCCCAATTCCTCTGTGGTTTCAGCTGGGGCAGGGGTGGAGTGCACTGGGTCATTTATCTCCTCAGGTCCATCACCTTTCTGAAAAACAGAAGCAGATTCTCAACCAAAGACTGAAGTCAGCACCAGTTAAATGGGATAACCAATTTTAATTCAGAGACCCTCTTATAGCCTAAGATTAGTGGGAGCTTGACAATGGAAAGCAGAATCATTATCTGGATATGATTCTCACTTGTTTCCCAGTACCAGATATGGTTTCCTTTCCACTGAGTGGATCTGTTAGCCAGTCTAAGAGTAGTTGGTTACCCACCATGGCTGTGTGCCACTATTGAACTTCTGTGAGCATCATGTCAGGTTGTTTGCTTCTGAGTTGCTTAGACTTTGAGTTACTCAGACAGATGTTGGCCACTTTCCCCTGGTAGCTCATGTAGCACCTTCCAGTACTAGATGAGTTAATTGTCTGGGGACTGGCTCTCTTCTGGATTCCAACCAGGTCTCTCCATGGTCCATACCAACAGCGTATGGTTATCTTCAGCAGTAGGCTCTTACCATTAACCTCTGGTGGGAAATCAAGTGTTCTGACAGAAGTCTGTCTTCGTTGTTTTGGGAGATCTAGTAGGTCTCTCTGATCAACAGCTCATTGTGGATGTAAACAACATCCTGGTACAAGGAATTACAGGGCCAACACCAAGAAAAAAGAAAAAAAAAAGACAATAAAGAGGAACAGGAGAAGTTTAAGGTTAGGTTTCACCTCACCCTCTCCAGCACCCTTCAGTTCAGGTGCTAGATCTCTCTCTTTCTTTCTTTCTTTCTTTCTTTCTTTCTTTCTTTCTTTCTTCCTTTCTTTCTTCTTTCTTTCTTTCTTTCTTTTTTTCTTTCTTTCTTCCTTTCTTTCTTCTTTCTTTCTTTCTTTTTTTGTAATATATGCATTAGTGCTATAAAGTTCCCTCTTAGGGTCTAGGGACTGCCTTCATTGCGTCCCATAGGTATTGGTATGTTGGTATGTTTTGTTTTCATTCAGAAATAAGTGATGAAAAAAAAGTGGATTGTGGATGGCAACGGTTTGGGGGCTATCTTACTTGGATCAAAGGGGGCTGGGGATGGGAATGGGTTTTTTGGGGGGTCTCATTTGGATAGGGTATGCAGGAAGGACCAGCTGAAAGTGATTTGACTAGAGACAATTACAGCCATGGTAAGATCTGGGGCAGGACTTGGGAAGCAGAAGAAATACCAAGTGTAATGCAAACACTTTACCACGGACTGGTAAGCGCAAGCCAGCCCTGTTTTGTGTGTGTGTGTGTGTGTGTGTGTGTGTGTGTGTGTGTGTTTATAGCATGTAGAGGGGACAGTGAGTGCTGAGCCAAGCACATGCATGTTAAAAGACTGCCCTGTGAAGAATGGAACAATGGGGGGCAAAATCTACTTCACCCTTTAGCCCCAGGCTTCCTTGGAACCTCCGAGTCCTCAAGATTCTATTTACAAGAGTCTGCCTCTCAGCCCCAACCTCAGGTGTTCAGGCAGCCCTGACCTTGGATTCAAGGGCTGACCCAGAGGAGGCGGGTCTCTCCAGCAAGCAGTCTGCTTGTCCTTTCTCACTAAGAGCTTGCTTTCCTCGCCCTGCTGATAGCCCCTAATTCCTCCTCTCCCTTGGGGCTTCCTTGTGCATCCTTGTTCACCCTCATTTTCAATCATCAGTCGAGCCCATTCTGGTCCTAGCAGGACTTGAACCGACTTGTACTTCCACTAGAGTTTCCCTGGCATTTCGCCCTTCAAGATTGAGATCCGAAGCCTTGGTCGGACCAATGGGGTGCTGGGCAGGGACGTCCCGCGCGCCCCGCCCCGAGCTCGGCACTTCCCAGCCCCGCGCTGCTCCGCTCTGCTCTGCGGCGGGGAGACGAGCTGCGTGGAGGACTGCCAAGCCGGTTCAGCCCAGCTTTTGTCCGGGTCGAGGTTTGTCACTACCTGGCACACTCCTGTTGCCTGGCACAACCCGCATCTGGCTGCAACCACCATCCAGAGCCTGGACGCAGAGCCAGGTAAAGAGACAATCTCCCCTCTTCCTGGTGACTTGTCTAGGGTGTCCCAGGACTCTCCCTCCGGGCACTGTTGCTGGCACTAGGGATGGCCTGTGGGGTCCCAGGACTCATCCTCCAGGGACGGGAACTGGCACTAGGGGGGTCCTGAGGGTGCATTTGTCTTCCTTTCGCTGAAGCAGTTTGCAAATTCTGTTCCCAGCCTGTTGGATGAGTTGTCAGGCTTTGTCTTGCAAACTTACTTGGTAATGAATCCTGTGAAGTTTGCTGGGAGCTGATTTCTGCCTATGAGTACTTGGCTCCTGAGAATGAATATTATGCAGTGCCTACCTCGTGCGAACCCATCCTTTCTGCTATTATCTGCTGGAAGGGACCTCATGTACACAGGTGGAGAGCCTAGGAAGTGAGACCTCATGGTCATGGGCATTCACTGAGTTTGCAAATACAGACTAGATGTCAGCATCTAGAATCTCATCATAAGCGACGTTGAATATATAAAGTTTCTATGTAGAAGACGCACTTCTGGACTTTTGAAAAACACCTTGCTTGAGCCTCACCCTGACCAGCATTACAAAAGCCATCTCAGGTGATTTCAAAGTGTAAGTGAAGTTTGGAGCCAGTGACTTAGGGGTGATTCTGACTCTGCTAGCCTGGTATTCTGAGAGCAGCAACTATCAGTAGAAACCCTAGGGTGGTGCCTACATCCATCTATTGCCTCTGCGTCTCTGAGGAGCCCTCCAGGTGATGTGGGCTGGAGTCGGAGAACTATTGGGTATGGTGAGGCAACCTACAGATACCTGGCTTATAGGTTCCCTCCACAAAGAGGAAGAAACAGGCCACTTTGCAGAAAATCTTAGCTATTTCTCAATAAGGTTTTGCTGAAATTAATATAAAAACAAATACAAACAAAAATCCCAAGAAACACCGTGGACTTAGGAGGATTCTAAACTGGTAGAAATGTAACTAACACTTTTATTAATTTTTACATAGTAAAAGATAAATTTTCTTTAGGAAAGAATAAGAATTTTTTTTTTTTTTTTGGTTTAAAATGCTGAAGTAAAACCAAGGAAGAAATGTGCATGGATCTTCTTCTTGTAAGGGCACAAATCTCTGGCTCCTCCTGAGGCAATCCTAGACTATGTGGTCACCAGAGCATATTATAGGACTTTTTTTTTTTTCATTTGTTCCTGAAAATACTTGGGTGTTTAAGTAATTCATGTCAATTCCCTCAAGTGAAAGAAATTCAGCATCCCAGTTCTCTGATTATTAAGGTCGTTTCTTTTTTCCCCTCTAGAGATCTGAGATTTCAAAAGTTTGACCAAAAAAAAAAAAAAAAAAAATCCCAGCTGTTGCTAAGCCATCAGTACAGAAATAGAATGACTATGCAAGTCTTTAATGGATCAGAAAATCTGACACTAAATAAGAAAATTTAGAATAGGCATTATTCCAGACCTAGCATGTGTGCTGCAGTGAACAGGGCTAGCTGGACCAAGATTTCCTGTAGAGAAAACATTTATCTTCCAAGTTGCTATGTTCTCTGCTTGTCTGTGATGGAGGTATCTAGACACGCTAAGGGACAGGTTACTAGAGAACATGGGGAAGCATAGTGGTTAGGAACAGGAGCCTTGTTTTGAGGTTTACCCAAGTTCAAGACCTGCATCTCTGCTCTCCATGCTCTTGGACAATTTCAAAACTTTCCAGACCTTCCTTTCCTCCATAAAGGCAGGACTGTAGTAGTATAATATTTACCTCACAATTCTCTCATTGTTGTTATAGTGAGATGAAATAATGCTTCAAATGGTCTAATATAACAGATTTGTTAAATAACAAACATAGACACACAACACAGCAAAACCTAACTCCCAAACTCCAAAACGAAAAAGAAATTATGATCAGATTCTGTATTTACATGTCATTGGCAGCCTTAGGATTTAACTTCTTTTCTTTTTACCAGAATGTGAGATATGGATATCCACAAATTATCTTCATAATGTTATCATGTCTTATGTGGAACTTTGCAGAACAATGTTTACTAGATTAGTTTCAAATCAATAGCCTCTTCCTACTCTCTCTGCTTGCCAATGAATAAATAAAAATGTTCTTTAACTGTAATTAATTTCAAAATCTTTAGACTGGGCACACACAAAATCAATTCATTTTCTGTTACTTGACTAGAATTGCTCTATGGGATCCTCTTAGGACCAAATGGGTCAGTGTTGCCCAATGATTAATTCTTTGAAATTAGTCTCAGTTCCCTTTAATTTTGATGGAAAGTAGAATACTGCCTACCTGAGAAGAGAATATTCTTTTTTTTTTTTTTTTTTTGTAATTTGCCTTGTGTGTTTAAATGCAAGGTGTTACAACTTGGCCTGTTACCTAGCTGGTGACTAGAAGACATAAGACATGTTCCAGCATGTAACCATCTAAGCAACTCTTCAGGCTTTCATTAAGATAGTTTTAAACTATATTAAAAACATGCCAACACACACATATAAGATGAAAACCAAAAACCTTCATCCCCAAACAATAGGTTTAATGGAATTAGAATTAAAAAAGAAAACATTTATTTATTTATTTAAGAAAGAGAAAAAAGAGAAAGAGACAAAGAAGGAGGGAGGGAGAGAAGAAGATAGGATGGTTGAGTATGGGCACGTCAAGACCTCTTGCTACTGCAAGTGAACTCCACATGTGTGCACCATCTTGTGGATCTGGCTCTATTTTTGTACTGGAGAATCAAACCCAAGCTGTCAGGCTTTGCAAGCATGCATCTTTACTGCTAAGTCATCTCTCTAGTCCTTGGAATTAGAATTTGATGTCACTAAATTAACTGTAAGTACAAATTAATTGTAATTCTAATTATAATGAGTAAGATCTCCTGTTTGGTTCACTATATAATGATTTTTTGGGTTTTTTTTTTTTGAGGTAGGGTGTCACTGTGGTCCAGGCTGATCTGGAATTAATTATGTAGTCTCAGGGTGGCCTCGAACTCACCCGCAATCCTCCTACCTCTGCCTCCCGAGTGCTGGGATTAAAGGCGTGTGCCACCACGCCCGGCTCAATGATTTGTTCTTTTAAAAAGAAAATCAGAGGTATATCTCTTGATTGGTAAAATGAAGGCATGTGAATGTAAATTAGAACTCTCAATAATTAAGTTATATTTTCTAGATAATTTCACTGAAAAGTTAAGAGGGTCATTATTATTTTTATCAGAGCGAATTGGTGCTCCAGGGCCTTCAGCCACTGCAACTGAACTCCGGATGCATGTGCTGTCTTGTGTGCATGCATGACTTTGTGTGCTTGTGTCACCTTGTGCATCTGGCTTACTTGAGATCTGGACAGTTGAACATGGGTCCTTAGGTTTTGCAGGCAAGCAAGTTAATCGCTAAGCCATCTCTTCAGCCCCCCCCCCCCCCAGAAGGGTCTTTGATGTCCCTATTTGGAGTGACAGATCGGCCAGTGTTGCTTGTAGGAAGTGGCCAATCAAGAATGGCCAATATTGCAGTGACTTTATGGTTATCCGCTTGTAGTCACAATGCTTCCCAGTAGAAATAATCATTATGAAATCAGGTTATTCTGGCTCTCTCAGAAAAGTTTTGATGAGAGTTACCTGGCATTCACTGATTTCCAGATTTCCAGATTTCCTGGCTCTGGACACTGGTCTATCACTTACAAGCTACATACCCTTCTCAGTGAGTTATTGTGAGGAGTGAATGATAAATAAGCTGGTATTTAGAATACTGAATCATGGTAAGTACATAAGAATCTTCTATTATTCAACTTCAGACACAACTTAAAAATTTAAGATGAAGCTGTCATTTGAAGGTCTTTCTTCTGTTTTTTTATTGCCCAAACTAAGACCCAAAATCAAATAAAAAGTTTGGTTATTAATATATACATATATGCTTATGTACACATAAGCATATATCTTTACACGCATGTATGTATGTATAGAGAACAATTTGTTTCAGAACAAAGTACTTCAAGTTTCTCAGAAAGTAATGCAATACTTTGAATGATATTGCTCAAACGTCTCAGGTGATATTGAGAATAATTGTTTTAATCCACTTTTCACAACTCAGTTGCCCATTGGAATCACTTGAGAATTGATTTTAGATGTTTTTTGTATGTTTAAATTCATTATTAAAGGTATAATATCATATTCTTTATAAAGAAAGGTCTTGTAGCATGCCTACACTAATATTAACTATCTTCATGGGATTCTTGAGAATTCAGAATGTTTAATTTTTTCTTTATTTTATTTATTTGAGAGTGACAGGCAGAGAGAGAAAGAGGCAGATAGAGAGAGAGAACGGGCGTGCCAGGGCCTCCAGCCACTGCAAACGAACTCCAGACGCATGTGCCCCCTTGTGCATCTGGCTAACGTGGGTCCTGGGGAATGGAGCCTCGAACGGGGTCCTTAGGCTTCATAGGCAAGCGCTTAACCACTAAGCTGTCTCTCCAGCCCATTAATTTTTAAAAATATTTTGTTTATTTTATTTATTTGAGAGTGACAGACAGAGAGAGAAAGAGGCAGATAGAGAGGAAAAGAGAGACAGAATTTTTAGAATAGGAAGGCATGTTAGAATTTACCCAGTGTAAGTGAGCAAACAAAAGCTTAGAAATGTTATTCTTAACCATGTATTCATGAGTAGTTACTGGTGGCTCTTAAAAGCAAATTGTTTCCTATATTCTACTCAGTGCAGTTTTCATTCAACTGTCAATCTTCTGAAATATGAGATAATGTTACCAAAGAGACATACTCCCACTGATAGAGTGCTATTGGAATATTACAGTTATTCCAGTCACACTGATATAAGTTCAATTTCAGGAATATGCATTTAAAATGTTTCCTTAATTAAGAAGTAGTAAAAGCAGTGTACTCACTATCAAGCCAATACCTACCAAATGTCAAAAACATAATTTTTCATTATGCATGTTTTGTCTTTTCAAAGGATCCAATTTAGTTTCTCTTTAAGGTTTCTTTTACATTTTGGGTTTTACAAACAAAACTCAAAGATAATATTTGAATATTTCAAGAAACATTGACGGTATTCTCAAATCCAACTTTGGTGACCTTCTGGGAATCCTGTCAATTATTTGTGTTTGATTTGGTGATGAGTTTGTATTTTGAGCTAGGTTAATTTAGCCATGATTTCAGCACTTGTGTGACCCATTAATTGTTCATTTGTGAAGTTATTTATACTGAGAAGAAAGCAGTAAGAAAAAAAGAGCATTTCTTTGAACATTTTGACTTTTATATTTTTATATTTTCCTTAGGAAACCTGTAATAAAAAAACTCCTGGCATGTGTATTAGATTTTTATGATAATTGAGAATTCACACGTGATGCAATGATGGCAGCAGCTTACTGAAATATGTTTGTAAAACATTTTAAACCTTGTTTCTGGATCTTTTTACTTTATCTGGACAAGTGAGTTTGATTCCACCCACAGGGTGTGTCTAGGCACATTTTTCTAGCAGCAGCCAGAAAAGGACAGAATATTAAAGATAAGACAAAGACAGACATTCCTGCAGAGTATACAGCCACTCATCAAAAAGCTGCTGTTAAGGAGGGTAGACAAAAAATTAGCAGGTTCTATCCAGTAAGTTTATTATTATTCAATTCACAGTGTGATTTTTTTTGAGAAGAAATTTTTTTCCATTTTCTAAGTAAAAATAACATCTTGCATATTTCTTGAATTGAACAGAATATGACAAAATAACTTTGATTTAAAATTAAACAACAACAACCATAGGATGGTGTCTCATCTGATTTCTTCTTAGTTTCTGCTTTTCCTTTGATGTATCCTATGTACTGATATCCAAAGAGGGCTTCGGATGGTTCAAAGTAATCAGTTGGCTAGATGTACAGAATAGTCCCTTTGGAAAACCACGATTCTCCCTAGAAATTTGTCTTCTGATGTTTTCACATTCCTTAATTAGACTGTTCAAAACACCTGTTAGCTAGTACTTATAGGCTAAAGTTTGAAAAAGAAACATTGAAGATGTGAGATATAAGCTGTCAAGAAGGAATGACATACTTTTCTTGAACAGCTAAAACAAACTTTATAGAGTGCATGATGTGGTGGTTTGAATTAGGTATCCCCCATAAACTCTCGTATTTTAAATGTTTGATTCCCGGCTGATGATAATTAGCGAGGTAGGGCCTTGCTGGAGGAGGTTTGTTGTTAGGGGTGGGCTTAGGGATGTTATAGCCAGCTCCCCCTTGCCAGAACTTGGCTTACTCTCTTGCTGCTGTTGTCCACCTGCTGAGGCAGAGGATATGTCCAGCCTCTGCTCATATCAAGTTTTCCACTGCCATCGTGAAGCTTCCTCTTAAGAGTGTAGCCAAAATAAATAACTTTCCTCTCTGGTACTATGGGAGTATAACAAATCAGAAAGAAAGAGTCGTTGATTTTGCAACACAGTTTGTTTTTGGGAAGTACACTGTGCAATGTGAGGCAGGGTTGTTGAACTCTCTGCAAGGAGACCTGATGGAGCCATGAGGATGAACCGTGGGTTGCAGTGGAGATGCTAGGACTTTTGGAAGATACCAGAATTCTGAAATGGCTACAAGGGAGAGCTGCTAGCTTGGGATTAGTTGTTCCTGAGGCTGTGAGCAACCTTGCCTGTGAGGCAGAATTGGAACCCCATGACTTTGTCCCTGGTTACAGATGTCAGACTTGAAGCTACAGGGTTTGTTATCTGCCCTGTTTGTTAAGATCTTGCAATGGTGCAATCTTTCCTTGATATGCTCAATGCCATCTTTTGTGGTGTGAATGTTTACTTTGTGCCATTATGTTCTTTGTTTTTATAGCTCACAGTTAAGAGACCTTGAATTATGGGGATGTTTAAACATTGTTGGGATTGATAAAATCTATGGGGACTTTTAAAGTTGGATTCAATGCACTGGGTTTTACATCATGGATGGCCAGGGTTGGAATGCTGTGGCTTGAATCAGATGTTCCCCATATACTCAATTCTTGACCCTCAGCTGATGGCAATTTGGGAGGTGGAGCCCTTGCTGGAGGAGTTGTGGTTTGGAAAGCTGGCTCAAGGGTGCTATAGCCAGTTCCCCATTGCTAGAGCTGGGCTCGCTCTCCTGCTTCTGCTTTCCACCTACTGTGGCAAACATGATGTCCAGCCTCTGCTCATGCCATGTGGTCCCTTGCCATCATGGAGCTTCCTCTGCTCTTTTTCTCATGGACTCTTTCTAGCTTCTTGACATCTACCAACTGTCACTCTAGCTTATATAAAAATCCAAAAATTCCAATCTAGGATCTGCATGTGAGAGAGACCATGTGACATACCTTTATGAGCCTAGGTTACCTCACTTAGCATATTTCCCAGTTCCATCCACTTTCCTCCAAATTTCACAATTTCATTTTTTTCTGCTGAATACTATCCATTATTTATATATATATATATATATATATATATATATATATATATATATATATATGTATGTATCACATCTTCATTATGCATTTCCCAGTTATTGTGAATAAGGAATTATTGGACAAGCAGGAGCCAATATTTCAGTAGTAGGGTGTAGAGTCCATAGCGTGCATGCTAAGAAGTGGGATAGCTGGGTCATATGGTATTTATATTTTTAACTTTTTGAGAAACCTCCACACTGATTTCCATAGTGCCAGCACTAATTTGCATGCCCATCAATAGTAAATGAAAGTTTCTCTTTCCCCACAACCTTGCCAGCCTTTATTGTCACATGTTTTCTTAATGATAGTCATTCTGACAGAGGGAAAGGAATCTAACAGCAGTTTTAATTTGCATTTTCCTGATGGGCAAGGATATTGGATACCTTTAAAATATTCATTGGTGGGCTGAAGAGATGGCTTAGGGGCTCAGGCATTTTCCTGTGAAGCCTAAGGACCAAGATTAAATTCCCTAGAACCCATGTAAGCCAGATGTACATGGTGGTGCATGCGTCTGGAGTTTGTTTGCAGTGATGTGGGTCCCTGGTACACCCATTCCCTCTCTCTCATAAATAAATAAAAATAGAACATTAAAAGAACAAAATATTCATTGGCTATTCAAATTTCTCCTTTGAGAACTCTTGTTCAGATCCATAGCCCCACTTTTTTTTAATTGGGAAGTTTGTTTTATTATTATATAGTTGTTGGGTTCTTTGTATATTCTAGACATAATCTGCCAGATGTATAGGTAGCAAAAATTGTATCTGTTTCAGTGGGTTGTATTTTCACTTGATTAACAGTTTCCTTAGTTGTATAAAAGCTTTTTAGATTCATGAGATCCCATTTGTTGATTATTGGCCTTATTTCATGAGTGACTGAGTTCTCATTGAAACAATCTTTACCCATGCCTATATCTTGAAGTGTTTTTCCTACTATTTATTTTTGAGCTGCTTCAGTGTCTCAGGTTTATGTTAAGGTGTTTGAGTCATTTGGAGTTCATTCTTGTCATGGTATGATACAAGAACCTAGTTTCATTCTTCTACACATAGATATCCAGTTTTCCTAGTACCATTTGTTGAAGAAGCTGCCTGTACCAGCTAGTAATTTTTGGTATTTTTATCAGAAAACCAGGTTCCAATGGATACATTTTGATGTAGTTATCTTCTCATCTCTAGGACAGAACACCTGACCCAAAACAGCCTATGAGAGGAAAGAGTTTATTTTCAGGCTTACAGTTTCAAGGGGAAGCTTCATCGTGGTGAAGAAAGCTAGCTCACTTCATCACACATCTGCAGCAGAGAGAGAACAAAGAGCCAGAGCTCTGACCACACAGTAGGGTGGACTCGAGATCCATCCAGCATGACATATCTCCTCATGCAGGATTCCACCTGCTAGAGACTAAGTAGGAAGCCTAATGAAAATTGCCTGAGGTGAGCTGGAGAAAAAGCTTAGTGGTTAAGATACTTGCCTGCAAAGCCAAAGGACTCAGGTTCAATTCCCCAGTACTCACCTAAAGCCAGATGCACAAGGTGTTGCATGCATCTGGAGTTTGATTGCAGTGGCTAGATGCCCTGGCATGCCCATTTTCTCTCTCTATCTGCCTCTCTCTCTTTTTCTCTCATAAGTAAGTAAGTAAATAAATAAATAAATAAATAAATAAATAAATAAAGTATTTTTAAAATGCCTGAAGGCTATTAGGAAAATTTACATTCAAACCACCATATTCTGTTCCAAACACTCATGACCAGCTCACAATACAAAATGCGTTTGGTCCAACTTCAAAGTCCCCATTATCTGTACTAATTTTAACACCATTAGAAAGTCCAAAGTCTCAAGTGAGATTCAAGACAGTTTTTAACAGTGAGCCTGTAAAATCAATGCACAAGTTGCATATTCCTAACACAATGGCAAAGAGTAAACTTTCCCATTGCAAAAAGAAGGTCTAACATAGAAAGCCTGGGCCTATGAAAGATACATAACCAGCAGGCAAACATCAAACATCTGTAGGTCTGTGTTTGGCAGCTATGATCCTTGATGTATCTTGGACTTCCTTTGGCTCCAAAAGACTTTGACAACTTTTTGGCCCTTCATTGTGCATCATGCTGTCTGAGAAAATCCTTCCAAACCAGAGCTATCAGCTTTCCTGGCTGGCCATCCAATAGTCCTAGCATCTCTGAATTCCTGAGGTCTCCACTGCAACCCATGGTTCATCTTCATAGTTCTGTCCTTAGCGGCCCTCCATGTAGGGGTTTCAACTCTGCTTCACACTGCTGCATCATAGTGGCTCCTGGAACAGTGTACACTTCATGATCCTCTTTTTGGCATTTCTTGTGCTTCCAAAAACCAGCAGCAGGTAGGTGACATAGCTATATCTGTAAATACAGAGGGAATAAACTTGACCTTGAGGAGCAGGATACACTTTCAAAATTCTCCCTTCAGGACCTGTCCTTTCAAAATGTTTTGCCTTGTTACTAGATTGAGTCTTCAGTGAGTGAGGTTACATAGCTTTATCATTGTCCCAATATAAAACCGTTGGCCTACCTTTAATGGTGGTAATTTCTCTAACAATTGCATCTTAAGTATAAAACCAGCCTCTTTGCCTGTAATTTCAGATTTGCTTGAATTACTTTCTGTGGAAAACTTTACTTCTGATCAACACTTTCTTTGTCCTAGCGTACCAGCCTATTACTTTTAAATTCATCTTGGCTCAAATTCTCACAGAATGCACTTAGACTTTCTCCTAGTTGCTGAGTTCCAACAAAGGTCTTTCCTATCACTTTGAAATTTCATAAGCCAAACCTTCACAGTACACAATTCTCTTTGCATTTAGGATTTTCAAACACTCATCAGAATAGTGCATCAAACTCAGATTATAGCACTGCAAGCCATATGTAGTCCAAAGTATGAAATCTTCCACATTCCTTCTCCAAACAAATTCCAAAAGACCAAACAAACAAACAACAACAAAAAACCCAAAACACATGGTCATATTCATCACAATAATGACCCCACTTCTCAGAACCAAATTTTCTCTGTTGCAACTAGCTTTTCATTGGTTGGACAAAATACCTGAACAGAATCAGTGTTTGAGAGGAGAAGGTTTATTTTGGTTGTAAAGGCAAGCTTCTTCATGGTGGAAGACACTGGTTTACTTGAGCATATATCCATAGCAGAAAGAGAATAAAGAGCTAGAGTTTAAGCATGCATGTTTAGAGTTATAAGATCCTCTCAATGGAGTGTCACAATCAGAATAAGAGTATTGCTTAGAATTACAATGATAGAGAAAAAAAGTAAAGAAAATTAGATAGAAGTGGGGAACAGTTAGGATGGGGAAGATCAGGAAGAAAGAAAATGGCAATAACATACAGTTAGGTAACATAAAACTGTCCCAACTCTCAGGAGACTGAGGCACAGAGACTCCCACACTTCAAACTAGTCCAACACACACACACACACACACACACACACACACACACACACACACGTATATTAGAAAACCTACTGAAAGGAAAATAAAAACATAACAGAAAGAGAGAGCAATGCAGAAAAAGAAGTAATAATAGAATGACAAAACAGAGAAAGTGAGAATAGCACATGACCAAGCTGGCCTGATAAGTTAACATTGGATATGAAATAAAGTCAAAATAAACGTGAAGCATAGGGGGATTGATTGGAGTCTGTAGTCTGAGGTGGCTGCTCCCAGTCTTCTCTAGCCAGGCTTACAGTAGTCTAGAGGATGTCTGCTGGTACGTTTCTGGTGTATAGTTTGTGACTCTTGATCAGAGTCTCCTGAAAATACAGTTCAGGATGGGCCTTGTGTGGTTATGCCCATGGAAGCAGCAGTCTTTTTAAAATGTCATCTTGCTATAATCCTAGTCAAGTGCTGGGGAGAGATGATTTTCCTATTCTTGCTGGCAGTGTAACTCCCTTCTTCTTCTGCTCTTTAAAATGCAGGCACAGTGCAGATTTTCTGAGGCTGTCTACTGTTGGCTCTCCCTCTCAGTGGGAGGGGTGAGCTCCCCCAAACTATTGCAGTCTGTCTGAGATGGACTCTGAACTTTCCTAGTCTGCTTTTAACGTTCCATATTTTACTTTGCTATTAAAACTAGAGATTCTTGGCACCACCTACCTCTTTTGACAACTCTTATTCAATTTTCGTTGGTTTATTCACCCCCCCCCCCACCGACCCTAAGGGCCTAGCAGACTATTCCTGCATGCTCTCTGCTCTCTTCTTCCATATACATCAATATTCTTACTTTATGGCTGAATATATAAACTACATTTAAACATTATCTTTTTATAGCTATGAGCTCTTTCTTAGTGTTAGTTACTATATTTGCTGAGTTTGTACAAAGCTGCTTTTTAAGTGATTTTTTGGTCTACTCAGTTATTTGCTAATCTTTATATTTGTAATTTCATATGTAATAGCATATGAATATTTGTTACTTTTACTTTAGATTTTCCCTAGTGACTGTGAAGTTTGCCTGTATACTGACGTCTAGAATTCACAGATGTTTCTTGCTCTACTTGAGATGTGTTAGAAGGAGCCTACCTGAAGCTTGCTTTTCAAGTCCAGTCTAACTTTTCAAGCTCACAGATTCCTAAGGACATGAATGGAGAGCTCTGTATAACATCTGCCAGTCTTCTTCCTCATGTGTAAACCATTTCCTTGCCTGGTTGAGTGTGTCTACCTCTGCCTGGAGAGCTTTCCCCCCTCAGCCTTGTTCTGAATCCTTTTCCTCCCAGCTCTCAGTACTTGTGCTTTTGACTTTCCTAGTAATGTAGGTCATGGGTCTGAATGTGTCATGTTGAATGTCAATCTGACATATTTTAAAGTACTGGTAATTGCAGAAGTTTATGAACAAGAGTCTTTTTGGTGTCTGTTTTATTATTTTTGCTATGAAGGCCCTGTTTTGGATAAAGCAATATATGAATACTCATAATTGTTCCCCTGGACATTGGATAATGTGACCCAAAGGATCTTGTTTACAATTTCTTCTGCAAAGCATTTGTGTTATATAATAAAATGAGAGCATCTTCTTTGGGATAAAGTCTAGCATATTGTAATTCTTAGACTGCATTTGGCACTTGCTTAAGAAATGTCAGTTTCCTGTGATGAACAAAGTCCAATGCAGCTGTGTCTGTTTGAGCTCATTAAATATGAAAGTCTATATAATGGAACATAACCAATTAACTTGAGTGAAAATTTATAATCTCATGAGTTTATCATATTTCAAGGTAAATTTGAAGATGGAGACAATAATATATTGAATTTATGTACTATAATTCCTTTGTGCAAGTTTTTATAAATATTTGATTGCACCATCAATAATAGAGTAACAGAGCAGAGGGTTAAGATATCTTTCTTTTTAAATCTATTTGCGACAGAGGGAGGGGTATATACATAGAGAATGGGCACATCAGAGCCTGTAGTCACTGCAAATGAACTCCAGATGCATGCACCACCTTACGCATCTGGCTTATGTGGATACTAGGGAATTGAATCTGGGTCCTTTGGTTTTGCAGGCAAGTGTCTTAACCACTAAATCATCTCTCCAGTCCTAAGATATCTTTTTAAATATTGCATACTATTTTCAATTCCTAAGGTGTAAACAAAAATATTTACAAGCAGAATGTTTTATATGTCCCTTGACTTGCTTTTTCATTTTCATTGTTTCCTCAGTTTGAAGCATAATTCTATCAACTTCTAGAATTCCATGCATAGTTTTATTCACATGTAAGAATAAAACACAACCCAATGCCCAGTTGGACAAATCCCTCTCACTCTCCACCATGTAAGAATATTACACTAGTTTTTTCCTGGCATTCCATTTGACAGGTAGTCAAAAGTTGACTATGGCATTTGCTGACTTTTTTTTGTGTGTGTGTTGAGAACAATGTGAAATGGTTTAAGAAATATCAAGTGTTGGATTCAAAATCATACTGCAAGCATTCAATTGCATTCATTTCATAGTTGTCTTTTTTTTTAACAAGGGGCTTTTTTTGTGGGAGTAGTTCTCATTTTAATAGCATGGCAATAAAAACAACTCAAAAAGAGAATGAATTGGTATTACTGTATGGCATAGGAGCTCTTTGCGACAGACATGTATATGTATATATATACATATACATATAATTTTGATTATACAATGTTAATTTACAGAAATTCATAACATATTAGATTAGTAGATTATTATTGTTAGATTAGTAGGTCCAGTTCAGGATAATAGAAAGAAAGGACTTTATTTGAAACTTAGCTAGTACTGAATCTTGTGTGTATTGGTATAAGTAATGAATAAAGTTTTAAGATACTAGAAGTAGCCAATAGGAAGTGGAACTGATCCATAAGTTCATTCATCTTCATCTCTTTACCCCCTGATTCACAGAGGAGATACTGAAATCCAGCCAAACTTGTTTGCCTGCCAGATTTCTACAGTTCCTTTGTGGCCTTTGTTGGCTCTGATTAAAGACACCCCAGCATCTAGACCTAGCTGGGCTGAGGAAGGTACTGAATACAATGACTCATCACGTCTAAAATGGCTATTACCCAACTGGATATGATGACTCATCACATTTAAATGGCTATTACCCAACTGGATATGATACTTAATTAACAAGTGCAGGGTGTTCATCACTTTTTTTTGTTCTGGAGCTTCCTTTTATATGTTAAAAAATAGGAGTAGGCCAGATCTCCCTGTCCCCAGACACCTCTTCCCAGTTCCCTAGTTACTAGTTTATTTTCAAGGATGGTCTTTTAATTTTCCATTCTTTTAAACATGATTGTTTATTTGGTTCTCTTGAATGTCAGGATGGTAGATTATATTAGTTCATATTGACTGTTCTTTTCCTCAAGAAACCTTAGATGCATTTCTACTTGATGCCAATGGAGTTATCTGGGAGGTACAAGACTGTTCCATGTGAGTCATATAGTGTTGGACTCTTTAAAAGCATTATGAGGGAGACTGAGCCCAAGTCATCACACATACCAAGCATATGCTTCAACACTGAGTTGTACTACTAGCCCACAGAGAGGATTTTCATTTTTAGAAACAAAGTCTGGATTTTGACCTGGAAGTATTAAAAAGGATAAGTTGGAATAAAAATAAGACATGGTTAAGGGGCTGGAGAGATTGCTCAGTGGTTAAGGCACTTGCCTGCAAAATCTAGCAACTGGGGTTCAATTTCCCAGTACCCATGTAAAGTCAGATGCACAAAGTGGTGCATGTACTTGGAGTTCATTTGCAATGGCTAGAGGCACTGACACACCTGTAGTCTCTCGCTCTCTTTCTTTCTGTCTTCTCTGCTTGCAAATAAAAATTATATAAAAAAACATGGTTATATAATTTGAGGATAGGTTTAGAAACACAAGAATTGCTTAAAACTCGTGTATTTGAATTTTTTAAAAAATTATTTATGTGAGAGAGAGAGAGAGAGAGAGAGAGATAGAATGGGTGCTCCAGGACCTCCAGCAGCTGCAAGCGAACTCCAGGTGTATGTGCCCTTGTACATCCGGCTAACGTAGGTCCTGGGGAATTGAACCTGGGTCCTTTGGCTTTGCAGGCAAGCACCTTAAGTGCTAAACCATCTCTCCAGCTCTAAAACTTTAATAAGCAAGTATAGATTTCTTCCATGAATAATAGAAAGTACAAATTAAGGTGAATTATTTTGGAAATGAGAATTTTGGAACTAAATTTATAAATATTGTTATTTTATAAGTATACATATAAAATTAGTGCACTTAAACTTTTTTATTTGCTAAAGAGAAGAAGTTGTAGACAAATCATTCATATGCAATATGCATTTTGTGATGTTTTTAAAAAATTATTTATTTATATATTTATTTGAGAGCAACAGACAGAGAGAGAAAGAGGCAGATAGAAAGAGGGAAAATGGGTGTACCAGGGCCTTCAGCCACTGCAAACAAACTCCATATGTGTGCACCCCCTTGTGCATCTGGCTAATGTGGGTCCTGGGGAATCGAACCTCGAACTGGGGTCCTTAGGCTTCAAGGCAAGTGCTTAGCCACTAAGCCATCTCTCCAGCCCTGATGTTTTTTTTTTTTTTTAAATCTTAAACATCAAAGCATAAGTAATCCTGGTAAATATCATCAACTTATAGAACAATACATTGTTTTAAAAGTGAAAGCTAATGTATCTATCTATTCATCTTGGTCAAGGGTGCCATTTTAATTAATATAGAAATTGTATTTATTTCTAGTAAGCTAATAAAATGTGGCTCCACAAAATTACTACAAAACTATCTTAGAAGCTTGCTTTTTTATTTTAGGAGAAATTAAAAAAAAGAACAACTAATGGCACTCTCCATAAATGGTAAATCCTAAAAACATTAAATTTCCTAGTTGATTTATCATTGAAATGTTATAGTTACTTTCTCAGTTCTGGGACAAAACACCGAAGCAAAGGCAGCTTATTGAAGGAAAGAATTTATTTCAGGTTACAGTTTCAAGGGCAAGTTTCATCATGGCAGGGAAACCAGGGCAAAATCTGAAAAGTGGCTCACAATGTCACATGCCATCAGGGAGGAAGGGGTAAGGTGGACTGGATCATAAAATGCCAAGCCCCCTCCCACCCCCCGCAGTGAAACACCTCCTGTAGCAAGGCTCCAACAGCTGGTGATCAAGTTTGAGGCCAAATCACAAACACATGAGCCTGCGGGGGACATTTTGTATTCAACCCACCAGAGCAACCATGATTATTGCTATTTTTTAATGAGCATACACAGTAGTAGGTGTCACTATGACATTTTGAAATATAATTTATTTAGTTGAATTTCCCTCTTCCCTCATCTTTCTCATTCTCCACTGTCCTTTCTGCTTTACTGTCATATGTGTGTTTTTGTCTTTCCCCCAACCTGTCATCTCTGTTTACCTTTTCTTGGTCATCTTTCCAGTTTTGTTTTTTTTTTTTTATCATTTACCCATGTTTGCTTCCATTTATACACATACATACTAATATTACAAGCAAGGATGAACACATGAGAAAGGACATGTGGCCTTTAGTCTTTCTGACTTTGTGTCACCATATTTAACATAATTCTTTCCAGATAATCCATTTCATTCAAATTTTATAATTTCATTTGCTTTATTGCTCTGAGTAAAATTCCACTGTTTATATGAACCACATTTTCATTATCTGCTCATCTGTTGATGGACATCTAGGCTGGTTTCCTGTCCTTGCCATTCACAGAGCAACAACCAATACTTATGAAGAAAGATCTCTGTAGTATAGAGTCCTTAGGGTGTATGCCCAGGAGTGAAATAGCTTGGGTTATCTAGCGTTGCTATTTTTAGCTTTTTTATAAACCTCTCTATTGATTTTTGTAATGATTGTACTAGTTTGTACTTCACCCCAATGGTGAATAAGGGTTTATCTTTATCTACATTCTCCCCAACATTTGTATTTTTAAAAAATTCTTGATAAAAAAATTATGGCTGGATTGAGATGTTATGTCAAAGAAATTTTAATTTTAATATTCCTGATGGCTAAGCATGGTGAATACTTTTAAAATATTTATTGGCCATATGTGCTTATTTTATGTGAATTGTCTATTTCAATTAGGGCCATTTGGTGATTGGCCATTTTGTTTCTTGGTGTCTAGTTTTTGCAGTTCTTTATAACTTCTGGATATTTGCTCCATCTGAACTATAGCTGGCAAAGCTTTCCCCCATTCTGTAGGTTGCCTATTCACTTTAATGATGCATTCATTTGCTGTGCAGAAGTACATTAGTTTCATGTAGTCCCGCTTACTAATTCTTGGGGCTATTTCCTATTCTGTTGGAGTCCTGTTCAGAAAGTTCTTGCCTATGCCTACATCTTGATGTGTATTCCATTGTTTTCCTCTAGCAGTTTCAGTATTTAGGGTTTTAAATTAAGGTCTTTGGGCCACTTAAATTGATTTTTTAAATTACTTTTATTTATTTATGTGTGTGTGTGTGTGTGTGTGTGTGTGTGTGTGTGTGTGAGAGAGAGAGAGAGAGAGAGAGAGAGAGAGAGAGAGAGAGAGAGAGAATGGTTGTCCCAGGGCCTCCAATCATTGCAAACAAACTCCAGGCACATATGCCACCTCATGCATCTGGCTTACGTGGGTCCTGGAGAATCAAACCTGGGTCCTTTGGCTTTGCAAGCAGGTGTCTTAACTGCTAAGCCATCTCTCCACCTCTTATATTGATTTTTGTACATTGTGAAATATTTTGATTTAATTTCTTTCTTTTGCAAGTGGTTATACAGTTTTGACAGCACTATTTCTTGAATAGGCTGTCTTTTTTCCCCCCAGTGAATGTTCTTGAAACCTTTGTCCAAATTAGGTGGCCATAAATATATAAGTTTATTTATGGGTCATCTACTCTGTTCCACTGATACACATGTCTGTGTTTGTGCCAGTGTTAGGCTATCTTTGTTACTAATGTTCTGTTGTGTCAGTTGAGGTCTGGCATTGTAATTCGCCCTGCTATGTTCCTTCTCCTTAAGGATTGTCTTGACTTTTCATGGTATTGTGTTTCCATATGAATTCTTAGATACTTTTCTTCTAGTTCTAGGAGGAACATCATTGGAATTTTAGGGGAACTGTGTTGAATCTGTAGATTGCTTTCAGTAATATAGCCGTATTCATATTATTTCTTCCAATGCAGAAGAGCGTGTCCTCATCTACTGTTTTTTTTTTTCCTAAATTTTATTTTATTTTATTTTATTTTTTTCATTTTTATTTTTTATTTTATTTTATTTTTTTACACTCAGTTTGGTACCATTATTAGGCTCATCCGTGACCTACCCCCTCCCCTTGGCCCCTCCTTGTTGAGGTGTATGGGTCATGCATTGTGGAGTTAGCCCACAGTTATGGGTAAGCTAAATGTCTCTGCATATCATGTCCCAACATGTGGCTCTGACATTCTTTCCGCCCCCTCTTCCGCAAAATTTCCCTGAGCCATGTTGGGTCTGCTTCAGTGATGAGGTGTTGGGGGCCTCTGAGGCTCTGGCTCTCTGATTTGGTAGGAGTTGATTTTTCTCTGTGCTGATCTCCTTCCCCCTTGTGCTGGTATCCGGTTCATCAGGCAAACAGTGCCCTTGCTTGTTTCTCCAATTTTTCTTAGTTTCAGCCGGGGCCCTTTTGAGGTATGATGGGGTGGCTCTCTCCTTAGGATCTACATCTATCTGAAAAAGAGAAGCAGATTCTCCAACGGAGAGTAAGTTAGCATCAGGACAAATGAGATAACCCTTTTTTTTTTTAATAGAGAATTTAATAGGTGTAGGCCCTCTTGTAGCCCACAATTGATGGTAGCTTGATATTGGAGAGTGGGTTTATGTTTGGATATGGTTCTGACTTGTTTCCCAGCTCCAGCTATGGGTCCCATACCAGTGAGGGGATCAGTTAGCCGAATTGAGAGCAGTTGGTTCCCCACCATGGCTGTGTGCCACCACTGCACTTGTGTGGGCATCACAACAAGTTATTTGCTGCTAAGTAGGTTAGACCATGCATTGCTTTGACAGATATTGGTCATTTTCCCCCAATCGCCCATGTAGCACCTTCTGGCACTAGACGCGCTGACTGTCTGGGGACTGACTCTCTTCCAACTTCCAGCCATGCCATTCTAATTTGCATGTCAATCACACAAGGTGTCTTCAGCAGTAGGGTCTTATCACTAGCCTTGGCAATGGTACCATAATTTTCTACTTACTAAAAGACAGACCAAATGGCTGATCCTTCACCAGGCCCTTACAGAGAACACCTGAACCACAAGACACTGGAGAGGGTATGATGAAGACCAACCTTAATCTTCTACATCTTCCCTCCCTCACTTCCCCTCTCCCTCTCTCTCTCTCTTATCTCTAACTCTTGTATATTAGTTATCTTTTTCCTCATTTTCTTAGTGGGCACTGACCTGTAACTCCCAGAACCAGCATGGGGCTATCATCCACAATGAGCTTTTGATCAGAGAGACCTACAAGGTTTCCTAAAACACAGACACATTTCTGTCAGAGTACTTGATGACCTAAATTTTATTTATTTATTTATTTATTTATTTATTTATTTATTTATTTTGAGAGAGAGAGAGAGAGAGAGAGAGAGAGGAAATTGGTGTGCTAGGGCCTCAGCCACTGAAATTGAATTCCAGATGTTTGTGTCACCTAGTGGACATGTGCTACCTTGTGTTTACTTTGTGCATCTGGCTTATATGGGATCTGGAGAGTAGAACATGGGCCCTTAGGCTTTGCAGGTAAGCATCTTAACCGCTAAGTCATCTCTCCAGCCCTGGTTTCTTTTTCATTGTTTATTAAATTTTTTTTGGTTCATTTATTTATTTATTTTATTTGAGAGTGAGAGAGAGAGAGAGAGAGAGAGAGAGAGAGAGAGAGAGAAGAGAAAGAGAAAGAGAAAGAGGCAGATAGAGAGAGAGAAAGAATGGGCACGCCAGGGCTTCCAGCCACTGCAAATGAACTCCAGACGCATGCACCCCCTTGTGCATCTGGCTAATGAGGGTCCTGGGAAATTGAGCCTTGAACTGGGGTCCTTAGGCTTCAAGGCAAGCGCTTAACTGCTAAGCCATCTCTCCAGCCCTTCATTGTTTTAATTGCAGAAGTTTTTCACTTCCTTGGTTAAATTTATTTCTTGATACTTTATTTTGTGTTTTTTTTGAGCAAGTATGAATGAGATGCTTCCCCTAATTTCTTTTTCTGTGAATACATTCTGTATGTATGAGAAAGCTATTGATTTTATATTTTGAAACTACCCCAAAATGTTTATTGCATCTAGGTAATTTCTAGTAAACTCTGTAGTACCTTTTAAGTATATAATTATTTCTTCTACAAAGAAGTATAGCTTAACTCCTTTATTTCTTTTTTTTAAGTCCCTTTTATTTCTTTTTATTGCTCTAGCTAGGACTTAAAGCACGAAATTTAATAAAAAGTGGTGAGAGTAGACATCTTTGTCTCATTCCTAATTTTAAAGGAATTACTCTCAGTTTTTTTACTATTTTATATAATGTTGGCCCTGGATGTGTCATATATAGCCTTTATTATTTTGAGGTATTTTCTATCCATTCTAATTTTTCCTTGACTTTTCTCTGAGAATTTAACTTTGTCATATAACTTTCTACATTTATTGATATCATATAATTTCTGTCCTCATGTGTATTTATATATTGTATTATATTAGCTGATTTGCATATGTGGAACAAATTTGCACCCTAGTATGAAAAGTAATTGTTTATGATGTACAATCTTCTTAATGTGTTCTTGAATTTGTTTTGCAAGGATTTTGTTGGGAATTTTTGTTTAATGGGGAAATTAATCTGTAGCTTTCTTTCTTTTTAAACACAGTTTTTAAATGAGGCTAATGCTAGCTTTTTGCAGAAAAAAAATTTGGTAGTGATCATTTCCTTTTATTTTGTGGGGCAATTCAAAACTAGCTTATGTTATTTATTTATTTTTAATTTTTTTAAATTAGCTTTGTACTCAGTGAATACAGTCAAGTTGGTACCATTGTTAGGCTCGTCCCTGTGTTCCCCCCTCCACCTTGCTCCTCCATGTTGGGATATATGGGTCATGCATTATGGGGTTAGCCATCAGTTATGGGTAGGAGGAAATGTCTCTGTGTATCATGACCCAACATGTGGCTCTGACATTCTTTCCGCCCCCTCTTCTGCAAATTTCGCTGAGCCATGTCGGGTTCATTTTAGGTCTGCTTCAGTGATGAGGTCTTGGGAGCCTCTGTGTCTCTGGATATCTGGATATCAGGTTCCCCAAGAAAACAGCATACTTGCTTGTTTCACCAATTATTCTTAGTTTCAGCTCAGGCCCTTTTGAGGTATGATGGGGTGGTTCTCTCTAAGTTTTAAATATTTTCTTTATTTATTTTCAAGGAGGGAGGGAAGGACAGAAAGAGATAGAATATATGGGAACTCCAGGGCTTCTAGTCACTGCACACAAACTCCAGATGCATGGACCAAACTCCAGATGCACTTTGCATCTGGCTTTTCATGGGACATTGAATGGGAATCATTAGGCTTTGCAGGTAAGCACCTTAACTGTTGAGCCATCTCTTGAACCCAGTCTACCTATTTTATAGTTGGTCTTTCATAAATATTTGTTAGAATTTAGCAGTAAACTCATCAGGCCGTTCATTCTGAGAAGACCTTTAATTATAGCTTCAGTCTCATTTTTTGGAAGTAGTTCTATTGTTATTCACATTTTCCAGTTTTTTTTTTTTTGTATATGGTTTTTGAGATAGGGTCTCACTCTAGCCCAGGGTGGCCTAGAATTCACTGTAGTCTCAGGGTGGCTTTGAACTTAAGGCAGTCCTACTAATTCTGCCTCCTAAATGTTGGGATTAAAGGTGTGTGCCACCACACCTCATTTTCCAGTTTTAATATTGGTAGGTCATATACATTTGTAAATTTATTAATTTATTCTGTTTTCCAACTTTTGGGAATATATATTTTCAAACTGGTCTCTAATCATGGTTTGACTTTTATTGAGGATCTTTTGTAATAACTCATTTTTATCTCAGGGAATGCAACTATGAGATTCCACCGTATCCCAGTAAGGATAGCAAACATCAAAAAATCAAATGAAAATAAATGCTGGTGAGGATGTGGATGAGGAACCCTCATCCACTGTTGGTGGGAATGTAAGATGGTACAACCACTTTGGAAAGCAATATGGAGACTCCTAAAAAAGCTGACTATAGAGTTACCAAAAGACCCAGTTATTCCCTTACTGTGCGTGTACTCTAAATTTGTTAATTGCATTTATTGTTCTTTTTGCCTTTATTGCATTAATTTCTGCTTTAGCCTTTACTATTTCTTGCTGTCTACTGGGGTTGGAATTGGCTTCTTCTTATGTTTCTAAAACCTTGAAGTCTATCATTAGGTTGTTTACTTGAGCTTCCTATGATTTTTAAAAATTTATTTATTTATTTGTATGTGTGTGTGTGTGTGTGTGTGTGTGTGCACGCTCGCGCACACGACCAGGGCCTCTTGTCACTGAAAAAGTGCCAGAGGACACTTGTGCCACTTCTGGGGCCTGGCTTTACATGGGTAGCTGGAGAGTTGAATGTGGGCTGGAAGGCTTTGAAAGCAAGCACCTTTAACCCATCTCTAATATTTCAATATGACTACTTGCAACTAACCATATTTATTTGGAGTTTCTTAGTAGTACAACTGGAAGGTTATACTATTTTTTATTTGTTTCTAGGAATTTTTATATTTCCTTCTGGTCTATTTAGTGCCTCATTATTCATTCAATCTTCAATAATTTTTGTAGCTTCTTAATGTATCTCCATAATTTAACGGTGGTGAATCAACCCATTACAAAACCACTACTCTATGATGGAGAATATCCCCTGCACATGCCCAGGGTCTTACTGCTGACATGGTATGACACACAACCATCACAGATCTCTTTTGCTGCTCTGGAACACAATACAGTGCTTAGTATTGCAAATTTCAAATTATGTTTAAGTGGGCTCCTGCCATATAAGTTCACCAGCAAGTTGGCTTTCACTGCTTAAGGCAGTCTCTTGAGAGGGAGTTAGCACTGATAAACAAAAAGGTATATTGTACATAGCCCTGGGTAAGAAAAGATGGAAATAGGGAGAAGATGGAAATAGGAAATACTACTGCATTGTTATTTTATGTCATACATATTTTATAAATGTTTTTATATCAAACTAATAAAAGCAACTTAGAAGGTAAAAAAATAATCTTTATAGTTTCTGTGGTCTTGCTGCTGATTTCCACTTTTATTTCACCGTGGTCTGATAGGATACAAGGAATTATACCTTTGTGTTCAATTGACTTGTATCTTATAATTTACTGTTTCTTTGCTGATGTTTAGTTTGGAGGACCTATATGATCTTTTAGTCTTTTGTGTTTGTTTTATGAAGTTTGGATCCATAATATATGCATAAATTTTATAATTGTTGTATCTTCCTGAAAAATTCTCCTTTTATTAATGAGTTCTACTCCTTTTTATCTATTCTGGCTAATTTTGACTAGAAGAATAGCTATGCTGTTTGTTTATGGCCTGTATTTGCTTGTTTATTTGACTTCTGTCCCTTGACGCTCAGGTATTTTGGATATATTTAAAAGCTAAGTGTACTTCATGGGTCAGAGATTCTTGGTGTGCAGAGTCCCTGACGGATAATGGCATTTGAAAGCTTTCATAAACACCCAACTCCTCAGAGCTTTGATTGCACAGAACATGAAGGAGAAGCCAAAGGTTCTCAGCTTGCTGGAGGTCAAGGGTAGGCCAGAGACTCTCAGGTGCACCACAGCTCCCTGGAGATGAATGGCAGCCCAGAGGTTCTCAGGTGCATGCAGCTTGCAGGAGGTCAAGGACAGGCCAGAGTCTCTTTTTTTGTCTACTGGTCCCCAGAGATGAAGTGTGGAGCTAAATACTCTGGGGCACACAAGCTTTTTAAAGGTGAAGGGCAGGGCTGCAGGCTCTCAGGTGTGTAGAGCTTCATGGAGATGAAAGGTCAGGTGGAAGCTCTCAGGTGCAGAAAGCTCCTGGGTAACGGAGAGAGGAGCCAAAGTCTCAAGGTTGCTCAGAATTCTCCATAGTGAAGGGCAGACTGAAGGCTCTGGATTGTGCGTAGTCCCCCAGAGATATGACCCCTGTTTGTGGGTCAGAAGTCCCACAGGAGTCTCCTACCTGTCAGCCTGTTTGGGTTTCTAATGGATGCTGGTGGCTGACTGTCAGTGGTGAAGTTGTGGTGTTGCATTGGCTTCTCAGCTGCTAAGGCACTGGGTGCACACTGAGGAACTAGTATGGCTGGGGTGGTATCAGGGGGCCAGGGGAGGGAGCTCCTGATAGCTTTCTTTCTTTTACAAGTTTCATTGGAAAATTTTATACATGAGCATACTGTATTTTGATAATAATCCCCTCCCATGACATCTCTTGAGCCTCCTCCTCATCCCCTTACTGAACCTCTCTTCTCAGCTAGTCTCTTTTCTACTTTGATTATCCAAACAACTGTGCTTGAGGTTCCTCTTATCAAAGCCAGCTGTCAGTACAAGATCTGAAATTGATTTACCCTCAAGTATGATAGCTGATAACAGTTTATATTTCTCAAGAGGACAAATAGAGTTCTTAATCTACAGAGAAGAATCTTTGATAGAATTTCAGGCTTATCAAGCATATAGGATTAGTTTTAATTGAGTATTGGACACAGGCCCTTAAGGAATTTTCTCTTTGTTCCAAAGTTACTCCATAGGCTTTGCTTAAATATGAGACTAATTCTACAGTCTGTCTCACAGAATGTATTAGCATGTCATAGTACATAGCACATTCATTTTCATTTCTGTAACATATTGTAGATCATATGAAATTCACATCTGGTGAACATTTACAAATAGGACTTGAGACTGCCAAGCATTCTGGTTTTCTGGTACATGCGAGTCACTCCAAGTCAATATCACAAACCACACTGTAGAGTTAGGTAATCTGGAATGGTACACTGTTCTCAGTTATTGAGAAAGTTTCTATTTCCTTTGAAGACTCTTGAGATCACCACTATAGACTTGTGTTAGAAAGCTGGTTAATTCACACTCCACTGCACTCTCCAAGCTCTCCCTACAGATAATGTGGTCAGGGATGAGAATCTTATCTAATTTACTAAAACTCTCCAAAGAAAGTATTTCTCAACTCTTGTCAGTGATTCATTTTCATGTTTGATATTTTTATTGAAAGATTCATTGTCATACCAATGAATTCTTGCCTAATTTAGTTTTGTCACCTTGTTCTGTGCTCTGCGGGAAGCAGAGGACATCTGACTTGTATATAAACTGCAATACTGAAGATACCAAGCGGTGTGTTACAACATAAAAGCAGATTAAATACCACCACCACACAAATGATTCAAGGTAAAACAGGTTAGGGAACTGGAACTTTTTGAGTTCAGAGTGACTCAAAGCAGGCCACCTAATTGGATATGGCCTCCACATGCAAGGCTGACATTGTGCTGTGTCAATTTTATTCCCAACATCCTGAGTTAATTCTGACTTGAAAATCCAGATGATATTAATAAAGTCAAGGAACTGGTTGGTTTTATATTGATTTAATTCATAAAGATATTTAAAAATATCTCATGACAGTCACCCTTTCCTTCTGGGATTATGAAGAAAGGAACAAATATCTCTCTCAAGAAGTAGAATCATTTTAGATGGGTCCATAAACTTTAAGTGATGGAGTAACATTTTATAAAATGTTGCCTTACTCTAGTTTCAGGAACTAACATAATATGTCTCCATATTAAGAAAGCAAAATGTCTCGACTCTGAAACTACCCTTGTCAGGGGTTCAGGTATGACTTTCAGTTATTTTTCTCTTCAATAGTGTTTTACATTTCTAATGTTAGATTTCAAGATATTTGGGTCTTAAGAGGAATTCTGCTTATTATTTTTACCCTGATTAATCTTGGGAAGAATATTTGAAATATGATGAAAAAAGGTTATTATAGAAAAGCAGGAATAATATTGATTGTAACATCAATAATATGCACACTTAGAGGCAACATGTTTTATTAAGTGGCTAACATATTATAAAGTTAAATGTTGTGGGGGAGGAGGCACTAGGAAACCAGCATGTGACCAGGAGGAAAACAGGTTCCCGTGGCATCAGCCTCACAGCTTTGACAAGAAAGGAGATGCCAACCAGCACCCAAAGGACTTCCTCCATGCCCTAGGACAGGGGGATGCTCTTCATTCAGGACCCTCTTTGGGCTGCAGTTCTGTGCATAGACTGCCATCAGTCCTCTATCTACAAGCCTAACCCTGGGTCATAGGCATAATACAACAAGGTCTTCTGCAGAAAGGCATAAACATATTTCCTGATAGATAAGAAGGGAGCACTATTGTGACTCAGTATTATAACTGACATAGACAAAATCACTAGTGAAGTGGCCTGTAGGAGGTCCCTCAGAAAATGAAACAATCCACCAATTTCCAATGGAAAAAGGGGTAAGTTAGAGCATGAATAGATGCAAAGACTATGAAGGATTCTAGAATATGAATACGAACAACAAATCACAACCCATCCTCAGCCTTCCAACTCCCTATAATGGAAGCCAAAACCACTGAGATAGTGGAAATGTCAGAGAGCATTCACAATCTTATTTCTAAAAGGGATCAATGATTTTAGAGAAGGCTCAAACAAGCAGTCAAATGAACCAAGGAAATCCACTGAAGATCTTGACAAGGGAGTCTTCAAAGCGAATGAAACTGTTAGCAACTTGGAGGTGAAACCCAGCAAAGAAATTGAAATGCTGCCGTGATCCTAGAAATGAAAGCAATACTCACTCAAATAAATATCACCCCAGAGAGCATCACCAATAGAAAATGCCATCACTAAAACAAACCCAACATGGCTCAGGGAAATTTGCAGAAGAGGGGGTGGAAAGATTGTTAGAGCCACAAGTTGGGACATTATGCATAGAGGCAGTACCCCTTCCCCATAAGTGATGGCTACCCCCACAATGCATTACCCACAATTCCCAATGAGGATCATCCCTTCAGGGATGGGGAGGACAGGAAGGAGGCTAATGTTGGTACCAGCAAGGCTGTTTACACACTGAGTATGTACATAACTAATAAAGAAAAAAATAAAGAAAATAAAAATGAGATCAAATTTTAGTGCAACAAAAAATTCTTAAAAGAATGCTATATAGGCAAGAAGAAGGAAAATATTCCTATATACAAAAACATTAGACTGTACACCAAGAAAAGACTAGAGCAACAAAGAAGAAATAAGACTAAATCAACTATGTTTAACCCCACAAACTAGCAAACACTCAAAACTAACATGGTAGGAGAAAAGAAGAAGAAGAAGAAGAAGAAGAAGAAGAAGAAGAAGAAGAAGAAGAAGAAGAAGAAGAAGAAGAAGAAGAAGAAACCAGTCACACAGCCAACCAAAATATCACCTAACAAAATCACAGGAAAGGCTCTTATTAATAACTTTAAATGTAAACGGTCTCAACTCACTGATAAAAAGATGTAGACTAACACTTGACTGGATTCAAAACCCAAGATCTAACTCCTTGTTGTCTCTAAGAAACACAGCTAGCTAGCAAAGATGACCTCAAACTGAATGTCAAAGAATGGAATATAACCTACCAGGCAAACAAACTATAAATAAGCAGGCATAGTGATTCTTATATCTGACAATGTAGAATTCAAAGAAAAGCCTATAAAAAGAGACAAAGAGGGCCACTGTATACTAATATAGACAAAATTCACAAAGGAGACATAAAAATTATATACATTTATCACCAAATGTTGAAGCTTCCAATTTAACAAAACAAATACTAATTGGCATACTAGGTCACATAGGTCTTGGCACAATTTAATGGGGGACTTTAATATCCTACTCACATACTAGGATAAGCCCTCCAAAGTAAAAATCCTACTCTCACAAACTCATTCAGCTATGAATCTATCAATTTACTAATTGATTTTTGATATTAGTACCCTATGATCCCACTGCCTATAAACACTGCATTGAGGATGAAGCCTTCAATAAACAGGTCTTCTGGTGACATTTAATATCCAACCTACAAGTGAGGAAAGGAAAGAAAAAATATCAAGATAATCAAGAGATGAAGATTATAGAAAAAAATAACATGTTCCTGTTCTCACATCTTCCCGTTCAGTTTACTGATTTTACTATCAATCACTATCAGCACATCTTCACAGTAAACAACTAATACATGGAATGATAATCATAGAAAGTAATATTGTCAGCCAGGTGTCAGATTCCTTATTTAATAGGTACTTGGGCGCCTGGGGTAGGAGAATCTCTGAGTTTGAGGCCAGCCTGTGTTAGAGACTGAGTTCCAGGTCAGCCTGGGATAGAGAGTGACACTTTGCCTAAAGTAAAAGGCAGTAATATTTGGTGTGGGTGGCGCAGATGTTTTTGTGAATGAAACATGTTTTCCCCACAACTGTGAGTACCAGAGCTGAGATCCCCAGAACCAACATAAAGCCAGATGCTGCAGTGCAAACATCTGCAATCCCAGGGCACTTAGAGTGAGAAATGAGGCTGAGAAAGGAGCGTCCCCTGGAAGCTTGTACAACTAGCAACTAGATTGCTAGCAACAACTAGGTGTACACAGCAGTGAACAAGAGACTTTGACTCAAACAAGGAGGAAGGTGAGAACTGACACTTGAAGTTCTCCTTGGACCCCAACATGAAAGCTGTGGCTTGCATGCATCTGCACTGACACACATGCACATACACGCGTGCGTGCACACACACAATAATGGCTGACCTCATGGAAGAATGACGTTACTGATTTTAATAACAAATCATCCAGGCATCACAAAAGTTCTCTTTTCATTGACATGAAACTTGTTAATATTTGATAAAAATGACTTACATGATATCTCCTTAGTATGAGAGCAAAAATGCATAGGAGAGTCCAAGCCAACAACACAGTCACTCACAAGTCCCTGAGTTACCCATGATAAACTTTAACTTCTGGGATATGGGATATGTGATCCATTTTGAAATTCTCTCAACACTTCTCTGAGAGTTTCTATCTTTTTTTTTTTTTGATGAATAGGAGCTTAAGTAGAGTGAAAATATGCCCAACTGCCAATCATATGAACATCCCTATATGCTGAAAGCCAAAGAATTGTATTGTACATGATTTTTCTGAGTCCTAAATGTAAACATATGAATTTCTTTTAGTGCTATCCTACCAAACTGATTTGAATGATTTGTTTTATAGCAGAAAATATGCATTTCTTCATAGAAATGGATTTCATGTCTGAAATTTAATTACTCCCTTGGGAAGCAGTCTTATTTTGGACTGTATCCTTTGGAGGTACTGAATATTCAGATTATGTAATGAATTCATCATAGGCATGAGATCTTAGAGCTTGACACACACACACACACACACACACACACACACACACACACACATATATGTAGAGAGAGAGAGAGAGAGAGAGAGAGAGAGAGAGAGAGAAGCATGAAAATATAAACAGTATTATGTGAGGGTGTGAAGTATAATAAAAATTCTCCAAGGCACCATTACTAACTTTATGTTCTTCAATTAGTGTTCTGTGATACCAAAAAATAGGAGGCCAATACTGACACTATAAGGACTCATGACTAAGGAATAAAAATAAAATATAAGGGCTGGAGAGATGGTTTTGTGGTTAAGGCGCTTGCCTGCAAAGCCAAAGGAGCTTGGTTCAATTCCCCAGACCCCACATAAATCAGATGCACAAGGGGGCACATGCATCTGCAGTTCATTTACTGGCTGGAGGCCCTGGCATGCCCATTCTCTCTCTCTCTCTCTCTCCCTGCCTATTTCTGTATCTCTCTCAAATAAATTAATAACAAAATATTTTTGAAAATAAAATATAAGCCATGACATTATATGCATTTCTCAATTTGCATTTGAAATTATTTCCTGGAGACACACCATGCACTATTTCAAAAACATTTTGATTCTGATCTAAAGGAATACCCAACAAACATTTAAAGTTTTAATGAATGGTCTGAAGCAGAGAAAGATAACCAGCAGATGCAAATCCTTCAGCATTTTAAACAAACTGTTGATATTTGCCTTATTGTCTATTTCTTAGGGTTAAAAAAATATTTGCTTAGTTCCTAGTATGAAAACTAAGACTAAAACCTTCAAATTTAATGTTGTTTAATAAAAATCTGATTTCAGTTCTGAGGAAAACCAGTGTTGACTACATCAGTGGTTTTCTGTGGGAAGATTTTGTTCCAAGGCATCCGTTGCCCACATGTTGGAAGATTTCTTTGTCTGTCATGACAGAAGCTAGCATCTAGTGGGTACTCTTCTCACATCCTAAAATGTACAGGAAAGGCACCGCAGTAAGGGTGCTATCTCAAATATCACAGTTGGGGAATCCTGGATTGTATGCACAACAGTATACCAAATGCACCAATAAGAATTGTAAACTATCAATTAACAGGAGGCACTTTGGCTTTTGATTTTATTTATTAATAATTTTTACTGTATATATTCATGTACATGGTAATGTGCTACAGAAGGACATTTGCATATGAATATGTACTGTATGCTGAGCATATTCCCTTCCATACTTCCTTAATTTCTCCTTTAGTTAGTGAACAGATGGATGGTTGTATTTTGGCATTTCCATACACTATTGCTGGCTGTTCTTTCCTATCCTCACTACTGCTTTCATGTCACATGAATTCCATTGCTCTCTTCCCCTTTATTCTCCTTCCTAAAAACCCGTTCGATCTGTTTCATGGTCATCTTCCTACTTTCATGATATAAACACTTATATGCATTCATGTACATGCAGACATGTATATATAATTAAATCTATATTCTCCATACATGAGAAAACACACAATATTTGTCTTTCAGAGTCTGTCTTACTTCATTTAATGTAATATTAAATATTCCATTCAGTTTCCTACAAATGTCATGGTTTCATTTTTCCTTATAGCTATTTAATTCTGTACATGATTCACATTTTCTTTTTCGATTCATTTTTTGGGGGATATGTAGGCTGGTTTCATTTCTAAGTAACTGTGAAAAGCACAGCAATGAACATGGATGTGTATATGCATAGTATGTTTACTTATAATCTTTTAGGTTTATGCCAGCAATGGGGTTCTTGGTCATATTAGTTAAGTTTTAGTTTTTGAGGAATCTCCAAATTAATTTCATTGTGGCTTCACAGGATTACAACACACTAGGTGTGTACAACTGTCCTTTTTCCTATATCATGACCAGCCAATGATCTTGTTTGTTTTCCTATTGATAACCATTCTGACTGGGATGAGATGGAGCCAGTTAATGCCTAGATATTATTTATTTCCATCTAACAACATTTATCAAGCACTCCTATATTATATGGTGCAAAATACTATACATGTATAATATAGGTAATATATTTTGTTGAATAAATATGTAATTATATATAACCCTTTACATATCCAACCCCTAGCTTTCAGAGGAGCTCGGTGACCATGAAGGTCACTTCCTTTGTAAAGTGAGAACTGTGGCTGAGAAGGTACTGCTCAATGTGATATATGTGATGCTTCCATTACTTTCTTGGGATATTGCATGTGGGAAAGGTATTTTGGATGCCTACACATTGTTTGCTTATCAATAGATTTTTCCTTTTCCCATGTTAAGGGAGGGAGGAAGGTAGATTGACAAAGTCTAGTTTGGGGATCACTGGACCTGAATTTGATATTGGCTGTGTCATTATGGTATGTTTAGTATTGGTTAGAAGACTTAACCTCAATGTGCTTTGTCCTCTATCTGTTACTTGGCTTATTTTTCTTATTGACTATTCCCTTTACATTTTTCTCCATGGTGGAGTTTAAATGCATTTAAGTTTATTACTCATTAAATGTATTTTATGGAAATACTTCTGAGTTTCTGAGACAACTCTTAAGCTTTCAGTGCTATGGAAAGTTCTAATTTGGGTGAATTTGTGTTCTAACCTGCTGATTGAGTTACCTTAGATAAAATCTCGACTTACTTGGTAGACTTCACATGATTCAGGAATGGAAATCCACAAACTGCAATACTCATTCACTGGTCCAGTTGTCTAGAAAGAGGTAATAAGATACACATTGTGGGGCTGGAGAGATGTCTTAGTGATTAAGGTGTTTGCCTGAAAAGCCTAAAGACCCAGGTTCAGGTTTCCCAATACCCACATAGATCCAGATGCTCAAAGTGGCACATGTATCTGGAGTTTGTTTGCAGTGGCTGGAGTCCCTGATGTGCTCATTCTCTCTGTATGTCTCTCTTCTCTCTATCTCTCTCTGCCTGCAAATAAATAAATAAAAAAAAATATTAAAAACTTACAGTATGTCCATTTATAGATTTTAATTTTAATTCAAAGTTAATCATATACTTCAGTTATACTTAAGAATATTATGTTCTTTATTTTGAAATATCTTATAATATATTTCACTCAAACTCTGTAACTTAGATAGTTACTTAAAATTGACCATATTTTTAGAAATCCATTTGAATAATATATGTACCACTGCATTTAATATGCTTACTTAATATATGGAACATTTGTAAGTTGTCTGGAATATATAATCATATTCTAAAAAACTAAAATCATTTTACAAACCTGCAAATTTATTTCCCCATGTATCGAATTTTCAGAAAGAAATGATGTTGTAATAATATTATTTTAAAAATAGCAAAAAGGGCTGGAGGGATTGCTTAGTGGTTAAGGTGCTTGCCTGCAAAGCCAAATGACCGAAGTTCAATTCCAGCCAGATGCAGAAGGTGTCACATGTGTCTGGAGTTTGTTTGCAGTGGCTGAAGGCCCCAGTGTGCCCATTCTCTCATTCTCTATCTCCCCTCCCTTCTCTTTTAAATAAATAAATTAAAAATACTTTAAAATAAAAATTGAGTCAGTAAATCTCACTAAAAATTTCATTGTTTATTTAAAAATACTAGCAGGTATGGAAAAATCCATCTTATCTTTCATGTGGTAAGAAGCTATTCCCTGGGTCAAAAGTTATGTGTTAAGAAGAAAATACAGCTTGAATTTTCTTTCCTTCCTTCCTTCCTTCTTTCTTTCCTTCCTTCCTTTTCTCCTTCTTCTTCTTTTTGTTTTTTGAGGAAGAGTGTTACTCTAGCTGGGTATGACCTGGAATTCACTATGTAGTCTGAGGGTGGCCTTGAACTTATGGTGATCCTCCTACCTCTGCCTCCCAAGTGCTGGGGTTAAAGGCGTGCGCCACCACGCCCAGCAACAGTTTGAATTTTCTACAAGTGGTACAAGAAGGAAACCTGGAATCTCTTCTTTGTCAGAGGCTGCAAATGGTCCAGTCCTAATTGTTGTGTGCAACTAGTCTCACATTTATATGGCATTGGCTCTAATAAAGATGCTCAGTTGATAATTCCAGCGGAAATAATTTGGGTAGTAGAGAACAGAGTAAAAGAGAGGGAACAGGACTCTCAACACCTCTGTAAGTTGTCCTAGGATGAATCAGAATTTTAAAGATTTCCTGTACCAGGAAGAAAATGTGTGTGAGCAGAGCTTACTTCTTTTGTTTTTATGTTGGGTTGTGTCACCTTTGGGTTTTATTAGGCTTACAATTGAAAAGGAAAAATATGAAGTTTCTAAAACAATATTTTCTCTAGAAACAATAATGTTGGCCTCCAAGTGGGTTTGGATGGTATCTGGGTGATCTCAGTTGGTTGGTCTGTTGGAACACAGTCATTAATGTCCCAGTGGACTGGATAACATTCCATAACCATCCACATATTGTGTACACGGTGTCCCAGCCAGTCATTGTCTCAGAAAGTGCAAGTAGATTTTTGTACATCTATCACCATAATGAAAAAAATGAAACTAAGTATCATACCAATGAAATTTGAGTCATAAAAATATTTAATTGATTTACCTATAATGTATAAAGCATTGTGGGGATTCTTGACTCAAATACTGCTTCGATAGAACTCACAAGAAGCTAGTCAGGAAACTTGGAGCTACACTTATATATGAATACATATTATCTTACAGGAAAGTACCAGGTGAAAACATAAAATTTGCAGATAATGAGTCTTGAGTATTCAGGAAAGGATAATTCTTTTCAACCATATCAATCACATGTTTTTCTATCTGTATTTCTTGCTAACATGTTTAAAGGGAAAGAAAAAAATTATTTAGTTCTTAAAAGAGATTAAATTCTATGTAAATCTAAGCAATTAAAATCTATGTAAAGTGCTTCTATGCCACTTCTCATAGGACTGACAACCTTTCAAAGTAGAAGGGTGAACTTATTTTGACTTTAGAGAGAAGAATGGTAAGATTCAGGAAAAAAAATGAATTTTAAGTTATATAGTGAGTGGTTAGAGAGAATTTAATCATATCTCAACTGAAAAGCTACATTGTGCCACCTATGCATGGTTTCCAGAAGCATTGTAGGAAACTACAAAACAATCTACATTTGGGAAAGTATCCAGAAATGTTCCTACCTTGGTGGGTAGGTCTTTGCTCTGCCAGGTAATGATGGTGGCACTTCACAGGTACAAAGTAGGGGTCAGGAGTAAGAGATGGAGTCCAGAGAATGTAAGTATCCTATTAACAGGGTGTTTGAAAATCAGCTGTCTTGGACAAATGAGAGCACAGAGGAGCTGCAACCTGCATTGTCAGAGAAATTGATTGTAGTAGGATGAACATTCATATGAGGAGATGAACGGAATAAAGTGAAGACATTTATTTCTTAAAGCTTTCTACGAAGGAAAAGAGAGAAAGGAACATGTGAGTAGAAGTTCAAAGGGAAGAGTAAGAAACAAGCATGCCTCCAAGTTGGAATTGCTTTTCATATGCATAAAACTTAATTGGGAGATCATAATTGGACATTGAGGAGCTGATCAAAGTTGCACAGCTGAGCAATTTGAATCAGAGTGGGATATGTATTTGTTCCCTTTGGCGTTTCTTGTTGTGTCTAAAAGTAGTGACTCACATGAAAGAAATCACATGGAACAAAACCAAAGGTTGGCATTATTCCTTGAATAGCAATGAGGTACTCAAGTATAAAAAGCATTAGGAAATGTGAAGTGTAAGATAATCTATTTTAAACCATTATGTCATGAATGTCTTGGCATCTTATTTTTGTTTTGCTGAACAACCATATACCATGATCATGCTCTCCAACTTGGAAAAGACAGAAGGCTGCAGTGGGATGATGCTGAGTCTCCTGGCTGCAGAGAGGTCCTTGTCCCAGCACTGGAATCTGAGGACAACCATGGTCTAGATTAGGTTTGTTCTGGCATACTTCTGTGTGTTGTATTTCTTTCCAATTTAAAAGATTTTTTTTTTATTTTGCTAGGTAGAGTTACATTTGTAACAGTCTTGGTACAATTTTTAAGGTTGCCAAATGTATTTTTATAGTTGAAACCTGCCAGAATTGCCAACTGAACTTGGTCTGTAAAAACTAGTTCAGGGTTTCCATGGAAATATGATTTCATCCCATCTCTGAAACCCCATTATCCCCTTCTTTATCATGGAATTTGAAACTCCGAAATGATTATATTCCTGTTCCAAGAAAAATAAAACAGGTCTTCAATTAGACAAATATTAATTTAAGCTCAAAGCGACATTTTCATTTAGGGAGATGACAGTAGCCACAGACTAAAAGATTTCTAATTTAGTTATGTACTATAATGGTTTCTTTTTAAAATATTTTTATTTATTTGGGAGAGAGAGAGAGAGAGAGAGAGAGGCATATAGAAAAAGGTTGGACAGGCAAGCCAGGGCCTTCAGCTGCTGTAAACAAACTCCAGATACATGCGACACCTTGTGTATCTGGCTTAAGTGGGTCTTAGGGAATTGAACCTGGATCCTTTGGCTTTGCAGGCAAGCACCTTAACTGCTAAGCCTTCTCTCCAGTCCCCATGATTTGTTATTTTTGTTTTATGTTTTTACTTTGCTCATCTTCCAGCTAAAATTATTGCAAGCTATGTTAAAATTACCTCATGATTTTAATAGGCTTTTAATTTCGTATTTAACTGATTTAGAAATGGAAGGAACATTGACTTTGACATTTTTCATTTTTATTTTCTCCCATGCCCACATCAAAGCTGGGAAAAATAAGTTCTTTTTCATATGTACAATAAGTTCCCATCTGAGAAGTGATGCAGCCAATATTTGAATCCTGGGGCTCAGTAGGGCTAAGGGATCTGTGGGATACAAGGCATGTACAATAGAGACTCTCTTGTCTAGAAAACAGGACCTATGGAGAAATTAAAAAGTGAAATGCAAATACTTGAAACTCACTTTGGTCTTAAAATAGCCTGAGTGTTATTATCCCATTTAATATTTACCATAGTATACTTGAAAGGCTGTTGTGAAGAACAGGAAGCTAGGCAAGGCTAGATGAGCTGCCTGTCTAGTAGTTCAGACTGTGAGTGCTGAACCTCTGCTATTTGGAGAGTTGAGCCTCTGCACCCACAAATAAGTGAACTGCTAGATATAATTGGCTGTGCAAAGTTCATGCAAGAAAGGTTTTGTGGATAAGGCTAATCAGATGATGGAATTGAAAGCATCATTACATGGCAAATTCTAAACCATAAAGCCAGCCAATTTCATTCATTGGAATAAATATTTTGGCTCCTAGACTTGTTTCTTAAATGTCTACAATTTGTTATTTTGAATGAAAGAAGACTATGAAATGGCACACAATATTTTTGTTTAAAAGAATTTAATTGATTTTACTTTTTTTTTTTTCGAGGTAGGGTCTCACTCTAGCTCAGGCTGACCTGGAACTCACTATGTAGTCTCAGGGTGGCCTTGAACTCATGGCAATCCTCCTACCTGTGCCTCCTGAGTGCTGGGATTAAAGGTGTGTGCCACCATGCCTGGCTGTGATTTTCCTTTTTATTATAGGTTCATAACATATCAGAATGGTCAACCTTTATTCTTTTTCTTTATTTATGAAAAAGAGAGAGAGACTGAGAGAGAGAGAGAGAGAGAGAGAGAGAGAGAGAGAGAGAGAGAGGAGAATGGACACACAAGGACTTCTAGTCACTGTAAAGCCCATTCTAGATGCATGCACCAACTTGTGCATTTGGCTTACATGGGTACTGGGGACTCGAACCTGATTCCTTAGGTTTCACAGAAGTGCCTTAACTGCTAATCTATCTCCCTAGCCCATCCTTTAATTATTTTTTTAAGAAAATCATTTCTAAGAAAATAGCTCCACTGTATCATCTTTATTTTGCTTATATTTTTATGGCAGTAGAATCCACTTTTCTAACAGCTAGTGTAATATTCTCTAAGCCATAGATTGTCTTCACTTGTTGATTAGTAATGCATAAGTATATGTTGATGAGTAAAAATAACCACAGTATTTTGGGCCTGTAGTCATTCATTTTCTCATACCTGAATAAACTACTTGCTGTGGCAAACATGCATTTCACTCCTTGTACAGAATGCTTGTAGAGTCTCTGAGAACTTTAAACATACTATTAAAATGGGTGACAGTGAAATTCCACATCATCTCCAGGCTTAATTTTCTGTACCTTTTACATAATGTCATGTTGTTTCTTCATCAATGGCTCCAAATTTTAGATTCCTTGAGGTCTCCTGAAGTTACACATTGCTTTCCTTGAAAAAAAGGTTTAGTTTCAGAAAGATCAATGTAATCATTATTTTACTTAAATGTTAAATCATTATTAATATTATTTTTCTAATTCTAGAATGTTCTTCCTAAACAGAACACTGCAGGTGGAAACAGTATTTGCAGCAAAACTATGCTATAAGATCATATTATGCAGTACCTAATCACAATAGTACTGTAATATATTTAGAAATCACAGTGGGAGCCTGAGCTTGCTCATTGAAAATTTTGCAAGTAGCACATGTGCACCAATGGCACTTTCCCTTCTTCTACTTTTATCTATTTCATATAATTTGGATTATCTTGTTATATCATCTAAGACAGATTAGGCAAATTGAGTTAGAACTCATATCTCTTGGCTTCCTATTCAGAGTAAGAAAATCCCTCTCTTCCTTATAAGTCATCCGGTAAATAATGAGGAAAATGTGCGCATTCCTGTGTTTGGAAGTTTCAGCTTCAGCAAATGGACAGAAATCAGTACTGTTACTGTACTTGTGAAAAATGCTGTGATTTTTTTTAATCCAGGCAAATAACATGATTGTATTAAAAACCTGATACCTGATAACTCTGTGTTTTATTTTTATTTTTATATTTTGTTTTTTCAAGGTAGGGTCTTGTGCTAAATTAGACAGAATTCCAAAGAAATTAAAATAATGACTACATTTATGTTCTAAGATTTGAAAGAGGATGTGAATAAACTCATTGATGAATTCAAATAGGACATAAATAGTCTCATGAAGAAATTCCAAGATAATACATAGAAACAAGTGGATGTAATGAATGACTCAATTCAGGCTATGAAAATCAAATATAATAAGGGGATTGAAATACTGTGGAAAAACAAAATAAAATAATAGAAGTGAAAATTTCAGTAGGTCAAGTGAAAAGCTAGGTGAAAATCCTCACCAATAGAAAGTATTATGTTGAAGACAAAATAACAGGGCTTGAAGGCAATGCAGAAGAATTGGATCATTCAATTAAAGGAAATGCTACAGTTAAAAAAAATGTATGAGTGGGGGTTTTACCACCTCCCACCTTTTCATGGGCAAGAGTTCTTTATAGTCTCTATTCTTTCTTTCTCTTGATCTAATAAAGTCTCTCTTAAAAATATGTATGAACAAAACATATGAGATCTTTGGGATACCATGGAAAGACCAAATCTACTAATTATGGGTATAGAAGAAGGAAAATAACTCCATATCTTAGGTATGGAAAATAGTTTTAATAAAATCATTGGAGATAGTTTCACAATGTAGGGAAATAATATCCCTTAGTTACAAGAGGCATACAGGACACAAAATAGACAGGGCCAGGAAAGAAGTCCCCAGTGTCATAGCCTTGCTAAAACATTAGGAATACAAAAGAAAGTGTACTGAAAGCTACAAGAGAGAAAGACTAAGTCACTTATAAAAGCAGTGGCATGAGAATAACAGCTGATTGTCAGTGGTAACTCTTGGTTTGGAATGCTATGTTTCAAGTTCTGAGAGAACAGAATCTAGACCTCTGCATTCAATATATCAGTTACTTTATCATTGCTGGGACAAAATGCTTGATAAGCAGCAGCTTAGAGGAGCGTGTATTTGGGCTTACAGTTCCAGAGGATAGAGTCACTCAGGTCAGGGACGATCAGGCAGGAACAGGAAATTGGTGTCACATCATCACGGGAGAAGTAGAAAGATGTCAACACTGGTGGTCTGCTATCTTCCTCTTTTCTGTGTAGTCCAGAACCCCCAGTCCATGGAACATTGCCACCCACAGGTAGCGTGAGTCTTTATACCTTATAATCTTATCTATATATGCCAAGCAATTTGTTTCCATGGTGCTTCTAAATCCTGTCAAGTTGACAATCAGAGATAAGCTATCACACCCAGTAAAAGTATCTTTCATAATTGAAGGAGGGAAAAAAAAACTCATTAAATGACATAAAGAAGGTAAAGGAATTTGTCACTATTAAACAAGCTCTACAGAGCTTGAAGGAAGGACTGAAGAGAAACAAACATATCCAAGAGGCTATAGGGAAAAAATACAAGATGCTAGGAAAGTTGTTAAGCAAACAAGGACTCAGAAAATGTAAATGCTCATGTTGTTGGTAATAGGCTCAGAAAGACAAATAACACATGTTTTATTTCCTATGTCGATTCTAGCTACAAAATTTTAGCTTTATATATTTAATTAAGTTGCAATGAGCATCTGTGGAGGTCAGGAAGCTAGAAAAGTATTGTGTGCCAAGTGTGGTGGTACATACCTTTAATCCTAGCACTTGGAAGGCAGAGGTAGGAGGATCTCCATGAGTTTGAGGCCACCCTGAGAGTACATAGTGAATTTCAGGTCAACCTGAGTTAGAGTGAGACTCTACTTTGAAAAACAACAAAGGAAAGAAAGAAAGAATGAAAGAAAGAAAAGAAAAGAAAAGAGTATAATGCGAGGGGGAAAGAGGCCTTGGCATATGTATTAGTTACTTTTCATTGCTGGTACATCAAACCACCCCTAAGCACCACCAGTTTAGGAATTAAACACCAATAGTACTTGTGCACTAATACATTAGTTATTGCAGGTCTGAGTAGAAAGTGAGAAAAAGGTGTGGGATGACAGAATGGAAAAGGAGAAAGAATATAAACAGATGGCGGAATGGTAGGGAGAAGGTGGGCAGAGATGAGGGATTTTTGGTTAAAGGTAGAATGAAAAGAAAGCACTGAAGTTATTCAACCAGGTAACTTAAAACAGGAGGCTGAGGCAAAGATTCCCCACAAACCATGTCAGCCCATTTTACTTAGGAATCTTATGAAAAGGAAAAGGGGGGAAAAAAAGAAAGAAAGAATGGGAAAAGGACTTTTTTGTAAGAATAGAGAAGAGATAGAGGACATTGGAATACCAGAAGAATAAATATGATGACACGCATACTGGACAGGCTACAGAGTATGAATCCAATCTGGCCTGCTTCCTGGTTCCAGCCTCAAGGTTTTCACCATTCTTTCCTGGGCTTCTAGCTGCCAGTTGCACTCCTGAGCATTTCACTGCAAGGCTGGGTTACTTTGCTCTGTGAGTCACAGCTCCGCGTAGTCTGTCAGGGGTGAGTACAATGCTGTTGTTGCTCTGGGCTGTCCTTTGAGGGATCAGGTCACTGGCCTAGTCCAGTTGCTGGCTGTATTGCATATTGTAGGAAGTCCTTTTGGAGTTGGATCAAGCATGCTGGCTCTGACTTCACCAGCTTTCTGTGAATTTGGATCATAGATGTTAGTTCCACCTTTATGCATTGGATTTCGAGTACTGTCCCTATCCCTAGGCAATATTTCTATATGTCTGGCTTGTTGCTAGAACCCAAGGCTGTGTTCGCCTGCAGACTGACTCCAACAAGATCTCTACCCTGCTGATTAATGGGTGGTTCTTATTCAATATTTCTTCCCCACAATCTCGAGGTATGTTTGCTCGGGTTCTCTATATAGCCTTGTGACACTTGTTCTGAGTTTCCCAAAAGTGTGGTCCACAGAGGGTCTGGGACCACTAAGCCTCAGTCCCAGCAAGTGCCTTTTAGAAATGACATCCCACAGCTGTTTCTGCCACGTGACAGGAAGAGACTGTTTTCCTGGCCTTTCTCCTGTCCTCTGCAAGTGGGGCGGCTGTACATCTTTTGTCTGGCTCATTACTCTTTCATACTCTTTAAAATGTTCATACAGAAAGTGCAGTGTAGATTTTCTGAGCTCCTCTGACTTAAGCCGTGTCTTCTGCTATCTCCTCTTGGCGTTTCCTGTCGCTGTCAGCAGGGAGCTCCTCCAACTAAGCTAAACCTTCTGGGACAGACTCTGAAATTTCTCTCCTGTGTTGTAACGTTCATTATTTTACTTTTCTTTTAAAGCTAGAGGCATTCAGGCTTCATCCATGGAGTTCTCACTGCTGGGACAAACACCCAACCAAAAGTAGCTTATGGGAGGAAAGTAAAAGCTTTTCAACCAGCTCTCAACCTCACAAATCTTCAGGAGAGAGAGAGGGCGGGGGGGACTCCCCAAGTGGGCTAGCTCTGAATAAACAATGGACCATATGTCCTGATGGTCTTCCATCATCTAAATATATATATGGACTGCTTGCTACTGTTCTGTTATTAAAAATGTCATGAAAAGATTCAGTAGACTTTACATGGGAAAAAATGACCAGTAAATATTCTGAGCAAGCCTCAGCATTTCAGAATTCTAAGACACTTATGAATGAAAAGATCTGCTGTGGCCTTCTTCAGGCAGACTCACTGTCCTCACATTAATATATTTAACATTCAGCTATTTGAGATATACTTAAATATTCTAAAGACAGCAATAAAGTTAATTTAAATGTATACTGACTGAGCATTTGTGTTTATCTAACATTCTAATATATTTAACTTTTTCCTTTCTTTAGGAATACTAAAAACAAAACCTTGAATTAAAAAGAAAAATGTTTTGCCATATTACATTTCTATGGATAGTGGTGACCCTGCTTCTCCAGAATTCTGCATTATCTGAAGATGGGGAAATGAGAGCAAGTAAGAACCATTAATATTGTTTCCTCTGTTATTTGAAATCAATTCTGGAAATAAAACAACAGGAATTCAAAGGATCTTGTTCATAATTCTGATGCTATAATTTCCTAAACTAAATGAATTGCAATATCACACATTCACTGAGGGGAAACACCACTCGAAGTCATTTGCGAACATTCTGTGGTAACGTTTTATCCTATTTACACATGAGGCTGTGACTCACGATCTGGCATTGAGTCCAGATCCAGCTGCCTGTGAGAGCTGTTATGTGGAAATAAGGTACCAGCCTAATAGGATATTAACATAACTGAACGAGATAATAATGCATTAAATAGCTTGTAAAATTGACTATTTTTTTCTGTTTGTTTGCAGGAAAGCTTGAATTATAGGTGGCAAGCCTGAATGATTGTAGTTCTGCTACACAACCATCATGTACAGCTAGCTTTATCCACATGATCATTTACTTACAAATAACATATTTAGTTTTGAAGTATTACTTATATTCACAATTTCATACTTATAAATGTAGCATCCTATTATAAAGTAAGCTCTTACTCTAAATTAATTAGCTGTTAAATCATATGGCTCAAGAACATGGTACAATTTGAATTTGTTTCTTAGAACAATATTATTTAGGATTTATATAACCCTGTCATTATTTAATTCACCCAAATACTCTATAATATTGGTTCCCTTACCTCTTTTTCTGGGTATGAAAGGAGTCCAACAAACTTTAAGTTCTTATTATTTCTTTTGTTTTTTTCTTCTTTTAATAGGGGAGAGCCCAAACACAGTTTAATGGTGTCATTCAGCTTGTTAGAACTATAACTCATATTTGAACTGTTTGGTTCTTTTTGAGGAAGGGTCTCGTTCTAGCCCATGCTGACCTGGAATTCATTAGTTAGTCTCAGGGTAGGCTCAAACTCACAGCGTTCCTACTTATTCTGCCTCCCAAGTGCTGGGATTAAAGGTGTGTGCCACCCCGCCAGGCTGAAATGTGCTTTACATATCCAAGTCCATCCCTATGTGGTGATATCATTCATATCTCTAGTCAGGATGTTGGTATTTATAAATGACAATAGTTTCTTTTATTTATGCCTATGCTCTTGGTTAACCTTATAGTTATGAAATACATGCTCTAAGGCTCTCTTACAAGAAGATTCAAGGAAGACCCATGAATACTCTTGTAAAAAATATAACCACTGAATCCAGTGATACACCAGCACTAGTAGCCTCAGACAACAGTGAATGTCAGAATGTAGCACCAGTCAGCATAGAAGAGCACAACCTCCTGTCCTTTTGTTTCCCTCAGAAACACCTCCGCAAAGACATAACCATTTGATCCAAGTCTACCTTCCAAAACCATAGCAGAAGGAAAGAATTCTCTAGGGTTTGTAATTTTCCTCTGGTCAGCAGTTCATTCCTTATGTCCTTGCCCTGAACTCTAGTAGTAGTCCCTTGGGAGATGCTGTTCTCATTATGTCCCTCATGGCCATCAGAGGCCACCACCACCTACTGTAGCACACCTTTGAAATAATGTCATAATCACAGTTGCATTTTTGTAGCAAATCAATACTTTTTTTCTATGCTAGATATCTAATTTTGAGCTTATTTAGTGCTGTGCAAGTGCTTTTAAAACTGTGTCACTATCATGTCTTTCTTGTGATAATTTTTTGACTGATATATACCTATATCTAGGTATAAACAATACCTGTGATTTTAAATATGAGTATGATATGAGTGACCATGGTCTTGGACCATAGATTCCGGTTATACCAAATGCCATGCACCAATGTGGTAACAGTTTCATGAAGTTTTCACAGTAGCAGAACAAAAGAATGTCATACATCATATATATACATATGTATATATATGCAAATATACATATGTGAGGGAATGTTAGGCAGGTCTAGGTTATAGCAAAGTGAGAATATCTCTACTGTATATAGAGCTCAGATGTTATATAATGACTTAGCCTTTAGGTTGATGGAATGTAGTGTCAGTTCATACATTCCAGAAGGACTTCCTCAGTAGTCAAAAGGATGGATATAGGTCAAACAGATGTGGCCAATGAATGGCTATTAAGGGAGCTAAAGAGAGCCCAAGATAATTTGGCTCTGGACCTTCAATATTTCACCTCTCTACAGTTTGTTGAAATTCTAATCAGCCAATCACTTTTGTGGGAACTTTAGCACAGATGTGGTCTTCTCTCTCCTGGGAACTTCAGTCTACAGTTTCCCCCTGTTGGCCATGCATCATGTTTGGAGCACGCAGAAGTCAAGTGTGATTTAAAAATTTTTTGTTTTTATTTATTTATTTATTGATGAGCAACAGTCAGAGAGAGAGAGAGAGAGAGAGAGAGAGAGAAGAGAGAGAGAGGGAGAGAGAATGGGCACGCCAGGGCCTCCAGCCACTGCAAACGAACTCCAGACGCGTGCGGCCCCTTGTGCATCTGGATAACGTGGGTCCTGGGGAATCAAGCCTTGAGCTGGGGTCCTTAGGCTTCACAGGCAAGCGCTTAACTGCTAAGCCATCTCTCCAGCCCTCAAGTGTGGTTTCTATGTACCACAGTGCTAGGAAGGATCATTCCTGGGATCTGATAAAGATAGGGCAGAGTAGGCCAGAGAGCTGTCTTTCAGGAAAGACAAATTGATAGTAAACCTACTAAGGAAGTAATCCCTGGGTCATTGTAAATTTATCAGCTGGGCTGGAGAGAAGGCTTAGTGGTTAAGCGCTTGCCTATGGAGCCTCAACCATCATGCTGCAGGTCTGAGTGTACTTTCCTTTTGGTTTTTGTATCTGAGGGAACATTTGTATGTGACATATAACAGAAGCTTACACCTAAAGTTAACGAAGAGCTTAGCATGTTCAAAGGAAGTAAAGGGAAGTGATGAGAGAAAAAGGCATTTTAACTAACCTAAAATTATATTAACTAGATTTACTATGTATTTCCCCCTTGTGTCTATAGTTAGTTATAATTTATGAAATATTTGTTTGATATTTAAGTTTTAATTCTAGTTGAAATTGGTAATAAACTTTGAATTCTAGTTTTTCTTTAGGCCAGTTTGATTCCATAGCTATAACCTTATGTGGAGTGCCTATTAAAGACTGTTCTTTAATATTTAAATTTATTTTTAACACATACTTGTAGCTAATGATTGCCTTTGTTCTATTATTTTAATATCACCTCATTTGTTTGTTAAGAGAAATAAATTCAAAGTCACATAACAATAAATCAGATAAGAATATAGAATCACTTTAAATTTCTTTAAAAAATTTATTCTCCCTTCCCATGTACTAAATATTATTGATGACAGGGATGGAAAGAAGAGATCAGACTTGTGAGAAATCAACATTTTACAGTTTGTGTGGGTGCAAGCAAATGACATGCCCGCATGTCACTTGCCCCAAAGGTAATATTTTCTCCTCTAATAGAACTCTAAGATGTGCTGAAAAAATATATGTCCTGGGTTATGGTAAAATAAACATCTGTGTAGAGAAAAAAAAACAGCTTTTTCATCTCGAATACAGAATTATTTAACACAAACTGTTTCACTGCATTTTGGCTGAAGACAGGAGGTGAGACCTTTAATCATGAATCTCGCATGCAGTCCAGCGAGGGTCACTTAGCTTTCATCAACTCTGCCCGTATGAAACTGAACTGGCTAGTTAGTACTGAAGTTGAAAGAAAATTTAATTTCTCTCTCCATGTTCATTGGTTCACGGTTTTGTGTCTCCATCACTTATCCAGCTTTATGTATTTCCTTGGTTACTGACATGAGCAGAGGTGCAGGTGTGTGGCTGAGCTGTGTGCGCCCCCGGCGTCCTGCCTTGGTCTCTCTCGTGGCACACGTGTCCTGATGGTTTTCTCCTCACTCAGGTTGTCGCACTGCTCCAACAGACTTAGTCTTCATACTAGATGGATCCTACAGCGTTGGACCAGAAAGCTTTGAAATAGTGAAAAAGTGGCTTGTAAACATCACCGAAAACTTTGACATAGGACCCAAGTTCATTCAGGTTGGAGTGGTGCAGTATAGTGACTACCCGGTGCTGGAGATCCCGCTGGGCAGCTATGACTCGGGCGAGCACCTTGTGTCCGCAGTGCAGGCCATCCACTACCTGGGGGGAAACACCAGGACCGGGAAGGCCATCCAGTTTGCGCTGGACTATCTGTTTGCCAAATCCTCACGATTTCTAACTAAGATAGCAGTGGTGCTCACAGATGGCAAATCCCAGGACGAAGTCAAGGACGCAGCAGAAGCAGCCAGAGACAATAAAATAACATTGTTTGCCATCGGCGTTGGGTCCGAAGCAGAAGACGTGGAGCTGAGGGCTATAGCAAACAAGCCGTCATCCACTTACGTGTTTTACGTGGAAGACTATATTGCAATATCCAAAATCAGGGAAGTGATGAAGCAGAAACTCTGTGAAGGTTAGTCTTCAACCAATGAATAAAAAAAAAAAATAAAAAAGATTACAGTTTCTTACATTGTGGCATAACCTGTTCAGTAGACCCGGGAAGTTCTATTTAATGTCAAATTATAGTGTTAGAAGAGAACTAAGTACAACATGTGTGTTAAATTTATTCCTGATAATAATATTTTAGAAATGATCACTTATAAAATCTAAGGATGGAAAATATATGTTTTTCTTTCTATTTTTTTTTAAGAACATACTTTGTATAGATGCATCATGTGCTGGTACCATCTTTTCCCTCCTCTATGCATCCATTCTGCTGGGGGTCCTCCTCAGTTGGGTTGCTTGATATTCCCAGCAGTCAGTTTTTGGGGAGGGGAACAATGCCTCTGGGTATGACGTCCCAACCTGTGGCTCTAACTGCTCCTCTCCTGAAAAATTCCTTGAGCCTTGCTGGGTGTGTTTTAAGTCTCCTTCAGTGATGAGCTCTCAGGGGCCTCTGGTTCTCTGCTTTGCTATGCGTTGAGTATGCTCGGCATCTGTCTTTTTCACCATGGCAGTGATTGTCAGGCTCCTCGTGGAAGGAACACTCTTGTTCATCTCCCCAATTCCTCTATGGTTTCTCCTGTGTGAAATATGAGGGGTGGTTTATCTCCTCAGGTCTCTCTACCTTCTGTAAAAGAAAAACAGATTATCCAGTATGATATTTTGTTGCATTTTCCTTTCATGTATATCTTTATGGTGATGATAAAAACAAAAACACAAAGAATAAAAATACTAATTATAAAATCATATAACTTCTGAGGCTGGAGTGATAGCTCAGATTACAAAGCCTGATGGTCCAGGTTTGATTCCCCAGTAGCCATGTAAGGCCAGTTGCACAAAGCGGTGTAAGAGTCTGGAGTTTGTTTGCAGTGGCGGGAGGCCCTTCTCTCTCTTTCACGAAGACAAAAGAAAATAATATAACTTCTAAAAATGAATTTTCCTGTATCCTATTCCCATCTTTCTCCCCCTTCAGTATGTGATTAAATTTATTCATGTGGAAGCTAAATCAGGGTGTTATCTCAAACTCTATATTTATTTACTAATTACTCCATTTTCATATTCTCTTAACAATATCACATTATAATTTTAAAAATAATTTCCCAACTGACACATTTATCTCAAGTCTATATTTTGTTACTATAAACAAAAATAGTGAAAATTCTTGTCAATAATTCTGAATAGGAATTTTTTATTTCATCAGGAAACAAAAGAGTCAAGTTACAGAGTTTTAAAGATTAGGCAAAATGTTAAAAACTGTAGCCAAGAAAAGCTCAAATTCCTCATGAGAGAATCTGAACACTAAAATCCTGAATTGTGTGTTGGGATCATTCCACAAAATGAAATTTCATGATTCTGTTAAGTAGATGGTATAAGAGAGATTCAGTTTGGAAAAGATTGATATTGTTAGCATGTAGACATGCTTATAATGATTGGGAATTGATTTTGTGCAGGTTGAGTGGTTAGGCTCTAGTTTTATTCTAAACATGGGTATAACCTGTTCTCCAAGCACTATTTGAAGTTGAAGGTGCTGTCTCTTCTCTACTGTGTGTTTTTGGCATCTTTGTCAACAGTCACGTAGCTGTACTTGTGTGGATTGATACCTGGGTCTGCAGTTGTAGTCCACTGATCTACTTGTCTTTGTTTTAGTGCCGTGGCTCCTTAGCGTAACCTGAACTGAGGTGTGCTGACTCCTCCACCTGTTTCCTTTTTGCTCAGGGTTGCTTTGGCAGTCCAGTGTCTTCTGCGTTTCAATAGGAATTTTAGGATTTGTTTTTCTATTTCTGTGGAGAATGATGCTCATATTTTGATCAGGATGATAGTGAATTTGTTGATTTCTTTTGGTAGTTTGTCTATTTTCACAATATTAATTCTAAGCTGTAAATAATGGGAGATCTTTTGATCTTCAAGTGTCTTCAGTTTCATGAGATCTCAATGGTTGAACATTTTTCTAATTCCCTGGGTGACTGGAATTTTACTCAGAAAAGTTTTTCCTTATGCTTGTTTCTTGGAGTGTTTTTCCTACTATTTCTTTCAGTAATTTTAGAGTTTCAGGTCTTGTATTGAGGTCCTTGATCCGTTTGGAGCAGATTTTTGTGTAAGGTGAGAAGAGCATCTAGATTCAGTTTTCCACATGTGGTTCTCCAGTTTCTCCCGCAACTTTTGTTGAGAATTCTCTTTTCTCCAGTGTGTGTTTTTGGTCACTTTGTTAAAGATTAGGTGTCTGTAGTTACTAGAACTTATAGCTGGATCTTCTCTGGTATTCCATTGGTCTATGTGATTGCTTTTTGTGCCAGTACCATGCTGTTTTTATTGCCATGTTTTGTAGTATATCTGGATATCAGGTATGGTGATATCAAAAACAGTATTCATTGTGCTGAGGAAACTTTGGGCATATTTGAGGTCTTTTGTTATTCCATATAAAATTTGAGATTTTGGTTTTCTATTTCTGTGAAGAATGACGCAGGAATTTTGATTGGAATTACATTGAGTCTTTATATTGCTTTTGGTAGGATTACCATATTCATGGTATTAATTCCCTCAAACCACCTGGAACTTGGCTTTCTGTTTCACTTATTTCACTTAACCAAATGTCTCTCTGTTCCTTCCATTCATTTTGTTGTGATGATATAATTCTTTTTATGATATATAATACCACATTGAGTATGTGTACTGCCTTTTCTTTATTAATTCACTTGGTGAATGACACCATATTTTAGCTATTGTGGATCATGCAGCAGTAAACTCAGGCACACAGGTGTTTCTTTCTTTGACACACTAATATCATTTCCATTGGGCAAATACACACTTAGAAGTTGGATAATCAGATCACATGATAGACCAATTTTAGAGTTTTCCATATTGAAGATCATGTTATCTCCAGAGATAATCTTCCCTTTTCCCTTTTTATTTTTTAAAATATTTAAAAATATATTTTATTTATTTATTTATTTATGAGAGAGAGAGAGAGAGAGAGAGAGGGAGAATGGGTATAACAGGGCCTCTAGCTACTGCAAATGAACTCCAGAGGCATGTGCCCTTTGTACATCTGGCTTACATGGGTACTGGAGAATTGAACCAGGATCCTTTGGCTTTGTAGGCAAATGCTAACAACTAAGCCATCTCTCTAGCCCCTTGTTTCCTTTTTCATGTAGATGCTTTATATTGCATTTTCTTGTGGTTGTTCTGGCTAACACTATTTTAAGTAGAAGTTGTAAGACTGGGTATCCTTGCCTTGTTCCAGAACTCAAGGGGAAATAAGGTTTTTACCGTTCAGTATGGTGTTAGCTATGTTCTTTGTATGTTAGGGTACCTTCCTCATGTACTTTTATTGAGATTAGCATGACAAATGTTGAAAATTGTCAAATGCTTTTGTTGTATCTATTTTGATGCTCATATGGTTTTTCCCCTTCCTCCTGTTAATGTGGTGTGCCCTGTTAATTAATTTTTACATATTGAACCATTTTTGCACCACAGAGACAAATACCACTTGATCATGATGTCTAATGGCTTTGGAATGATACTGGACTCAGTTTGTTGGTATTCTGTCAAGGATTTTTACATCAACGTTCACTAAACTACTGGCAAGTAGTTTTTTTTTTTTTTTTTGTTTTTTTGTTTTTTGGTTTCTTTTCCTGGTTGTGATAGAGATTAAAACTGGTCTTTGAAAAAGAGTTTGGAAGTGTTCTTTTTTGAAATTTTGGAAGAATTCATGAATTACTTGGACTAGTTCTTTAAATGTTTGGAAAAATTCACAAATAAAGTCATGTCTGCACTTTTGTTTGGTTGGTAAATTCTGGTTACTAATGCAGATATATATTTGGAAATCAAAATATGTATATATATGTATTTAATTTCTTCATGAAATTTTGGAATATTTCAAAATTTCTGAGAATTTATTCATTTTTCTAAGTTATCTCATTTTTTATAGTAGCATCATCATTTTTAAAATTTATGTTGTATCAATTATAATGACTTTCATTTCTGAATTTGAGTGTTATTTTTTTAATGATACCAATTTTATTTATTATTTATTTGAGAGAGAGAGAGAGAGAGAGAGAAAGAGAAAGAGAGAGAGAGAGGTAAGAGGAGGGGTAGGGAAGGAGTGAGGAAGGGAAGAGGCAGACAAACAGATAGAGAGGGAGAGAGAATGGTGCGCCAGGGCCTCTAACCATTGCAGATGAACTCTAGATTTATGCAACACCTTGTGCATCTAACTTTACATCAATACTGGGGAAATGAACCTGGGTCCTTTGGCTTTGCTGACAAGCACCTTAGCCACCAAGTCATCTCTCTAGCCCTGAGACTTGTTATCTTTTATTTCATCTAATTTAGATAAGATGACAAATTTGATAATTTTTGAAAAAGCTTCTAGAGGTGTGGGGAATTGGTTCAGTAGTTACTGGTATTGAGTTGCAAAGCCTGCTAACCCAAGTTAAATCCTCCCCAGCATACATGTAAAGCCTAACACAAAATGGCACAGGCGTCTGTGGTCTCAATGCACCACATTATGGGAAGCAGAAGTAAACGGAAAAAAAAAAAGTAAAAGAAATGTAAAAGTAAAAGAAAGAAAATCTGAAACTCATGGTGTTCATGTGCAGTGACATGAATGTCTTGAAGAAATGGAATAAGAGTACTGACCTTGACTTTGTAGTCCTCTGACCGCCACACATACACTGTGGCAGACATGCACCCCCAACACATTCTTGCCTGCAAATTAATTAATATCATAAAAATTAAGTTTCACAGATTTTTCTGTTGTTTTTTGTTCTCTATTTCATCTTTTTTTGCCTGTATATGAATGTATGCTGTGTGCATGCAGATGTGTATTTGCGTTCACATATATGTGAATACACATGGGTGTACAGGTGTGTGTGTGTGTGTGTGTGTGTGTGTGTGTGTGTGTGTGTGTATGTGTGTTTAGCCCACAGGACGACTTTGGTTATTTTCCTTGATTACTTTCCACCTTATTTACTGAGACAAGACTGCTTACTTGTGCAGATTTTGCATTTGTATTTCTAGCTTGATGCATGATCCCTCTGTCTCCTGAGTGTTGGGATTATAGGTGAGCTTCCATGCTCATCCATTTAGTTGGGGATCTGAACTGAGGTCCTTGCACTTGTGTCCAAGCACTTCACAGTTTGAGCCATCTGTTTCACTTATTTATGCTCTAATATCATTCCCTTCCCATTACTAACTATGGATTTAGTTTATATATATTTTTTCAATTCAGTGAGATGTAAAATTATAATAAGATTTTAAATAAATTTTAAATGTAGACACTTACCATTACAGAATTTCTGCTTACACTGTTTTGTTGCATTCCATAAGTTTTAGCATATTGTGTTTTGTTTTTACTTGCTTCCAGATATTTTTTTAATTTCCTGTCTGCTTTCTTCTTTGCCTTTGTAGTTCAAATGTGTGTTGCTTAATTTCCACATATATTGAAATTTCTAGCTTTCTCTCTGCAATTAATTTTGATACTTTCATTCCATTGTGGTTGGAAAATACATTGGTATGTGTTCATTCTTTCTAAATTTAAGACTGTGATTTAACATATGATCTATCTTGGAGAATGTTTCATATGCATTTGAGAAAAATGTGTATTCTGTTTCTAATGGATAGAATACTTTGTAGGTACATATTATATCTGTTGAGTCTACTTGGTCCGTAGAGTTGCTCAAATGCTTTATTTATTTATTTATTTATTTATTTATTTATTTATTTTTGGTTTTTCGAGGTAGGGTCTCACTGTAGCTCAGGCTGACCTGGAATTCACTCTGTAGTCTCAGGGTGGCCTCGAACTCTCGGTGATCCTCCTACCTCTGCCTCCCGAGTGCTGGGATTAAAGGCGTGCGCCACCACGCCCGGCTTCAAATGCTTTATTTTTTAATTGATAATCTGCTTTGATTTTCTAGTCACTATTTTTAATTTCTTAATTTTTATATTTCTAGTCACTATTGAAATTGGAATATTGAAATTCATTTTTGTGTTGTTCCAGACATATGTATATATTTTTTATGATGTTAGGTATATATACCTATAATTATTAAATTTTTCTAGTGAATTGATCATTTTATCATTATAGAATGTCACTGTTTATTATGCTAGTTTTTGACTTAAAGTTAATTTTTAAAAATTATACATAGCTATCCTTGGTTATAATTTGCATGTGATTTTTTTCCACATCTTCTTGCCTTCAGCCTGTATGTTCTTAAGTTTAAGTTGGATCTCTTACATTGGGTATTAATTTTAGATTTATCCATTTAGCTTTTATAATTTAGTTAAGAATCATGATTCATTTATATTTAAAGTAATTATAAATAAGAAAATATTACTGCCATCTTGTTGAGTACTCTGTCTGCACTATAGCTCTTTGTTCCTCTGTCTTTCTTTGTGTGGTTGAATCTCTGTAATGGTTGAATCTCTGTAATGATGTGTTTTGATTCCTTTCTCATTTTGTATATTCTCCATAGGCATTTCCCCCTTTGGTTTCTATGTTAGTTAAACAAGACATCATACAGTTATAATAATATATCTTAAATTCAGAGATGCTGAACTCAAATTACATATAAATACTCTATACTTTTTATCCCTCATATACTGTGCTCATACAATTTGTTGTTGATTGTGTACATGTTCACATATTTTTATTATTTCTATTTATAATTTATATTTTGATTTCTACAACTCAATAAAAGTGATTGATCTATCATAATTACAGTATTGTAATATTTTGTATTTGCTTGTATATTTACCTTTTTCCATTTCATGCCTTTTAAAAAATATTTTATTTTTATATATTTATTTATTTGACAGAGAAAGAAGGAGAGAGAGAGAGAGAGAGAGAGAATGGGTGCACCAGGGCCTCCAGCCACTGTAGACAAACACCAGATGCCTGCCCCCTTGTACATCTGGCTAATGTGGATCCTGGGGAATCGAACCTGGGTCCTTTGGCTTTGCAGGCAAATACTTTAACTGCTAAGCCATCCCTCCGGCCCCAGTTGCATGCTTTTATATTTTGTTTAGTGTCACTTCATTTCTACTTTAATAATTGATATAGTTTTTAAGGCAAATATAGTGGTAAGGTTTATCTAGGTAGATCTTATTCTTTTGTTATTCCCTTTTGAAGGAAAGTTTTGCTGAATATAGTATTATTGTTGGCAGGTTTTTGTCTTTCAATGTTTTGGATATATCCCATTTGCTTCCAGCCTTCAAAATCCAGTGATGGATATTTCCTTCATATATTACATAATTATTCTGTCTCACTTATTCTTAGCAAAGTATGAATATCCGTGGGCCAGGTAACATATATTAGTTGTCCTAAATGATGTGTTCTACCATGTAAGTAGCTACATGAAAGTTTATAGTCACAGGACAAAATACAGACATAAATCAATGCATTTGTCAAATACCTTGGTGGAGACAACAAGCAGGCAAGTTAGTAAAGCTATAGGTTTTCAGATGTTATCTGACAATAGTTTTTGGATTTGGGGTGGGTGGAAACCAGTGATTGACTAAGAATACATCCCAAACATTTTATCTGATAGAGAAGAAGGATATTAGATTAGATATAGAGATGGGCAATAAATGATATTAAAGGGACTAATGCTTGCCCCAAATAATTTGACCCTGGATTGAAAATATTCCAACTCTCAAAATCCTGAAGTTCTAATCAGCCAATGGGTCTTGTAGAGTCTTTGACACAGGTATGGCTTTTTCAGGGAACTTTGCTTCATAGGTCCCTCTGTTAGACAAACATCATACTTTGTACATGTACAGGTCAAATGATGTTTTCTGTCCCATGGCGCTAGGAAGACTCATTTCTAAGACGCAAGAAACATGAGACTAAGTTGGCAGGAAAGTAACATTGAGGAGAGAGAAATAGTTATTAATACCAGAAGGGAAGATGTTTGTGGTTTGTATTAATATTATTAGCTATCATGAACAAGGTATTTTTTTTGTCTCTTCCTCTGAATCTAACATAACATTTACATGGACATGTAATAGAAATATTATGTTTAGTATTAGAAATATTCCATAAACAGTATGGCATAAAGAAGTAAATGGATGAAGGCAAAAGTCATTTTACCCAATCAAAGCATGTACTGTTTATCTTCATACTCTTTAGTCAGATTGGCAAAAATTTTTCCACTGTGTCTACATATAATATCTCACAGATTACTTTATATTCTAGCAAACATACTATTTGAGGCTTGAAGCATTTGAAATTATTTTTATTTTTAAGTTCTACATTTTCTTCTGGATGGGTTGGTTCTGTATTCATAACTCCATATAAAGTTGCTAGTTCTAATTTTAAGTGTTGGTCTTACCTAATGTTCAAATTATTGGAAGTCTTGTTACTAACAATTTAATTTTTCTGTGCTATAATTGTGGCATTACAACTGGGGAAGTAAATGACTAGTCACATTACAGAAGAAAACAGGTGATAACCCAGTGTTATATTGAATTCTTTCAATAAAAGTATTCTTTCTCTATGTTCTAAATATTATTAGTGACAAAAGTAGATGATGTGGGCATTAACAAATCTAATCTCTTACTTAACAAGCAGAAAGGGAACTGGGATTCCAGTTGAAGTCATTTTTGATCACTGGCAAAATGTGAGTTTTGTTTTATGTTTTTCTAGTTATAACTTTATTATCGGATACCTCAAAGAGTTATTTAATGAAAAGACATTGGGCTATTATTGTATGGAGTCTTATATTACAATTCCTTTTTTTCTGGAAATAACATTTTCTCTCTATGTCCTATTATTGAATATTAATCCATTTCTAAGATAGATTTTTAATTATTTTTAAATGAAATTCACCCTGTTCCCAAATTCCAATAAGTAGTCAAATACCTAGGACACCAGCAATGTTTTTTTTTTTGGCACTATAATTTGGCAACTTTTGATAAATTCACCATGGCTGCTGTTGTCACTGAAGAAATATTGTTTTTGTATGATATATATATAAAAAGTCAACCCAAACATTGCATTCCCCTAGCAATATTCAAGAAAGACAAAGTTAATGTCCAAGAAAGGGAGACGTCTGAGTGTGCTATAGTACTTTCCTTCTAGAGCTTATGATATTATGCAGGTCAGATGAATTTGAATCCTTAAAATTACTGCTATAATTGGATTTTATGTGCTTGAAACTATGGTTAGTATCTAGCCATTTTTACATGACAGATTATCATTAAGACAGACTATGCTAAGACATATCATAAGACTGTATCATAGAATATCTAGAAATTTGTTTATTAACATTTAACATATTAACATTTCCAAATAGCAATATACAATCCAAATAATTGAATCCATTTAGTATCCTTACTTTTTCTTAGTAGGACAAAGCTCTATTGTGTGGTTTTAGAAGTTCTGGGTCTAAATAAATGTACCTCAAAATAGACTTTCCTTTGGAAGATATAGCTCTCTACCATTCTAAAAACAAGATTTTTTATATTTATTTATTTATATGAGAGAGAGAGAGAGAGAGAGAGAGAGAGAGGCAGGCAGATTGAGAGAATGAGCACACCAGAGTCTTCAGCCACTGCAAATGAATTCCAGATGCATGTGTCCCTTTGTGCATCTGGCTTACATGGGCTCTGGGGAATTGAACCTGGGTCTGTTGGCCTTGCAGGCAAGAACCTTAACCATTATGCAATCCCTCAAGCCCTAAAAACAAGATTATTAATTTCAAATTATACTGAAAAATGAAGGTTGTGAATATTTGAAACCCTTTTAGCATTTATTTTGTTTGTGTGTCTCTGTGTGTGTGTGTGTGTGTATCTGTCTGTCTGTCTGTATGTATGTATATGATGTACATGTACTGTGGTGTACATTTGGAAGCAAAGGACAATGTTGGGGGGTTTCTCCTCTTCTACCTTCTTTTGACTCTGGGTCTCTCTTCTGTTGCTGTTGCTTATAAACATCTGGATTTTACTGGCTGTGCCTCTCATTACTGTAGTTATATGAGATTATATACATGGGTTTGCCCTCAGCTTTTTAAAAGATATTTTACTTTTATTTATTTATTTGTTTGACAGAGAAAGAAGAAAGAGAGAGAGAGAGAGAGAGTGAGAGAGAGAGAGAGAATGGGTGTGCCAGGACCTCCAGCCACTGCAAATGAACTCCAGATGTGTATGCACCCTTTTTCATCTGGCTAATGTGGGTCCTGGGGAATTGAAACTGGGTCCTTTGGCTTTACAGGCAAATGCCTTACCCACTAAGCGATCCCTTCAGCCTTTCCCTCAGTTTTATATGGGCACTAAAGAGGTTGAAGTGCAGTTGGAAGGCTTACAAACCACATGCCTTTAACCACTTAACAGTCTCTTTAGACCCCCAAACCTTGTAAACATGGAATCTGGTTCAAGTAGAGCAGGAGGTCTGGGTAATCAAACAATCATAACAAAAATATGATTAACATGAGGACACAATATAATCCTCAATTGTGGTTTCACCAAAACCAATATCAGAATAATTTAAACAATAAAAGTAGATAAGAAATATTTTATAGTTAGTTATGATGGCTCATGTTTTTAATCCCAGAACTCACTTGTACCAGAATTCAGGTGGCTAAGAAAGGATTTCCATGTTTTTAAGGTAAACTGGGTTACAGAGTAAGTTACTGTGTGAAAAATATGTTGTAAAGTATAAAATTTAGTAGAAATGCTAGGAGAGGAGTCTTGAGTCCAGTTACTTGGGATTCTTAATTGCCAATTACTCAAAGGTGAACATCACCCAGTTTCCTAAGTGTACATAGATGTGTCCTCAGTGTCGGCACATGTTCGAGGTAAGTAAAACGAATATAAGCTCATCTCTTGATGGCATCCTTTCCATTAAGTTGGTGGGAACATTTCATGTGGTATCTCCTTCAGGTTTTCACCGCTCATACATTTAGTTCCTTAGTTCTCAGGAGTTCACAGGACGGACTCTGCAATTAATTTTGAATTTGCAGTTATCATTAAAAAGTACTATGATTGTCCTTGTTCATTGTATAGGATGCACAACAATTGCTTATAAGGAAATAATTAATTATGTTTTCCCAATGGGATTAATCTGACATTTAGAAAAATGAATGGGTGTGTCTTTAGCTGGAAGGAAACTGAAAGGTTTGGTCAGTTTTTGACAATTGATAATTTATAATGACATGCTCACTTAATCACCAATCTGGTGATTGACAATCATAGAAAAAATGATAATTATGTACAATAGGCATCTTTTTGAGGCATGCCCAAAAGACTGGCCTTTTTTTTTTTTTCCTTAGTGAGAGAGAATGGAGGGAGGGGGAACTGGCAGGTCAGGGACTCTGGCCACTGCAATGGAACTCCAGACATGTGTGCACCCTTGTGCATATGTGCAACCTTTCAGGCTTGTGTCTCTGTGCTTCTGGCTTATGTGTGACCTGGACAGTGGAACATGAGTCCTTAGTCTTCACAGGCAAGTGCCTAAATTGCTAAGCCATCTCTCCAGCCCACAACAGATATAATTTTACAAGTAGATTTAAATATATGTCTAGTGAAATAAATTCCTCCATTACTATGCAAGTTAGTGCCTTCTATAATTTTGTTTCACTTTTATCCAGTATCAAAGAAAAAAGGCAAGTGAGACTTTATTCTCAAAAGCCTATTATACTTCCATGTTTTCTCATAAACAGTATATATGTATATTCATGTTCATTGGTATCTATGTGCATCTCACAATTACTAAACTCCATAGTAATTAGCTCTTGAGTTTTTTTGTTGTTGTTAAGTAGTGCTAACTTTCACTGCTTTTGCTTTATAGAATCCGTCTGTCCAACACGAATCCCAGTGGCAGCTCGTGACGAAAAGGGGTTTGATATTCTTTTAGGTTTAGGTGTAAAGAAAAAGGTCAAGAAAAGAATCCAACTTTCACCAACAAAGATAAAAGGATATGAAATAACCTCTAAAATTGATTTATCAGAATCTACAAGGTAAATAGTATATGTTGATTTAGTATTTCATTATAGGTATGTAGCTGTGCTGAGATTTCTTTTGACTCACATGTATGTTTCCCTTTCCAGCAATGTTTTCCCAGAAGGTCTTCCTCCATCATATGTATTTGTTTCTACTCAGAGATTTAAGGTGAAGAAAATATGGGACTTATGGAGAATATTAACCATTGACAGAAGACCACAAATAGCAGTTACCTTAAATGGTGTGGAAAAAACCTTATCATTTACAACAACCAGCATAGCTAATGGCTCCCAAGTGGTCACCTTTGCTGACCATCGAGTTAAGGTAAATATGGCTGAGGATGATTACAGGGAAATGCTATTTGATTTTTGGTATTGAGGGCTTGAGATGTATAATCTTGGCATGACTAAAAGCAACTGGCTCTCTATTTTAATGTTGCTTTTATTGAAAAGCATTAATACCAAAGAAAATTGTTTATCAGTATGAGACAAAGTCTGAGGGAAATTAGCCCATTTTGAGCACCCTGTTAGGTGCATATTTAATGATAATAACCATCCTGTGAGGATGCTGTCACTCCCGAGTTTCAGACAACATGCTAATGTTCAGGACTTATTGTCTTCTCAAGGTAACACAGCGCATAATGGTGGCATCAAAATTGAATTCATACCTGGCTGATTTCAACTCCATATCCCTGGTTGTTGATGTAGGCATTGGAGTTTTCACTTAGAAGTAATGACTGCTCTGTAAGAATGGATATTCAAAGGACAGAATGAAAAATATCAAGGACATATTTATAAGAAATGCCCTCATTATAGTGTAGTTTGAGAGAAGAGTCCCAAAAGAGATAGACTTTGAACATTTGGAAAGTGTAGAATAGAAATGAATCAAAGATGGTTTGAATCATGAAAGCTGAGTAGGACTCTTGAGAAGGATGTGCTAGTCATAGTCATGGTACTCAAAGTTACAGTGAAGTCAACAGCATGCCTGGGAGAAGCCATTTGTATTCAGAGATTAGGAGTTTATTTGTGACTTTGAGAACATTGCTTTAGCTAATTGTTTAAAACAATTACTTCGGGGTATGTATTAGAAACTCAGGATTAATAAAATAAAATTGTGTAGCACACGAGGCTCAGTGGGTCAGGGTATATTAGTATAAAATACAGAAAGTTGGTATGGTATAGATCTTCTTAGCAATTTTGGGGGGCAATGGAACAGAAATAGAGTAAATATTATTGTCTTATGTATGAATCCTATGTATTTTCTTTTTGTAGACATTATTTGATGAAGGCTGGCATCAAATTCGTCTCTTAGTAACAGAGCAAGATGTAACTCTGTTTATTGATGACCAACAAGTTGACACTAAGTCCTTGCATCCAGCTTTAGGGATCTTCACCAGTGGGAAAACTCAGATTGGAAAATATTCTGGGAGAGAAGAAACTGTTCAGGTAGATAAATGATTATTTGTTTTTTTGCATTGCATAGAATGGCACCTTTGCTGTCCTATGTAATGATATTTATAATAAACACATTTCATATTACATTATAACATTATCTATATTTATCTTGGTTATGAATTCCCTGATTTAATAAAACACTTCATTTATTTATTTGCAAGGAGAGAGAGAAAGAGAGAGAAAGAGAGAGAGACAGAGAGAGAGAGAGAGAGAGAGAGAGAGAGAGAGAGAATGGGTGTGCTACACTATAAATGAATTCCAGATGCACATGCTACTTTATGCATCTGGCTTTACATGGGTACTGGGGAATTGAACCTGGGTTGTCAGGCATTGAGGGCAAGTGCCTTAACTGTTGAGCATCTCTTCAGCCCCGAATTCCCTTTAAGATAATTAAATTGTGGCAAGTTTATGTGTGAACATGTTATTAAAATGTAGAATTGGGGGTTTTGAAAATGACACAGTAGGTAAGAACACTTTCACAATCATGAGGGTCTGGGAGGGTCTGAAACTGTCCAAGTTTGACTTTCTAACACCCAGGAAAAAATCTGATTGTACTCACACACATTTATGATCCTGGTCCTGCAGAGGGACATTGACTTGAGAATTGTTGGGGCTCATTGACTAAAGAGAGACTCTGTCTCACAGAAAGCATACACATATGAGTAACCCAGGAAGGTAGCCCATGTTCTCTGCCCTCTGCACATTGTGCATCTGCACACATATGTGAATATGCCATATATCATGCACACACCTCACCACACATCCTCTACACACACACTTCTGCCAAAAAAATGCAACATTGAATTTAATCTATGTTGCAAGAACTGTTAGGAAATGGTGCCCTGGATAGAGCATATAATTCTAAGAAATGTTAAATTAATATTTTCCCAGAGGAAAAATAGTTTAAATAATGAACTGGAAAGAGGACTATGGACACAGCTGCAAGAAGAGACTAAAAATTGTTTGCAACTGTGTGAGAATAAAGTTAGATTAGCATACATCATATTTTTTTTTCACATATAAAATTGTTACCTAAACAGAGATTATCTAACTCAAACCTTAAAAAGTTTTGTTTTTATTTTTTTATATCTCTTTAAATCAGGGTACATTTGTGTCTGGGTTGAGTATTGTGCATGTTTTAAGAAATACTTTACTTGAAAAAGTATGTCCCTCCTACTCTGTTTCTGTTGAGACTTTCCACTGTAACTGTCATATTCAACTACCATAACATAAAGTTGCTATGTACTAATGCTGTTGTCAAATTGTTTTAAATATTTAATTAGTAAAACATGTTGAACTTACCCACCACACAGCATTCCATCCCAGTGAGTTTGTCCTTATGCACAGTCTATATGAACAGGAATGTGGTAGAAATTTAGAATAAGCAGAAACCCCAGAAAAACTTTTACGTGGTCTAGGAAAGACAGTTGAGAACAGTGCGTGTATGCTACAATGACCTTACTTGATTCCTGAAAATAGTTAGAGATTTAGTTTTGGTGCTTGGGAGTTTTGCTGCATCACATCTTTATAGCACATGTGAGATATTTAAAATTTGAATTGTTACAGTTTGAGTTTTCTATCTGTTGCGGTTACTTTCTCATTGCTACAGCAAACATCTAACCAGAAGCAGCTTATGAAAGGAAAAGGTTTATCTCAACCTTACAGAATCCAGGGGAAACCCTAGCATTGACAGAAGAAGATGGCTCACTCCCATAGATTCATAGCAGAGAGGCACCATCAAAGAGCCAATGAATACAAATTGGCATTCTTTACACTTAATAGGACTGGACTACATGATTACCCCACAGTGACGGCAAGGCTGATGGAGACTCAAGTTGCAGGCTCATTCTTAGTCAAAAATATCTCAGGGGGGCTGGAGGGATGGCTTAGCAGTTAAGGTGTTTGCCTGCAAATCCAAAAGGATCCAGGTTTGATTCCCCAGGACCCGTGTTAGCCAGATGCCCAAGGGGGTACACATGTCTGGAGTTCGTTTGCAGTGGCTGGAGGTCCTGATGTGCCCATTCTCTCTCTCTCAAATAAATAAATAAATAAATAAATAATATATGTAAAAGATTAAAAAATATCTCAGGGGCTGGGGAAATGGCTTAGTGGTTAAGGTGTTTGGCTGTGAAGCCTAAGGACCCTGGGTCGATTCCCTAGGACCCATGTAAGCCAGATGAACAAGGGGGTTCATGCGTCTGGAGTTTGTTTGCAGTGGCTGGAGGCCCTGGCAAGCCTATTCTCTCTTTCTCTTTGCCTCTTCCTCTCTATCTCTCATAAATAAATAAATACATAAATAAATTTTTTTTAAATATCTCAGGCTATGGCGGACATACATCCACATCAAACCACCACACTAGCCATAGTGGAGTTCCTTTCTATGTATTTGATGTGCTCTTATAAACTAACTTAAGTTAAATCTTAACTCAACTGGGTTTATATTCTTAGTTTGATGTCCAAAAGTTGAGAATCTACTGTGACCCAGAACAGAACAGTCGGGAGACAGCCTGTGAGATTCCTGGATTTGTAAGTGAGATACTATTTTTCTTCAAAGTCTTGCATTATCCCTTTCAAAGTAATAAATAAGAATCAGGTGATATCCAAATCCTATTTAATATGTGTAATCAATGTTTATTGTCAATGAACATCAAGTGATATGGAACAACTTGTTTTGAGTTTGATAACTGAAATAAACTTGGGATGTCAGGGTGTAGCTATGAATGAAAGAGATACTAAATGTTATTTTTTAACATCAATTCTGATTGTGATTATTCTGTTGTGAAGACGAACTCCAGTTGGACTCACTCCAACACAGATCAGATGCCTCATCTACATATCAGCATAAAAATGTTTCTGTGCTTAATATTTCTGTATTTAAGTAAATGCAGATAGAACACCCCAAATGGCATGATTGTTTGTGTTCACCAGCACTTTTCCTCATGTCATATTGAATAAATTTTTTTTTGCTCATATTTTCTTTCTTTCTTTCTTTCTTTCTTTCTTTCTTTCTTTTTTTTTTTTTTTTTTTTGGTTTTTCGAGGTAGGTCTCACTCTAGTCCAGGCTGACCTGGAATTCACTATGGAGTCTCAGGGTGGCCTCGAACTCACGGCAATCCTCCTACCTCTGCCTCCCAAGTGCTGGGATTAAAGGCGTGCGCCACCACGCCCGGCTTTTCATATTTTCTAATTAAGATTTTATTATAGGTCTAGTATATAAGCAACAATTTTGTTTATTTCGACATTTTTATTTTTGATATAGGAGGAAATGCAAGCTAAAATGTTATAGTAAATGGGTATAGATGTGTGAAGGTGTGTAAATAATCCCTTTTATTATGGGCAAAAGATGATGCATTATTTTAATGGAAGTAAAGCAAAATGTTGGGAACTTTTTGACAGTGAGAACTCTCAGCTATATTTTAGTTGTCCATGTATCACACTGTCATCTTTTTCTATCAAACCAAATAGCTGATTAACTTACATGCTCAGAAAAGCTGAGGACACAGAGTTGCATGTTTGAATAATTTGTTATAAAATCAAACAGAGCATTCTAGGTTTATTCCAGGTTTCCTAGATTAGGTAATTTTTTAAAATTTTATATACTTACAATTTCAAGTATAAATCTCTCTTAATAGTATTAAGAGAGATGTAATTTGGAAACTCATTGTGTATACTTTATTTATTTATTTATTTCAAGCTATAAACCATTGATTTCTATGTATAGTCAAGTACTGTAACAAACTGTGCAATAACAAACATTATTATTGTTAATTGTTAATATCCAACCATGAGTGTTACCTTATCTGATATTTTGTCTGGATTTACTTTAACATATATATATATATAGATGACTTCTATACTTACAGACAACAAACCATGGTATTTTCCTCCCCTCCCCTCCCTTCTCCTCCCCCACTTTCCCCTTCATAACTCTGCTTTCTGTCATATCCCCTTCCTCTCTCCATCAGTCTCTCTTTTAATTTGATGTCATTATCTTTTTCTCTTATTATGAGGGTCTTGTGTAGGTATTGCTAGGCACTCCGAGGTCTTGAATATTGAGGCCAATTTCTGTCCGGACAGTTGTATGTAAGGAGTGGTACTCTTCCTTTGGCTCTTACATTCTTTCTGTTGCCTCTTCCGCAATGGACCCTAAACCTTGGAGGGTGTGAGATGTTTCAATGCTGGACACTCCTCCATTCCTTCTTCTCAGCACTATGTTGCCTTTTGGGTCATCCCAGTGGTCATCACCATCTGAAAAGAGAAGCTTCTATAACCGGAAGTGAGATTAGCAGTAATAGATGAACATGAACATTAAGTATAGCACTTTCAGGGTAATTTGGTGAGACAAGAGCAGGACAAGAGCGGGCTTTATACTCCTAAGGCTCATGACCTCCCCTGCCGTAGGCTTTTGATTAGGTTTTCAGTACCAGACATGTATTCCCTCCCATAGAGCGGGCCTTCAGTCCAATTAGAGAGCAGTTGGTTTCCCCCAGAGCACATACACTACTATTGCACTTGTTCAGTCATTTGGCCTGTTTGGGCAAACTTGAGGCTTCCAGTATCCACTGTTTTCACCACTGATGACTTTTGTCTCCCATAAGGCTGCAGACAGTGCAGCTTTTTCCAGCTTTCAGTTGGCTGGGCTACAGGGAGAAGGTTTTCTGCTCAGCACCAGCTTGATTTCTCAGTGACTTTGCTGTTCAGGCATGTGAAGTCTTCAGCAATAGGGTCTCAATATCTCTTTCTCATGGGAAACTAAGGACTTTGGCAATAGACTATAATGTTTTGGAGGCAACAGGGACCTCCCTGGCCAACAACTCACTGGAAGGTATCCCATCCCTGGCACTGAAAATTTTCTAGTAATAATCTATGACTTCTGAATGTGCCATTATTCAAGAAAGTAGATTTTCATATGTCTTAATCAGAATATCTTGAAATTTGATTGACCCTCCCCCTGACCCTTCGTATTTTTGACATTACTTTTACATGCACATATAGTAGCACATCCATTTAGATATCAGACTTTGAATTCTCACCACGTGTTTTTTGTTTTTTTGCCTTTTTCTCACTGTCATCTTTGACTTCATGTCGGTGTTGTGCCTTATGGACTTTCATTCCCATCAATCTTTTCCAATCTAGTTTGAAACTGTTAGAATGATATTAAACTATTTGAAATTCTATTCAGCAAGAAATTGAGATGCTCTTATAGAATAAAGTACATAAAATATTAACACACATAGTTTATGACTTGCTTAGGTATATTTTCATTTCCCTGGCTTCTGACAAAATTGCCATCTGTTACCCAGAGCATATAAATGTCGCCTTGAGATTTTTTGTTGTTGTTTTTCTTACATGGAGTTTGTGTCAAGTAATTCTGGCTTAAAAATTTTAGTTTTATCATTTTATACTTCATACATGTAGTTGCCATAAGAATAGATATATAATTTTCATGATATGAACAAGCAAATGTATCAGCTCTCATTGAATTTTATACTTCATATGTATTTCATCTGAACAAGAGATTGTGAATTGGGAAGATAATTTATAAATTCAATTAAAACCATATTTTAAACAAACACATATGTTCTTTCTCTTTCAGAATGGAGAGGTAGGCCTGGATGCTATTATTCTCCTTAAGGTAGCATTTCATTTGTAGTGCTTCATAGATTCCACCACTAGCTGTAAGTATATTAGACAAATAGAGCCCATTTTCATATATATATTTCATAATCATAGATGTTTTCTTCAATTTTTATTTATTTATTTATTTTTATTAATTAGTTTTGTACTCAGTGAATACAGTCAATTTGGTACCATTGTTAGGCTGATCCATGTCCTACCCCCTCCCCCTGGCCCCTCCTTGTTGAGGTATATGGGTCATGCATTCTGGAGTTAGCCCATAGTTATGGGTAGGATAAATGTCTCTGCATATCATGACCCAATGTGTGGCTCTGACATTCTTTCTGCCCCCTCTTCTGCAAAATTTCCCTGAGCCATGTTGGGTTCATTTTTGGTCTGCTTCAGTGATGAGGTGTTGGGGACCTCTGGGTCTCTGGAAATCTGATTTGGTAGGAGTTGATTTTTCTCTGTGTTGATCTCCTTCACCCTTGTGATGGTACCTGGTTTACCAAGAAAATAGCACCCTTGCTTGTTTTGCCAATTGTTCTTAGTTTCTGCCAGGGCCCTTTTGAGGTATGATGGGGTGGCTCTCTCCTTAGGATCTCCATGTATCTGAAAAAGAGAAGCAGATTCTCCAACAGAGAGTAAGTTAGCACCAGGACAAATGAGATAACCCTTACTTTTTAGTAGAGAATGTAACAGGTGTAGGCCCTCTTGTAGCCCATGATTGGTGGTAGCTTGATAGTGGAGAGCGAGCTTATATTTGGATATGGTTCTGACTTGTTTTCTGGCTCCAACTATGGGTCCCGTACCACTGAGGGGATCAGTTAGCCAAATCAAGAGCAGTTGGTTTCCCACCATGGCTGTGCACCACTGTTGCACTTGTGTGATCATCACAACAGGTTATTTGCTGCTAAGTAGGTTAGACCATAAGTTGCTTGGACAGATATTGGTCATTTTTCCCCAGTCACCCATGTAGCACCTTCTGGCACTATATCAGATTATAATAAATAAAACTGAAAACTGTAAGATATAATTTTCACAATCATATTGACCTATGTCCATATGTACAAGTGTTATGTGAGTTTATGTTTTTACATATTTTTTAATTTATATTTTTGTACATTTTAGTGTCTGAATGGTCCCAGTGATGTAGGTTCAACTTCAGCTCCCTGTATCTGCCCTCCAGGAAAGCCAGGATTACAAGGTCCCAAAGTGAGTAATACCTAATACTTCAGTCTTGTTAAAACCAACAGATGCTAATGAAATCACAAAATTCCTAATCATCATTGCCTCAGCTATGCCTTGTATTAGTTCAGTTCAGAACCTGAATTTTAGTGATATTCTAATGTGGAACTGATTTTTGAAACTAAAACTGGAACCACTAACATTAATTTTAAGTAGCATAATTTGTTTTGCTTTTCCCACAAAACATTGCTGTCAGATACCAACAATCATATATCCTAGAACTTGGTTAACAAACTGAAGAACATGTGTTAAAATAAGTTTCAAATTCCTAAAGGTCTAATTTATTAAAATGATTGTCAGGTAGAAAAGTGAGATTGAAAAAAACTAACTTGTGTTTAATGCCTAATTTAAAAAATATAGGCACATATTTCTGGAGCTACAGTGTGCATGATTTTAATTGGTTATCTATTATATAAAATGTGGTTTGAATATATTGTATGTTCATATATTCTATGTTCAAAATTAATAAGTTATTCATTGATATTTACTTATCATTACTTATATACAGCCCATGATAACTGAGTAGTTGGACCACTAAAGCTATTATTAATTTATAATTAATTTTAAATATCACTGGTTGTGTTAACTTTTCTTTTCCTGGGGAGATGGGAACAAACTTTTATTCACTCTAGATCGGACACTGACAACAGACCAAAGAACCTATTCTGGAATAGAACAGCCTCACTGGCCAAGATATCTGTCTTGGTGTTTGAGGCCTGACATCCCTTTTGTGGCCTTTACAGTGGATTATGGCTAGTACTAAGGGAAGGCATGCTGATGAAAGTAATCTGTGGATCAGTTCACCATTAAGGATTGGAGTGCCTGGTAAGGTGTAGGATTCCTCTTTCTTGCCATATCAGGGTTCAGGGTGTATGAATGCAAGATATGCTCTCATATTTGGAGTCAGTGTAAATAGATTTTTTTTTTTTTTGCCACAGTGAGAGTTCAGGTGATATCAAGGAGCTTTGCATGTTGAGAAGTGGTATGAGAAAAAGGGGCTTTGCCTCTAGAATAGAATCATCTATTATTATAGCATAGCCTGAAGCTGAATAGGGGTCTTTGCAAGAGCTTCCATCAATGTACCAGTTGGGGTCTTTAGGAAGTGAGTGTTTTAGAGATGATAAAAAGATGGCACTAAAGAGTTGAGAGTGTTGACAGAAGAGTTGGAGTGAGAAAGAGGTTCAAAGTTGGGCAGAGAAGAGTGGCCAGGTTAAGGGTTTTATGGAATCAAGAAGTGATTAAAGGATTTAGTATGAAGAAAGCATGTATCTGTTGGAGACAGGATGGAGAGAGATTCAATAAATGGCTTGTAAGTTCAGGAAGGTTGTGTGAAGCTAATATCATGATAGATTGATAGAGTTGGTTTGAGGGTTTCCAGTATTAAAAGGAAAGTGGCCCCAAAGATAATTAGACATGAAGGTCAGACATGAACTGGTCTGTTATGAGGTCAAGCTGTTTTAAGGGCTAGGCCACTGCTCAATGAGTAGTCTCATAAAATTGACAGAGTATTCCCAGAGCGAAGTTTTGGGAAGAGTGGATACAGAAAGTAAAGGATTTGTTAAAGTTAGGTAACCCAAGGGCAGGAACAGACAGAAAGGACTCTCTGAGTTTCTATAACATGAGTACAATGGTCTGAATGGAGCCTAGGGCTATGGACAATGAGCCATATGTAGCTTGGTATAAGGGTTTGTCTAATAGGTCAAAGTTGGGTATCCAGATTTGAAATTAGCCAGAAAAGCAGAGGAAAGACAGAAGATCTACTTTTGTTTGAGAAGACGAATATCCTGGATTATGGTTTTGCACATTTGAGGGGTCCCACAAGATGAGGGAGTTAGAGAAAGTGTGAAGGGTAAGTTACTTAAATAGAGGTAATTTGGGAACTTGAGGAGAATATCAGTTTTCCTTGCTCTGAGCAGAAGTTACGGAGTGTGGAAGTGTGTTGTATGGATAGGTCATAGTAAGAGTTACAGGTAAGGAGGTCAATAGCATATTGTAAGAAGATACTGGGAGTGAGATCAAGATTGAAGAAATGACAAGTGAGAACCTGAGAAAAGACATGGGGACTATTGTGAAATCCTTGGTGGATGACAGTCCAAGTTAGCTGGGTAGACACCTGTGTGTTTGGTCTACCATGCGAATGAGCAAAGATCTTGGAAGGAATATCTATGGGATGATAAAGGAGGGATTTTTTTCAGGTCTAGGACAGGGAAGTGAGAGTCAGAGGAGGAATATGTGATAGAAAGGTAAGCAATTCGGGTTGACAGGATGAATATGACTTATTGCTTGGTTGAGCATGTGCAAATCTTGGGCAAGGTGAAAGGTCTTGTCAGGTTTGTGAACAGCATGGATGGGAAATTACAACAGATACTTTTAGAATTCAGGTTGTTGTCTGAGAGAAGCTGAGAGATAATGGGTGTAAGTCATCAAGTGTCACCAGAAGGAGAGGGTATTGGTCCTGATGAATAAAGGTGGCAGATGTTTGTTCCTCAATCAAGCTAGGAGAGTGGTGAGATGTAATGTTGGGGGAAGAAGTTCTCAAACTTGGGAGTGGACTGAAGGAAGGATGGTGGTAGGAGTGAGGAGAAAGTACATGTCTGGATGACAAAGAAATAGAAATAATGTTCTGTGGGCAGTTGATGTTTATAGAGATGTTGGAGGAAAAACAATGGAGGTGAAAAAGTTGCTTAAAATATCATATCCTGGGCTGGATAGATGGCTTAGCAGTTAAGTGCTTGCCTGTGAAGCCTAAGGACCCCGGTTTGAGACTCGATTCCCTAGGACCCACGTTAGCCAGATGCACAAGGGGGCCCACGTGTCTGGAGTTCGTTTGCAGTGGCTGGAGGCCCTGGTGCATCCATTATTTCTCTCTCTCTATCTGCCTTTCTCTCTGTGTCTGTCACTCTCAAATAAATAAATAAATAATGAACAAAAAAACCTTTAAAACAAAACAATGTCCTAGCCAAGGACAATGGGTTGTTATAAGAAAGGAATGAGACATGGAGTGTCCAAAAAGATTGCATAAGAGAGGGTTGGTTTGTTTCAGTCTAGATGTGTTGTTGTCTACCTGCATAATAGAGAATGAGGACTCTTGTAAGGGTTCAGCAAACTCAAGTAAAGCTTAATTTAAGTTTCTCTGGTGTCTAGTTTAAAAGAAATAGTCTTACTTGTGAGTGATGATGTTATCTTCGATTTGGAGGAATGAATAGCAGCATTGAAGGCAGTGACCGTTGTGCCCCATAAGTCATCAGTTGTTGACAACAGCAACTCATTAAGCCTGGATTTCATGGCGGGTATCTTTGGGCAGAAACTGGGACCTTGCAGAACGCCATGTAGTTCCCACTGTCCTGTCTCCCTGCAGAGGGAGTGGCTATGGATTTGGGCAATCTCTTGTCCAGTGACTAGCCACATTTGAAACAATCCTCTTATGGGGGGAAGCAAGTTTGGATGGGGAGGGCGCTGGTGACTTTGGTCACTTGTATGCATTGTGCTATCGTCATGCCTATCATAGAGCCACTGCCAGTATTTGGTATTTAGTCTGATTTTGTTTGGAGTTTAGGTATCAAGTTCTTCTCTATTACTGAAATGACCTTTAAAACTATTTTTATTAGGTCTCTTTGAGAGTCATCATATAACTTCTGGAGCTTTTTTACCTATATGAGAAGCTGATGAGGACAAAGGAGAAGAAAACAAAGTTTTCCTTCATCAGTGTCAGGGGACAAGTGAATATAGCTGGTATTGGAGAGCTAGAAAATGAATAGGACTGGGTTTCCTTTGGGGTCTTGAGTGATTTCTTTCACCTTTTCATAATCAATGCCTTAACAACACCTGTTTTTCTGTACTGGCCATGTGGTAGGGAATCTAAAGCCCTATTTTTGAAGGTTGTTCGAGTTGGGCTGGTATCTCAATTTTAGCTGGTCTAAGGGACTGACACAATGCTGGCAGGGATATGGTCCTTATTGTGGTTGTGAAGGGGGTCTGAATACACCTGATGCATCATCTACCATCTGGGGAAAGGATAGAAGACAAGGTACTATAATAAAAGAGTGTCTGTATGCACCTGTGCTACCAGCCAATGCATTCTCTGACCTCTGGGGAAAAGGACAGAAGACAAGATGACATAAATATGATGTCAGAATGTTAAAAGAGTTAGTCAGGTGCAGGAACTCTTTGCAGTGAGTATTTCACTCTGTCACAAGGTATCTCAGGTACTTTTGCTTTAAAGCCAGATCAGAAAGAGGAAAAGGTACATGCACAAATATGGGTCCATGAAGACCACCAACCTCACAAAGAGAATGAGTTGGGATTCAGTCACAGCAAGAGTAGGGGAAAGGGTCAATCTTGATTGGGTATGTGGTAATGAGGAGAGAGACAGTTCAAGACAGGGTGGAAGAGGACTTAAGCAGAAAAAAAGTGGATATTATTGGCATGAAGTGGTGGAAGTTCTTGGGGGTGTGAAATTTATAGCAAAGGGAAGATAGAGGATGCATGGGAGTCATCATCTTGTGAGGAGAGGAAGGGTCTGGGTCATCTTCCTGTGAGGAGGGGAAGGGTCAGGGTCATTGTCCTGTGAGGAGGGGAAGGGTCAGGGTCATTGTCCTGTGAGGAGGGGAAGGGTCAGGGTCATTGTGGGTCATTGTCCTGTGAGGAGGGGAAGGGTCAGGGTCATTGTCCTGTGAGGAGGGGAAGGGTCAGGGTCATTGTCTTGTGAGGAGGGGAAGGGTCAGGGTCATCGTCCTGTGAGGAGAGGAAGGGTCTGGGTCATCTTCCTGTGAGGAGGGGAAGGGTCAGGGTCATTGTCCTGTGAGGAGGGGAAGGGTCAGGGTCATCGTCCTGTGAGGAGAGGAAGGGTCTGGGTCATCTTCCTGTGAGGAGGGGAAGGGTCAGGGTCATTGTCCTGTGAGGAGGGGAAGGGTCAGGGTCATTGTCCTGTGAGGAGGGGAAGGGTCAGGGTCATTGTCCTGTGAGGAGGGGAAGGGTCAGGGTCATTGTCCTGTGAGGAGGGGAAGGGTCAGGGTCATCTTCCTGTGAGGAGGGGAAGGGTCAGGGTCATTGTCTTGTGAGGAGGGGAAGGGTCAGGGTCATCGTCCTGTGAGGAGAGGAAGGGTCATAGTCATCGTTTTGTGAGGAGGGGAAGTGTGAAGGAGTTTTCGGTGGAGTAGGAAGACCTGGAATGCAGACCAGGAAGAACAGAGGGATGGTTTGATGGTTTGAGTATAAAATGTTCCTCACAATGTCATGTGTTTGAGTTCTTCATACTAAATTAGTGATGCTCTTGGAGAAGATATTTGAACCTTTATGAGTTGGAGACTTTCCGAAGAAGTGTGTCACTTGGGGTAGCCCTACTTGCTAAGTGCACTCTCAGTGTTCCCTCTTTTATGTGGTGATGTGACACAAGCTTTGCGATCCTCCCATGCTTTCCTTGTCATCATGGAAATTCCCCTGAAAACCATAAGCTGAAATAAACCCTTCTTCTTCATTAAGGTCCCTCTGGTTGGTTATCTTGTCTCTGCAATGAGAGGAAGTAACTGCTACAGAGAGTACCAGAGACAGGCTAATCCTTGCATACAGGGGGCCTGAGACCACTTTTACATTGTGTTGAGGGTCATTTTCTAAGTTTGTTTGTATTTAAAAATTAAGCTGTCTCCTTTGGGCTATTATCAAAAGGATATACTTGTCAGACTGTATTATAGTGGGAAAGAAGAAGCTTAGGTTTTATGGAGTCAGTCAAGTTCAATGTAAGGAGGTTATGTATGAGACATTCCAGAAAGGAGTTTCTACGAGGCTTGGATAAATTTCTACTCATGGTGGCAAGGAGGGTGAGGGTCAGGGCGAGGATGGCAAAGAGGTATTGATAAACTCCCAGGGCAAGACAGCCACCAAGGGGTTCCCCAACAGTTAGGTGGCACTGTTCAGACAAAGAGCCCCTGGGAACATGAGAGCATCCCCACATATCTTTAGGATGGAGACCAATAGTATGTGTGGACATACCTGCCACCAAATACTGGGATTTCAGAGAGGTCCACCTGGCAGACTATGAGAAGGAAGAATATCCCAATAGGAGGGGTTTTTATCATCACTCACCAAGAGTTGATTTGGTGAAGTCCAAGTGGATGTGTTCGGAGCAGTGGAGGTGATCTCTGTTGGAGCCACTAAAAGATGGGAGAAGGGTAAAGCAGGAATGAGGACTCAGAGATGGGTCAGGAGAAGGCAAAGGACTCCTGCCTGGGTGCCTTTGCCCTGACTTCCTGGCTATGCCACTAGATATAAACTACAAGTTTTTTGTAGAGAAGAAAGAAAGACACAGGAGAGTGACAAAGCATTTATTAGTGTAAACACTAGTGGAGATGGTCTCTGGATGAGGAACAGGAGCCCGTGTTGTACTCCAAGACCAAGGTTAGGCCCTAAAGAAGAATGAAATAGGATGATGGTGGTGTATATTATGCAGCTAACCAATAGCGTTAAAGGAAGAAATGAGGTTGGCCATTGATCCCATTAGGAGGAAGGAAATGAGGGCATAAAGGTTTAGTTGAAAAGCTGTCTGCTTTTGCCATAGTTTTCCCATCATTCTGAAACTTCCCCTCAAACTGTAATCCAGGCATTTTACCCAGCAATGAGAAGGTTACTGTTCCATTAGCAGTTTTAATATTTGGGTACTTCTTATTGCAGTATGCTCCTAGCCCTAACACTTATGGATGTTGGCCATGCCTTTCTCACCCATATTCAATATGATTGTTTAAGCCCTTACTGCTGTCTTTACTGGTTTTTTTTTTCAATGCTTTTCCATATCTATAATTCTGAAATCAGAATTATAAGCCATTTATGTAATGAAACATTTTTTTTTCAAGGTAGGGTCTCACTGTAGCCTAGGCTGACCTGGAATTCACTCTGTAGTCTCAGGGTGCCCTTGAACTTATGACAATCATCCTACTTCTGCCTTCCAAGTGCTGGGACTAAAGGCGTGTGCCACCACTCAGGGCTCTAAGGAAATCTTTGAACAGAGGGTAGGCAGGATCATCTAAGCTCATCTACAGCATGCTTTCCTGACTCTCAGGGAAGTTGAGGCCACATTGACTAACTTCAGGGGTCTCCTCATTTTTAGGGAGGCATCAAAGCCTCTCATATTTTCTGACTCATTTCTAAGAAAACAGGTGTAGTTTCACTTATTTTAATTCACATTTGTTCCTTCATCAATTTTTTTTTAGCATTGTCTCCTCTGGGGGAACCCCTAATTTCCAAATTTTCTAATTTCATCTGTTTGTAATTTTCTTTCTCTTAGTCATGATCCAGCCCCATTGCCACCTACAGCTTTAAGGGAAATTGTAATTTTCCACCAGTCTTTAAGTTGGCTTGCCTTTCTGATCTGCTTCCCATCCTCTTTAGAAAATCTGGCAGAAACACACACACACTCCTCCTTCATTTCACAGGACTTTTCCCTTCCCCTGGACCTGGTTCCTTATTCAGGGCAAGGACACCATATTGAAAAATATCATCTTTAACAATAGCTGAGTTACATGTTTTTAGAGAACTTCTAGCTTTTACAAAAGATGTTTGTTTTCTTCATATTACCTCAGTAGAACCCAAACTAAAACAGATGAGATTTTATGCAGGGTCTCAGATATACTGAGTTGTTTTTTATTTTCATTTTTTGAGATAAGTGTCTAGGCCAGGCCAAGGCCTTGCTATGGAGCCCAGATTGGCACCAAGCTCATGACAATGCTCCTGCCTCAGTCTCCTGAATGTTAGTATTACCTAGAAAGAGAGGAGGAATCATGAGATGTTTAGGTGTATAAGTGATTATTCTAAGACAACTTTGTTATAAAATTGGGTCAAATGACTGTGGCAATCCACATCTAGACTTTCCACTTTCTTAGACTTTTTGGTGATTAAGCATAATATATCTTCCATTGAAATACAGGACCTTTGAAGAATAACATATGTAATGTTATTCCAATTGCAAATTTAGGAAACATGTGAACTAATGAGCTCACTAATTTATTATTTGCATATTTCTTGCACACATATACATCTTTTGCTTACAATGAAGGTTAGTGAAAAGAAAATTCTTTTGGCAATTCCATTGTCTAATTTAGTATTTGGCAGTAATAAATTGTCATTAAAAATAAGGTGCACACCTGACCCAAGGTTAACCTGTATGGAATGTACCTGCTCTGTGTGAAACGTGAAACGGTCTGATGTGTAGGAAACTGATAATACTCTCCCGCTTCAGTAGCTCCAAAAATACTAATGGGATCAACCTCTCCACATGTAATATAATTTTAAATATTAGACCTACTGACCCAAAGACAGAAAGAACCCATTATCCTTTCAAGTTCTTAATTTTTTCTTTGCTGTGAAGTCTCAGTCTTTGCAGCCATATCACCATTTCCTTTGTTTTACTCTAGGAAATCTAGCAGTTAAAGACCCATTCGCCTATCTGAATATTCTCTGTCTACAGTCCAGAATCCTTTTGAAAATTTCGGGGATCATGGACATCAGCACTTGAAAGTCACGCTTTACCAAATGAGTGGATTATTTTTATCCAAGGAATAAGTTTGGGGTTATGAGAGAGGTAAAAGATTGATTTTTGAGAATGTTCAAAATAGTCCCAGGCTAGATATTTCTGTGGAGGCCAGAGGGCCAGCATGAAGGCTCATGGGTTTTGAGAAGGCTTAAAAGCATGTTATTTTGGCTTGGATGAAACATTCCTAAGACATTTGTTTGGGATGCACAACTTAAAATATTAGCTTATTTTGCAAGCACCACTGTTCCTTACTTTCTTCATATTTCTATGATTTGAGAGGCATATTCAAAGATGTTTTAGCTTAGTCCATGAAATTTCCACTCCTGTCAGCAACAGAAAAATTCTGAAGCACACATTCAAGTAAGTGTCAATTAGTATTCCTTTTCATCAGAGTACATACTTTTTAAAATTCAAAATGTGTAATTATTCCAACTAAATTAGAACAAAACAGTTGAGAATTTAATCATAGTTGTTATACTATTAAGTCAAATGTCTAATTTAATTCATTTGGAAAATTTTCATCTTTGTCTCTTTGTAAGTCTGGTTTTGATCAGTGGATGTATTTAACATGGGCAAGAATAGTAATGTTGAGGAGCATGGAATTGGGATTAACTGGCTGGCTTTAAGTCCTATCTTTCAAACCATCATGATACTTTATACAAGTTTTGTTAACTCTGTGGTCCTTACTTTTCCTATAAAGAAAATAAAAATTACAAAATACTATTTAACATTTATTATTATAACTAATATTTAACATATTAGGATTAATTAATTTACTATATAAATGTGTAGAGCAGTGCTTATACAATGAATAATGAATACTGATTACAACATGTTAGCTTTAATAGTAATAAGATAGAATTTGTGTTCTAATTGTCTTTACCTATAAGCTAAAGCAGTTTGGCTTTATTACATTTTATCTAAATTTATTGGAAGTATCCTAAATCTATTTGAGTTTTCTTCAAATAATTTGGTGACAACAACAGTCAAAATGACCCACAAAATCAATCAGTAATAGCAGTACTTACAACAACAAATGTTTCCTTTCTGAGGCTACTGCTCAGGGTTAAGCTCTTCATGAAAGCATACTGGATTTATCCTGTAATCTCATGAGTGACTGTATATGATAGGGTATGTAGCTTTAAAAAATATTTTACTGATTTATGAGAGAGAGACAGATAGAGGGAGAACAGGTTCACCCGGGCCTCTAGCCACTGCAAATGAACTCCAGATGCACGCACCACCCTGTGCATCTGGCTTACATGGGTACTGAGCAATTAAACCTGGGTCCTTAGGCTTTGTAGGAAAGCACCTTAATCTCTAAGGCATCTCTCCATCCCAAGAACAAAGTTTTTATTAACTTAAAATACTAGGTATGTTTTTTCTTATATGCATCATAAAACATGAGCATCTTTTCTGCTGCTGCTAATACCCTTACTTCTGGCTCATCACAGTAAGGTTAACTCCCTCAGGTTCTTTTGATGTCCTACTTTGTACTGATAATTAATATTCTGCAAATGAGTCATCAACAGATATTGTGTTAAGTAAATCAGAAAGTAAGTATTGAACGCTTCCGTATCAGTTGCTGTGTTGGGAGGGGAGAGTAAACATCAGCATGACTGTGAATATGGACTTCGTTTCCAAAGTGCCTCAATCCAAATGTCAAGTGAAAATATATTCAAGGAACTCTTTGACAAAATATTAGCTGTGAAAAAGCGATGTGATATACAATGTTTAATAGAAGAAAACACTAGGAGAGACAGAGGAACAAGAACTGTTCAGTAACAGAGAAGACATCACAGATGCTTAAATAGAAAAGAGGAAATCATTGGGTTAGAATTACAAATGATCTGATCCCCACCCCCTCTGAGGATTTATTGGTCTTCTTTGTTCATCTCCTTAAAAATGGTATTTCCTTCTTGAACATTCGACTTGTGAAAAACGTGAGGGCCAACTGGTAAGTGAACAGCCCATCTCCTCTTCACTGATTCTGCATGAAGTTCACATAGTTATTTCCATCTTTCCTCTTGTTTTCAGGAACACTTCTCCCTATCCAAGAGTCTGGGTAGTCACCTAATTTGGCCTGTAAAATTCCCTTAATCACTAGGGTTCCTTATAAATGATTTCTTGATACAAAATTACAAAGAATTATTATTTTTTTTAATTTTTAATTTTTTTATTAATTAGTTTTGTATTCAGCAAATACAGTCAGTTTGGTACCATTATTAGGCTCATCCGTGACCTACCCCCTCCCCTTGGCCCCTCCTTGTTGAGGTATATGGGTCATGCATTGTGGAGTTAGCCCACAGTTATGGGGAGGATAAATGTCTCTGCATACTATGACCCAACATGTGGCTCTGACAGTTTTGGTCTGCTTCAGTGATGAATTATTGAATAGAAATCAGTTAACTCTCTGAAGAAGTTTAATTACACTGGTGTTGAAGACTCAATTGTTTTAGCAGAATATCTCATGGGGACTTCATGTACTGAAGAATAAATGAATACAATAATACTTTTCAAAACATTTTTATAATTAAATTGTAAAACACCTTCACAAAAATATGTGGCATTATTGTTTTTTTTTTTTTTCATGGGCAGTCACCATCTGAATGGTCAGTACTGCTTGGACAGCATACCAGATCTCTATAGACTGTGCTTGTGCTCATTTCCATGCTTGATGCCCAGTCTTTAATGTTCTCTTGGGTTTGTGAGGGCAAAGGTTATTTATTATTTTTTGGCTTATGACGTGCACTGAAGGGACTATGGGCACTGGGAGAGAGTTGTTTGGCTGGGCCTTGTTCCCAGGAATTCCCATTTTAGATTGTTGACCTTAGGCTAAAATTTGATGTAAGCGGAGTGAAACAGTGATAGGATTGAAGGAAATGACTCATGCAGCTTTATATAAGTGAGATTACATGGTTTGGAAAATATACTTTACATAACTAAATAGTTTATGATTTCAATTACCATATTATGGGGCATTGATGTCTGACATGTGACATTGAGAAGAGAATTAGGTCTACAACCTCATGTGTCAAGTATGAAACCTTAGATATGGAACTCCAACTTCCTGGTTTGTTCAAACTTCCAAAAATATGTCCTATAATTCATACTGATATTTGTATGAGTGAAAAATATTTTATTGTTGTGCCTCTTGTACTTGCAGGAATAAATAATAAACTTCTACATAATAAAAATCTCATTTATTAAGATAGGCAATAGTTTCCTAAACATATTTTGAAATTGCTCCTTTTATTTCCTTAAAGATGCAAAGTCTCAGGAAGCAGAATTGGCTCTAAACCTTGATGAGTTTGGATTGCACCGTGTTTTTGGTGGTTTTTATTGAGCAGCTCTCTGCTTTCCCTGTCTAGGGGGAACCTGGCCTGCCTGGAAATCCTGGCTACCCTGGACAACCTGGTCAAGATGGTAAGCCTGTGAGTACTGAAAGCTTAGTCATCTCCAGTACTGATATTGTAGCCTCAAGTGCACATTGCATTGGTCACAGTTAAACAGACAAAGAAGACTTTTTTCAAAGCGACTGCTGGGGAAAGGAGGCCGAACCCAATACTGGAACAAAGAGACGGAGCATCTTTGAATGCTGGAGAAACTCTTGGACAATCACTGGAGGATTTTGAGGGAAGACTAGTCACTGTGATAGAACATACTGAGAGGTTCTGCAGTTTTGCCTGTGTGACTGGCCATGTGCTTGCTAATTGGGTTCATCAAAATTAGGCTCCTATGTTCCCACAGTGGCTGGGAAATAGTGTCCTAAATTGTTACATTTCAAAGTGATGGCTCTCAGATCCTTAAGAAAGATATCCTAGTATTACAAACCTGGAAAAAGTTAAAAAGATTTATAGCTCAAAGAGATAAAGAACTGATAATTCCCACACCCAGATTCCTTCCACTGCACCCTTCTTCACTCCTCCCTCTACTATTTTTCATTGATTATAAATTTTATTGTATGAATCTATTTGGAGTTGTTCATATTCCCATTGAGTTATACACTTTTATACCCTCTCTCACCTGCCCTAATCCACTGAGGACTTTCCTCAGTGAGGTTATTGGTGTTTACTATGGGGTCATGAATACAATTATTTTGAATAAGTACTAGTTCTAGGAAGTGGGAAGTCAGGTGGAGTAAAGGTGCCTAATAAGCAGGCTGAATGGGAGGGATTAACATTCAGCCTTGTCGGTAGAACCAGCATTCCAAGTACTTTTAGTTATCTTCAAAAATGTTTATATTAGGATAGGGAACTAGCTCAGTGGTAGACTATGGTAGAGTATGCCCAGTAGGTATGAAGCTATTAATTCAATCCCCAGCACTACAAAACAGAACAAAACAAAATAACCTTACACTCATATTTGCTACAATTAAAAACTTGATCAGTAAGTTTTTGTAGTGTGAATGATAAAGTTTAAAAATCCTCTTGTCTTTTCCATACATGTACATGAAAGGTTTATTTTAATCTTCCTTACAAAGGTAATGTTATTTTTTAAAATAAATGCACTGGACTTTATTCATAATTATACTAAAATCCAAATATTTTTTTGAAGTTCAATAATATTTTAGGGATATTTAAAAATAATGCAAATTTAAAACATTTTATTTTTTTTATTTTAGAAAGAGAGCGAGAGAGAAAGGGAGAGGAGAGAGAGAGAGAGAGAATTGGTCCAGGGCCTCAGCCACTGATATCAAATTCCAAATGCGTGCACCACCTAGTGGGCATGTATGATCTTGTACTTGCCTCATCTTTGTGCATCTGGCTTATGGGGGATCTGGAGAGAGACTGATTGAACATGGGTTCTTAGGCTTCACAGGCAAGCACCTTAACTGCTAAGCCATCTCTCCAGCCCTAAATTCAAAACATTTTTAACAACTACTTCCATGTAAGGCACCTACCAACATGTTTATGAGTAAGTTAATATTCTATGTGTACCTTAAAAATTAGCTTTTGAAAGTTAAATAATGATTAACCCTGAGAAAACTATCTCCTAAAATTATTTTTAAATTTTTAAATTGATAACTTTAATATATGACCATATGTCCAATCGGTCATATTCCCATTGGGTTATACTCTTATATCCTTTCTCCCCTCCACCACTCCACTGATTGCTTTCATTAGTTGATAATCACAGTGGGCTCATGAATGTACAAATCAGTTTCTGGGGTAGTGGAAGGGGGCAATGCTTAAGAGTCCACCTTCCCACCCTGTGGTTCTTACATTCATTCGACCACTTTTCCACATTGTTCCCTGAGCCTTGGGCGGGGCACGGGGGGTTATGTCTCTTTAAGTGTTGAGCTCTCAACAGCCTCTGGCTTTTTGCTTCACTGAGGTTTGAGTCTTCTCAGTGTTACCAACATCTCCCTGCAGGAGGTTCTCAGGCCACCAGTGAGAGCAGCACCCATATCTAATCCACTACTTCCTCTGTAATGTTTTCTGGGCCCTGGAAGATGTGCTAGAAATCTAGACAGCTGACTTTCTTTTTATTCTAATGGGTCTTCTGTCTCTGTGGTATTTACTACCATCTGTAAAAAAAAAAAAAAAAAAAAAAAAAGAATAGATGCTTCCCTTTAGGGTCTATGTCCTTCTAAACCATAGGCTTCTGATTTTGTTCTCAGTACCAGGCATGAATTCCATCTTACTAAGCAGACCTTATATCCAATCAGAGAGATGTTGATTACACCATAACCTATGTGCCACTGTTGCACTGGTAGGTATATCTTGCCTGACTTATTACTTTTGTTCCTTGCTGGATTAAGTGTTTGTTCATGCTCTTGGTGATAATTATGCCCCAGCTATGCACATAGTGCTTTCCAGCACTATGAGAGCTAGCCAGCACTAAGCTGGCTTCTATATCAGTTCCAGCATGATCTCTCAAGATCCTGCAACCACATTCAGTGGAATTTAGTTCCAGTGGGTAACAAAGTGCTTTGGCAATGGCCTGCTTTGTTTGAGGGTGCCTCATGGCTATTGCTCACTGTGAGGGTAGCCCAATACTGGCACTGAGATTTATCAGCAACTACCTATGGTTTTAGGGTAAAACTTTCTCCACCACTGCAGGGTAAAAATTCTGCTTTTTAAAACTCTGTTTCTATTTATTTATTTATTTATTTATTTATTTATTATTTTAGAGACAGAGAGAAAGAAGCAGACAGAGAGTCTAAAATTATTTAGACCTTTGTTTCAGTGAGAGAAAGTTCTGGAAAATCTTTGGAGGTGAATGTTTTGTGGGCCCTCAATTTGCTCTTCTAAAAATTTAATATCTTTCCATGAATGAAATATTGAAAGTTAGATTAACACAATACCCTGGGATGTTATTCTGACTTTACCTCACAACGGATTTGTTGCATCCTCTACGTCAGTACAGGCACACATGCATTATCGTATACCTGCTGACACACCTTGCTCTCAGGTACCTAATGTCTGTGTGGGGCTTCCAACCCCACATAACATTAGTATAATTCATTTGTATTTTCTAAGTGATAATGATTGAGGTATTTTTTTTTATAAGTATAAGAAACTCAGACACCAACCCAAATCCTATTTTCTCCTAAGTGTGCCTTTTTTCCCTTTTAGTTTTGTTTTCCCTTCTTTTTCTTTTCAGCAAGAGATGTGAGGTTGGGTGGCCAAGCAGTAAAAGAAATTGAGCCTGGAAGTCAAAACAGCTGATGGTCATTAGTGTGTGACCAGGGCCAGCACCCTGTAGGAGTGGGAAGGTGTGGGTGGAAAGATGGAACCTCTGGCTGGATACTGGAGCCATCTGAGCCAGGGAAACTTGGATGGGACAGTTTGCTGGGGATTCTGCTTTGCTTGGATTTCGTGCTATGCAACCCCCCTTAAGCAATTGCATCTCTTCCACACATTATAACCAGGCCAAGTCAACTGAAACTTTAAATGGTAAGTTATTCCACTCTGGAGAAATACTAATTCCACAATGAAAGTGCCTGCTACCAAAGTTAAAGAGCTATTTCAAGTCCATCTTCACATTGTTTATGAGTCCAGGAACCTCTATCAATACAGTATGTGAATACATGCTTTCTAATTTTACTCTTATCAAAGTGAGATGAGAGAGCTTAAAACATCTGCTAGGTAATTAGAGTGGAGAAACTAAAAGCATATATGCTCATATCGTGCTGATTTGTTACCGTCTGCTTTCTATGGAACAGGAGTAGGTGAGGATTTTGGAGGGGTTCATATTTTTACAGTACTAATTTCTATTTTCTGTCATTATTAATCATTCCTCATCAAGTACTCTACTGGAAAATAGAAAAAAAAAAAAAAAAACAAGCTTTTCTGCTGAGTGGGCAGAGTTGGGGCGGGATGTCTCCCTGCATACAGAAGTTACTTTGCTCTCCTGGCTTTGGTCTCTTCATCTGGAAAGTGAGGTGATGGTGCCAGGTGAGGTCTCGGTTCTCTGCACCTGACTTTCTCAGGCTCCATGAAGTCGATCCTATTTCTAAGAGAGAAAGATGAGATACGTTAAGCTGTAGAATTATGGAGAGGGCTTTCTTTCCATATTAATGGAAAGTGAGTTGGGGAAACTGGCAGCACATCGGTGCCAAAAGATAAGACAGTAGGTTGGTCAGTGGGTGACATGCAGTGATCAGTGGCCCACTTTGCCTGGCCCTGCCCCTTCAGTGGGCTGCTGAGCTGGCTACAGGCCTGCTTCTATGGAGAGAGGTTTCAACCCCTCAGCCATGGTAGAATGTGGAGGAAGGTTCTAGGAAATGAATTTGGATAGGCAGGATGGAGGATGGTAGGGGTGTTACAGAGAAGCTTAAGGATATTGGCGGAGCTTTGGCTCCTAGTTGCAGTGCTGGAGTCATTGGGATAGAAAAGTGACTATGACCTACCTTATTTTAAAAAGAAAGTACTCTGGCTTCTGGGTAGAGAATAGATTTAAGTATTCTAAGGACTAAAAGCAGGAGGCATATCCTTGTGAAGTTCCTTCCCTATCCTTGGCCTCTTTTTTTGTTTTTTTGTTTTGTTTTTATTTATTTATTTGAGAGCGACAGAGAGAAGGAGGGAGGGAGGAGGGAGGGAGGGAGAGAGAGAGAGAGAGAGAGAATGGGTGCGCCAGAGCTTCCAGTCTCTGTAAACGAACTTGAACTCCAGACGCGTGCGCCCCCTTGTGCTTCTGGCTAACGTGGGTCCTGGGAAATCGAGCCTCGAACCGGGGTCCTTAGGCTTCACAGGCAAGCGCTTAACTGCTAAGCCATCTTTCCAGCCCCCTTGGCCTCTTTTCTATAGGAGTGATCATATTTTTCATATCAATAAGAAAGAGCATTGTACACTTTAAGAAAATAATCCTGTGCTAGTCTATAAACACTTCTGGTGACTTATCTGGTTTGCTATTTTATATTTAATTTTTAAAATTTGAAAATTTCCCAGAATCAAATATTTTCTCTTTTTATCCTTCTCATGCTATTTTGGGGGGGCATTAGATGCTTGCCTGTATGCTTATTTATTTTATTATGAATGTTAGTGACAGTTCTTTGTGTGTGTGTGTGTGTGTGTGTGTATCTGTGTGCACATGTGTATGGGTGTGAATTATGGGGAACTGTGCATGCACCCATGTGTACATGAGTGTGAAGACCAAACGACAGCATCCTGTGTCATTCCTCAGGTGTCGTCTGCATTTTTTGAGGCAGTCTCTCTACACCCTGGAATTCACCAGTTAGGCTAAACTGGCTGGCCAGAAAGTCTTGGGGATCCCTGCTTCCTAATCCTTGGGTTCAAGCACATGACACCAGATTCTGGGACATGAACTTAGGTCTTCATTTTTTCAAGACAAGTACTTTACCTACTGAGCTATCTCTCCAAGTCCTTAATGGCTTAATTTTTAATTGCATTGGGAATTTATTTTAGTACTTGGGGTAAGGAGAGATCCAGAAAGATTTAAAAAACAAATTAGAAAGGGGCTATTCTGACATAATGAATTATAAGCATAATAATATGAGGCTCTTATTTCTTTATTGTTCATATAAAAGTTCATTTCATAATCTATGAGGTGCAGTTTAATGTTGGTAAAATAAATCATCATGACAATTGGGTTTCCTGAAAGGTGGGTACAAGTTTTCATTAGTTAGTAAAAGTAGAACATCTATATTGAGAGCAATGACAGTCAGCCTCTGGAGTGTTAGGCCTGGTTTAGGATTCTGCAACTTAGTGAAATGCAGAATTAAGGAGAGAGACAGAGAGAGAGAGAGAGAGTTGAGACAGCCTATAAGGGAGGAGTCACTTAACTTCAGTTTTAATCCCTCAGAAGAGATGCAGTTTTCATATATCTAAGAGTGATGGTTGGGCTGGAGACATGGCTCAGTGGTTAAGGCACTTGCCTGCACAACCTAACAACCTGAGTTCAATTCTCCAGTACCCACCTAAAGCCAGATGCACAAAGTGGTGCATGTATCTGGAGTTCGTTTTCAGTGGTTGGAGGCCCGGATGCACCCATTCTCTCTGTCTCTGTCTCCATCTCTCTAGCTCTGTCTTTCTCTGCTTGCAAATAAAATGAAATAAAATAGGGCTGGAGAGATGGTTTAGTGGTTAAGTGCTTGCCTGTGAAGCCCAAGAACCCTGGTTCAAGGCTTGATTCCCAGGACCCACGTAATCCAGATTCACAAGGTGGTGCATGCATCTGGAGTTCATTTGCAGTGACTGGAGGCCCTGGCATGCCCATTCTCTGTCTCTCTATTTATGTATCTGCCTCTTTCTCTTTCTGTCTGTTGCTCTCAAATAAAAATAAACAATTTTTTAAAAAAGGTTAAAAAAATAAAATACTTTTAAAAAGAATGATGACCGATAACAGGAGATCAAGGAAAACTACTGCTGAGTCTTGCAGAATAAGCTTGACCAGGAGAACATTCAGCAGTAAAACACACAGCGCCCATGAGACAAGCCTTTTATGCTTGTCTCCTTCAGACCCTTAGCTGAATTTGGTGCTAGTTGTGGCCTCAGTCTAAGAATAGTTGTGTGCATGCAGTTGTGTGTAGTTTTGACCTCAACAGCTTAAGAGCTGTCGGGAATTTGAGGTTAAGTGTCATGAGGATTATAGACCTGGTAAGTGGGATACCTTGGAATAATGACTGAAGGAATGAATTAATTTAGTTTAGAGAAGAGCATTGCAAGAGACACCTTCATCATAAAGTGCATGAAGCATCTTTCTAGAAAGAACATTGTCTATTTTAACTGTTAATTTCACTCACACTGGCTCCTTGGCCAAGAGATCTATCTTCTCATTTGTGTGCCTCCCTCCCTCCCTCTCTCCCTTCTTTCGACTTGCTCTATTCCCTTTATTTCTTTTTCTTCCCTTTTCTCTCTCTCTCCTTTCCTTCAGTTCCTCCATCTGTCCTCATGAAAATTTCAATGACATACCAAAAGGTAGATCATATGCCTTGAATGAATTCTTTCACTCCTGGTCAGGTTATCTCCCTTTTCTGTAACAAAATGTTCTTTAAAACTTGTATCTTCATAATGCTATTTCAGATGAAACTTAGCTGACTAGCAGATTCACTTTTCTACATACAGTCTTTCTATAGAAATCATATGTGAGTCTTCCCATGGTTATGTCATACATTTTTTAAGAAATTGTTGATATTTCATGAGTAATAGGCAGTATGAACGATATGACTCTGTCTATTGACATTATGCATATGCATACATTAAAGCTACTTGCATATTAATTAACTGACACTTTTGGCATTTATGGCTTTAAAGATGAGCTCATGCTCATGCTGTCTTCCCCTGCTTGCAGTCTCTGTGAGCATAGGCCTGTTTCTCTGGAGACAGAGACAGAGGCAGAGAGAATGGGTGCATCCGGGCCTCCAACCACTGAAAACGAACTCCAGATACATGCACCACTTTGTGCATCTGGCTTAAGGTGGGTACTGGAGAATTGAACTCAGGTTGTTAGGTTGTGCAGGCAAGTGCCTTAACTGTGTTTACCATCACAGTTCACAGTTGTGTAGCTGGTTGAACTCAACATTCACTTGTTTGTTTGCTTACTTACTTATTTTGTCAATCATTCTTCTATATGCTCTCCATATGGGTCTTCACTGTGTTGCTGACTCACCCCTTGGCTGAGGAAATAAAGCACTGAATAAGACAGGCAATAAAACCATTAAATTCCACTGGAAAGAAATAGATGATGCACTCACACATATAAAGCACAAGCACAGCAAGAGAGGGATTGAGGATTGGGTGAGGTCAGTGCCTCCCTTTGCAGATGAAAAGCACAATCTCTCAGAACATAGGGTGTAAACTAAGAATTATAAAAGGTGATATATTACATTTAAAAAGTTGCACGACATATCGAAGTGCATTCTCTTGCATATTGTGCTTCCAATAGTATTTTGAACTTGTTTTTTAGGAAAGTTTCCTCTGTCTACTTTACAGGTGTGTAACTTTCTTACTCTTCACCTCTGACTGTCTACTCTTCACTGATGACTGTCTACTCTTAACCTCTGTCTACTCCTCACCTCTGACTGTCTACTCTTCACCTCTGTTTACTCCTTACCTCTCTGACTATCTGCTTTTTACCTCCGACTGTCTACTCTTCACCTCTGTCTACTCCTAACTGCTGACTGTCTATTGCTCTTGCATCTTCACTTCCCGTTTCACATTAGTACAACACAAATGCTCTTCTCTTAGCTTTGGTATAATTTTCCATGTACTAATATTTTAGTAATATGAAAAAAATTCTTTGCTCTCTGATAGTTGAGTCGATACCAGCAAAAGGATAATTGTTTGTTAGTTATATATGGAAAGACAAAGTTTTATTCATTCTCTTGAAGTTTATTTGCATAAAACTTAAAATGTACCCATGACTAGAAGAATTACAGTAAACATTAAAAGTATACATTTTTCATTTACTTAGATAGCCTGACTCTGTGCCAGGGTGTATCTGTTGGCACTTTGGAAAAACTTTGAAGAAAATTATGTAATAGAATAAACTTGAAATCACATTCTTCAATTTTAAGAAGAGAAGTGACATCCAAGATAATTTCTCTGGATTTTATTCTCATATTTAAGTTTGGAATATTAAAGGAAACCAATTTTTTTTACCCTTTTCACTACTTTGAACAATGTATTTATGTATGGGATTTAGTTTGGCAGAATATTTTATGGTATGATTAGACTCAGACCCAGAAGAAGTGGTGACCCTTGCACTTTGAGTATTTTGTTTCCCTAATTTCCATTTCAGTCAGAGCTCTGTATCTTTCCTGGAACATTGTAACTGTGAATCATGGAAGATAATTCAATTGATTCTTTATTTCAGCCCTACAATTTGGCAGTAAGAACATTTTTTCCCTAAAAATGACTCATTTATAAAAAAGACTTTCCATGAACATGGAAAAAAAATTAAGTATTATAAGAAATCTTACAGATTGGGGTGGATTGGATATTTGGATGTGCTAATAATTGTTAAATAGCAAAATTCATGTTGAAGAGCATTAATTGAAGATTAATAAAACTCAGAAATTCATGTTTTCAGAAAAATAACTTAATGAGCTTTGTAAAATCTTGTCTTTTTCCTGTTTTATTGCTTTTTTGTTTTAGTATACACTGCTATGAGTCAAACAATATTTTATTTCTTGCCCCTCTTGGAAATTGTTGTAATATTCCTTTTCTATTAACCTTTAGTTTCCTTTTGACCCCAATTTTTTTTCTGAATAGTATCCAATTCCTTTCTTCTTTTATTCTTCCTTTCTTTCTTTCTTTTTACCTCCCTCCCCCTGTGTTTCTTATTTCTTTCATCTTTTGCCCTGGGATCTCCATTTTGGATGTGGTTATAGTTTTATTCTGTTAACAAATATATTTTCTCATAATAAGCTTTTAAAAGAATTATAGAAAATGTGATGGATTATTTTGGTTGTCATCTTTATAGAACCGAGAGCCATGAGGGGCTATGTAGATTAGGTTAACCTATGTAGACATGCAAGAAGGATTATCTTAGTTTGGTTATGAAGGTGGTAAGCTCACCTTAACTGTGGGCAGCACCATAACATGGGCTGGGGGTCCCGGTCTGTATATAAAGGAGAGAGCTGGCTGAGCATCAGCATTCATCATTCCTCTTCTCCCTCACTGTGGACCAGATGTGACCACCTGCTTCAAGCTCCTACCACTGTGTCTTCCCTGCCATGATGGACTGTAACATGGAAGTGTAAACTAAAATAAATGTTTCTTCCCTTAAAATGATTTTTGGAAGATATTTTCTCCCAGCAATGAGAAGATTACTGGTACACTTATGATATTCTCTGATTGTGGGAAATGATATATTTTATTTCCTATAAATGCTATGCCACTGAAGAAAATGTCTGTTTCTCCCAGCAACCATTAATCCCTTCTCTGCCCCAACCATTGACTGCCTAAAGCTCTTGGAAAGTCCTAGGGACTCATCTCCTCAGCTATTGTTAACTGCTTTCAGATACTTGGGCCCATGAGCCTTTTCCTCTCATTAACTGCCTATAAATCCTCAGGGAAGGGAAGGGAAGGGCCTTGTTGGCCCACTATTAGGCCTAATAGTGTGTAGAGCTCATGCAAGAAATCACAACTGCTGAGTATTCAAGAAAGCAACAGGCCCATTGTGCTCAGAAGACATGTTCCATAACACTACTTTTATCCTTTCTAAAGTAAAATGAGCTTTATTTTCCTGTCTTGCAACGTGAAATGCAGCATTTGCTGGGCAAAGTGACACAGCCAAACTCCCATAGAAAGGGAAGGGGAAAATTCAGAGAAAAAAAATTCAGCCCACAGTTTTTTTCCACTTTCAAAATTCATTGCCTTTCCACCTCACTTGTTTCCTCCCAGTGTTTGAGGGTTTGGTGACTGCCTGAGGTCACATTATGAATCAGAGGTAAACTGGGAACACAATTCAGGGCATCTTCTTATGATTTTAATCCCTTAAATTCCATGTGTTCTCCATAATAAGCATTATCAATTTCTTCAAGGAGAAAGAGAACAGAAAATTTTGACCTATAATAAAAATTTAATTTTCCCATTCTCTCTCTATTTGCCTCTTTATCTTTATCTTTTAAATAAATAAATAAATATTTAAAAAGTAATAGGGTAGGTATGCCATTTAGTTTAACTTTGGAAAAGAGTTGAATAAATTATTGTTCATTAAGTGTAAACTTCGCAGGTTACACATTTTGCTCAACAGTCAACTTCTTTCTTTTCAGGAATTCTATGAAAATTCTTTTCTTCTTGGCAATCAGGCTTTTGAACAGTTTTAAAGACTCTTGAGAAAATGGACTTCTCTGAATCTGATGAATCATTTTGGAATGATCAGATCTGATCAACGAGAAGCCATTTTCTTAAAGAGGATGTTCTTACTGCCTCTGCCAGTTCACTGTGATGTAACTTTAGGCTAGATACTTGATTTTGTATGATATTCCTTAGTTTCCTTACATGACAGTGAGGACAACTTAGAGTCTGCATAATAGTTAGTTATGAAGAATCTCTGGTTAATAAATGTACAGCATTTAGTATGGAATGTGATAAATGCTATGGAATCATTGCTATTATTACTGTCCACAATGATTGCAGCTTGCTGTGAGTAGTTCTTGATTTTTCAAAGACTGAAGGTTTTTAGAGACTTGGAGAACTTTAAATGTGGTGTTTATAGTAACATACCTCATTGGTCTGCAGAGCACTCTAAGTGGTATTATTTGTAATAGCCTACTTCTTTCTGCTCATTGACAGCAATCTGAGATGGGATACAGTTGCAGGCCTATCTTATTCTGAAACTTTTGAGGAAATAAATTCAATGAGAACAACTGCAGTAGAGAAATTTGAGCAAGCTGTATGCATATTTACTTTATTCTTTCCCTTTATTTATCTCAAGAACATGGAATAGTACTGGAAGTTGCAATGTTCTACTAGAAGATGAAAAAGTAATGCTTAAGGGAAGAGGGTTTATATACTTGTGTGCTGTGTGAATGACTTATAGGTAAATTCTTCCAATATTGGGGCATTAAAATATGCTAAATAAGGTGTTTAATAGGATAAATGCAGAAATGAATTCTATCTGGTCCCTCATCTCAAAAGAAAGGAAAGTTTCAGATTGTTTTATGTGGAGGAGGGACATATTAATGATAGGACTTATTGTTTTCTGGTGAACTGAAATATTTAAGAATTGGGAAAAGGACCTCTAGAATAAGCATAAATCTGAGCAATGCTGGAGGAAGTGTAATGAGGAATATTATGATAGTTGGTGATTAAAATTCTGTATTTATGGGTTGGAGAAATGGCTTAGTGGTTAAGAGGTTTGCCTGCAAAGCCAAAGGACCCAGGTTCAATTCCCCAGGACCCATGTAATCCAAATGCACAAGGGGCACATGCATCTGGAGTTTGTTTGCAGTGGCTACAGGCCCTAGCTTACCCATTCTCTCTATCTATCTTCTTTCTCTTTCTCTCTCTTGCAAGTAAATAAATAAAATTTAAAAAAATTCTGTAGTTACTATTCTGGAAGTAACTGAGAAAGAAGCTTATAAAATGAGAAATATATTTGCATTTGAAATGATAAAATAATAAGCTGAGATTGAACTTTCAAATACAGCCATAATTATTATTGTCACAGATCCTAAATGATATTAGAATATTTGAAGATATAAGTAGCAAAATTGGGAATAGTCAGGTCTGAAGACATAGGTCTTGAATCTTAGCTATTCAGGAGGCTGAGGCAGGAGTATCATAAGTTCAAACACTACTTGGTCCACAGAGTGAAATCATAGCCTGGGCTACTTAGTGTGACTCTATTGCAAAATATAAAGTGAAAGTGGTCTAAAGACATGGCTCAGTTGAAAAGCACTTGCAAAACATCCATAAGGGCTTAGGATCAATCTTACAAAAGGAAAACAAAAAATGTTCTGACATGGAATAGGTGAATATAAAGCAGTGAGAACACGTATTAATAGTCACATGGAAGTGTGGCTTTTGTATTCAAGACCAAGAATGAGGTATGTATTAATATTGTTGAGTATAGACACCTGTACAAAACCAGTAGTCTGGCTAACGTAAAAATCTTTAGGCCCTGAAAACTTACTGGAGGAATTTGCTGTATGGTAAGAAAAGAATGAGTAGTCTCCCTCTCATTACAAGAGTCATGCTATTTTTGGCTATTTCTAGAGAGCTGTAATCTTTGGGGTTGCAAGTGACTGTCTCACACTTCCCAGACAGCTCAGCTTTGGGGTATCAGAGGGGACAGGTCAAAAACACATTCTTGAGTTTAACATCACTCATAACACAGTGAATAGCATTCATCAAAGCTTACTCAATTTCATAGATCGATTCAGATGACCATAAATCTGACATGCACTTAATCCTCAGATCTTTATTACATACCTGATACTTTACTAATTTGGTGTTTGAAACAGTACCTGAGTGAAGTTTTAAATGTGAGATACTTGGGAGAAAAATGAATCCTTAGGTGGAGAGCTGCCCTTTTAAATAATTTCTTATTTATTTTTTTCTTAGGGATATCAGGGAATCTCAGGATCACCAGGTGTTCCAGGATCTCCAGGAATACAAGTATGTGATTTATTTAATACACATTTTAGAGATCTTATTTCTCTGAACTAAAAGCCATAATTAACAGAATCTAATTTTGTGGTTAATTTAGGGAGCTCGAGGCCTAGCAGGTTACAAAGGAGAACCAGGAAGAGATGGACAGAAGGTAACTGAACCCAGATTAAAATGAGATCAATGGTTTTGGTTACTCAAAGACAAGGGATGTTATCTATGATGGCTTCCATTCATTCATAGTGCTCACTGTGGTGAATTATAAATTTTGTTTCTTTGTTTGTTTGCTTTTGTTTTATTTTTTAGGTATGTCCTTACTGTAACCAAGGCTGACCTGGAATTGACTATGTAGTCTCAGGCTGGCCTTGAACTTACAGCAATCCTCTTACCTCTGCCTCCCAAATGCTGAGATTGAAGGTGTGAACCACCATGCCCTGGAGAGAAAGAGAGAGACAGAATGGATGTGCCAGGGTCCCCAGCCTCTGTCACTGTGCACCTAGCTTTACATAGGTACTAGGGAATCAAACTTGGGTCAGTAGGCTTTGCAGGGAAGCACCCTAACTGCTGAGCCACCTCTCCAGCTCAAATTACAAGATTCACAGGCTCATTAAAGTTTCAGTGGTCCTGAGCTATAATACATGAGAGTAAATTGGTCCTTATGACATCACTAGATACAGCAAGCTTGGTATTTACAGCTCTGATGCTATCTTCTCTCCCTGTGGTAAAACTCACTTAGAGAGGAGAATGCTGTCAGTGAAATGCATCACTGTTAGCCTCAGCCCAATGCCTGTACGCCTATAGGCCTGCATGCCTGTCTCTGACAGGCACTTACCTGGAAGGTGGTCTGGCCTGGTTTCTTTGCCTTGCTAGGCTTCTCCCTAAGGGCTTTGGTGGTTACCAACTGCATTGTTGTTACTCTGTTGTTTTTACAACTCAAACATATTATAATTCCTATTGAAGTATATTTTCTTTACTTGTTATTACTTTCCTGAGGACCCTGATAAGCTGTACACATCCAAGGTGTACATTTATATTTGTTTGAATTCCATGTTGATTTGTAGCCTAATTTCTAGAACACAATTATATTTCCAAGTTTTGAAGGCATTCTGCTAATTGCTACTGATAAACACCTACAGCAATTTTCAAATTATCATCCTTACAATATTCTTACTTTAAAAAAATTGTGTGCACAGTAGCAGTCATTACAAACAGTTGTTTTCTCAACATTCAGGAGGCAAAGGCGAGATGATTGTGAATTGGCACTGGTTTTTCTGGGTAGATTTCCATTTCTATCACCAGAAACAAGAACAAAAAAATGACAATTAGGATTATATAATTAAAATGCTTTGGCACAGCAAAAGAAACAATCAACTGCGTGAAAATACAGCATACAGGATGAAAGAAAATATTTGCCAGATATTCCTAGATAGAGAATTAGTCTGTAGAATATATAAAGAACTCAAAGTACATAGCAAGAACAACAAAAAGTAGTATGGTTTCAAAATGGGTAAATGACCTGATTAGAGATGTATCAAAAGACGAAATAGAAGTTGCCAACAAGTATATGAAAATATGCTTGGTTCATTAGCCATAAAAGAAATGCAAATCAAAACAAAATAGAGTTTTCATCTCACTGGTTACTATTGAAGCAACAACAACAGAAACAATAAGGAAAACGGGGTTAAGAGGAATGCTTGCCATGTATTACTAGGAATGCATATTGGTCCAGCTACTCTGGATGTCAACACAGAGATAGCTTAAGGAAACTAAACCAGAGCTGCCCCTGATTTTTCTCTCCCACACTGGTTTTCATCATTCTTGATTTTTCAGAAACTGGAAGCTTAAAAATATATATTTGCTATGGCTTTGACTTGTGGAAGTGTAGGACAATTTTCCAGGCATCACATCATGGCTGTTGAGAGATTGTTCCACACAATACTGTTCTCTATTAGGATATTTTTTCCAGAATACTTTCCATTTTGTGGCTTTTATCTGAAAATTCTCACAGTAGAATTTCTACTTGAGATGATTAAAATTAAATGCTTGTTCTTTCCAACTTTAGCATTTGTACATATAAATATCAGACAATAAAAAGTTTATGGATTTTCAGGTTTGTTCTCTGAATTTACTAAGTCTCAGAGAACATTTACTCCATAAATGGACTAGTACTTCATTGTATTGCATGCTTTAAGGGTATTTTTTAAAACAAAGAAGCATTTTCAAAGCTCCCTTAACTCTCAAGTCATGCTTTTGTTGTTTACTTGTTTGTTTCTTTGAGGTAAAGTCTACCTCTACCCCAAGGAGATCTGGAATTCACTCTCTAGTCCAGGCTGGCCTTGAACTCATGGTGATCCTCTTGTCACAGTATCTTGACTGCTGGGACTAAAGGCATGAGCTGCGATTCTCATCCTAAATCATGCCTTTTAATCTTTATAAACCTGACACATTTTCTGGACAGTGTTGCTGTTACCTTCTTATTGCTAGGACAAAGCACCTGACCAAAAACAGCTGATGGGAGGAAAGGAGTAATTTTGGCTTATAGTCTTGAGGGGAAACTTCAGAATGGCAGAAGAAAGCTTGGCATGAGCAGACACTGGACATCAGCTCTGCCATGGAAGGTAGAAGATAACAGCAGGAGAGTGAGCCAAGTTCTGGCAAGGGGATCCTGGCTATAAGACTCCTAAGCCTACTCCCCCCAAATACACCTCATCTAGCAAGGCTCCACCTCCAAAATTGCCATCCAGCATTCAGAACACACGAGTTTATGATGGCCATCTGATTCAAACCACCAGTAAGAGGGTACAGTATTACTTACCTCATGGGTTGTTGTGAGCAATATGTGAGCCTATGTATGTGTTTTGTGTAAATTAAGCAGGGTGAACTTATGACGATAATGATAATAATAACTTAAGATTCCATTTATGCTATTACCTAAGGCAAAGGTTTTTGAAACACACATATCCTTTCTCTAAATGTTGAAGTGCCCCATTTGAAGTAATCAGGCAGAAATTTCTTATCCCCACTACCTCCACTATCTTACTTGTGTGTTGTACTGTTGTCTCCTGTCAGTGTGAATTATCCATGTATAAATTCTCATATTGTAGAATTTTTCCCCCATGTCTTTTACTCTTCTCATCTAAAATCAACCAAACAACCCTCTCACCATAAAGCATCCCTATGTACTACTGTATTTTGTTATTCACCAGAGAGTAAGTAAAACTTGTGTTTATTCTGAATGCCATTTCTGGCTGCCTCAAGCAGGATGCATGCCAGGTATCTGCTTCATGTATAGATCACCAGTCCACCCTCTCTGCCAACAGGCATCAGTTCACCTTCTGGCGGGCAGTAGTCAGTTCACCCTCTCCGTCAGAGAGCAGTCAGTCTACCCTCGCTGACGGCTGCTCGTTGTTCTTTCCTTTGTTTCCTCTTTGTCTTATACGTCTCTACAGCAGCATGTGACAGTGGACTATACTCTATTTCTTTCTCTTTTTTTTTTTTTTTTGCATGTTTGTATGTAGTATATGTGGTGTGGTGTGAGTATATGGTGTGATCGTGAAAATGTCCATTTGTAGGCCTGTGGAGGCCAGAGGAGAATGTTGGGTGTCCATTTCTGTCATTATTCCATGTCCTTTTCTTGAGATGGAGTCTTTCACTGAACCCACAGCTGATGTCTTTAGTCAGACTAGCTCCCCAGCACGTACCTGTGAACTTCTGACCTCCTGCAGGTGTCACTCAGCTCTTCACGTGAGTGGTGGGGATCAACCTCGTCCTCGTGGGCTCTCTCAGAACTCCATGCCACTGTGACAAACCTGTTCTTACCACTAAGCCATCCCTCTGCCCCTTCCCTCCTTCTTGAAAATGTTTTTCCTCCTGGTTTTGGAATGCCACATGCTACAAGTGAAGCCTTCTGGTTCAGGTTCAATTCCCTAGTACCCACATGAAACCAAACAGTGCTGTATGCCTTTGGTGTTCCTTTACAGTCCCAAGGGATCCTAGAGCACCCATATACACAAGTTAATAAACAAAAATTTAAATGTATGAAATTTTAAATTAACACAATACATGCAGAAGTGATTTGACAAGTCAAGAGTGTTTGGGTATTGTGGTGGTTTGAATAGAATAGATGGCCCCCAATATATTCAGTTGTTTGTAGTTTGCTTCTGAGCCACCTGGCTGGAGTCAGTGCCATTGTGTGGATCTTAAGGTCTGGTGGTGGGTTTCAGATTTCAATCTAAAGATATGCAAAGTGTGCTTTTGGCTTTTGGCTTTTGGCTTGTGCTTCTCTTTTTCTCTGCTTGGTCCTGTGAAAGCAGGCCAGCATCTTCTGCCATTATGGAACTTCCCCTGGATCTGTAAGCTTCAATAAATATCCTTTCCTCCATAACTGTGCCTGGTATGGAACTTCATCTCAGTGAACCTGAATCTGTCTGATACAGGTATGAAAATAGTGAGCAATTTGTAGGAAACTAAGCAACAAAACAAAGATCTTACTTTTTAAAACAAAATTTGTTAATGTGTGTGTGGTGCGGTACATATGTGTGTGCACATGGGCACACATGTGTGTGCGTATGTGTGTGTATAGGTGGGTCCAGAGGGTGATGCTGGGTGTTTTCAATAACTCCACCTTATTTTTTTAAAAAGCATTTATATATTTATTTGACAGAGAAAGAGGGAGAGAGAGAGATAATGGGCACTCCAGGGCCTCCAGCCACTGCAAATGAATTCCAGATGCATGTACCCCCTTGTGCATCTGGCTAATGTGGGTGCTGGAGAATTGAACCTGGGTCTTTCGGCATTGCAGGCAAACGCCTTAACCACTAAGCTATCTCTTCAGCCCTCCACCTTATTTTTGATACAAGGACTCTTACTAAACCTGGAGCTCATTGATTTAGCGTGATCAGCTAGCTAGCTAGCCAGCCCTAAGAGTCCTCCTGTCTCCACCTACCCAGCGCTAGGGTTGGAGGAACATGCCATCACCCTAGGCTTTTCCATGGATGATGGGGATCCCAGTTCAGGTACAGCAAAGACTTTACTCACTGAGCCATCTCCCTAGTGCCAAAAGGTAGTTTTGACTCTAGGAAAAAACCATTTGGTCCAGTGAAGAGAAGAAACTAGACCATATTTATGCCTTATATGAATATTAATATATTATACGCTGACTTAACCCAAGATTTACAGAAGGCTAAGGGGATTTTTACCTGTCAAAAGTGGTGGTTGAAAAGGGCATTGGGCAGTCTGAGAAATTAATTATCTTTATTCAAAACGAGAAGGTAGCAGAAAATGCTGGATTTTGAAATTGCAGTGTAATGAAAGCAAATGATAATTTGAACTCAGAGTTACATTTGGAGGGTACAATAAACCTTGAATAATTGGGGCACTCTTTAAAACATATGAAAGAATAACCTTTACCCAAGCTAACTTAATCATAGATACCTGATCTCTCCATTCCAGACAAGCTGAGGATCATCCAATATCTTAATTTAACTATATCAAAATGACCCTGACCCAAAGCTTACCAGGATATCTATTTGCTCCTCTGTCAGCTGCATCATTAAGAGTTTGAAGCTAAAAGCATCCAACATTTTCCACAGAACTAAGTGCTAAATTGAATTCACTATATCCTGGCATGTTTGTATTCCTCATGTTTCTTCTTTGGGAACTAATTTAGGGATTTTCATTTTATAGGCACACGTGAACAGTCACCTACTGTGAACAACACATAAGATCCACAATTTGAAATATCTTAAAGTCCTAGAGTGAGTTGAGATTCTGTCCATGGGCTATTGTGCCTGAACTGGATGGACCTAGAGGATAACTATCTCCAGGGAGAGTTGCCCCTGAGCCACTTCAGTTACGCTGGGGTCTTGTTCTGTGCAGTCCATGCTGTTTTCAGAATAGGAGTTGTCATATGAAAAGTGGAGTCAGGATTGCTGGTGAAGTTCCTTTGGATCCATAGTCCTTTCCTTCTCTGATTATAATAATAATAATCCCTAATAAACAGGGATTATGCTGTCATACAGATTGATCCAATGTAGATTTGAAGTTAATGATTTACAAATTTATTTCCTATGTATTTTGACTGGGTTGATGTAGAAGAAAATGTGTTGATACCGTTTAGGCTGAAAACATTTTTTTAAAGTTAATTTTACTTTTGTTTGCAGGGTGACCGTGGATTTCCTGGTTTTCCTGGTCTTCATGGGATGCCGGGATCAAAGGTGGAAATGATGTGTTCCTTAGAGATTCAGCGATGTTGTGGTTTAATGAAAAGTACTTTTTACAAGACAGACATTATAAATAAATGCATATATGTAGAAAGTTTATTAAAGTAAGTGATTAGGTTAAAATCATTGCTTATATACAACTTTTTGAAAATTCTAAGATTTCCAGTTACCAATGTATAAATCTTATAATAATTTAAAAATTGTTGAGCAAGTTTTGCTATATGCCAGTTTCTTAATTGCAAGGCCTAACCTGTAAACTCTGTTGCTATAGTACTCACTATGCCTATTTTTTTTCTCATGTGTAGCTTAGCAAACAAGATTTTTAAAAATAGGCATCAAATTATTTTAATTCCATTTTAATTTGATGTTGCTATATTCAATCGCTATTTGTAATCTTATGGTCTGTGTTTTCTGTATAAGAACAATAATTTATACTCTTTTTTTCTTTATAAGGGAAATATCCATAGTTCTCTAAAATTCAATATTGTCTTTTAGGGTGAAGTGGGCTCAAAAGGTGATAAAGGGTCACCTGGATTTTATGGCAAAAAGGGAAGTATGAATCCTACAACATGGAAATTTTTCTGTAATTTGAGTTGAAACTTAGGCATTGTAGCAGTTAGGTTTTCTACCCTTCTGATGGACAGGAGGGGGGTTATTTAAAACAATGAGGGATGGAGAGATGGCTTAGTGGTTAAGGTGCTTGCCTACAGAACTGAAGGGCCCAAGTTCAGTTCCCTAGGACCTACATAAGCCAGATGCACAAGGTAACGCATGTGTCTGGAGTTCATTTGCAGTGGCTGAAGGCTCTGGAACACCAATTCTCTCTCTCTCTCTCTCTCTCTCTCTTTCTCTCAAATAAATAAATAATAAAAGTAAAACAATGAGACAAAAAAGAGAGCAGGAATAACCTGAAACAATAGTCCATAATAATACATGATGAATTTTAAAAATATTTATACTGAGAGATGTCTTGGGGAACAGTAGCTGCCTAAAAATATGTCTACTGGGAGTCAATATTATGAGCCCTACTGTTCCCTCGCTATTTTAGTAGACAGCATGGTCATTGCTTTTTAATTCTGTCTAGATATGTACTGCTATGTCTGCATGCTCAGGATAATAATTCTCCATCTGTCTATCTCCTCACCCTCTCATCTTGACTCCATAGTGCTGGTGAATAAATGCTTTTGCACAGGCAAAGCCATCTGTAGTTCCACAAGTCCCATTACTTTAAAATGAGTTTAACTTATTAGCTCTCCTATTTTACTTTGAATTAGAACTTTAAAACATTGTTTAATTTTAAACAGCGCTATTTTATCAAACAGGGTGCAAAAGGTGAAAAAGGGAACACTGGTTTACCTGGCCTTCCTGGACATGCTGTGAGTTTAATAGAAAAACCTTCTTGACTAGTCTACTTTACACATATAGTATAATATCTTACTTTAAAAGAAAAAAAGGGTGGGAAATATATTAAAATTTGTTTATATTTCAGGGAGAACCTGGAAGACATGGAAAGGATGGATTAATTGGTAGTCCTGGTTTCAAGGTATTTATATCAAAATAAGAAAATGAAAATGATATCTGACCTTTTTGAGTCAACATTACAAGAATGTACTAACGTGAGGTGGAGAGATGGATCAGCCATTAAGGCACTTGCTTGCAATGCCTAAAGACCCTAGTGCAATTCCCCAGTAACCATGTGTTGCAGCCAGGTTCATATTTCTGGCAGAAATCACCTGACTAAGAGTAGCTTGTTGAAAAAAATTTTATTTTGGCTTACAGACTCAAGGGGAAGCTCCCAAATGGCAGGGAAAAATGATGGCATAAGCAGAGGGTAGACATTACCCACTGGCCAAGATAAGGTGGACAGCAGCAACAGGAGAGTGTGCCAAAACACTGGCAAGGGGAAACTGGCTATAACATCCATAAGCCTGCTCCCAACAATACACTCCCTCCAGGAGGTGTTAATTCCCAAATCTCCATCAGCTGGAAACCTAGCATTCAGAACACCCATATTTATGGGGGACACCTGAATCAAGCCACCACATTCCTCCCATGGCCCTCATAAACTGGTAACCATACATGATGTAGAATGCAATGCATTTATCCAACTTTAAAAGTCCCCATAATTTATTTATTTATTTATTTATTAAATTTTTTTGTTCATTTTTATTTATTTATTTGAGAGTGACAGAGAGAGGAAGAGGCAGATAGAGAGAAAGAGAGAGAATGGGCGCGCCAGGGCTTCCAGTCACGGCAAAGGAACTCCAGATGCGTGCGCCCCCTTGTGCATCTGGCTAACGTGGGTCCTGGAGAATCAAGCCTCGAACCGGGGTCCTTAGGCTTCACAGGCAAGCGCTTAACCGCTAAGCCATCTCTCCAGCCCAAGTCCCCATAATTTTTAACAATCCTAATGATGTTCAGACACTCCCATAGTCCAAGTTCTTTTAACTGATCCATAATATGAAAAATCCTCCCCAAACCCTAATGGCACAGAATAAACACTCATACCATAAAAGATGGCATTGGGTATAGCAAATAAATATTCAACCATTACAAAATTTAAAATAGGGCACATATTAAACCCTGTAGTTCCAAGTCCAACAACTCTAGCCAGTGACACATTTCTAAGTCTAATAATTCTAACCAGCAACAAGCCTCTGGAGTTCCAATTCTGCCCCTCCAGCTAGGCTACTCATAGTCTTGGAAAACTTCATCTGGGGCTGGCAGCTGTTCTTAGCAGCCATGTCATGGTCCCGGCATCTCCACTGGGTCTCCACTGCAATTCACGGTTCATCCTCATGGCTCCATCTGGTCTCCATGCAGGCATCCAGAAAACCTGCTACACACTGCCCATGGCCATTACCAAAACACAAGACCGTATTGCAAATTCAATGACTCTCTCTCTCCTGCATTTCTTATACTCCATACTACGAGATAGGGTGCCAATTTGTTAATCCAGGGGGGAATAAAGCAGACTTTGAAGAACAGGACACTCCTTGAGCATTCAGGCCCCTTCAAAAGACTGCATTATTTTTGGTCTCAATGCAGGTCAGGTGGTCCAACCTCAATGGGTGTAATCTCTCATACAAATGCAGCCGAAGAGGCAAAAGTTTCAGCCAAAAAAATTCTTTCTGTGCCACATCCCTCTGCTTACACCAGTCTATTTCTATGCAAAGCAACCTTGCACAAGTTCTCAGGTCACAGGCATAACAGCAAGTCTTCGAAAGAAACTGCTTCTAGCCCAGTCCAGACAAAGCTCTTTCTCACAGTCATAAGCCAAACCTCACAGACCATAGTTCTTACTGCATTCAGGTCTTTCAACTCTGACCAGAATTGTCCATCAAGCTGTACTTACAGCACTGCAAGGTGTCTCTTAGGCCAAGATTTCAAATTCTTCCACATTCTTCTTGAAAAGCAGCTTGAAAAGGCCGAAGCCGCACAGTCAGGTATCTAGCAGCAACACCACTCTCAGTACCAACTATTATGTTGCATTCAGATTCTTATTGCTATCAGAAATCACAAGACCATGAGCAGCTTGTTAGATAAAGGGTTTATTTTGGCTTGAAGTCTTGAGGGGAAGCTCCATAATTAATGGCAGGAGAAGACTATGGCATGAGCAGAGGGTAGATATATCCCATGGTCAACATAAGATGGACAGCAACAACAGGAAAGTGTGCCAAACACTGGCAAGAGGAAATTGGCTAAAACATCCATAAGCCCTCCCCCAACAATACATTGCCTCCAAGGAGGCATGAACTCCCACAACTCCATCAGCTGGGAACCTAGCATTTAGAAGACCTGAGTTTATAGAGGACACCTGAATCAAACCACTATACCATGTAAGGCGAAGCCTAAGGACCCAGGTTTGATTCCTCAGTACCCATGTTAGCCAAATGCACAAAGTGGTGCATGCATGTGCAGTTTGTTTGCAGTGGATAAAGTCCCTGGCACACCCATATTCTCTCTTTTTCCTCTATCTGTCCTTGAAAATAAATAAGTAAATAAATAAATAATAAATTAAATCCTTTAAAATGTGCTAATTCTAGTTTTTTTTTTCTTATAGCTTCATAGGCTTTATTGAAAATTTTCCTTAATGTACCATATGTTAAAAATTAGGCTTGTTCCCTATGTACATGAAAATGTAAATATTTTATTTCAAAAGGAGAAAGTCAGGGCTGGAGAGATGGCTTAGCGGTTAAGCGCTTGCCTGTGAAGCCTAAGGACCCCAGTTCAAGGCTTGATTACCCAGGACCCACGTTAGCCAGATGCACAAGGGGGCGCATGCATCTGGAGTTCGTTTGCAGTGGCTGGAAGCCCTGGCGTGCCCATTCTCTCTCACTTGGTCTCCCTGCCTCTTTCTCTCTCTGTCTGTTGCTCTCAAATAAATAAATAAAAATAAACAAAAAATATTTTAAAAAGAGGAGAAATTCAATATAAAGTCATAAGATCTGTCTCATTGAACATCTCCTTTAGATCTTTCATGTGCTTGATTGTTTATTTGCTGCTCTGTTTCCAGCAAGGCAAATTATAGTGTCCTACTATTAGTTCACTTTGCTCACTTCTCCTTCTGTCCTCTTGTGTAGACACTCTTAACTGCTACTTCTTCTTGTCAGGTGTGGCTTTGATATTAAAAAAGTATCAAATTAAAAATAAATACATAAATAAATAAAATATTAAAATTGGCTGGCTGTGGTGGCATACACGTTTAATCCTGCACTCAGCAGATGGAGGGGGAGAGACAGAGATAGGCGGATTGCCATGTGTTCGAGGCCACCCTGAGACTACATATTGAATTCCAGGTCAGCCTGAGCTAGAGTGAGACCCGACCTTAAAAACCATAAATAAATAAATAAATGAATAAATAAATAAATCGAATTATAATTTTTTTAGTATTAACATACGTTGTATGCATACATCATGTATAGGTAGCGCCTTTCCCCTCTTCCTTGCCCCTTTCTGCTGAGGGCCCTCCTCAGGGTTGCTGATATTCCCCATGGGGTTGTTTAACTTGAATTTTTATGTTGTACTGCTGAGTATTTTTATTTGCTTGTAATGTTCTTTCCCCATTCTTCTATTTAGCTGTAATTTCTCAACCTCTCTCTCCCACATTTGTTTTTCTTTCTGTTTTGTTATTTCTTCTACTTTATGGTGCTGTGGATCAACACAGGGACCTTGAACCTAGTAAGCATATGCTGTACCAAGAAGCTATGCCCCTGCCCTAGCTTTAGATTCTGGTATAGTGACTTATCTTCTATCTTTTGTGTCAAGCATGAGGTTAGTCTTGCTTCAAAAAATAAACCTTGGGTATTCTTTTTCTTTTAATAGACCATTACATCTATTTTTATTCATTGACTTGTGGTTTTAATTTTATCTTTGTTATACTGTTTATTTAAGCATATTGTTATGCTTAAAATTTTACCATATTTACTGTTATATTTTTCAATTGTGATTTTTTTGCATTCATTTTGTTACTTTTAATTTCTTTGGAATTTAGGAAGGTTTATATATGATATATATATGATATATATATAATATATATATATAGGTTTTTATACTAACAGCTGTGCTGATGTTCAGCAAAGCTAAAGACTGTAGCCATGGATGCGAATCAGCTCCATGGCAGGCTGGACATACTAAGAGTGAACCATACAGTGAGAACAAAATCAGAATAGTGTTTTATTATTTTGGTTTATTTATTTGAGAGAGAGAGAGAACGATGGATAGACAGAGAGAGAGATGGAAAGAAAGAGAGAGAATGGGGGTGCCACAGCCTCCAGCCACTACAAACCAACTGCAGACCCATGAGCCACCTTGTGCATCTGGCTTACATGGGTCCTGGGGAATCCAAATGAGGTCCTTTGGCTTTTCAGGCAAGTTCCTTAACCTCTAAGCCATCTCTCCAGCCCAAAATAGTGTTTTTTAAATAACAAAGTATGGCTATTACTTATATTACATTTTCATGGTTAGTAAACATGCCTTCCCCTGATATTGAGATCACTATTATTGTAGTCTAAAGTACTCTTTTTTTTTAACTTTTGTGAATAAACACCAAATCCATGCCATTGAAGGAAATGCATATGAAGTGCAATTTTCACCTATCTGTTTTTAGTTAAATTTTCTTTTAAAAGTAACTGGGACTTGAGATTTATCCAAGTGGTAGAATGCTTGCTAAGCAAGTTCAAGGCCCTGGGTTTCTGGTCCTCAGCACCAGAAACAAACAAACAAACAAACAAACAAACAAACAAACAAACAAAAAAACCAGTAACTGATTGATTGGAATAACTCCTCCTTGAAATTAGCTGTAGAAATTTTTTTGAGGAACCATTTGGATTTGACATCTCCTCAGTTAGCATGGAAATTATAGAATAGAAAACAGTAAATCAGAACTGAGCCATGTCATATATTAACATGGGAGCCATAGAACACAAAACAATAAATCAGAAGTGGGGCTATGTCATATGTTAACATGGAAGTTATAGAATAGAAAACAATAAATCAGAAGTGGGGCCATGTGGTATGTTAACAGGGAAGTTATAGAACACAGAACAATAAATCAGAAGTGGGGTCATGTTGTGCACTTCTTCCATCAACCAAACTAGGTGGCCTAGGCTTTTCAGGCCATGAAAATATTGATTAAGTTCTGGTTATAATACTGAATTTCAAAGGCTAGCTGGATGCTGAATTTTCACTTTAGGGGAAATGGCTATGCAAAACATGTCTTATCTTACAGTGAAACCTTAAAAAGCATTATTACAATTAAAACACTAAATTCATTATTAAAAGAATGAAGAGAAAATTACTTGATAAAATCACTATTTGTCACCAACTAACGGTGTGATCTTCCAATAGTAAATGCTAAAGCATTATCCATGAATGTTTTTTTCAATTCCTTCATTCTCTTGAAAATGAACATTTTAGAGTGAGTATTCCATTATTCATCCCTTCATACTACCTAATCCTCATAAGGAAGGTGTGGTGGTTTGAATAGAATAGATGGCCCCCAATATATTCAGTTGCTTATTTGTAGTTTGCATCTCTAGCCACCTGGCTGGAGTCAGTGCCATTGTGTGGATCTTAAAGTGTGGTGGTGGGTTTGAGATTTCAATCTAAAGATATGCAAAGTGTGCCTAGCAGGAGTTCCTGAAGTGTGCTGTGGCTTTTAGGCTTGTACTTCTCTCTCTCTCTCTCTCTGCTTGGGCCTGTGAAAGCAGGCCAGTTTCTTCTGTTTTTCTGGAACTTCCCCTGGATCTGTAAGCTCCAATAAATCCCTTCCTCCATAACTGTGCCTGGTCTGGAAGTTCATCTCAGCGAACCTGAAGCTGTCTGCTACAGAAGGTTTGTGTGAAACTTGTGTGTATAAAAAATAGTCACGGTTGACTTATTTGTACAGCACTCTGGTCAGAAGGGATGACAGAAGGCTTAGCAGGTCATTCCATATATTCTAAGAAGTATTCAAAAAATTGCTTTGCTTAACCCTAAATGGAGCCACTCTTATTATTCTTTGACAGAAAAGTCTATTCCTCATTCATTTCAATCTCCTCTCTCTCTCTCTCTCTCTTTTATTTTATTTTATTTTATTTTATTGAGGTGCAGTCTCCCTATAGCCCAGGCTGACCTGGAATTCACTCTAGTCTCAGGCTGGCTGGGAACTCACAGTGATCCTCCTACCTCTGTTGGGATTAAAGCTGTGTGTGTGCCACCACACCCAGTCCCTCCTCTTTTTTATTTTTATTTATTTATTTTTTATTAACAACTTCCATAATTGTAAAAAATATCCCATGGTAATTGCCTCCCTCCACCCCCCCCCACTTTCCCTTTTGAAACTCTACTCTCCATCACATCCCCTCTCCCTCTCAATCAGACTCTCTTTTATTTTATTTATTTTAACTTTTATTTATTTATTTGAGAGTGACAGACAGAGACAGAAAGAGGCCGATAGACAGAGAGAGAATGGGAGTGCCAGGGCCTCCAGTCATGCAAACGAACTCCAGATGCGTGTGCCCCCTTGAGCATCTGGCTAATGTGGGATGTGGGGAATTGAGCCTCGAACTCGGGTCCTTAGGCTTCATAGGCAGGCACTTAACCACAAAGCAATCTCTCCAGCCCCAGTCTCTCTTTTATTTTAATGTCATCATCTTTTCCTCCTATTATGATGGTCTTATGTAGGTAGTGTCAGGCACTGTGAGCTCATGGATATCCAGGCCATTTTGTGTCTGGAGGAGCATGCTGTAAGGAGTCCTACCCTTCTTTTGGCTCTTACATTCTTTCCGCCACTTCTTCTGCAATGGACCCTGAGCCTTAGAAGGTGTGATAGAGATATTGAAGTGCTGAGTACTCCTCTGTCACTTCTTCTCAGCACCATAGTGCCTTCTGAGTCATTCCAAGGTCACTGCCATCTGAAAAGTGAAGGTTCTCTAACCAAAAGTGAGAGTAGCATTAATATATGGGTATGAACATTAAGAGTAGTGCTTACTGGGCAGTTTGGTGAGGATAGTACATACGTTTAGCTAGACACCAGCAGATGTTTCACCCCTAGGGTTCACGACTACTCCTGTTGTAGGTTTTCAGTATCATGGAAATATTCCCCCCCATGGAGTGGGCCTCTTGTCAAATTCGAGGGCATTTTGTTTCCCCCATAACAGATGTGCCACTATTGCACCTGTTGGCTCATTTGGCCTTGTTGGCCAAATATAAGGCTTGCATTGTCCACTGTTGAGTATCTTCACTGGTGATTTCTCTATCTCCCATTAAACTGCCTGCAGTGTGGCTTTTTCCAGCTTTCTGTCAGCTGGTCTACATGGAGGAGGTTTTCAGCTCAGTTCTCGCAGGATTTCTCAGTGACCTTGCAGCCCAACTATGAGGAGTCTTTACTGTCATCATTTTTAATCTTTTGGGATGCATTTTTATTCATGGGATCCTGGGCTCCACATGGCATACATGGGTCCTTGGGCTCCACAATCTTCTTCTCTTCCCCTTCCCATCTTCAGTCCTTTTCCCTGTGATATCTGAATAAAGTGTGGTATTTTAAAAATCATTCTCTTGAATCTGGAATTGCCAATTCTTTAGTTGCTTTGCAGAAATGAACTCAGGGATTGGGGTTCCAGAAAGCAAGTCATAGCCCCAAATTATCCCATTACAAGTAAAGCTTTTTTTTTTTTTTCAGTTTTTCCAGGCAGGGTTTCATGCTGGTCCAGGGAGACCTGGAATTCACTATGTAGTCTCAGTGTGGCCTTGAACTCATGGCAATCCTCCTACCTCTGCCTTATGAGTGCTGGGAATAAAGGCATATGCCACCATGCCTGGCAATAAGTAAAACCCTTAAATACAATTCTCTTTGTACTTAGCATTTAAAATTTTTCCCAGAATAGTCCATAAATCTTGGCTTACTGCTCTGGAAGGTGTCTTTCGTTGTAAAGTACCAAATCCATGTCCATTTCTCCAAAACAAAAGTTCCAAAAATTCAAAATCCAGGGACTGGGGAAATGGATTAGCAGTTAAGGCATTTGCCTGCAAAGCCTAAGGACCCTTGTTCGATTCCTCAGGACCCTCATAGGCCAGATGCACAGGGGGGCATATGCATCTGGAGTTTGTTTGCTGTGGCTAGAGTTCCTGGTGTGCTCTCTCTCTCTCCATCTGCCTCTTTTCTCTCTCAAATAAATAAATAAATAAATTAAAATATTAAAAAAATCAAAACCCACATAATCAAATGTATATCCACAACTCTACTCCACTCTTGGTACAAAGTCGGTCATAGTCAGCTTTATTTTGCTTGGATGAACTTTCAAACCTGGCACAAATTTTGGAGGAAGGGATTTACTGAAGCTCACAAATCTAAGGGAAGTTTTATAATGGCAGAAGAAGCTGTCTTTCTTTCACAGGTCCACACAGAGAGAAAAGTCACCAAAAACACCATAAGCATACTCTAGGAACCCCATGCAGAACTCAAGCACTTTACATACCTTTAGACTGGAATTCAGGTCCACTCTCACACCTTAGGGCTGGACCCTAGGATTCACACATAGTAACACCAAGTAACAAGCTTAAATTAAACACTTGAATCTATTGGGGGATGTCCATTCAAACTACCATACATCATATGGCTTCTTCTTTTCCAATTTGTATACTTTTTATTTCTCCTGTATTATCACTCCAGCTAAGACTTCAAGCACTAAATGGAATAATAGTGGGAGAGTGGACAGCTTTGTCTTGTTCCAGATCTTAGTGGAAACCCTTGGAGTTTTTCTCCATGTTGGCTCTAGGTTTGAAATGTACAGTGTTTATGATGTTGAGACATGTTCCCTGTATCACTATTCTCTTTGGTACTTTTATCACAAATGGACCTTGAACTTTTGTCTAAGGCCTTCCCTGCATTTATTAAGGTGATCATGTGATTTCAGACCTAGTGTCTATTTACATAATGTATTACATTTATTTATTTACATATGTTAAAATATTGCTGCATCTCTGGAAAAATAGTCTCTTGATTGAGGTGTATGAACCTTTTAAATACATTCTTGAATTCTGTTGTGTAAGTATTTTATTATCAGTTTTCGCATCTATCTTCAAGGTCAATAGTTTTTGTTTTGTTGTGTCTCTGTCTGATTTTGCTTTTAGCATCCTGCTGGCTTCATAAAAGGAGTTAGGGAACATGCCATCCTTTTCTATTTTATGAAATAATTTGACAAGCAGTGGTTTCAGTTCATCCATAAAGGTCTGATAGAATTCTGTAATAAACCCTTCTGGACATGGACTGCTTTAGTTGAGAGAGTTTTAATTACTGTTTCATTTGCTTTAAATTATTCATCTGCTCTGTTTAACTTTGGTAGGTCATGTATTTTGAGGAATTCATCTGTTTCTTTCAGATTTTCCAATTTGTTGGAATATAGGTTTCTGAACTATGTTCTCATGATTCTCTCAATTTTATTGGTGTCTGTTGTAATGTCTCCTTTTTCATTTCTCATTTTATTGATTAGGATATACTCTCTTTTTTTCAGTAAATTTTGCCTAAATATTTGTGAATATTGTTTACCTTTGTTAAGAACCAACTTTTTGGTTTCATAGAGTCTTAATTGGAAGGTTTTTTTTTTTTTTTTTTTTTTTTTTTAGTTTCTATATCATTGATTTCTGCCCTGATCTTACTTATTTCTTGTCATCTGATATTTTTGAGTATGGTTAGTTTTTCTTTTCCCAAGGATTTTGGGTACATCAATATTTATTTGAGATCTCCTTGATTTTAATAGCATTTAGAGCTACAAATTTCCACCTTGTAACTGCCTTCATTGTTTCCCATATGTTTTGATATGCTATGTTTTCATTTTCATTCTGTTCCAAGAACTTTTTGATTTCCTTCTTGATTTCATCAATGACCATGACTAACCCTATTGTAGGTTTTCAGTACCATGGATGTATTCCCCTCATGGAGTGGACCACCAGTCCAATTAGAGGCTGTTGGTTCCCCAATAACAGATGTGCCACTATTGCACCAGTTGGCTCATTTGGCCTGGCTGGCCAAATAATAGTGTCCATTCTTGGGTATCTACACTGGTGATTTCTTTCTCCCCCATTTAACTGCACGCAGCTTGGCTATTTCCACCTTTCTATCAGCTGGTCTCCATGGAGGAGGTTTTCAGCTTAGCTCCAGAAAGGTTTCTCAGTGACCTTTCAGCCAAAGTATGTAGAGTCTTTAGCAATAGGGTCTTACCATCTATACCTGTTGGGAAACCAAGGGCCTTGGCAATGACCTGTAATGTTTTAGGGGCATCAAGGACCTCCCTGGCCAACAACTCACTGGAAGGTATCCCATCCCTGGCACTGAAAAATTTCTAGTAATGATCTATGTCTCCTATGTGTTCCATTGTCCAGAAAGCGAGGTTTCCATATGACTTATTTATATCCTCTTAGATTCTGATTAGCCCTCCCTTCAGCTTTCCTTTACTCAATCTCTTCCTCTGACCTCACTTAGGCCTTTTCACCACCATTAATCTATTCTTCTACATATATATATATATATATATATATATATATATATATATATAATACCTCCTCTTTTAATGTCCATTCATTTGTTCAAAAAAAGTGAGCCTCAACTGCATTTTACATTCTGAAGTTTCTAATAGCAATATGTTATTTTGGTAGAATTCTGGGGCTTGCTTGGTTAAGGCTATATCTATTAATCTCTGGACCAGACATTAACACATGGAATAATACAGCATTCAACTGTAGTCATTACTCCTACAAGTATAATGAGGGAGGTCAGGAATCAAGCCAACATCCCTTTCCATTCTTCCAAAGCACTGTTCCACTAGGTTAGTGGATATCATCAGACTTAAAATGTTCAGGCTGGAATGGTTTTGTATATCCTCAAAGATATGAGGATATCTGTCTGATCACACCAGACACATTTCCCAAGAAGTCCAGTTTCTCTCACCACCTTTCTAAGCAGAAAGTGAAATTGGCTTCAGATGTGGAAAGTCAGATTACCCTAGGGGATCTTTATATCTGTCCCTTGGTGGCTGGGAATAGCAAGACAGTATTTTACAAGACTTATTTCTCCAAGAGTTTTGTCCTGAAAGATGAGAACCAACATCTGAAGTCCATCCAAGCAGAACTGGACCACTTTGCTTCTAGACTCCTTGCCATGTAAACATAATAATTGCTTTTATTTAGTATTCTGGCAGATTATTTAATCCATTAAAACATATTTCTTTCTCTGTACCCAGTCTCAAGTTGTGTAGTTTGTTTTTAGTTTTTACTAATTTTATCTTAGCATGGTCATTCTTGGATACTGAGGATAGAACCTCATCTAACCCTTGGGACAGAACTACTGTGTTAGAAATGGTAGGGGTTCATAGTAGGGTGTTGGATTTCTCCTTTCTTATTAGTTTTAAGGTGAGCTTTCCCTACTTGATATCTGACCCTAGTCCATGAGTGCTGGTTACTGAGGGCTCTTGTTTCAGGCTCCATGGTTTGTGTGATTATGGGTAACAGGTTCATTAAAGCCTGACAATTGTGAGGTGTGATTCCCTTTTCAGGTTGTATTTTTCCTATTAATAGCTTCTAGGGTCTGTGGAGGATAAATAATGAGGGCACCCCTTTTTGGTGACAGCCTACCAAACATTGACCTAATCATTGCAGAACCGCTTTAAAACATCATACCTGCACTGAACTTGTAGATAGCTGTCATTAGCTATGTAAATTTCCACTAAGCATATATCAAATTGGATACTTAGGTAAGGAACAAACCTCAGCTATATTAATCAGCCTTGTTATTCCTATACATAATGAATCAAAAATTTTTTTGTCTTGATTTTAAATGATATTTTTGATACGTTATTCCAGGATGCTGTTGTTAGCCATCTTTATTCAGGCATAAAAGGTCCAATCTTTTTCAGCCAGTGGAACTGGTTTTGGTGATTAACAGTGCCAGAAATCCTCCCAGATAAGTTGTTTTCCTTCCAGTTCTTTATCAGTGCTTTGTCCCCAAGTGAGTAAGAATGGCTGGAGTCTGAGCTAAGAGACTTTGTAACTTAAAAGAATGCAAAGTAGAAGAGAGATCCCTAAATATTTTTTGAGAAATTGGTCTTTGGTTTCTCTGGTGGGGAGACTAGTGGTTATTCTCAGTTATGGTCATCCATATAGCATTTCATAAGGAGACAGTGCCATGCCTTTTTGAGAGACCATGTGAAATCTGAGTAAAGATATGGGAATACATTTAGTCCAGGGTAATTTGGTCTCAAAATTAATCTGGTGATCTGTCATTTAAGGGTTTGATTTAGTCTTCCAACTTTGTCTGAGAAAAGGGGATGCCCAGGAGTATGGTAATCCCAAATAACATCTACGGTTTTCATAAGGTCTGAGTATCAGTGAAATAGCTTCCATTTTCTAACTCTATGTTTTCTATTAATCCAATTCCCAGGATTATAAATTCTAGGAGTATCTTAGTAATGTGGCTGGTTGTGGTACAGGGGGAGGAAAGGCTTCTACCCAATTAGTGACATCATCAACAGTGACTAGAAATAGTTATATTTTTTATCTTTTAGTGAGAGAGAGAAAGAGAGAGAGAGAGAGAAAGCAAGAGAGAATGGGTACACCAGGGCCTTCAGCCACTTCCAACGAACTCCAGACTCATGTGGCCCCTTGTGACGCATGTGTGACATTGTGCACTTGTGTCATTGTGCCTCTGGCCACTTGGGGCCTGGAGAGTTGAACATGAGTTCTTAGGCTTTGTAGGCAAGCGCCTTAACCACTAAGCCATCTCTCCAGCCCGACTAGTAAATATTTTAGTCAATTAGTGTGGTCATCAACAATAACTAGTTAATATTTTGGTCAGCCAACCTTAGGCATTTCTGTATAATTATTTTCCTTCCATTGTTTTGGTAGCTCCTGTTTTAGTTAATTGACCTTCTTCAGTCTCTAAATTTGGGGGTCATTATGGGTTCAGAAGGGGAGAGCTGAGGGGAAACAGAAAAAAAATTTATATTTTAATGCTGCCTCCTTTGCCAGCTTATCATTTAGTCTGTTTCCCACAGGACATTTCTCTGTGATGTCTATCAACATGAACTTATCAATTTCCTCAGGCCTTCTATCTCTGATTGGATTCCATTGATTACAAGTACCTGTTGTGTTTTTGTTTCTCTAGAATTACTCAGGAAGATTGGTCCACAGACAAGTTAAATCCCTGAGAGAAGAAGGTATATCTCAGATCTGGGCAGATATCTAGACAACAATATTTGATAGGCTCTATAGGCTCCCCTCCATTTAAGAATTCAGCAGGGTTTAAACATTTATCAAGAGTTAGTATTAAGCCAACCTTTTCATAAAGAATAGCCTCATATTCAAGGATCAGTTAACCATCTTCCCACTTTCTGTTGAAGGATAGTTCTTTCTTGGTCAGGAATACTCACAATGAACTACCAAAGGTTAGTTTTCTTCTCTCTTTGGCAAGGAGAGCAGTGGCTGCCTTGAAACTGGGTGGAAGAATCTTGATAATGTTTCTTTCCCTTATGACTTTGAGAGACTACTCCAAGGCCAGGGACCTGTTCTACACTAACAAACAGATGAAAATGTTTCTCTAAGCAAGGAAGACCAGTACTGAAGCACTTAATAATCTCTGTTTTAAAATTTTTATAACCTTGCTTTCTTGGGCATCCCGCAGGAGAGGATCTGGCACTATGAATTTGTTGTATAGTCCCTTTGTTTTAGTGGCAAAAGAGTCCATCAAAAGTTTACAGAATCCTATAGATGCAAAAAAAAAAAAAAATGAAGCACTCTTTTAGTCTTGGGTTATGATTGGAATAATTAAAACTAGACACTCTCTAGACTTAGTTTTTGACTTTCCTCACTGATTAGATGAACTAAGTATTTTACTTCTTTTTCTACAAACTGTAGTTTCTTTCTTGAAACCTTAAGCCCCTCTTTCCCACCCATATTTAGTAGGGCTATTGTGGAAGGCATGATCTTCCCCCCTTTTTTATTGCTTCCTGAATCATATTAAATCTCCCACATATTGGAGAAGTTTAATTATAGGAGGGACAATACATTTCTCTAATATTACCTCCAGAATTTGACCATCAGATTAAGGGTTTCTGTGAATCCTTGCAGAACAGTCTGTGTGTAATGTTGTATCATTCCAGTGTCTGGGTCCTCACTCCAAGAAAAATAGATCCCTAATCTTCATTAAGGAGAAAGATCTATCATAGTGTGGTAGCATGTTATATCACACTAAACCATCTATGGTCATAAGGAAATTTTGATTAAACAGATGTCAGGTTTTGGGACCACTGGGTATCAATCCTGAATGATTCATAGCTCTCAGATATTGTATTTTCTGCCTCTTTTGTCCTCAGCCATCATTTAATGTTCATAAATAAAAGTATAACAGAGGAAATATTTGGCTTTGGTTGATATTTCACTGTGTTAATGAAATGCAAGAATTCATAGGGCTAAAGGATCATTGTTTATACAAGGTTATGTGGTTGAAGTTTTCTCTAGGTACTAATTATGCTTGCTAAGTTTTTTTCTGGATCTTCAGTTATTCATTTCCTACCATTTTGGGAAATTAACTTGAATATGAAACTATGAACATAACATTTGAGTATGTTTTAATGTATGTGTCTCTTTCCCCCTTGAGTTCAAGTATTTGAGAGATTTATAGGGAAAATATTTTCATTTTACTGAATCTTCTGCTGTCCTCTAGAATGTAATCCTTTCTACTGTAAATATGAACTACATATGGCATAATTACTTTCAGGTTGAAGGTACAACACTAGGCTGCAAAGAAGTAAACTCATGGCTTTTAATGACTATTTAAAACTATGGATGCTGGAGTGTGTATACATGTGCAGTTTAAGACATTCTCCTCTGCTTCTCATAATTTTGCTCAGCCAGTTTAATATACCTAAAATATACATTTTACATGTTAATCTTAAATAGGTCTATGTAGAATTAATGATCTACATTACTTTAAGAAATAATTCACAGTGTTCATTCATAATGAAGATCTTGTTCCAATTTTAAATGCAAGTTTTGAAGGCAAGGTCAAATGAAAATCAAAATAAATAAAGAACATTGGCCATACTTATTTTGGAAGTAAGAGTACCTGTTCTTATAGAATGAGTGTACAGTACAATGCTTATTTTATAACTTAATTGACTGCCAACAGGTATAAATTTTTGATGTTTAAAACATCACTTTAGGGCTGGAAAGATGGCTTAGTGGTTAAGTGCTTGGCTGTGAAGCCTAAGGACCCCAGTTCAAGGCTTGATTCCCCAGGACTCACATTAGCCAGATGCAGAAGGGGGTGCATGCATCTGGAGTTTGTGTCCAGTGGTTGGAGGCCCTGGCGCGCCCATTTTTTCTCTCTCTCTATCTGCCTCTTTCTCTGTCACTTTCAAATAACTAAATAAAAATAAATAAAACATATTTAAAAAAATCACTTTATGCATTTCAGAAAAGGTTATTTGATATCAAAATATTACTTACTTACTATTACTTACTTACTATTAATAATAACAAAGAGATTTTTCTTTTTCTGTATACATCTAGAATGATTATTTATGTAATATTTTAACTCTTATGTTAGTGAGTCAGTCAAATTGTAATTTTCTATTTCTTTTTATCCAATCATTCCAAGGGAGAAGCAGGATCACCAGGTGCCCGCGGGCAAGATGGACCACGAGGAGAGCCTGTGAGTCCCTTCTCAATTTAGTTCTCTGCACAATAACCTTTATGAAGTCTTGAGGCCACAGTGAAGGCTCCCTGTTGTTAGGTAAATACTAAAGTTAGGAAAGTAAGGACTGTAGCATAAAGATCTTGAGACTTGGGGGAAGTAAACCACTCACTTGCTATGGCATGTTTATGAGAAGACAGATGTGACTAGAGAAATGACGGCCTTCTAGTATATATACAACAAATACAAAGGAGGGGACAAAAATGACACCACTTACTGGATCTCTTTTTTTTCTTTTTTTTTTTTTCTTTTTTTGAGGCAAGCCCAACAGACTAGCCTTTTTTATGTGAGAGGATGAGAGAGAGAGAGAAAGAGAGAGAGAGAGAGAGAGAGGTGGGGGGGGGGAGAGAATTGGTATATCAGGGCCTTCAACCACTGCAACAGAACTCCTTGTGTGCATGTATAACCTTGTGAACTTGTGTGACCTTGTGCACTGGCTTATATGGAATCTCTTGAGAGTTGAACACGAGCTCTTAGGCTTTGCTTGCAAGCACCTTAACTGCTAAGCCTTCTCCCCAGCCTGACTGGATCATTTTGACAGAGCAGGGATTATGGCTTCAACTAAGGTGTTAACAGGAATGGAGTCAGCTCAACAAGGAGAGTATAGGCTCAATATTCCTGAGCCATATTAGTTTTTGTCAAGGAAGAACTTCAGCACCTGATAACAAGATATGTACCTGAGTCCAATTATTTGACTACATTATTATTTTTTTTAAAGAGCACAAAGAGATAGAGAAACAGACAAATATAGAGACAGGTGGGATATCAGGGAATAGGAGAGGGCAGAGTAAAAGGGAAGAAGAAGGGAAGAAGAAGAGCATGAAGGACATGAGACAAGGGGAATGAGAACCTCACATGATGTGACTGTGTTCTCAGTGTTTGTGCTCGTTACTTGCAATTCACTTTCTCATACAAGTAAAGCTATAAGGGTGGACCGAGGAGCACACTGGTGTAAACTGCAATGTGGTATGAGGAGGATATATTTACTTTTACAATAATGCTCTCAAAATGCTGTTCATAAAGACAGAGCAGAGAAAAACTATGTATGTGATGGGGAGGGTGAAGGGATGGTTTCCTTTCCCAGGATAGACAGTTGTTCACTCGCAGGCAGAAGCCCGCACTGGTAAGTTTGCTTACGCCTTGCGCACTGCCCCATTTTCAGGACTTCACCTCTGTCGAGAGTTTGGTGCTGGTACCAACCCACTGAAAGCTGTGTGACTCCAGACGTTACCCTTTCCTTCTTCCCTCTCTTCCTCCTCACATTCATTGCGGCATAGTTGGGGGGTGAGGGCAACATGAGAACACCTCATAGAGGATTCTCACCCCATGTTGGAGAGAGATGGCCAGAGTGTAAGCAAAGCAAGCCATTGTCGTGCTGGGAAATGTGGCTGGGCAAAACGCTTGAGGCAGGGACTTTTGAGAACCGAGTAGTGGTTTGTTTGACTGCAGCCTCACCCTCTTCAACCAGCACGTAGAAAACTGGGAGCTCCTGAGTGCAAACCCTCAGCTTTTCTCCTGACTGCCCAGCTCGTGAGGAAGACACGAGAAGAGCTTTCATCTCTCCGCTCCAATTCTCCTCTCTTTCCCAAGGAATGTAAAAGAGGAAGTCAGTTTTCTAAACAGGAAGCACAGTCCAGGAGAGGAAGCAATGACTTTACAGTTGCACACCTACACGTTGCCCACAGATGCCAGGCTTTAGTCCTTCGGGTCTGTATTCTTTTCCAAATAAGAATGTGAAGTGTAACAAACCATTCTATTGTTTTTATAGTGAAAATATAGATATAATAAGTGACGATAATTTTTTTTTAACCATTTGTGGAAAAGCTTTGAAAGCAAAAAGATACTGAAGCTGGAGAGATGACTTAGCACTTAAGGCTCTTGCTTGCAAAGCCAAAGGATCCAGGTTTCATGTCCCAGGACCCATGTAAGCCAGATGCACAAGGTGGTGCATACCCCTGGAGTTAGTTTGCAGTGGCTGAAGGCCCTGGTGAATTCATTCTCTCTCTTTCTCTGTCTCTCTCAAATAAATAAAATAAAATAAAGACAATCTATTTCATGACACAAAAATGGATATTCTGGGTTGGAGAGAAGGCTCACTGGTTAAAGGCACTTGCCTGTTAATCCTGATGGCCTGTGTTTGACTCCCCAGTACTCATGTAAGGCCAGATGCACAACGTGGCTCATAAATCTAGTGTTCATTTGCAGCAGCAGGAGGGCCTGGAGTGCTCATACTCTCTCTCGCCAATGAACATAAATATTTTAAAAAGTGAATATTACATTTCATATGAATACTTGTTTTAGTATTCCTAATGAATGATTTGGTCCTGCTAAAAAAAGACATATTAAGCATTTTTTTTTTATTTATGAGTGAGAGAGTGTCTGTTTGTGTGTGTGTGTGAGAGAGAGAGAGAGAGAGAGAGAGAGAGAGAGAGAGAGAGAATTGGTCTTAGCCACTGCAAATGAACTCCAGACTCATGTGCCACCTTGTATGCTTGTGTCACCTTGTGCATCCTACTTAAATGGGTTCTGGGGAGTTGAAGCTGGGTCCTTAGGTGTATTTATATATCCTTATTTTTTTAAATTCACATTTGAACTTCCCATTGAGGTTCATGTGCAGCTTTTGTTTTCTACTGAGTGTGTAGTGAAAGAGTTGAATGAATTATGTCTTTCAAAGACAAATAGAACCCAATTCCTTTGTTTTTAAAGCTTTTTTATTCTGTAGTCAGCATATATGTATAAAATGCTATTTAAACTTTAGTGTTATTAATAAAGAGCTAAGAAAAATGAATAAAAATTGAAAATTGATATGTGGAAGATTTTGGGCAAATGCATTGACTGGGTGACAAAAACTATTTTCCACCTAATAAATACGCTACATTTGTTCCCAACTTGATAAGATTAACATTAATATTTGCTGACTCTTTCTAGAGAATTTAGACCTTTGTATTGAGCCACACGAGGTTTTTCTGTATTTCTTTCTTTCTGTGTATAAACCATAGGTTGGGGTGATGGCTCAGTGAGTAGAGTACTTGGTGAGCAAGCATGAAGACCTGAGTGAAGATCACCAGAGCCTATGTAAAATGCTGGGTGCTGGCACATGCCTGTAAGCCCAGCTCCTTGGAGGCAGAGGCAGGGAATCCTTGGATCACTGGCTAGCTAATCTTCCTGAATTCAGACCCTGTCTCAAAAGTGCAGAGCAACTGAGGAAAACTCCCCATGCTGACGACTAACCTCCACACATCTGCACACGCATGTGCCCACACACGTACAAACAGACACATGCATACCACACATGTGACACACACTGAAAGAAAAAAAAATCCAAGCTTCGCTCTGCACATTCTTTATGATCTCCAAGTAGGGAATCAGGAAGGAGACTTCTATATTTTGTGCAAGTAGTTAGGGTCCTGGGGTGTTACAGCTCATTTTTGAGGGTATAATTCAGTTTCACTAATTTTTTAGTTAAATGTGAGATATGAGAACCTTTGGAACTGTTGTACTGGATCTAAACTCTCAACATTTAGCAATGTCTTTGGAAATACTGATTCTAAGTAATGTGAAGATGTATTCAAGTGAAATTTTCTTTATTTCATCACTTATGTTGATCTCAAAGAACCAAAGTTAAAATTCCATTACTGCTTTCTTTCAATTTTTATTTAAAATTTAATTATATGAAGATATTCATATAAATTTTACCTAAAGTTATATTATTGTAAAATTTATAACATTTTGTGAATTGCAAACTTTAAATCATATTATGTTCTCATTTACATATATATGCATAGTTTTATAAAAATTCATATGAGCTAAATGGAATGATTCTTATTTAATGATGCTGCCTCTAATTTTTAATTAAAATCTAGTTTATTTGTTTTTAGGGGATCCCAGGATTTCCTGGAAACCCAGGGTTAATGGGACAAAAGGTGGGTATTAGTGAGAAATGAAAAACTTAAGTCAATATCTCATCATTGAAAGAGAAAGTGGTGGGCTGGAGAGATGGCTTAGCAGTTAAGCGCTTGCCTGTGAAGCCTAAAGACCCCGGTTCGAGGCTCGATTCCCCAGGACCCACGTTAGCCAGATGTACAAGAGGGCGCACGCATCTGGAGTTCGTTTGCAGTGGCTGGAGGCCCTGGCGCGCCCATTCTCTCTCTCTCTCTCTCTCTCTCTCTCTCTGTCTCTTTCTCTCACTGTGTCTGTCACTCTCAAATAAATAAACAAAAAAAAAAAAAAAAGAAAGAGAAAGTGGTGATAAATTCTTGTCTTCACATAAAATATATTTTATAATGTTTTATGGTAACATTTAATTATTAAAACATATTTTTGATGTCTCTATCTTTTTATATAGATAAAATTAATTTAGGTTTATGCATTTTGTACTGTTTTTCTTAATTACATTTTATCTTGTGCTCCAAGACTATCATCTTGGAATAATTCAGTTCTTCCAGAACTGCATGTTTACATGTTTTTTAGTAAAGAGAGTTTAGCAGTCAACTCAATAGATTTAACTATAAATTTATTTATTTTAATCTTATTTTTAAAGAGAATTTTGTAGAGTATATCATTCGAGGTTAAATATTATTTCTCTTAATCAATTGAAGATTCTTTTCCATTGTTTTCTGGTTTCTATTGTTAATCATAAAAACCTGTGATTATGATTGCTATCCTTTTGTAATTGACCTGTTTCTTCCTTTTTAATTTTTATGGTATTTTTATTTTAGCATTCTTGAATTTACTACAACGTATTTATATCTGGGTTTCTTTTCATTTTTTTCTGTTGGGAATACAGTTTAATTTCTGATTAAGTGAATTTTTTATATTATTCTGATTAAAATTTCAGCTATTATTTTGGACTACCTTCTAGTTTTACACTATTTCTTGATATCATATTCTTATTTTCATATGTTTGATTTTTTTATAATCTGGTTATAATTTTAGATATAGTTTCTAGTTTTTACTTATTCTGTTACTATGTCTTATCTATTTTAACCATCAGTTGATTCTAAAGAATTATATGGATTAATATTTTCAATATAGATGCTTTAATTTTTAAACCACATTTAATAGCATCTTGTTATATATTTTTTTTTTTTTTTGAGGTAGGGTTTCACTCTAGCTCAGGCTGACCTGGAATTCACTCTGTAGTCTCAGGGTGGCCTCGAACTCACGGCGATCCTCCTACCTCTGCCTCCCGAGTGCTGGGATTAAAGGCGTGCGCCACCACGCCCGGCATCTTGTTATATTTTTGTCCTAATAGTCTTTCATTATTCTACATTTAAAATATTTTATTTTTATTTATTTATTTGAGAAAGAGAGATACAGAAATAGGCAGGTAGAGAAAGAAAGAGAGAGAATGGGCATACCAGGGCCTCCAGCCACTGGAAACAAACTCCAGGTGCATGTGCCCCCTTTGTGCATCTGGTTTCATGGGTCCTGGGGAGTTAAACCTGGGTCCTTTGGCTTTGTAGGTAAGTGCCCTAACTGCTAAGCCATCTCTCCAGCCCTATTATTCTACTTTTTAATAGTCCTAATATTTGAACAGTTCTGGTATTTGAATTTTGCTATTTGTTATTATTATTTACTCAGTTTTCCAAGTTAGTAACTTTTGTTTCTTTATTGTTAATTATGAGACCTCATTGCTTCAAACAAATTTGGAAGAATTCTTGTCAGCCTAATTGGGGAATGGAAAGCTAAGTCCTGATAGTTGTGGATATCATTTCTGACTCTCCCCAGATATCCATGAGTTGAAGCTTTCTGCCTCCTTTCCATGACTAAATAATTCAGTTGTCCAGTAATTAAGAGTACTCCCTTCGACTCTCCTATCCTGTGATATTACACCTTCACCTTTGGCAAGATTTCTATACAGTTTCAAATCCTCATAACTACAACATACTACATACTCATACTACAACACAAAGTATGTTTTATTAAGTTGAGGGATCTTTGAAGATTTCCCTACTGCTTGAGATTCTGGCACTCTCTCTGTGACAGAGGATTTCCTTTTCAAGATTTTCTTCTTTTTTTTTTCAAGATAGGGTCTCATTTTGGCCCAGGCTGACCTGGAATTCACTATGTAGTTTCAGGGTGGCCTCAAACTAACAGTGATCCTCCTACCTCTGCCTTTCTGCTGGGATTAAAGGCGTGTGCCACCACGCCCAGCTGAGAATCAATTGATAGTGTGTAAGTTTGTTTTGTATTTGATTTTTAGGGAGAAATTGGGCCTCCAGGACCACATGGAAAAAAAGGAGCTCCAGGGATGCCAGTATGTTGAAGTCATTATTGTGAGAGTGTTTGCGATGTTCTCACTGTATATAAGGAGTTTGCATTCTGGTACTCATGAAACTCTACCACATAAAAAAAAAACAACATTAAAAAACACACTAAAAAGCAGCATTATTTTTGAAGTCCATGATTTTCACTCATTTTTACTTAAAATCTATTTCTTTTCCCTAGAAGAGTCCAACTTTTCTGATTTTCTTAAAAGTAGCTCCTCAAGTAAAGGTCAGGGACTCTTACTAGAGATTAATAAGCAAACAACTGTAGTAGGTACATGCTAAGCATGCTATGGGGGAAATATAAAACAATAAATGTATAGGTTTTTTCTGGTTTAAGTAAGGAACTCAGGGTTGGGCACTCTACAACTGAGCTATATCTACAGCCTAATTTATTTATTTATTTAGACAGTGTCTCAGTAAGTTGCCCAGGATGGTCTTAAATTCTCTAAATAGCCCAAGTAGGCTTGAGTTTGTGATTTTCCTGTCTCAGATTACCAAGTCGCTAACATTACCACCATAAACTTTCCATGCCCAACTAATTAAATTTTTTCATTTTTAAAACTTATAAATTTATTGCCTAAAGGTAATAAAACTACTATACAAACTTTGTAAAGCAGTGATATTAGTAATTCTAATTATGCTTGTATACATTCCAAAAAGTTATGTTTGTTGTTTGAAGTGAAGTTGATTTCAATCTATAAATAAAAGCCAGGTGTGGTAGCTCATACCTTTAATTCTAGCACTCAGGAGGCAGAGATAGCAGGATCACCACGAGTTCTAGGCCAACCTGGGACTATAGAATGAGTTCCAGGCCAATCTGGGCTAGAGTAAGACAAAATAAAACAAAACAAAAACACAAAATCTGGGCTGAAGAGATAGCTTAGCAGTTAAGGCGCATGACTGTGCAGCCTAAGGACCCAGGTTCGATTCTCCAGGACCCATGTAAGCCAGATGCACTTGGTGGCACATGCATCTGGAATTTGTTTGCAGTGGCTGGAGGCCCTGGTGCACCCATTCTCTCTCTCTCTCTCTCTCTCTCTCTGTCTCTAATAAATCAAAAACACAAAATCAATCTTTGAATGAAAATTTCTATAATAGGCATCTCATTAAGAAAAACAGATCATGCCCATATTTAAAATATATGGTTTTTCACTTAAGTGTGCAAAGCAGATAAGTTAAACATGGATGCTTTACTTAGTACTTGGTGAAAGATTTGTGAGTCTTGCATGCAAAATCAAAAAAGGAAATGTCATTAAGTATGAATTCAAGGCTTGAAGACGTTTACCAAAGAAGGTTCTCTCAAAATGGAGCATTCTTCCACTTTCACCACCACTACCAAGTTTCGTATTTATTAAAATAAATTGAATTTAGTTATCACTATCTAAGCTTCCTCGGTGTGATATGTTCTTTCTGGGGGAGATGCAAACACACTTCTATTCACCCCCAAAAGGGTACAGATGACAGACGAGTGCACCCAAGTCAGTTTTGATGAACCAATGAGTTAATTGAGGTTACTTACAAAACAGGGTGAGGAGTTGCTTACAGAACAGAGTGCGAATGACTCAAAGGTAGCTACAGAACAAGAACGCCCTCCCCAGCACAGGGGAGGACTTACGGTAGGAGCTGCGTCTCAGGAGCTCACTGCACAACCTGCAGGCAGCTGGACTGGTCTAAGAGTCTCCACCAAGCAGTTGTTTCTCCTTTACATAACCTTAGGGAGGAGGGCTCTTGCAACCTTCTCCCCACACTTGTTGACTTCCTGTCTCCTGATCCCTCAAGAGGGAATATTTCAATGGAGAGAAAATTGATACACAACTCCGGTTAGAGCTACCCCTCAGCAGACATTGATCCTCAAGAATATGTATATTTAGTGTTTCTAATAGTTTATCCACTTGCTATGAAACAGTACACTTTACATTTTTGACGCGGGGAGGTGTCAGGGTTTCATGTAGCTCAATCATTCCCTGACCTTGCTATGTAATAGAATCTGGCCTTGAACTTCTCATTGCTGTGACTCTGCTGCTTTGTGCTGGGATTACAAGAATCCACCATCACACTCTGATATGTTTTACATTTTGTATTCAGAATAATAGTCTCAATTGACAGTAAGGCATAATAATTATGGTCATATTGACTTTGCTCTTTTTGATATCAGTTAATTTTTACATTATATTTCCTTTGCCAAAAATGCTTTACATACATATAATAATAGTTCAAGTAGACACTAAGTTAAGACATCTTTATTGCAAGAGCAGTTATCATTGTCATGTTTTGAATCATATGGGTAGTTGAAATATGAACTTTTTGTAATGTAACAATAAATTATTATATTTAAAAAATTTATTAAATTTTAACCCTCAAAATATTCTTTTCTTAGAATTATTTTTATTTATTTATTTACGATCAACAGAGAGAGAAGGAGGCAGAGAGAGAGAGAGAGAGAATGGGCGCACCAGGGCTTCCAGCCACTGCAAACGAACTCCAGACACGTTCCCCCCTGCTTTGTGCATCTGGCTAACGTGGGTCCTGGGGAATCAAGCCTTGAACCAGGGTCCTTAGGCTTCACAGGCAAGCGCTTAACCACTAAGCCATCTCTCCAGCCCTCAAAATATTCTTTAAGAAAATAAAAATTATGACTAATTTTGAACAAGACATTACCTATGAAGAAAACTACTACTTAGACATCATGATATCATGATGAAAAATCTAGAGGCCTGGAGAGATGGCTTAGTGGTTAAGATTCATGTCTGTGAAACCTAGGGACCCAGATTTGATTCTCCAGGTCCCATGTAAGCCAGATGCATATGGTGGTGCATGTGCCTGGTGTTCATTTGCAGTGGCTAGAGTCCCTGGCACACCCATTGTCACTCTCTCTCTCTCTCTCTGTGTCTCTAATAAATAAATAAATAAAAATTCTAAAAATATATTTCATAAAAATATATATAAATAATATTTTTTTCTTTATATTCATATTTTGGAATTGTGTTCTTACATCATAGGTATTTCCAGCAACCAAACTATAAGTGCTCTGGCTAGCCTTCATTATATCTTACACTTTGATTCTTTTATTTATTATCCTGTTTGATGCTTGTGAGAAAATTTTCAAATAAGGTGTTATAATTTAGTGGATTAATTATTATGAGAATGTGTAACTTGGAAATGTGATTATATTATAGAAATATTATTCTCTTAACTACTCTTGACATTCCCTCTTTAAAATACAGGGGTTGGTGGGGAGCAATGGCTCACCAGGTCAGCCTGGCTCACCAGGACTTAAGGTAATGACAGTGACAATTTATAACCTCTTTGACAATTTTAGCTACAGCTTTACTATGGATGTGCTTTTCAGCATATGGACAATCACTTGTGGGGAGAACTTGTGGGCAAAAGCGCAGCATATGAAATGGAATAGAGTGAAGCTAAAGGGTCCAGAATCCCTCACCAACTGTCTTCTTTCCTTTTGGCATTTCAGGGGCACTGAATAGTGCTTAAAACTTATGGACACTGGAGTCCACAACACCAACCTTGAGCATTAATCATGGTGTAAAGAATGGTTCCCAATATTCCAGTTCTTTTGTATATTTTTATTTATTGGAATACATATGGATATTTATATAATACCTTGTAATAAATTTTATTAAATGGTCATTCCCTACTCCTGTGTGTAGAATAACATGTTAACTTTCAGATTTTTTTAAAAGCAAAGTATTCTTGACTATTATATTTAGGATATTAAACTAACGTAAAACCAAAAGGCTTTGAATCTCATGATTTGACTATAAGTATATAGAATCCTGAGCTGATTTCAAAAACTACTGTTTTCTAGCTTGTGGGTCAGTATATCAACATCTGTATAAGGTTATAAATTAAGTACTGGTTGTCTATACCTCAACATCATCTACATTTCTGGAGATGCTTTAGGCTAGGACAAAAAGTTGTGTGAATAAGACAGAGAATAAACCAAGTACATTCTGGCTAAACTCAGGAAACATACCAAGTGCTCAGTGAGTTAATGGTAGGATGACCTTCCAGAAGAAAAATGGAATCACTGCTCTAGAGGCTCTCAGCCTTTCCTTGGACATTGTTTCAGGGGCTGAGACCCTGGCACACCAGATGAATAGATTATCTAATCTATTCTACCTTGAATTTCTAAAACTTTTAGACAGGATAGAATGTCCTAACAGCCTACTGGTTAGGAAAAAGCAGCTGCTCAGGTTTCAGTGATGGGTCCTTGTGGAGATGGACCTCTATGGATGCTTGGAGTATTGTGAGTGCTAGCAAGGCGTGTACACACAGGGTGGGTGTAAGACCCTTGCTTGGCTGGTCTTATCACACAGGAAATTCTTAATTTCTTGTATGGTTTTATAAGAGGATGTAGGAGTTCCACATCTTTGCTAGTTGGACATAGTGGGCTCTCCTGTGGTCTTCTGTATGCTCTCTTAGTAATGCAAGCTAATATACATCTTTGCTGTTGGCAGCATCTCATTGTTTATTCACCTTGAACTTGAGACCAGTTTTATCTTCTAGATTTTCTTTTTTTAAAAAAAAATATTTTATTCATTTTTATTTATTTATTTGAGAGTGACAGACACAGAGAGAGAAAGAGGCAGACAGAGCGAGAGAGAGAGAATGAGTGCTCCAGGGCCTCCAGCCACTGCAAACTAACTCCAGAAGCGTGCGCCCCCTTGTGCATCTGGCTAACGTGGGTCCTGGGGAATCGAGCCTCAAACCGGGGGTCCTTAGGCTTCACAGGCAAGCGCTTAACCGCTAAGCCATCTCTCCAGCCCATCTTCTAGATTTTATATAAGAAACTTTAGAACAATGCACTGGTTGCAATATCTACCATTGGAATGGATTCTGCCAATTTTTCTGGGTAGACAAGGAAAATTTAGTAGGATAGTTTATTTGTAAGTGAATTCTCAAGATTTATTTTTCCACATCTTGCACTTTTGCAGCTTTGCTAGATAATTGAGACAAGATGGTAAAACTATACCTATTATTTTTAAATGAAATTTCATAGTTTCTGAATGTACTTTATTTGCTCAGATTTTTTTTTTTCTGCAGAGAGTAGATAATGAGTATTTTTGGTTTGAGAGGCACACTGTTTTTCTTCCAGCTCTTAAATTTTGCTTGTGTACTATGGAAGTAGCTATGGACCATATAAAAATAAATGGGTACTGAGTGTGGCTGCATACTGGCACAGCTTTATTTCATATAATTTGGGAGCTGGATTTAGCCCATTAGGCCTAACAGCTCTCTGTAGCGTATCACAGAGATTTATCATCTATATGTTTGTGCACTTTTTCTTCAATATTGTCAGTAAAGTTCTAGCTAGACTATTGTACAAAAAATTATAGTGTGGAGGGAATTGAGGCTAACACTAGTTGATTTTTTTTGAAAAACTTTCAATTTAGATTATATGGTCTTTAAAAATAGCTATTAGGGCTGGAGAGATGGCTTAGCAGTTAAGGCGCTTGCCTGCAAAGCCAAAGGACCCGGGATCAATTCCCAAGGCCCCACGTAAACCAGATGCATAAGTTGGCACACGCATCTGGAGTTCGCTTGCAGCATCTGGCAGCCCTGGTGCACCCATTCTCTCTCTTTCTCCTCTCTGTCTCTACCTCGCGAATAAATAAAAATAAAATATCTTAAAAGATAGCTATTACTCACTTAAAATCCTACCTTCTTATAATACTGTATACTTTTGTTTTTAAAAATTTTTGTATATGTTTGTGTTTTATGGGTGCACATATGCCATGGTGCACATGTGGAGGTCCGAGGTCAACCTTTTTGCCTTGTTGAGACAAGGTCTCTCCTTTTCCCCCTTGAAGACAATACTAGCTGGACCTGGTACTCTCCTAACCCTGCTTGCCGCTACTGTAAGCACATTGGGCCCATGCTCCAGTTTTGCATTGGTCTTTACATGGGTGTTGGGGATCTGAACTTGTAGAGTCAGTGTTTTTAACCACTGAGCAATATCCCCATCCTCTATTCTTATTTTAAAAAAAATATTAACTAAATGATAATTTGATATATGAAGATAAGTCATATAATTTTGGTAAGTCTTGTGACCTGTAGCTTTACCTAATTATTTGTAAAAATAAAAAATTAAGGAACTATTATTTTATGGCTCAATAATATCATGTTTCAAATACTTCAATTAAATCCAAATATCATATTCAGATTCCTTTTCACCACGAGTAACTTAGAAAAGTTTAACAGCTGAAAGCCAAGTTTTCTTTACTGTGAATTCAAGTTGACGTAATGTTATCCTTGCACCGCATTCACCTGTTCGATCCTTTGCTAGACACTGGGTTGTCATATCAAGTATCAGAGTACTTAAAAACTAGAGCTACATTTGACAGTCTCATGTTCTTTTGTTCAATAATTCATATTCTGACACTCTTTCTTTCCTCTTGTCCATATTTTCTCTTTGTCAAGTTGGTCTTATAAGTTCCCCATTGTTAGAGAGGACTGCCTTAGAATCCTCAAAGTGAGCGTGAACTAAATGTTTCCTGAATCATACTTCTTCAGAGAAGCCACTGTATATTTGCAGCTTTCTTCAGTTGCATTCTGACACAGCAAAGCAGGTAGAGCAGGCTTCTCAGCCAGTGGCTGCTATCACAGAACATGGCTCTCATCTGTACAGGGTGGAGCCTGAGCTATATACTGCTGATTACTAAAGGTTTTCATGTCTTTCTATATACTTGGCATTGCCAGGCTTAGTAATTGATTGTAGAGAGCTTTGTAAATGTGCAGACTTACTTCCTTGCTTAAGTGTTGCTTTTCTTAATAAATAAGCTCAATGTATAGAATCCATGTTTCAAGCAATTGGATGTTGCAATGTAAAAATTAATGTAAATGTATTCTCTTAAATTCCTGTATCAGGTAAATTGTGACTCAAAAGTCTTTTAATACAAATTATTTTTGGCACAGGGGAGCAAAGGTGACCCTGGTCTTCAAGGAATGCCTGGGACTTCTGGACTCAAGGTAATTGTGCCTTGATACACTTAGAAATAGTTTCAAAGGAATTATATCTTCCCCTTGTTACTTAAGAAAATTAACATTTTATATTGTTTCACAAATACATCTAGTGGGTTGTAGAGATGTCTTAGTGGTTAAGGCACTTGCCTCCCAAGCCTATGGACCCAGCTCCATTTCCCCAGTACCCACACATGCCAGATGCACAAGGTGATGCATGTATCTGGAGTTCATTTGCAGTGGCTGGATGCTCTGGTGTGCCCATTCTGTCCATATATCTGCTTCTTCCTTTCTCTCTATCTCTCACTCAAATAAATAAATAAAAAACAAAATATTCAAAAATGCATCTAGTTAGGGATTACATACATCACAGAATTAAGATTGGTCAATACAGTTTTCATTTTTTTGTGGCAGTAAATCACTGGGACATGAAATAAACTTTGTCTGGATTTTGCAAGAAGAAGTCAAATTTATACACAGATCTGAATGTACTTGCTGGCTCACTGCTCTTACAAAATGCTCTTATAAGTTTCTGAAAAACCAAATGGTTGATACTTATTACTTTTTTTTTTTTTTTTTTTTTTTTTTTGGTTTTTAGAGTTAGGGTTTCACTCTAGCCCAGGCTGACCTGGAATTCACTATGGAGTCTCAGGGTGGCCTCGAACTCACAGCGATCCTCCTACCTCTGCCTCCCGAGTGCTGGGATTAAAGGCGTGCGCCACCACGCCCGGCTTTATTACTTATTTCTAAGGAAAGAGAGAGAGAGAGAGAGAGAGAGGAGAGACAGAAATAATGGGTGCACCAGGGCCTCCAGCCACTGCTAATGAACTCCAGATGCATGTGGCACTGTGCAACTGGATTTATGTGAGTTGAACCAGGGTTGTTAGGCTTTCCAGGCAAGTGCCTTAACCACTGAGCAATCGCTCCAGCTCTTCAATAGGATTTTAACTTCTCTTTTACTCTTTACAAATCTACAGCAGTATTCAGTTCTCAGTAGTAGGTTTCACAAGTACGGAGAACAAAAGTTTGGTTTCCACAAAAGACTTCACTTGATGTGGAAAAGTTTGGGATTAATGGTAAAATATAAAACAAAATCTCACAAGTCAGGTTCAACAGTTCTGCTCTCTTACCCATAATACATAGTTATAGTGCTTCTTAAAAAAATCCTTTAATTCAGAAGGCAAAATCTCTACAGGATGACGGAGGATGTGAGGAAATTTAATTAAAATAACCTATGTAATAGCCCCTGTTTTGAGACAGTCATTCCACATGTATAAAGGATAATCTATAAATTTTAATAAATCTAAATATAAGGATTTTTGTTGTAAAATTTTATATGAAAATAAAATCTGAACTAAACAGTTATTAAACATAGTAAATCAATGCAGTTGAATATTCTTCTATATTTAAAACCTTTTATAAAATATTTATCATATAAAGACTGTATAATATTAGTATATTTTGAGTTAAAAACAAAATTATACATAGTCAGCACACTTTAATAACTAAATTGTGTATTTGAAAGTTCAACAAAATATATGATGATAATAGTGATGAGGAATTAGGTTTTCCACAATGTATACTACTTTTATTAATGTTTTATATCAATAATCTAAAAAATAACTGTATGGAAACATTTCTAGGAAGAAGAAAAGAGTTAGAAGATAGGTAAACAAAAGATACCTGTGTAATTCAAAAAAATATTTATTTATTTGCAAGCAGAGAGAGAGATAGAGAATGAGTGTGCTAGGGCCTTTACCCATCGCAAATGAACTCCAGATGCATGTGCCACTTTTTGCATCTAGCTTTACTTGGGCACTTGGGAATCGAACCCAGGTTGCTATACTTTTCAGGCAAGTGCCTTAACCACTGAGCAATCTTTCTAGCCCTTCCATGTTATTAGTATTGTGATTATCATTTAGGTTAAAAGTCATAAAATATCACATGTTTATATAATTTTAAAATGTAAAATGCTGGTAGAGATAGGGGCAAGTAGTAAAATAACTGGACATTAGTAAGATTTTCATTCTTCATACTTTCTGTAATTATACAATTCTGGAATACTTAATAACTCTAAATATCATTTAATTTTCTTAGCCATGCATTTGAAGTCTGAAATGTTTTGCAGACATAAAAATGTGACTTTTCCAAGTCTATCTGTAGTCTTGATGGAATGTTTGTGTTACACAGGGTGAACCAGGAGCCATGGGTCTCCCAGGAGAACCTGGATACATGGGCTTACCTGGGATCCAAGGGGAAAAGGTATGCATTGCTTAGGAGATGTAAGTCACCTTCAATCGGCCAGTTGTGGATAAGTTTCCCTTTGGTGAAGTTAGCACACTATGACTGCATATATTTGTAAGAATAACCCACCTTATGTACTTGGTGGATTTATGTGGCATCCACTGCATGCTAATGGCTCCAGCATGTATCACGCCCAGCATGGGTTTTGTCTCCTAGGCTAAAATTTTGGAAGACAAATGGTGATCAGAAATTATAAAAGTACAAGTAGATGCTATACTCTAAAGCCAGAGTGTTTGGCAGCTAATCCAAATAAGCCAACAAATTTTATTTTTTAATTACTATAAGGGGCTTAAAATACAAATCATATCTAGTCATTTAAAGTATTTTGCTGAGTTAATGTAGCAGCATGAGGTCTCTCTATTTTCCTTCACTTTGTCAAGAAAAGGAACACTGAGCTGAATTTGCATAAACACTATTGTTTGTTTATAGGTATTTAGCAATAGTTGATGGCCATACACCAAAAAAATCCATGCCACTGCAAATACATACATTTAAAAGTACATGGGGGGGTAGCTTTTATTCTGCTAAGGCTACAAACTTTAATCTCTGACCCTTTGTCCTCTTGCCTTCTGCCATTTCTATAAGTCATGTACTGTCTGCTTGGTGATTGCTACATGAAATGCGAACTTACGTTTTTGTTCTAATTGGTTGTGGCCCATACTTGACGGGCCTCATAGCAGCAGTTGAACATTATAGTGAATACCAAGTAAATCTGTTGTGGTGCATGTTTGGGCTCAACAGAACCGATCAATATTTGTTATAATTTCTAAACTTGATTCCATGATTAAATAGCAGGGTGAAGCAGAAAGGAAATGGGAAACTGTTCAAAGTGATTGTTGCCTTTTCAGATCAGAAGGTTTACATCTGCACAAGTGAGAACACTGAACTACAGAGGCCTAGATAGGTCTCTTGTTTCCTTGCTAGCTGAGAAATAATATGAAATTTATGAAATATTAATTTTCCTTTAAAAGCCAATTTTAAGCCTATGTTTTCTAAAATATCATTTAAACATGGTGTCTTAGTTTGTCATTATTTCCTACCAACTTGTGGCTACTATTAGCTTAACGGAACATTATTAGTTTGATTTTTATGAAACAATGTTTATCAAAATATACCGTCATTTTTTCATTCTGTTCAACTTTAGACTGTGATCACCCTGAGAAGTGTTCTCTTTGGTAAAATGGAACTTGTGGAAAATTTGCTTTTGAATGAAGAATGGTCTTTGAATATATCACCTTGACATGCTATATATATAGTCTTAAAATCTTCCCAAATATTGGGTTAGGAGTCATCTTCTGTATACATAGGTACTTGTAGAGTTGGCATGATGTCTTTTCTTGCTGAGTTTAAATATGCTGATGTGAAAGGATACAAAATATGCTACCTTATGATAAATATCTGTTTCTTTCACAGGGGAACAAAGGAGATCGCGGTGAAAAGGGCGCCCAGGTGTGCTACTTTGTTTGCTGTTCTGGCTTAGCAATTGAATTAGGACTTTGGGGCTGGGCAGATGGCTCAGTGGTTAAAGTGCTTGTTTGCAAAGCTTACCAGCCCAGGTTCAATTCCTCACAGCAAAGCCATGTGCACAAAGTGGCACCACGTGTCCAGAGTTCATGTGCAGTGGCAATTGGCCTTGATAGGTTTATATTTTCTCTTTCTCTCTCTCCTTCCCTCCCTCTTTGAAAATAATAAATAACAGATTTTTAAAACATTAAATAAATAAAATCAAGGCTTTGGTCTTGCAAAATTTTATATTTTTTTTAAGTTTCTTCCTATACTATCATATCTAATTTTAGCCCTATCTTTCTCCCATTTTCTTTCTCAAACAATACCAAATCTAATTTCAAGATATTTTACCATGTCATTGCCATAAATAACTGAATGTCTCAAAACATGCTATGTTTAGAGTTGAGCACACACAGTCACTTTTTCTTGTAGCTGTGCTGTTCCCATTCCCATTAACCTTGGCCCTTTGCAGAAAGAAAATTCTGTGAACCAAGGCTATGAGCTGTGCCAACCTATGAGAACAAACATAGATATTTAGAAGGCAGTTTGACTTGCTGTCTGAGTAGCATTACCACACAGTTTTAGATACCCACCCACCCCAGGTTCTATGCCCATGTAGGCTTTGGGGCAGATTTAAAGTACCAGGCATGATTATCCTCCTGTGAACTGGGCCTCAAATCCAAACAGAGACAAGTTGGTTACTCCCATAACTTTCATGCCACTATTGCACCAGTGGATGTATCCTTCCTTACCGATCTGTTGTGAAGATCACAGGTTCATGGCTGAGCAGAATTGTTGAGTACTTTTCTTTCCTGACAGCTTGCATATCACCTTCTTGTATAAAGAAAGAGAGATGGCCGGAAGGAAGCTTTCAGCTCAGTCCCAGCTTGGTTTCTTTAAGTACTGCAACAAAAACATGTGGTGACTTTAGAAAGAGGGATACCATCTAGTTTTGGTGGTTAATGAAGAGCAATGGAAATAGCAAATATTGTTTTATGGGCCTCTGTGGTCTGTGTGACTAACAACTCACTGGGAGTTATCTCATCCCTGGCACTGGAATTTTTGATTCATACCTTAAGGGAGCTTTATGCACCCATGTAGGGGGTCCTTCATTTACTTACTAAATAAAAGGTTTCCACGTGGCTTGGAAAATTAATTTCTTTATGAGAAATTTTTATGGAAAATCTTCAGTTATTATAATTATTTTAAGTTAAACTTAAAATTAGAAGTATGATAAAATTTAAGTATCTGGGAGTTCTAGGCTATATATTCTAATGCCTTTCTTGGTATTTATTACATTTAGATGTCTCATGTTGATTCAGTTACACATATCCTCAGTAGAACTTTCCTCATAAACTACTTTAGTTTTTTGTTGTTCCCTTCCCCCCAACACACAAATACACAGAGCTTAGAGGTCATCCTAAAATTCAGTCTTTTGCTATCTTTTCCCAGCCAGTTGTTCAATGCCTGTGAACTTGGCCCTTTTACCAACATGCAATAGATAAACTGTGCATCTGCTTAGTGATCCTTTAGCTGTGCTCCTCACCACTGTCCCTTAAGGCACCTTGTGGTCTGACTGAATCTTCCTCTTTAGTGTTATTGCTTGATGCACTGGTATCTGCTCTTGCTCAGCTGCTGAAAGGAGCTATTTGACACGCCTCATATACCTCCTCCACTATGACCCCCTTATCTTTCTCTAAGTTTCCACCTCGCACTCATCCCTCTAGTCACAATGTTTATTTAGACATTTTCTACTTGTAATAGACCAGTTCCTCATTACTGATTTAATTACATATATTTCCCATCACACAGTAAGCAGCTTAAAGGCATATAATAATGTCTTTATTTCAATATACCTAAATGCCAGCAAATAGGTACTGCTCAAGAATTACTGGGAATTCACTTATGTAACTCAATGACTAAATCACTAGATAAGAGTGATTTAAGTTTTTGTCAATAATTCGGCCCCTGATGGCACAGAGGTCCAAGGTCATACCTTGGTGATAGAGTGCTTCCCCAACATGTGGGAGGGTCTGTGTACAATCTCTAGCACCACCAAACAACTGTCATTAGAATTTTCATTAATTATATTATGTAGATGTATTTCTTCTTAGGAGTTCCCAATTTGCTTGCTCAATGTAGGGTTTAAGTAGCCCTTTAGAGTTTGGCTTAATGTCTTAACTATGGATATCAAAAAGTATTTGTTAAACGGACCAATGTGTTGACAGAGTTTGAAGAATATTTTTCTCATTTACTCTGATTTAAAGCTCTTCATTTGGATTTTTTTTAACTAAAATATAGCATTATATATTTAATAAATGTAAAGAAAATGTAAAGATTGTTAACATTTAACACAACTTATTGAAATTTTCAATGTACATCATATGCTAGATATAGTATCACACATTTAGTATGGACTTAGCAAAATATCTTCAGTTTCTAAAAGTATTTAAGTGATTTTTTTCTTGGTGTGTGAAAAGTCAGTAGTTTCCCCTTATCTCTGTCTATTTAGCTCTGAGACTACAGTGTCTTTCCTTCCACTCTCTTCTTTGAGTGACTCTTTCCCATCTCTCACTTAATTTGCTTATTTCGTTAGTGCCTTTATGCCATTTTTAAGAGTTGAGGATATAGTACATAATTTGCATTTCTATATAATCTTACCATAGGTCTGTTAACTAATCAATAATATTTCTTACATGTTCAAGGGTCTTAGGGGAGAAACTGGGAGACAAGGGATCACAGGAAAACAGGTATTTTTATTCTTTCCTTTGGTGAAAAGTAGAATAATAAGTCACATGACTGGACCATTTTGGGAGAAGGTTACTTTCAATGCAGATGAGTGGGATGAAGTTTAGGTACCCTAAGCAGACAAGGATGACAGTGTTTGGTGTGAGTGGTAATGCTGTCCTTTATTTGTATTTTACTTTCATTTTCTAGCATTGTTAACATTAGTGACTATGAAATTTGGATGGAGGTGTTGTCTTCTGGCCAACCTAGTAAATGCCGAAAAGCATAAAATTTCACCGATTTCTTGGAGGAGTTATTGGCCCAATGCAGCTAGCTACATCATATCAGCACCTACCTGTTTGCCACTTACACTTGAGTTCCTTATTATATAACTGCCTGAGGATGCATACAGTGAAAAACTGACCAGTTTCTCTCTAGTTTGTCCACAGATGTAACTTGCTACTCTAGATATTTACTAACATTCTATTCTGAGGAACTGTGTTGTGAACAGATCCTTACAAGATCGTTTTGCTTTTCTTCTTGATGAACTGTTCTCATCCTATAATATGTCAGTGGGATTTCCATGTGTCATGTAAGTCCAGTCAGGGTTTAAAGTCAGCAGTTAATGTTCATACAGCATGTTTCCTGCTGCAAAACCTCCAGATTCAAAGTACTGAGCTTTGTTTCAGGTTGGGGTGAGCTGGAAGGGCAAGGCTGTCTGTGTGAGTCCTCCCATGATGTAAAACTCCTGCTGTGCAATTGGGTGGGGGAAGGAGCGAGTATCTTGGCCAGGGATGTAAAACTAGGTGCCAATGGATCCACTGTCAGGTGTCTCTGAGTCCCCCATATGGAACACTATGAGAACCCATGTGACAGGGTGTTTGAAATTTTTTGAAATTTGAAAGCACAAGACACCAATGCTGTCTGTACTGGGGGGTAAGTACCACATATTAAGGAGTTGAAAATTTACAAGCTAATTATAGGAGCAGAAGAGACTGAGAGGAGAAATGAATTGTTTACCTATAGTCCAACGAAATAAATGTGTTTTAATTTTCTGTGCTCCTTGTCTCAATGACTAATGGATGATACAGCCAATTTTCCCTGACAAGTCAGTTTCCCTAAATTAATTACAGGGTAACTATAAGTAGCTTTTCTCATAGAATATCTTCTCTTTAGACATTCAATGATAAAATAACTGTAAACAGAAGTCTGAGTCCTTTGGAATTTGAGATCAGGCAGAGCTAGCTCACTGGCTTGTAGATAACTCTTCCTCTAAGATCCTTTTAACAGTCTTTTCCTCATTTCTCAAGGAAAGAAAAGAAATCTTCTAAGATAGGATTTGAAGTCTCTAGAAACCTTTAGACCTGAATGTATTGGAAGCCACATTTCCCACTGCCAGAAGCTGATTGCAGATAGTGTCCTCTGCTGAATAGTCATCCAAAGCTCGTTGTTACCTGTCATCTTACCAAGCACTACTGTTACCTGTCACCTTTCTAAACACTACTATTAACTGTCCACTTACCAAACACTACTCTTATCTGTCACCTTACCTAATACTACTGTTATCCATCATCTTACCAGGCATTTCATGTGTGTGATATTTTGGCTCATGTTTCATGATTGTTTCTCTTACACCGTCATCTTAATGCAATCTTGGATGACAGCTGTTTTCAGTTTTATTTCTAATTCATTTTCCATTTTGAGAATTACTTTATTGTTCTTTCACATACACATACACTCCAGTTACAGTATTATGTCTGGTAGGAATTGTCTCTGCATTTCTTAGAAACAAACCTCAGTACTTACAGTCAGTCTTAGAGCAGGTTTTGCTCACTATATGTTGACAATCCTGTTGTAAATACATACCAGACTTCAGGGTTTGCTGAACATTTTCATATACCTCATGGGTATCTTGAGGGATATAATCCAGGTCTAAATGTGAAATTCATTGGTGGATTCTATCAAATATATGTAATAATTTTGTGTATACATCTAAGTCAAATGTGTATCAGGTATGGAATTTCCCGCTTGTGCAATCATTTTGAGACTAAAAATGTTCAGATTTGGGAGCACTGCTGAGTTTAGGGTGCTGGATTAGTAATACCTAACCATATTTTTAGTTTTATATAAAATTAAATATTTTGTATTTTCATGTCATATTTATTTTAATATGAGAATTTACTTTGTGACAACCTGGGTTTACCTATTTTGCTTTATTTTTGCTTAATTTGAACTTTAAAATTCAGGAAATGAATCAAAACAAAGTCAAACTTTATCACATGAACTGTTGTTGTGCATTAGATTTCATACTGACTTGCAGAAAACCAGTTGTTAAAGTTGAATTATAAAACCCTAGCTATATATGTGAATGTTATACCCCTTTTCCTGAACAGATATTGGGCAGATTTAAAATATCAGTACATGATGAATTGCAAAAGTAGAAATTTGTGTTGCCTTCCTTAAGGGTTATTATCTGTAACATGCCATTATTTTTCATATATGAAAGATCAGGAGGAAAGAAGTTAATAGAGCTATCTACATGTTTCTAGCTATTTTAATGATAAATCACTCTATGGGGTCTCTAAGTGTCTGTGTCACTGGGGAAAGATATCACATTTTATATAGTACTTCTTAAGTCTCTCAGTTAGCAACTCTAACTAATCATTTTTAGTGGTACATGTCTGTGTTTTATCTTATCTTTGATCAATAGTATTCCATTAATTTAATTCTAAAAGCATAAACTTGGGAAAATAAACTACTCTTCATTCCCATATAGTAGTATAGAAAGTATTCCTTAAATTTAATCTGGATTGAATTTCATTTTTTAAAATTGTAATGTATGTGATGTATGTTTTCTTCAGTATAATCATTCTAATCCATATGATTTGGCTTGAAGCATATTAAAACACTTATATCTGGTAATGAAATAGTTATGTAATTAATTTTTTATATTATCCAGATACACATTTAGAGCTACTAGCCTTTAAAATACAAAAAGTTTCTTATGTGTGTATTGTTGACAATAATTCTAACTACATTTTTACACTGAAATTAAGATTTTATTAAGTTTGTAGTGAAAGGTGCTCACCATGTTGCTAGTACTGTAGTTTGCACATTAGTATGGTTTGTTTTCTATTTTCAAAGGGAATTCAAGGCCATCACGGCACAAAAGGAGAGGTATGTTTCTTCAAATATGATACCCCTTTTGTTCAATTATTCTTGCTTGGCTTCTAGGTAATATATAGATCTAGCTTTTGATGTTGTAAGCAGAAAATATTCTTCATGGTTTCTCAATAGAAGTTACTATTTTGTGATTTTCAAAAATAAACATGTATATTGAATTTCATTAAAAATATCATGCATTTATCAAAACTAATTGATTGTTTTTTACTGAGAACCACATTTTTTTCTGTATACTTTTTAAGGGCTTCTTTTTTAAACTTTTATTTAATTATTTATTTATTAGAGAGAGAGAAACAAAGAGGGAGGGAGAAAGAGAGAGAGAGAGAGAGAGAGAGAGAGAAAGAGAAAGACAGAGAGAATATGGGTGTGCCAGGGCCTCCAGACACTGAAAACGAACTCCAGACACATGTACCAGTTTGTGCTTATGGTGTACATGGGGTCTAGGGAATTGAACCTAGGTCCTTTGTCCATGCAGACAAGTCCCTTAACCACTAAGCAATCTCTCCAGCCCGCTGCATATTTTTCCATAAAGAATATCATGGGGCTGAGGAGATAGCTCAATCAGTAAAGTGCTTGCCATGAAATGGGGAGAACAAATTTTTAGTTTCCAGGACCCATGTAATTGCTAGGTGGGTAATTCCAGCACTCAAGAGAAGGGGAATCTGGGGCAAGCTGGCTAGCCAGACTAGTCAAGTTGGTGAGATTTGGGTTCAAGTGAAAGACATTGCCGCAGTAAATTACATGGAGAACATTTGAGGAACACACACCTCGTGTTAGCCTCTGGCCTTCACATGCAAGAGCACACATGTACAGTCACATCCACATACCTGTAACATGCACATACTTGTGCATGCACATCATACGTATATACACATACAAAAAAGAAAAAAAAAGAATATTATGCCTTTTTTGGTATTTAATATATCCTGCTAGAATACAAACTCTTTGGGAGCAGGACTTGTCAAGCCCTTGCTACATCTCTAGCATTGTATGTGTGGCTTTCAAACTATATAGTAAGTAGATAGTGGATACAGAGCTGGCTAGTTGAATGTATGGGGAAATGATAATTTAGAATATATGAAATTGCCTTTCTGGCCAATTATGGTATTTTCAGTTATTTCCTATACAATTTGCATATATAAATGTATTCATATCCTTAAGGACTTTCATGATGCAGTTGTAAACTCTGAAACATTTAAAAGAACATTCAAAGATATATTTTGCTTTAGACAGGTGACAAAGGAGAGCCTGGTGTCAGAGGTGCCCCTGGACCAAAAGGAGAAGCTGGGCTGGATGGCTTGATGGGCCCTTTAGGTCCCAGGGGACAGCCTGGGGAAACAGGTCCTCAGGGACCTCCAGGATTGGATGGAAAGCCTGTGTGTATCAAATGTTTTCACTGTTAATATATCTTTATAAATGTTTTTATATTTTTTGAACTTATGTTATAACTTTATAATTTGATGCAGGGGAGAGAATTTTCAGAACAGTTTATTCGACAAGTTTGCACTGATGTATTAAGAAGTAAGTATTAAACATAGTTATTTTTCTTTTTATTAGCATATTTTAACTGTACAGAATAATGGGTTGCATTATGACATTTTTACCTTTGTGTATAGTGTTTTTGAGCATGTTTTAATTAATTAATTTATTTTCAAGTAGGAGAGAGAGATGAGAGAGAGAGAGGAGGGGGAGAGAATGGGTACACTAGGGCCTCTTGCTACCACAAACTCCAGATACATGCATCACTTTGTGCATCTTGCTTTACATGGGTACAGGGGAATTGAACTTGGGCTGTCAGGCTTCGCAAGCAAAGGCCTTTAACCACTGACCCATTTTGCTATCCCTGAACATTTTAAAATATCTTCTTTCACAACATAAAAGTAATACATATTTTTGGTAGAACTGTAAAAGATATAGATAAGATAAGAAAATACATGAGAGGTTGGAGCTATGGCTCAGCTGGTGTTTGCCTACAAAGCCTAATGACCTGGGTTCGATTCCCCTGTACCCTCCTAAAGCCAGATACACAAAGTGGTACATGCATGTAGAGTTTATTTGCAGTGGCAGGAGGCGCTGGCATGCCCATATGCACTCTCTCTTTCTCCAAGTGAATAAATAAAAAATATTATAAAAAAGAAAACTCATGAGCCTATATTGATTTTTCATGGTTAGTATTTTGTAAACATAGAATATTATATTGTACTTGTAATATTAATGAGACAATTTATCATTCTATTAGTTTTATAACATAATTCATGATAGTTTAATTGACAAATATGATATATATATACATATGTGAATATATATTTAATTGACTAATTTCTTTTGGAACCACTTTCATCTTTTCATTCTATTTTAAGCAAGTGCTGGAATAAAATTATTACAGACAGCAGTGGTTATTTTTAAAATTAAATCACAGAAATAAAATTCAATTGCCGTAGGTGGGGGGGGGTAAAGTTTTAAATGGTTAGGAATATTTTAATTCCATAGCATTATATAAACAATGGGAGTTCCTTTTTCTTTAAGCCCAGCTACCAGTTTTGCTTCAGAGTGGAAGAATTCAGACCTGTGATCACTGCCAGTCTCTTCATGGTCCCCCTGGTCTTCCTGGGCCACCTGGTCCGATTGGCCCCGAAGGTCCCAGAGGGTCTCCTGGTTTGCCAGGAAGAGATGGTGTTCCTGGATTAATGGGTACTCCAGGACACCCTGGTGCTAGAGGATTAAAAGGTACTCAACTTGTTTTCATAAGCAAATGAAAAATGAGGGACTTTAAAATAAATATCCTTAAGCCTTTCAACAACTTGATGACTGAATTAAAAACTGTTAAAACTGTTAACATACGAAGTTATAAATGTTGGCAGTACATTTAGAGATTTTATCAGGTCTTTAAAGAGAAAAACATGGACATATTTTTTTATTTTAACTTTGGTAATTTCTGCATTGTTAACTTTTTCAAAATATTTTTCTATTACAGAAAAAAAATGTTTTGGAATCAAGCTTTAAATTAACTCACAATTCACTTTTTTTGCTGCCTTTGAAATTTTATAAGAAGTGTTGATTCACAAATCTTCCCTTTTTATTTAATACCATGTGAACAACTGAGATGTTTCACAAAATTAATAGACAACTCTCACACAAAAGACTATATATATATATATATATATATGTATGTATATATACATATATAATACCTTTCTTCAATATGTAATTCACATTTACTCTTTTATCTACATCCCTGATAAATTTATAATTTTTTCCTTCAAAAAATCTGTTTTACACTAGTAATAAAAATACATGGAGAAATTGTTAGGTAGATTTATTTTTTGTTTCAAAGTATGTATTAACAACTTTAAGAAAAACTTGCAGAAGGCAGTGATTTTATATGAAAATAACTTTCCACATGTTTGCCACTCTGCAGGTCAGCCAGGAAGAAATGGAGAAAAGGGGAGCCAAGGGTTTGGGTACCCTGGAGAACAAGGTCCTCCTGGTCCCCCGGGTAAGAACTGGACTGTCTTGCCAAGCTGCTCAGACTGGCCTGAACTCCCATGATACTCCTGTCTCCTTCTTCTGAGTACAGGGGACTATGGGCATAGGCCACAGTACCTAGCTTGATGCTCATTTTACTTTAAGAAAAAAAATCATGTCTTAAAATCTACATTAAATAACTTGAAGCTGTTTCCTTTCTTAAGTGATTCACAGTTGAAACTTGAGATTTTGCTACTAGAATTTTTCACATTTGACCTTATATTCATGAATTATTTCGAATTATCCTATACTCATCACTTTATCTAATATAAAACCCTTAAAAGTCTGGGTGGCTTTAGTCACTTCTGCCTATCTAATACAAAACACTGTCTAATCTTCACAGTTCTCGGGGAAGCAGAGTGAAGCTGAAATGGCTCTCTGGTGACCTCTGCTGACTGTGTCTCTAAATTGATGACATTTGTGTCTTGACATTATTGGAAGATCAACTCACTTAATGTGCATGACATGGTTATGTTTTGATTATGTTTTTACTGTTAAGTTTGGTAACTCAGAAGGTGTGGAAGTGGATCAAAGTGATTTAATATTGTTTATCTAAAACACGTAAGCGATACCTATAACCACGATTAAGTGTTAAAAATTTATCCTTACTTTCAGCAGAAAGTAGAGCAGTATCAACCACCCCAAATTGTCTGCTCTGTCCAAAATCTGCATATTTTGTTTTTAAAAATATTTTATTACCTATTTTTTAGAAAGAAAGAGAGAGGGAAGAGTGAGGGTAGAAAGAGAAGGAGGGGGAGATGAGGCATGACAGAGCCTTTAGTCACTGCAAAAGAACTCCATATGCATGCATCACCTTGTGCATCTGACTTTATGTAGGTACCAGGGAATTAACCCTTGTCCTTAAGCTTTGCAGGCAAGTGCCTTAGCTGCAGAGCCATCTCTCCAGCCCTGAAAAATATTGTTTCTGTTTTGAGTCATCAACTTTAAAAGGCCAGTTGTCCTAAGTTGACTTGCATTTCTTTGAGTTTGTTAATTGAATGAACCATGCTGTGGTTGGCAAATTATTGCTATAATGTCTATGTTATACTATAGCAATGAATGTGTATTTAGATCTGGAATCTACAATTATGGGTGCTGTGAATAGTTGTGTTTTTTTAAATTGTATAAAATATTGTAATGACTTCACCAGAGCTATGTTCCACCTATATACTACCTGCTAATTAAAAATGATATTGGAAAAGGTAGGCTGAAAGAAGACTAAAGTTTAGATAATTCACTAGATGTATCAATATATTAGCTCAGTGTCTTAATCAGTAGCTTTATTGACATATTATTAAGCTTGGCCTGTTTATGCAAAACTTGTATGGATTTTTGTCATGAGCATATGTGTGTGTGGTATGCACATGTGTGTCTGCGTGCTCATATGTGCATGTATCTCAGTGTTTGTGTAATTGCTCATACATGTGTGTGTGTGTGTGTGTGTGTGGTGTGCAAGTGGAGGCCAGAGGTTAACAATGGGCATCTTTCTCAGTAGCTTTCCACCTTATTTTTTGAGACAGGGTTTCTTGTTGAAACTACAGTTGCTTGATCTGGCTAGACTGATTGGAGAGGAAGCTGAGTGGTGTCCCTGTCTCTCCCTTGCCAGCTTTGAGATAACAGTCATATACCACCATCCCTGGCATTTGACAGGTGTTCTGGGACCCAAACTCAGAACCTCATGTTTGTGTGGCAAGCACTTACCTCACTCCCCAGCCCTGTTTGTGCACAATATAAGTTGTCATGGTTCTTTGAAAAGGGGAAAGCATGTGTAATTGCCGAGAAAATTAATGCAAATCCAAAAAATGTTCAAGAGGATTTTTCTCAGTTTAAATTACTTACAGAAACAGCTATGTCACCATCAAAGACCAAAATGCTTTATTCACACATTTCTAATGTCTTACGTAGGTCCGGAGGGCCCTCCAGGAATAAGCAAAGAAGGTCGCCGAGGAGATCCAGGTACCCCGGGCAAAGATGGAGATCATGGAAAGCCAGGAATTCAAGGGCAGCCAGGCCCCCCTGGCATCTGTGATCCCTCGCTGTGCTTTAGTCTACTTGTTGGAAGAGATCCATTCAGAAAAGGACCGAATTATTAGTGGATGATGCCTCATTGCACAACCTAGACCTGGTGCTTTTCTCTTGTCGTCTTTTACATCTCAGGAAAATAACCAACAGCAAACCCTTGAACAGAAACTCAGTACCTCGCTGTTTCTACATTTTTCCTTAAGGAGAAGTACAGCAAAGTTCACCTATACTGATTTTAAAGCCTCCTGAGTACCCTGGATCCTTGAGATGTGGTAGTGTGACTTAAATATTCTAAAGTCCATTTATTTTAGTCAAACCTCACCATGAAAGTCAACTGTTGCCAGTAAGCTTGTGGATTTCAGTCACTGTGAAATATTTCACCTTCCGTCTCCATGAAGTAGAGTTCAAGTTCGTGTTTGTGTGGATTTCATGTTGCATATCTTAAAGATCGTTTGTCCCCATCAGTCATGAGGTGTCTGGCAACTGAAAGTAAAGTCAGGGCTGATAATGAGCTAGAACTGATGACGCAGCTCCAGTTCTGTATCCAGCATGGGTTCTACATCCACAGAGTCAAATGAAGCCACATGGAAAACATTTTAAAAATATATGTATCTGGCGTCTGGGGAGATTGCTCAGCAGTTAGAGGCACTTGCTTGGAAAGCTTGCTGGCCAGAGTTCAATTCCTCAGTCCATAATTCCCTCATAAAGCCAAATGCACACAGTGGTACAAGTGTCTGGAACTTGTTTGCAGTGACAACAGACCCTGGTGCACCTAATCTCTCTGTCTCTCTCTCTCTCTCTCTCTCTCTCTCTCTCCCTCTCTGTCTCTCTCTCTCTCTGTCTATATATATATCACTCCCTCTACTCACAAATAAATCTTTAAAAATATGTCTGTATATCACATACAGACTTTTGTCATTATTTCATAAAAACATGTTATAGCAACTATTTATACAACCTTTATATTGTCTTAGGTTTTATATTAATCTAGAGATTATTTTTAATTAATAAGGAATGTGGAGATGTGCATAGGGCATATGCCAATGCTGTTTTATCTTACCTAAAGGGCACCTGCAATTTGTTGTTCTTGGCCTTGGAGCCCTTCCTCAGCAATGCCAAGGGCCAGCTCTATTGTTGAGTCATTTTCTGCAGTGTCTATGCCTATAGGTTGACTGCTTATTGTTCAACATTGTGAATATCAGTTTTGAATAAAATTAATGTATTTTTATTTAAATTTAAACTTTAAAATTAGATCAAGGATTACACTGAGAAGGAGTGCTGATTACATTGAGAATAGTCAAAGTTCTCAAATTTTAAAAAATTTTAGAAAAAGAAAGCCTGTTCCATTGTGTGATGAATTTGAAAAAAAATGTAAGTTCAAAGGAACTAATAAAAAGGCCTACTTTGCTTATTAATTGGAATGTTTGCTACATGCCTTCATTTTCCATTTCCATTGTATACAATCATGTATGTTAATATTCATTTTAGGAAACCTCATGAGAATAAATGCTCCACTTTGAATGGAAGGTTATTCTAAGAGCACCTAGTGCAGCATTTGAATACCTTCAGCAGACTTTAAAATAGTATGTTGTTTTTGTGTACTGCTGGAAACACTTCTGTAAGGAATACCACTTGAGGTGCTTTGCCATTCTCAAGCTTTTGTTGCATGCTTGCTTTTGGAGTCAAATTCTGTACTTAATTGTAGTCATTATACTTAATTTGAAGTGATTATTGAGTATATTATCTATATCATATGATCATTTATTTGATATCATTCACTAGACTGTTCACCATATTCTTAAGAAATTGCTTCATTTTTTTATGTTCATCATCTGATCTGCTGAGTTAGTCACCTGAGCAGACAGGGTACCTGCTACTTGGCCCTGCTGTGGCTGTTATCAATGTTTAGCTTTACTGTACAAATTTTCCACCTTAGTGAGGACTTTGAAAAAAGTCCATAAAATTTTAGGAGCTAAATGAGTGTAAAGCTTCTTTTTTCTTTTTGTAATTATATTCAGCAAAGCCCTAGCTATCTGCTTAGGTCTGCTATGTTTCTTCTAATTATGGTATTTGCAGCTAAAACTCTGTGAAAGGACTACAGTAATGTCATACGTTTATTCACTCAACCAGCACTTTGTGGTTAGAACCAGGTATACAAAGGTAATATAGCTGTAATCATTCCTGGCAAGTAACCAGATTCATTCTAAGAGAGAAGCGATATAGAAACGTATAAAAATGCTATTAATTAAATTATATAACCCAAATTTATTTGATAAAGCCCTAACACTGTGTAACTATATTTATAGAGAGTTAAGAGATAATTCCAGGTAAAAAGTCATAATTACGGGATGGGAGTGGCGGCTTTATAAGGAGCCTCTACCTCTCCTGTCAGTGCAGGAGCACAGAGCCAGACATACCTCTGCATTCTGGAAGAGACTCTTTGAGATTCTCACTGTGCTGACATCCTGATTTTCAACCTCCAGACTACAAAACTATTTGAAAATAAAGTTCTGTTGATAAAGTTAATCATTCTGTGATATTTTGTCATCATGGTCCAAATGAGGGTAGAGAAAGCTTCCCTAGAGCCAGGATTACAAATGACAAACCAAGATTTTCAATGCTCAGAGGCATCAGTATAACCTAATCATGTAAGGATACTGAAAATAAGAAAATCCTGGAGGGTTAGAAAAAGTGCAGAGAATTCTAAGAACATTGAACTCTGGGACATCAACCATGCTTATTTCTGTATTTCTGTCTTTAAAATCTTAGCACCTCAAGATGAAGTACTTCTATAATTTATTACATTATATTACAATTCATTTTGTCTTGGACAGTTTATAGATGCATTCATGTTACATTAACGTTCAAGAGCAAATACAGAAATTTTCTGGCCTGCTGCTTTGCACTGTGGTTACTCATCACCACCTTGCTGCATCCAAGCACAGGGCTTCTGTAGGGGAAATTACCACATTTCAGTCTGCAGAAAGTCTATTTACTATGGTGTTTACATTTCTTCACATAAGCTAGGTGCAGTGACAACTGTCTGATCTCAACACTTAGGAGGTTGAGGCAGGAGAGTCATGAGTTTGAATTCTTGTCTTAAAAATCCTAGCACCCGAGAGGCAGAGGTAGGAGAATCACCATGAGCTCAAAGCCACCCTGAGACTACATAGTGAATTTCTGCTCAACCTGAGCTAGAGTGAGAATTTATCTTGATAAAAAACAAAACCAACCAAAAAACTATTAGTTGATGGCTGGAGAGATGGCTGAGTGGTTAAGAAAGTTGTCTATAAAGCCTAATGACCCATGCTGGAGTCTTCAGATCCCACCTTTGCCAGATGCACAAAGGTGAGGCAAGAACAAGATCGCATATGCCCACTAGATGGCGCAAGCTTCTAGAGTTCAACTTCAGTGGCTGAAGCCCTGGTGCAACAATTCTCCCTCTCTTTCTCTGTCTGTCTGTCTCTCTCTCTCTCTCTCTCTCTCTCTCTCAGAAATAAATAGTTGAGAGGAAACAAAATAAATTAATTAGTGGTTTAAATAAAAGTCATGTAATTTACAAGAATCACATATGATGTGGCACTAACAAATCATAAGACAAAGTGAAATCATGAGAGATTGTACCATTCAAAGCTAAAACATTGTGCATGTGTGCATGCATGCATGCATATGTGTGTGAGTGTGTGTCTGCCAGTGGATAAAATGAAGCTGATTCATTGTCATTCAGAAGGAAATTGTCCTTCTTAAGGGTCAAAATCTCAATAAAGGCTTTCTGAATGAGGTTTTCATCATCTTCATCTATAGCAAAGATGTCCACCCTTTTGGCATCTCTGGGCCACATGAGATGAAGAGCAATTGTCTTGGACCACACATTAAATGCACCAATGAAAGCTAATGAGTGAAACAAAAATCTGTAATGGGGTTTGAATGTGACATGTTGCCTGCAGACTCATGTCTTTGAATAAGTATTGGTTTTTAGTTGGTAGGGCTCTTTGGAACTGCTGTGGAACCTGAAGGTGCTGGAGGATGCATACATACTCACCTAGATGTGCATCTGTCTGGAAGCCAGTTTTCATCAGGTTCTGCCATACTCTATTTTTGATACCATGAACAACCTGACAACACGTCTCAAATGATAAAAATCTTTCAACATTCGGCCTTAACTTAGAATGTCACAATAGTTAGCCAGCATCGACACTTTCCGGAATTGCTGTGATTGGTTTCGATCTCATTCCTTTGCCCTGATGACATTCACGGTCTTGATGAAAATTTGCATGACATTATCCAACTTTTACATTTTTTGTGCATAATTTTTCTTGAGGCATTCTGCAATGATAGTTCATTGAACATGAACTGGGGGTGGCAATTGCATCGCCTTCTATTAATTTTACAGGTTCCTCTCTTTCACCCATTCATGAACCCTGGGGAACCATTAATAACTTTGTAGGGCATGTTGATATTGTGCAAAGAAGTAACATATTTTTCACTGCTTTGTGTAAATATCTTGATTTATTTACATCTTTTAGTTGTATAAAAGAAGTCATTTCTTCCGTGACATTGCATTTGTCACCAGTGCCTCTAATAAACACGGTAAGTGCCATGTCGGTAACAGGAGTGCTAACAGTAATCACGGACGCGTAAAGTTAAAATTAGCAGCTTTATTTTTCAAACTTATTTTTTTTTCCTTTTTGTTTTTCAATTACCTGGGTGAAGTCTGTAAAAAAAAATTAATATGTTTTACGTGCCAGAATCTTCATACATTGCTTCATAAACTCGCACGGTTTATTTGTAATTTTTCTATTTCTGGGAGGAGGGTTCTATGTCTTTTAGAAGCCATTTGTTTTAAGTCAGGGACTACAAAATCATGACAGATAAGGGACCTACATTTACTTCTTCTGAATAATATTTTTATTTAATTATTTTTTCTTTTCAGAGAGGGAGAAAGGGATTATATGGGCTCACAAGGTTCTCTAGCCACTGCAAAAGAAGTCTAGATGCATAAGCCGCCTTGTGCATATGGCTTACATGGGCACTGAGGAAACTGAACCTGGGTCCTTAGGTTTTGCAACTAAGTGCCTTAATCACTAAGCCATCTCTCCAGCCCTATATTTACTTTTATTATGAACAGTGATTCATGGAAAAATCGAGATGTGAGTTCTTCCATACCTAATTTGGCTTTAGAATTTTAGTAGGTTCTTGGTTTAATACTCATCATTGAGACAGTTTCCACGGAAATACAACTGAAATTCACTCTTTGATTTCCAGTAGGAGGCAGCAAAATACACTTGTTGTGATCCACACAGAAGCTGCAAGCTTTGTCTTATTGTATTAACAACATAAGCTATCTTTTATATCTTTGGCCTGAAGTTTTTGGAAGCATTCTCATTTTTATAAGTATGATTAGATTTGTTTTCTTAATAAAACATACAGTCTTAACAAAACATAATTATTTTGCTGGAAGCGGCAGCTTATGTAGAAGCAGGAAGATCTCTAGTTCAAGGCTAGCCTGAGCCAAATAGTGAGATCCTGTTTCAAAAATAAAACAGAAACAAACACTCAACTCCATCAAACATAGCTATTTCTGGTAAGAAAGCACTATTGCTTTCCTTAGTTGAATACCAAGACAGAGTTGATAAAACTATGCATATTTTGATGTCCTCCCTGTCTGGTTTCTCTTTGTGGGAGTCTTTTTTTTTTTTTTTTTTTTTTCAGGTAGGGTTTCACTCTAGCCCAGCCTGACCTGGAATTCACTATGTAATCTCAGGGTTGCCTCGAACTCATGGTGATCCTCCTACCTCTGCCTCCCAAGCACTGTGATAAAAGGTGTGAGCCGCCACGCCCGACCTGGAATTCAATTTTTTAAAGTGCTCTGGCAAAGAGTTTTGATGACTTCTGATTGATAACTTTATTACCAAGTGAAAGGTTCAAAGTTCACTCTGGAACCACTAGTTGGACCTCAGCTATGTGATGCTTAAGGGAGACAAAAACGTATCTTTATCATTATTTGGGGATTTGGACCTCACTCTCTAACAGAGACTGCCTAAAAAGCTAGCTTTCTGCTATCCTCCTTCATTATTGTCAGAGTCTGGGCCCAGGCTGGCCTAATATATCAGCCTTAGCCTCAACATGCTACAGTAATAGTGAGAAGCAGCAAAAGGAGATTTATTTAATGTTGACACATTGCGAAAAGACTCAAATACCTCCATTGACCTCTCCAAGTCCATATTTCGGGTCCTGACTCAAGTTTTGGGTTTAAGTACAGAGTCAGAGATAGTTACACCTCAGCAGTCCTGTCTCACCCATCACTGTGTGGGCATCAGTCTCTGTCAAGTGATTTGACAAGTTACCAGTGCTGGGTGACATTCCTCTCAGGATGAGACAAGTATCCCTTCTAACCGGCACCAGACTTTGTCCCTTTCTTTCTCACAGCAAGAGATGCCTCAGGAAATTCCAATATTTTGAGTTTGTTTTTCGACAGTCTTATAGCCAAAGGAAATGGCACTAATATCTTTAAAACGTTGTCCTTTGTGCCATGCCAGTTCCAGTATCCTCGAAAGAGATTTCACCCAGTGCTGGCAACTTGTCAGACCACCTTTCTGGAGAGACTGGAGCTGAGACAATGATGGATGGGACCACAACTTTATTAGGACTGCTTAGCTATGCATACCTAGTTCCCTCCACTTAAACAAAACCTCATGTCAGGACCCCTAAGTTGGACTTGGGGTTGGGGAGGGTCACTGGATCTCTTTATTTATCTTCCCATTTTATCCATGTGAAATAAATCTCTTTTTTTCCTTCCCACCATTATTTGTTTATTTAATAGTGTATTAAAGATGGGTGGCCAAACATGGTTTATTATGACTTTCAGGGGCCAGGCTCTGACCCTTAATCACTCTGGTAACAAATAAAGCACACAGCAAATTGTTAGGCTTGAGGCAAAACATAGCAAGACCTCTTCATGTGAGCTGAGTAAGAACCACAATACCCAAAAGCTTGCCTTTGAGCACTGCTGCTAACACCACTTACTGTGACAAAGCTTCCAAGACAGAGGACTCAGAGACCACTTTTATTAAAGTTTATTAAAGGCTTGGAACTGAGAGTAGTTTTAGGCAAATGGGAGGGGGCAAGGAGCCTTGAGAATAAGGGGTGAGTTTCACAGGCTACCAGTCCAGAAGCAACAGAATGTGTTGTGTCTACAGGGGGAGAGAAACCATGTGTGATCCAACACCAAGGGGGAGAGGAAGCAAAAAGGAAGAAGAGAACTGTGGGAAGAGGAGGTACATGTATATAAAAGAAGGCAGATGAGGCCAGGCTGAGGAGATAGATAGATGCAGAGAAATAGGCACCTTCCTCCAAGAAAGAGGCCAGAAAAAAGGGACAGAGAAAAATAATTGCACTAGGACTTTTATGTCCATACCCTTGGGGCCTGGCAGACTTTCCCAGTGGGAGAGGGCCTGGTAGGGCTTGGGCCAGTGCTCAGGGAAAGCAGACAGGCTGACTAGATCCCCCACAGAGCAAGCCCTTTGAAGAAAGACCTCAGTTTTGGCCAGTTCACAGGGGAAGGGGCTTTGAGATGCTAACACTCACTATATAATTTTGTGTAGAAAGCTTGCTTTGGGGCTCTCCTGCTAACAGTGATTACTGTATAAATTTGTTTAGAGTCTTGCCTTTGGGCACTTCTGCTGACACTGCTTGCTATGTAAAGTTGTTTAGAAAGGAGACTTAATGCTTGTTAGAGTTCAAGAAACTTTCCTCTCCTGTCCACCCACTGCCAGTAGGTATGCCCAGGAGCAGATAATCCCTGTCTACTGCTAAGGGCATTGACTGGGGCATACTTCCCCAGGCCTTAGGTGAGGAATAAGACCTCCTCCCTCCCACCTGTGGCCCTGTGTGAGGATGTGACAATCCAGACCTCATCTCCCTAAAAGGGTACTCCAGAGAACCCTAGAAAGTGGCCATATAAAGCAATAAACACTAGCCCAGAAATAGCTTATGGGAGGAAAGGGTTTATTTCAGGTTTACTGATTGCAGGGGCAGCTTCATCATGGTCAAAGAAGACGACTCACTTTACCATATATCCATTGCAGAGAGACAACAGCCCGCACCAGCTGCCACAAGCTGACTCTGAACATGTCTTAGTACTGGAGTTATATACCCAAGTTATATTCCTCTTCCAACAGGGTTTCACCCGCTGGAATCTTAGGTGGAAAGGTTAATCTTAACACCTGAAGCTATGGAGTCATTGACAGTCAAACCACCACACAGATGCAGAAAAGGAAATCTCCTTACTCTAAGGTTTGGGAGTGACCAAGATCACACAAACCACTCTGAGGCAAAGATGAAAGCTTTCATTCAGGAAAAGCACTGCTGCCAGGGCTGACTCAAAAGAGAGGAGCACAGCCCACCTGAGTTTTCAGGAAGCGGGCTTTATAGCACTTTTTTAGTTGGGGGAAGGTGAGGAAGGAAAAAGAATTCATTTGTTAAGTTGAATAGAAAAATTTCTTTAGGGGAGATCATTACATTAACCATTTAAAATAGCTAAAGTGTGACACCAGAACAGGAAACCATGACCTGAGGCATTGTTAGACAAGGATGGGATAATTACCAGGTGGTTTTTTGAGGAATGTGGATAATCCACTTCCTTATGCCTCTGTCACCATTCTGCTGACCTTGGTGACTTCATCTTGGGAGCCTGTCCCATTCTAATCCTAACCATCATGTAGGCCTGATTTGCAGTACTTCTTTTATGACCTCCTCCTCCCTTCTCTCTTCTACTGGGAGGTTCAGAGTCCCCTTCCATCTCACTCTGAACCCCACCACTCTCTTGCTTGATGTTAAAGAAAACTTTTAGTCCAAGAAACTATCCCTGTATTCCATTGTGAACCCCAAACCTGAAGAGTATTGTTGATATTCTCTGTCTGTATGGTTACTTTAGTTATGCCCATGTCATTTTTCATTAAGTTACAACCGACAAACTTTTTGCAACATACTTTAAACTACCCATTTTCTTTTCTTGCTCCTCTCACCTGTTAAAAGCTACAACTGGGCCTGGGATTCTGGAACCACCTCCTGTTATGGTAACTGAAGATACCTCTGAGCTGAGAAGAGAGACTGCATATAATGTTTCATAAGTTTGATCTAATTTTAAATTATCTGCTTGTGCCTGATGTTTCTCAGAGATAGCAGATACTTATTTGCCTTCTGGAAAATCTATTCTTCCCCAGGGCTAAAGCTACTGATGACTTATGCTTCTGTCTCATTTCCTCTGAAAATGTTTAACTGTTGAAAATCACAAAAGCCAAAGATAAAGTTAAGTTGGAATGTTTGAGGTCCTTTCTCATTTTCAAGCCATATTGAGAAAAAGTTCCTTTGGGGGAGATCATTACATTAGCCATTTAAAATAGCTAGGGTGTGAGACCAGAACAGGGATGAGGTGACAGAAAAGGAGACAGGAAACTGACCTGGGGAGCATTTTTAGGCAAGGAAGGGATAATAACTCAGTGGTTTCTTGAGGAATCTGGGTACCTCACTTCCGTATACCTCTGTCACCATTCTGCTGCCCATGGTGACTCCATCTTGGGAACCCATCCCTACCTAACATTCCAGTCTTATGTTAATGATAAGAGAAAAAGGTTAATTTTTCTTCTATAATATCTTCATTGTGACCATAGGTGTGATGAGTTCTTATGGGAGAGTCTGGATAATGTAGTCGATGGGTCTCCCTTCAGGGCAGGTGGTGAGGAGTCAGTTTCATGGTGGCTAGAGGTGGCAGAATGGTGAGTTTGATAGTGAGCAACCTCAGTCAGTGCCAGTGTAGTATGCTGTTATGAATTGGTCCTAAACAAAACAAAGACTTCTCTCCTACCATCCCTGTATTGAGCTGGGTTTGGGGCAGTCAGTGGCAACGTCAGCTGTAGAGAAGGTGAGGGAGATGGGCTCTGCACACCCTGTGAGAGGAAAGAAGGAATAATTAAGGAGCTTGTTACCCTTGTCAACAGCTTATGGCATCAAAATGCTAGGTGCAAAGGTAGGATGAACACTCAGAGGTGAGGGATAGAGGGTTTCGGGCAAGAGACAGGAGGTAGAGGGACATCAGTGCACTTAAGATGAGCACTTTGTGACTTCTGGTGAAGATGGCATTTGCCTAACCATGCTGCACCTCCCAGGGAAGGAAAGACAAGAAGTTTAGGGTTCATTGGGTCTTTTGGAGTGAGCAGACTCCAATAGACCTCCAGTGAGGGGGCATGGAGGAGCAATGTAGGGAATCTGCTGATTCCCACACTCTTGGGAATTTCACCAGTCTCCCAATCACCTCAAGCAGCCATCCTAGCCATAGCCCTGGCCACTGGCTAACCACACTAACCACAGGCAAGGGAACCTGGGCCAGTAGGCTAGCTAACGCCATCCCACTCTCCACCGCCCCAAACCCCCTGTGCAGACCCAGGACAACAAGCTAGCATTTCCCCAGGGGACTTCCAGTCTTGAATGCTGCCACCCCTACCCCTGTGTGTGGACCTAGGCCAGCAGGCTAGTGTCCCCCCAGCCAGGCTTGCCCAGCACTGCAGAGCTGCATACAAGAACTCTGCAACCGACCCCCCCCACCACCACCGTGCGCAGACCCAGGCCAGCAAGCTAGTGTTCCCCTAGGGGACCTCCATGTGAGAACATCATCCCACATGCTGCCATCCCCACCTCTGTACATGGACCCAGGTCAGCAGGTGAGCACACCCCCCACTGCCACCAGAGACCTCAACACACCACTGCCAGCAGGCCAGTGGGCTAGGGTTCCCCCCTCCCTGGGCTCTCCCACAACAGGGGACCATCAGGCTCTGCCCCCACATCTCACCTGACCCACAGCAGTCCCATATTCATGCTCTGCCCTGTCACAGGACCTGGCAGTCATATCCACCTGCTGCTACAGGGTTTCAAGGGACCCACTGTACCATACCTTCACCCTTCAGCATCGCATAACCACCAAACATCCCCATCCTCTCCTCTCCACGCAGAAGAATCAAATAACCAACCTCAAGTGCCTAAAAGAAGTGGACCAGAATAACCAAACTGAGGGAAGTCATAAAAAACTACAAAGTCCAAGAAACACCAAACAACATAAAGCATCTCAGTATGGCAGGGATTAAGTCAAACCTCACAGTTGTTACCCTAAATATTAATGGCCTTAATTTACCCATCAAGAGACATAAACTGACAGGGTGGAGCAGAAAATTAGATCCCTCAATCTGCTGTCTTCAAGAAACCTACCTCACCACTAAAGGCAGACACCTCCTCAGGGTGAGAGGGTGGAAAATAATATTCCAAGCAACAAGCAGGAAATAAGCAACAAGCAGGCATAGCTGTACTAATATTGGATAAAGTAGACTTCCAACCAAAAGTAATAAAAAAAGACAAAGAAGGCCACTTTCTACTTATCAAGGGAATGATCCAACATAAGGATATAACAATAATCAATCTTTATGTACCAAACATAGGTGCACAACAATTCATTAAACAAAACCTACTTGACAATGAAACAGAATTAACCACCAACACCGTCATAGTTGGGGACTTCAATACTCCACTATCAGCAATAAATAGAACATCAAAACAGAAAATTAACAGGGAAGTGAAAGAGCTCAACAAAACCATAGATCAATTAGACCTAACGTACATCTACAGAACATTCTATCCCAAATGCACAGACTACACATTCTTCTCAGCAGCCCCTGGAACCTTCTCTAAAATAGATCATGTACTGGGTCATAAATACTGCCTCCATATATTTAGGAAGACATACACAATTTTCTGCATGGTATCAGATCACATTGCTTTATTGTTAGAAATTAACAGCAAAATATGCGCCAGGAATTCCATCAGCTCCTGGAAGCTGAACAACACACTTTTAAACAATAAATGGGTAGTGGAGAAATAAAAAACGAAATAGTGAAATTTCTACAAACGAATGACAATGAGAACACTTCTCACCCAGACTTATGGGACACAATGAAGGTGGTCCTCAGGGGAAAATTCATAGCACTAAATGCCTTCATAACAAAGATGGAGAGATACCAAATCAATAACCTAACCATCCACCTAAAGGCACTGGAAAAGCAAGAAGAATTCAACCCCAAAAGCTCCAGATGGAAAGAAATAACTAAGATCAGAGCAGAAATTAATGAATTGGAAACTAAGAAAACAATTAAGATTGATGATACAAAGAGCTGGTTCTTTGAAAAAATAAACAAGATTGATAAACCTCTGGCCAATCTGATCAAGCAAAAAAAGGTAAACTTCAAATTAAAAAAAATAGAAATGAAAAGGAAGAGACAACAGTAGGCATAAGTGAAATTAGGAGAATCATCAGGAATTACTTCAAAACCTACACTCCACAAAACTGGATAATATGGTGGAAATGGATGAACTCCTGGACACATACTACCTACCAAAGCTAAACTCAGAGCAGATAAATCTCCTAAACCAACCTATCATACCCATCAAGATTGAATAGGAAATCAAAAACCTCCCCCAAAAGAAGAGTCCAGGAACAGATGGCTTCTCAGCTGAAGTCGATCAAACCTTCCTGGAAGGACTGACAACAATCTTTCTCAAACTGTGCCACACAATTGGAGAACAGGGAAATCTCCCCAACTCTTATATGAAGCTACTATCACCATAACACCAAGACCAGACAGAGATGCCACAAGCAAAGAAAACAACAGGCCTATTTCCCTGATGAACTTAGATGCAAAGATCCTGAACAAAATCCTTGCAAACCGAATTCAACAAGACATCAAAAGCATTATCCACCTTGTTTAAGTAGGCTTCATCCAGGAAGGCAGGGGTGGTTAACCATACAGAAATCTGTCAGTGTAATACACCACATAAATAAGCTTAAATACAAAAGCCACATGATCATTTCAAAAGACACAGAAAAGGCCTTTGGCAAAATATAACATCAGTTCATGATCAAAACATTGAACAGAATAGACATGGATGGTTTCTATCTCAAAATAAACAAACAAACTCCAGATGCATGTGCCTCCTTTTGCATCTGGCTTACGTGGGTCCAGGAATTGAACTGTGGTCCTTTGGCTTTGCAGGCAAGTGCCTTAACCACTAAGCCATCTTCTCCAGCCTCTATTTTATAACTCTTTAAGACTAGGAGAATCTTGTATTTTTTCTTGGCTATGTTCTTAATTACTTTTAGTGTTCCTTCTGGGGGACACTCAACACTAAAAGTTGGACATGCCAACTATTACAGTGGAGTTGATGGAGGACATTCCCCACAATGAAAGGTCACTGCTCTGAACAGAAATTATTCTGCAGACTTAGGGCTATGAGCCACATACATACTCATAGATACACATTCATTTCAAGTGTACTTTTTTTAAAGTATATATTTATTTATTTATTTGAGAGAGAGAGAGATAGACAGAGAGAATGGGCACATCAGGGCCTCCAGCCACTGCAAACAAACTCCCAATATGTGCTCCTCCTTGTGCATCTGGCTTATGTGGGTCCTGGGGAGTCAAACTTGGGTCCTTTGGCTTTTCAGGCAAGTGCCTTAACCACTAAGCCATGTCTCCAGCCCTCAAGTGCACTTTTCATACTGACTCCAGACAACCTTTTTCCCTCACACATTCATTTATCCATTTAGAAGCTATGCATTTCCATTTTAAATTTCTATTCTACTTACAACTCTGGAGACCAAAACCAAATGTTGTTACAAGGCAGGGGGTCAGGAGGGGCTGAGGGAGCTAGAGGAGCCTGAGGTGCTCTTGGGGCAAGGTCATCTATGGCACCCACGTCAAAAGCAGAGGGTGAGGATGTGTATGGCAGAGGGGTTGATTTGGGTTTGTTAATAGAACATAGGACTATTAAAGTCTTTTACCTATGGTTACAACTGTTAGGTGTTTGGGATACAATCTAAGTGATTTCTATGTTTCAAAACAATAGAGCTATAAATAAAAGTTTAAGAGTGAGAGTATAAAAAAGTTATGTAAATTTAACTAAAGAGGGTTTATTGTCTAATAACAAAAGTGGTTGTAATTTGTCCCATACTCAAGTTTGGGTCCTCTGCTGTGTAACTGACATCCTTCTATGTACCCCCATAAAGAAGGCTGCATAAGAGAGTGATGAGACACTTCTCAATTTCATTGCACAGGAGTTTCCCTCCTTATTTCACTAGGAGATCATGTCCCTTCCCCAGCCTCCCTTTAAAACAAACCGATGGATTACAATGAATCAATTGACTTTGTTAGGGAGCCATTTTTTGAGATTGCAATTTGAGCTCCACAGAGGATCCATTCCCCACTGCATGAGATAGGGCATCACCCTGCTTTTCCTTTTTCCAGACAAGAGAAACCTAGGCTGAAGGCACTAATCTTCTTTTACATTTTTGTTGTCTGAATACCCTCTAGAAGTTAAGGAACTCGGGAAAAATGAGGGAACGAGGGGAATCTTTTTAAAAATTATTTATTTATTTATTTATTTATTTATTTATTTATTTAAGAGAGAGGGAGAGAGAAAGTGTCAGATAGAAAGAGAAAGATAGAATGGGCATACCAGGGCCTCCAGCCACTGCAAATGAACTCCAGATGCATGCAACACCTTCTGCATCTGGCTTACATGGCCCTGGAGAATTGAACCTTGGCCCTTTGGCAGGCAAGTGCCTTAACTGCTAAGCCATACCATCCTTCAGCTACCCTTGTTTTGCAGGAGAGAAATAAAATAGGCTGAGATTCCCTATGTCTAACTTTCTTTCTCCCAGACCATCTAGAGCTGGCCTAAAGCTGTAGGCTTGACCCTCAGCCTTTTTATTTTCTTGGCAGTCAGAGACTATAAAGTTTCAAGGTTCAGGGCTTGAGATGCTCTAAAACATTGGAGGTTGGTTTTGTTAGAGGGAACTGGAGCATTAAGTAGATCAGGGAAGAGGTCCATTGTCTCTTTCTCAATCCTTGGAGCCCATAAACAACTGGAAGTTTGTAAGAGTCACAGGGTTCCGCTAATTGTGAACCTCTTGACATAGAGACATAGCTTGCCCACTACATCAGTTAATAAAGATGCCCAGACATCAGGAACATGTTTTCTGAACTGGTAACCAGAACCTCAACATGCTCTCAGCCAATTTAAACAAGCTAAACTAGAGTGCCCAGTCTAGAGTCTCTGAATTGGAACAGTATTGGATCTGTACATGTCAGAGTGAAAAACAATGGCTTTGAGGGTTCTGACTCAGGCATGAGGAACTGCACAGCAACTTTACTGGGTACTTTAGGAAAGAATTAAATGTAGTGAACAAAGGTTGGCCAGCTTGCTCCCCTAAAGGAAATTTCTGGTTAATGGACAATTTCCTTCTAAGTGGGACCTGGTTTTCTGATAAGAACTTGTTCTCACTATATCCAGCTTCTTTGGAGGGACAGCCTTAAAAATATCACACTAGGCTCTTTTTTCCTGATGAAAGTTTCTGCATATTGCAAAGAATCCACAGGGCTGGCTATGCAGTAGTTAACCTCAATGAGATAATTGAAAGTGCACTCTGTCTCTAAGGCAATAGTGTTCAACAAACAGAACTGGTGGGTCTTATTGGAGCACTAGAACTAAGTAAATACCAAAAGGTTAATATTTACACTGGTTCTAAATATACCTTCTAGGTCCACCATGCTCATGCCACTCTTTAGAAACAAACAAAAATTTATAGATGTTTTTTATTTGTTGATTAAAAACTGTCTCTTGGGACATTTACATGTTCTGTCTATGCTTAAAAATGTTAAGATATAAATGCTTTCTATTTTTTAGATATTGCTTACCATATAACCAGACAGTTTAAGTTAGAGGTTACAAAGTGAATCTCTAAGGTTTTATACCATTTTTAACTACATATTTTATTAAACACACAATGTGATCCTATATGCCCCATATTCACATATTTTTTTCAAGACTGATGTAAGTGCCCTTCTGGGTGATCAATAACTAAACATGTTGGGCACTACCAGGCACAGGCTGGAGCCTTCAGGAGAGGGGCCTGAGCTGCCAGGCATGGCTAAGGACCCCCAGGCTACAACAGGCCACTCTCTTTCCAAGCCTGGCACACCTGAATTGAGGTTCTGCCCACAGCCCTGTAACCTTTGGCCAGTTGCCTAGGAAACTCCTTATGAGCCAGCAGCCTTCACATAGTCCTGAGACCCTAGATCATCTGAACACTCCTGCCATTGCCTACGTGCTGGAATGAATGTTCCCATATGGTAATTAGGCATCAGAAAAGAACTTGGCACATCCAATCCCCTTAGGGTCCTCCCCGCCACCCTCAGATGCTTATAAACCCATTTCATTGACAATAAACCGAGAGAGATGTTCAACTATCTCTCAGGACTGTTTCTCTCATCACACTCTCACCCACCCCGGTTGCCTGGGCGCCTTTGGGGTGGACCATGGCAGGGCCCAGAGGACACAGGAACCCACATAAACATAGCTGCAAAACCAATGAGTATATTGGGGCTAAGAGGGCAGTCAATACTGGTCCAGGACCCCAGGTCAAGTTTGCCCAAGGAGACAGCAGGGCACTTTTTGAAGGTTCTAGCATTCTGGTAAGCCACCTGTTCTCCTCACCAGAGAGGTCATGGAGACTCAGGGGTTGGATTCCAACCAGTGTATAGTCTATAAAAAGGAAGCCAGAACAGAGGAACTCCATGCTTCCAAGGAAAGCCACATGGTCAGCAAGGTCCTGACTTATCCTATCAGATGACTCACTTTCCTGTAAATCTGATGGCACCTAGACATATGGCATTGGGGGATGGATTAACCAGTACATTCCCATCCAGTAAACTCATAATCTGGGTCTCAAGATCAGCTTTTCCATTTATGCAACCCCTTTTCTTGGCAGGAGCTGTGCCTTATTTCTTTACCTTAAGCTCTATAATAAAGTCATTCTAAACGGAACCCTCTATGGTTCATAGATTTAAGTCACCAGAATACATAAAACAAGATTTTGGAGACCAGTGACTTAGTGGAAGGTTTGTGTGACCACAAGTGTCCAGCGCCCTAATCCTGAGTTATTACTCAACCAAGACACCACAAATCCCCATGTCATCTGGAACAGATGCACTGATGAGATAAGTACTCAGTAAAATCTGACAGTATGATGTTTTTTAAAATAACCTTTTAGAATAGTAAACTTAATCATACACATACCATCCATGGCACTGGGGATAGGTCCATTTTGCCATCTGTAGCCCGAGATGTTCCTTTAATCATTTAAGGACTTCTACTCAGGGATAGCCAGATATTTGACTTTCTGTAGAAAATAATTTTAGGGTGGACCCGTTTGAAGTAGAATTGAAGTTTATTAAAAAGAAATGATAAAGTTCAGGGTTAATTGAAATTAAGATAAAAAAGGTGCTCATGGAAAAAGCAAAACCATGGTTTGGACTTCAAATGGGCAGTCACTTTTTATTGTCTTTACAATAGTCAGGTATAAAATTTTGGAGATTTCTGAGTTCTGAAAACATTATCTTTAAACTGTTAAGAAATTCGAATAAGAGATCACAGGATTTTTGCTAAATATTCCTGGCAGGATTAAAATTGCTAAAGTGAATCTGTAGATCACATAGATGCAGAAGGTTAGGGTATCTTTACTGTAAACAAAAGTTGATAGGTTTGTTTGTGAGATTTCAGGAAAATATCTGGGAGAGGAGGCAGGCCTTACTTGAGGTAATACCTGCTCAGACCTTAAGCCTGACTCATTGCTATTCTAACAGTCTCATTTGAAATTATTTCTACAAGAAAGAAAAGATTGTCCCTATGTCACAGCTTTCTCAGTGAATGTTAATTGTGCTGGGATTCTTGATTCTCAACTAGAGAGACTTCAACTTGGCTCTGGAATTACTATTCCTCCCCCAGCTCCATAATTTTCTTATCTTTTTATTCTGCCTCACAAGCCATTTTTTCTTTAAAAATTTATCTTTCATAAGCCAGCTGTGACTTACTAAGGCCTTGTATGACATTCTAAGGTTCCAGGTTTTCTTCTCATTAATATTTCCATTTTGGAATAATTCTTTACTTCTTAATCTTCTTTACCCAAAATATATTCTATAACTATAATTTTCTATGTATTTTTCTGACCCAATCATATTTTTTATGATCTAAAGTTCCCAGAAAAGCAGCTGTGTCTATTTCAAACAAGGATAATAGGACTGATTACAACTTCTCTGATGGTGGAAAAAGTTACAGGTTCAGAACCAAATTATCTTTGGCTATTTTTAGAGTCCTTGTAAGTTATTCATTTACCTTGTCTTAATATCTTTATAACTATCAGGTAAAACAATTTTGGCATGTACTAACAGTCTACTAGCATATACCAACAAAAAGACTAAGCATGTAATCAGCATCTGAAGCCTATAGAAGAAATTCCTTGTTTTGCTGTAATTCTCCTACCTGATGTTTCCACCAAAGTGCCATGACTTGGGATCATTTGCACTATAATGATTAAAGCTTCATGAAATAGTTAATGTGTTGAATAATCTGAATCTGTTTGCAAAACATGGTCACTCATATCTGGCTCCAGGATAAACTTATTCTCTTTGAGATGATGAGAGTTGAGTTTTACGTCAACAGTTCACATACTATTTTTCCTTACAAAATTTATAAAACCTTTCTTTATGAGTAACATAATTATCTTCTAGTGAAAAGACAGGAAGCTGCTTATGAAACATACGTAGAACATATTAAAGATCCTGGTGGCAGTTTAAACTACTCTTACCAATAAAGGTAAATTGACTGCTTATTAAAGATTTAAGTGTTATTGTAACAGTGAATTAGGAGTTGTTTTTGTTACAAAGCATCCACTCACCTCTCATTTTGGCTCAAAAGGCAACCAAAGTCAGGGTAAAATCTGACATTGGTGCATTTATTTTGTGTGTCAGTTTCCTTTTTGGGGGTCTACTGCTTACCTCTGTATGTAGGAAAGCTGAAATCAGACAACTCATCATCAAATACTTGTATTCTAGGAACAGCAGAGCCTAGAAAGTCTAATTACCAGATAAGTGAAAGTATCCAATAGGGAAAGGCCATAGCCTCACACAGGAGCTAGCATTTCTTGAGAACTTGCACATGTCAGCATCATGAGACAGGCATGCATGCCTAACCTGCTTGGGATCTCACTCTGAGGCTTTTTCCAGTTATACTATAAATCAAAAGAAACTTAGGCCAAGTTAACAGTAGTAATTTAACTGAGTAATAACTTATTTGGTACCATGAAAAAATATAAAAACATAAGTACATATGTATTGCAGTCATGTTCATATTCCTGGAAGAAATCACCTGACCAAGAGAAACTAATGGGAAAAAGGGTTTATTTTGGCTTACAGACTAGAGGGGAAGCTCAATGATGGCAGGGGAAAATGATGGCATGAGCAGAGGGTGTACATCACCTCCTCACCAACATCAGGTGGACAACAACAGCAGGAGAGTGTGCCAAGCACTGGCAAGGGAAAAGTGGATATAATACCCAGAAGCCCACCCCCAACAATACACTACCTCCAGTAGGCGCTAATTCCCAAATCCTCATCAGCTGGGAACCTAGCACCCAGAACATCTACGTTTATGGGGGACACCTGAGTCAAACCACCACATTCCATCTCTGGCCCCTATAAACTGATAACCATCCATGATGTAAAATGCAGTGCATTCAGTCCATCTTTAAAAGTCTCCATAGGTTTTATCAATCCTAATGTTGTTCAAACATTCACATAGTCGGAGACCTTTTAACAAGTCATAATACCTAAAAATCCCCCCAAAACCCATAATGACAGTATACACACTCACACTGTAAAAGATGGCACTGGGCATAGCAAAGAAATATTCAACCAATACAAGATTTAAAACAACCAAGGCAATCATCAAACTGTAACTTCAAGTACAACTCTAGTCAGTGACAAATCTCCAAGACCAATGATTCTAACCAGCAACAAGTCTCAGGAGTTCCAATTCTGCCCCTCCAGCTAGACTACTCACAGTTCTGGAAAACTTAATCTGGTGATGGCAGCTTTCCTTAGCAGCTGCCTCATGGTCCCGGAATCGCTACTGGGTCTCCACTGCAACCCACGGTTCATCCTCAGAGCTCCATCTAGTCTCCACGCAGGCATCCAGCAAACCTGATTCACACTGCCCATGGGCAGTTCTAAAACACAAGACTGAGTTGCAAACTCAATGACTGTCTCTTTCCTGAATTGGTTATAGTCCACAATACTGGGTAAGTACAAATTTATTAATCCAGGGAGGAATAAAGCAAACTTTGCAGAATAGGACACTCCTTGAGCATTCAGTCCCCTTCAGAAGACTGCATTCTTTCTTTTGTCTCAATGCAGTTTGGCTGCCCAAATCTCAATGGTTGTAATCTCTCATACAGTTGCAACTGTATAGGCAGCAGTTTTGGCACCTTTCTGTGCCATATTCCTCTGCTCACACCAGTCCATTTCTATGCAATACAACCCTGTACAAAGTCTCAGGACACAGGCATAACAGTAAGCCTCTCACACAAACTGGTTTTAGCCCAGTCCAGGCAAAGCTCTTTCTCATCCTCATAACCCAAACCTCACAGTCCATAGTTCTTACTGCATTCTGGTCTTTCAACTCTGACCAGAATAGTCCAGCAATCTGTACTTACAACACTGCAAGATGTCTCTTAGGCCAAGGTTTCAAATCCTTCCACACTCCTCTTGAAAACCAGCTCCAAAAGGCCAAAGCCACACAGTCAGGTGTCTAGCAGCAATGCCACTCTTGGTACCAACTTTACTGTTGCAGTCAGGTTTGAATTGTCTGCAGAAATCACCTGACCAAGAGTACCTTTAGAAAAATAAAACGGCTTTATTTTGGCTCACAAGCTCAAGGGGAAGCTCCGTGATGACAAGGGAAAACTATGGCATGAGCAGAGGGTGGACATCACTCCCTGGCCAACATAAGGTGGACAATAGCAGCAGGACAGTGTGCCAAACACTGGCATGGTGACACTAGCTATAATACCCATAAGCTAACCCTCAATAATACACTCCCTCCAGGAAGCATTAAGTTCCAAATCTCTATCAGCTAAGAACCTAGCATTCAGAACACCTAAGTTTATGGGGGATGCCTGAATCAACCCACCACAGTGTGTAAACAATACATGCATACATGCAGCCATATAGACAGGTAGAACAAAAAATTCGCCATAAGAACAAAAAAGTTCTTCATAGATGTATAGCTTTCCTTTAGATGTATCATTTGTTAGTTCTGTTAAAGGTAAAAGAGTGACTTAGGGCATCAGTGGATCAAGGATCAATCCTTATGGTGTTATTTATTTGCGTAGCCATGCATTGCTTCATCTAATTCAGGAATAGAGTAAGGACTGCTCTGTGGTAACCATGTGGGACTCTGGCCATAGGAAAAATAGGTGAAACGAAACAAGACTGAAAGTAGAGAAAACTAAATGTTGCTGCAGTGTCACTAAGTATAATGGCAAAAACAATAGAAGACAAGACAGAAACAGAAGGTATAGTAAAAAATGAGCACCATCTCTTTTTATTCTACTAAAACGAACAAGACTTTCTGGGCTCTGCACCCATTCCTGAGATCTAGGAGGAGCTTGTTTGCAGGACCTAGCTCTGAATCTTTTAGGGGCCTCCCTTGCAAGTTTTGGCAGGGTCAGAGAGGGTACTACAATCTGAATGTTAATGGGAAAATATCAATTTTAGGGTTTTCTTTGGTAAAACAAGCCACCCTGTTTTTGACTCTACCTTCGGTGGTGATGGGAAGTCTTTTCCTCATTGATTTATGCATACCGCATTTTATTGATCACAGCAGTGAGTGGAAAGCTCTGTTCCTCTTTCCCTAGGAGGACTGAGGATTCCAGAGGAAACTACTGTCATGTTGTAGTACTTTCGGAACTCCTGATGATAGAAGTGTACCACCATTTGTCAGCCACATGTATTAAGAGTGTGACCAATGGGCTTTTTAATACTGTAGTGATGAGGTCTATGTTCATCAGGACCTGAAAGTCTATATAATGGTGTCATTTTGGCTGGAAATGATCACTAAATAAAGTCAGTTGCTTAAGATGAAAGGAAGTACTCAATCCCTCCAGATCATCATCTAAATTCTAACCAGAAGCACCAAAGCCTTTAAGCCAGATATGGTTAAACCAGTTCCTAGAGTCAAATCCCAGAAATTTTAAATTGTTGCTTAGAGGATTACAAAATGCTCAATGTAATTTTCTTCTCCTAGTGGGCAGCTGGTGAGATTAAGGAGGCTGGAGGAGAACAGGACAAGATGGATTTCTATGGGTACAGGTTGGATTGAAGAGTTTTTGTTTTTCCATATGTAATCACTTTTAGGTTTTTGAAGCAACAAATTTAGCCTTATACCTTAATAATACTTTCATTAAATTATAGAACTGTGCCAAGTATATAAATATTATGCATTTCAGGGGTTTAAATCTTAAGTCCTTCCATGTCCAAAACTGGGTTACATTTTCCTCTCCTTTGGGAGCTAAAAATGAGAGAATATTTGAAAGTTTTTACTCTTCTGTTTCTTTAAAGTGTCTTTCTTATTCCTCCTAATGGAAAAATTTTAAATATCTTTTATTTTTTTAAAAAAATAAAGGTTTGAGGTCACATTAAGAATTACTACAAAGTGGTGGAATTTGGGTAACAAGTTTTAGTTCACATGTGTACACACAGTTGTCTTACAAGGCCCTCAATGGAAATGTCTTTCCTTAACAATATAGAAAAGCAGAAATAAATGCATTTACTAGGTCCTGAATGATTTTTCAGGAACTAATAGTACCTAAGAGAAGTATTAGATGTAATTTCCGAAATACTGCTACAATTCTTTTTCATAAACTTTAAGCTTTTGTGTTAGGGAAGGTTTCATTGGGTAACTGAGCCTTTGGGAAATTGCTTAGTACTTTGTAAAAGATTAATTGTTTAGTCCATTCACAATTTAGAGGAAAAAAGGGACTGACTGAGAGAAACTTGTTTGCTAGGAAGTGTGTCATGAGGAAGAACCATTCTCAAGGTTAGTGTGTAGAAACTTCAACTGGTCAGAAAATCAGCTTCTGCTGTTATTTCAAAAAGAATGAGTGAGAAATGGCAGTGGTGAAGTTGTGGAAGGTTTGGCTGCAGAGAACAGGGTTCTATGACAGCAGTGGACGTATGCTCATGGATAAGCTTTTGCTTGGTTGTTTGGTCCCATCAATGCAAAGGTAACTACAACAGTAGTTCCTCAACCCATGTTTTTTACTCCTTTGTCAAACAAGATGACTGTAGATGGATGTGTTTATTTCTGGGACCTTTTACCTGTTCTACTAGATTTCTATTTCTGTGCCAATACCAAGTGGTTTTGTTATATAGAGCTATAATATTTTATCAAGCATTGTGATACCTCCAAAGTACCTCACTACTGTTGCTGTTATTTGGATAGGACAAGAGGTAATAGGGTCCGAAGGAAGGAAGGTGATGCCAGTTGGAAATCTAGCTTGAAACCTAAATATCTAGCAATATCAGTAACCAAATCAGATTTCATGAGAAAATGTTCTAATCATGAATTATGAGAGAGTATCATGCTGTGCTGTGAAACTTTTGTATTATCAGTATAATGTCATTTCGAACTGACAGTAAAGCATGGATCATAGGAGATCAGGCCATAAGGTTTTAAAGCTGAGTCCCACTTCCTGATTGTCTTCAGCTCCCTGGCTGTGGGTGCAATGTTACCACAAGTTCTCATACTCCTACTCATGCTCTCCCTGCCATGATGGAATATACCGTTTTGCAACTGTATTCCAGAATAAACTCTTCCTTCCTTAAGCTGCTATCAGTCAGCTAAGCATGACTTTAGGTATTGTTCTTAAAGTGTACCCAGGGAAAGCTGCCCTTTCCTGACACAAATCAGTATCCAATTCCATACTCTAGTTCCTAACACACAGCAACTGTGGATGCCCAGAACTCCCTACAGGACTGGATGATTCTTCTCTTACAATAGTACCATAGGCGAACTTCTCCCTTTACCCAAGTTTACTTCTTTTTCTCTCTTACAACTCTAAGTCCTGTGTATTTTTGGTCAAACTTATTGTATAGTAACTTCTGCATCACAACTTTCTAACCTGACATCCAGCATATGGCTACTGCTGTAGTGGAACAGAATCTTTACTGAGGGAAGCAGTGCTAGAATTTGTAGAATCTGGTTCATGGAGTTGCTAAGATTTTCTATTTATGTTTATTCTGGGTATGTACAAGAGGAGTTCTCAATCAGAGCTATATTTGTTGCTTTGTAGTAAGTAAATATATGATTTTCCCCACAACCTCAGTCCATACTTCTGGGATGATGTGATATAATCCAGGTGGAAAAACCTCTTAAAACACCCCAAACATGTAGGTACTTGAATGGTGAGCAATAAAGAAAACTAGATTCTCTTCTTACATACAGGAGAAACACACAGTTGATTTCCTTTCTCCCAATGAGTGAGAGTAACATTTGCATAGTGTAGATGGGTGGGTATGTGGGCAGGATCCTTGGTTCTCACTCTGTCTAGAATAAATGTAAACCTCTCAGAGGCCACATAAGCCTCAAGGGCTTCCCTGGCTTTTCTGACTTGCAGATGAGGGCTCATTTTCTCTTGAAATGTGAACACTTACCTATATAGTTAAGACAACTTATCTGGACATCTGTTATGATCTTTCCAGGTATAAATTAATTTCCAAGCAAGTTTAAAAATATTCATTAAGAAAGTACAAATAGAGCAGAAACTAACATTTTCTCTCCATCCCATAACACCATGGTGGACCAGAAGCTAGAGTGCTTTCCCTAGAGAAGCTCTTGTCATGTGATTAAACTTCACCTTTAGGATCTACTTGTGCAAGAATATGAGAAAGTATGAATCATGTTTATAATATGGACCTTTATACTTGAATTATATTACATTTGAGTTATTTTGTTCTTTTGAAAAATAAAATAAAACCTTTATTTCAATATTACACTATTTCCTCTTACCACCCTTCTCCTACTGCTCCCTCCTCTGATCCACCACTTTCTTCCTAGTCCTCCTTCTATATCATTGTCTTTTTTTTTTTTTTGTGCCCTCCTCTATTATCCACAACTTGTCGGTACACCCAATATTATGCATGCCTTGTACAGCTAATCACAGCTACTGTGAGGTCATGAATATAACCTTTTTATACCTGGGAGACAGCAATTAGAAAGCACTCCACCCCATTTTTTAAAAAATTTCATTTATTTATTTTCAAGCAGAGAGAGATAGAAGAGAGACAGATAGAGAGAATGGGCCATCTAGGACCTCTAGCCAGTGCAAACTGACTCCAGATGCATGTGCTACTTTATGCATCTGTCTTTATGTTGGTACTGGGGAATTGAACTCAGTTGTTAGGCTGTACAGGCAAGCACCTTAACCACTGACTTTTACATTGTTTACATCACCTCTTCTGTGATAGTCCCTGAGCCGTTGGAAGGTGTTTCATTAAGGACACTCAGGGTCACTTTCTGTTCTTCAATTATGTTTTCATGAATTATATAATAATGGATATTTTAAATAAGTGAATATTATCAAATCTATGATGTAAGGTACAAATAAAATATATTTACATAGTCATCAGATATTGATGATGAAAGTACACATCTATAAAATACTAAATTGTCTTGTGTTGAACACATTCTTAATATTTCCTATCTGGTTTTGTCATTTTATGTTTAGCTAGCATATATATAAGCTTCATTATGACATTTTCATAGCTAATTATTTAGGTTCTAAATATTTTACATATACCTCTCCTAAATAATTTGGGATGAGGCATTTTAATGATTCTAGCATCTCTTTCCGCTTAGGAGTGTTTTAGCAATTTTGAGCCTTTTGTGAGCCCATCTGAATTTTAAAATTATTTTTGTTAGTTCTGTAGAATTTTACTGGGGATTGCATGAACTATGGAGCTCACTTTTGGAATTATAACCAATTTCATAATACAAACTCTACCAACACATAAGCATGGGAGGTCTTTCCATCTTCCAGTGTCTTTTTATTCCTTCATTATCTTAAGTTTTCATTGTAGAGTCGTTTTATGCCCTTGGTTAAGTTTGCTCCAAATAATTTTTGAGGATCTACCTCTGCAAGAATCTGAGAAAGTATTAATCATGTTTAGAATATGGACTTTTATACTTGAATTATATTACATTTGAGTTATTTTGTTCTTTTGAAAAATAAAATAAAAACTTTATTTCAAAATTACACTATTTCCTCTTACCACCCTTCTCCTACTGCTCCCTCCTCTGATCCACCACTTTCTTCCTAGTCCTCCTTCTATATCATTGTCTTTTTTTTGCCCCTCCTCTATTATCCACAAACTTGTCAGTATACCCAATATTATGCATTTGTGAATGTTAATTTTATTTCTGATTTAGTTACTGGTAAATTTGTTATTGGTATATAGAAGGGCTACTGATTTTTGTATGTTGGTTTTTTATCTGCTACTCTGTTGAAAGTTTTTACTCAATCTATGAGTTTTCTGGTGAAGTCTGCAAGATCTTTGCTATGTTTACAACACAGTAGGATCATAAGATCCTAGAAAGAACATTGCAAGGCTTGAAGAAAGACAATGCAATTTGGCTAATTTTAAGAGTGGTGGAGCCAGGAAGCTCTGTTTGTTTCAAAGGATCAGAGAGGTACAGAATTTTGTCCACTATAGTTTTTATTTTTAGGCTTATATATGTACCATAAAGTGCATATGGATGGTATTGCATATATGTAAGTAGAAGAAAAGATTAGTAGTGGTGAAAAGGCCTAAGTGAGGTCAGGAGAAGATATTGAGAAGGAAAGGTGAAGGGAGGGCTAATCAAAATCTAAGAGGAGCCGGGCGTGGTGGCGCACGCCTTTAATCCCAGCACTCGGGAGGCAGAGGTAGGAGGATCGCCATGAGTTCGAGGCCACCCTGAGACTCCATAGTGAATTCCAGGTCAGCCTAGGCTAGAGTGAAACCCTACCTCAAAAAACCAAAAAAAAAAAAAAAAATCTAAGAGGATATAAATAAGTCATGTGGAAACCTATTTTTAAGGACAATGGAACACACAGGAGCCAGATTATTACTAGAAAATTTTCAGTGCCAGGGATGGGATACCTTCCAGTGAGTTGTTGGCCAGGTAGGTCCCTGATGCCCCCCAAACATTACAGGCCATTGCAGAGGCCCTTGGTTTCCCACCAGGAATAGATGGTAAGACCCTATTGCTGAAGACTCCATATATTTGGGCTGCAAGGCCACTGAGAAACCCTGCTGGAGCTGAGCTGAAAAGCTCTATGTAGACCAGCTGACAGGAAGCTGGAAAAAGCCATGCTGCATGCAGTTCAATGGGAGAGAGAGAAAATACCAGCATCCATCCATCTAGCAGTGCACTTGGTGCATCACTCCTGCCCCAGAGATGGAACACATGAATTACTGGCAACCACCCGCTAGAGGGTACCAGTGTTTCCTCCACAACCTGCTCAGCTGGAATACAGTGGGTAACCATGGGCAAGTGCTACTGCTCCTGAGTCCAAGAAAGGCTGTGATTTGGGGCTGAAGAGATTCCAGACCTTCAACTATATCAGCCACCAGCCCAGAGCTTCTGGTACACTTACAACCTCCACAACCTGAACATCTGTTGGTACAGTGCCATCACACTATAAGCCAGTTCAAATCCAAAACAGAACATTCACTAAAGATCCTGAGAGGGCAAATTCTTGCTTTTTGTAAATAAAAAAAGATCTTTATCCCCAAGATGGGCACCACACACACACACAGACACACACTGCAAAACAACAAACTGAGAGATCTTTACCAAGATTGCCTAGTTCCACAATGGAAACCTCCAATGAAAACATAGAGGAGACAACAGAAATAGAATCCCAAAATGAAAGCACAATAAACTATGTGACCCTGACCAAGCAAATTGCTGAACTGGATGCAAACCATCAAAAAACCAGAAATCACATAAATGAAATGCAATGGAATTATCTCTTACAGCACACAGCCTTTGTCACTAAGCTTAGCTTAATTGGGGAAAACCAGAGAGACCTCAAAATAGAGACAAATGAACTGAAGGTGAATCCACAAACAGAGGATCTCACTAGACAGCTGATTAAGCTTAGTAAAGTCATGATTAAATGCAAGAATTCAGTTCAAGCAATATCAAGGAAATCAACCATGACCTGAAATTGGAACTCAACAACACATGGATACATGATAGAAAAATACAACAGAAAACAAAAATAAACTTTTAAAAGCCTCTCTAGAAACCCTCACTAAGAGAGTTAATTGTGCGGAGGACAGAACCTCAGATCTGGAACACAATACAGAAGAAATTGCTCAGAAGTCCAAAAACTTTGATAAGTTCATAAAATCATGCAAACAGAATATGAGGGGATTGTGGGATACCCTAAATCGACCAAATATCTTGATGATGGATATAGCAGAAAGGAAAGAAAGGCCAAAGGCATGGAGAACCTTCAACAAAATTACTGAAGAAAACTTTCCTACTCTCTCAAAAGACAGACCCATCTAGATACAAGAAGCTCACAGAACAGCAAAAAATTTTTGCAATAAAGTCTATTTTGTCTTACTAACTTTCTTCACCAGGTCACACAAAAATACTTCCTCATCTGTAATCTTACTCAGAAATGAAGACCTCCTATTTTCAAAATGCCAAAATATAATTATACAATTTTTTTAGTGTATGTCAACAAGCACATGAACAAGAAATATTTTAGGCAATGGTTATTGAACCAGAAAATATGCAACAAAATTGAATCTACTTAAGATACCATTCTTTTGTACATGAGACATTTTGTATGCTTTTTCCAGAGTTAATAAAAAACTTTAAATATTGGTGGCTATGTCTGTGTTCAGCTTAAGCTCAGTGGTGAAAATAACAAAGGTTGAAGTAATTCCTAGTAGCTCCATTATTCTCTGAAATGTTTTGTATAGACTTTTCAGATAGACTGACTCTAGTTTACAGAAGAAAGACTACACAGAAAATCAATCTCTCATTTCAACCTGTGCTTCTTCCATTAACAAACGCAAGAAAAGTGGCTAGAAATGTTCATGCTACCACAAGACAGGCCACTATTATAATTTCAGTATCTGTTGAGGTTTCTGCTGCCCTCTGGTGCCCAAAATGAACATTTAAGTTTAAATATTGAATACCAAACTAAATCAAGAATCATCTTTAGCAGGGCCCGGCTGAAACCACAGAGAAATTGGGAGAAGAGCAAGATGCTACTTCCATGGTGAACCTGAAAATCAGCGCCAGGATGAAGGAGACAGACATTGAGGATACTCAACACATACCAAAGCAGAGATCCAGAGGCTCATAAGAGCTCATTACTGAAGTAGAATTAAAACACACACTCACTAGGTTCAGGGAATTTTGCTGGAATAGTGGGTGGAAAGATTATAAGAGCCACAGGTTGGGGTGTCATACCCACAGGCATTGCCCCCCAATAAATATGTGGCTCTCACAATGCATAACCCACAACCCCTTGGGGAATACCTGCAACCCCACTGAGGTGGGCCCCCAGCAGAATGGGGACAGGAAAGAGGGAAATGATACTACCAATGCCCAACACATGGTGTGTCCACAAAAAGTATGTTTTTTTTTTTTTTTTTTGAGGTAGGTCTCACTCTAGCTCAGGCTGACCTGGAATTTACTATGTAGTCTCAGGGTGGTCTCGAACTCTTGGCTGTTCTCCTACCTCTGCTTCCCAAGTGCTGACATTAAAGGTGTGTACCACCACACCTGGCAAAAGTATGTTCTTAATGAAAAATGGGGGAACAGAAACAAAAGTTTATTTGAAATCAACCATAATGAAACCTTATCCTTTATATGAAAATAAAAAAAAAAAAACTAAGTAATCTTTTAAATCATAAAAAAACAAAATAATTCACATCTGCATCAGATTGTGGATTTTTGTATTAAAAGTGGATGTATTGATGGATGATGAACAACTAAAAATTATAGTAAATCAACCTTACTCTCTTTATGTTATACACACCACACACACACACACACACACACACACACACACCATGAACTTCTAAATGTGCTGGTTTTTTCTTATATTCAAGCACCTCTTAATTTTAACTTGGCATACTTATGACATTTAAACTCAGTGGTTTTCCAATAATTAAAAAAAACTATGATAAGCAACTCATGGTCTAACCTACTTAGCAGCAAATAACTTGTTGTGATGGCCACACAAGTGCAATAGTGGCACACAGCCATGGTGGGGAACCAACTGCTCTTAATTTGGCTAACATCTCCTCAGTGGTACGGGACCCATAGCTGGAGCTGGGAAACAAGTCAGAACCATATCCAAACATAAGCCCACTCGCCAATATCAAGCTACCATCAATCATGGGCTACAACAGGGCCTACACCTATTAAATTCTCTATGAAAAAAGTAAGGGTAATCTCATTTGTCCTGATGCTAACTTACTCTCCTTTGGAGAATCTGCTTCTCTTTTTCAGATAGATTTAGATCCTAAGGAGAGAGCCATCCCATCATACCTCCAAAGGGCCCCGGCTGAAACTAAGAAAAATTGGCAAAACAAGCAAGGGGGCTGTTTTCCTGATGAACCGGATACCAGCACAAGGGGGAAGGAGATCAACACAGAGAAAAATCAACTCCTACCAAATCAGAGATCCAGAGACCCAGAGGCCCCCAACACCTCATCACTGAAGCAGACCAAAAATGAACCCAACATGGCTCAGGGAAATTTTGCGGAAGAGGGGGCGGAAAGAATGTCAGAGCCACATGTTGGGTCATGATATGCACAGACATTTATCTTACCCATAACTGTGGGCTAACCCCACAATGCATGACCCGTATACCTCAACAAGGAGGGGCCAAGGGGAGGGGGTAGGTCACGGATGAGCCTAATAATGGTACCAAACTGACTGTATTTGCTGAATACAAAACTAACTAATAAAGAAAAAAAGAAAAGAAAAAAAAATAATGGATCTACCATTTCTGTAGCTGGTAAAGTTGCTTTTTATGTTTGAAAGAGCCATATAATGGAAATATTGCCAATGTTAAGTTTAATCTATGAGATCAGGTCACAAAAATGTTTAAAATTCACCAACAGTTGGGAGTGAGTAAAAGAAAATAAATCAAAAAATGTTTCAAAAAAAAAACCTGTGATAAATATCTATCCCTACTTTTTAGGCCCCTACCTGGAGAAATGGCAGAAGTAATCATAGTGGACTTAAAAAAAAATTTTTTTTTTGGTTATTTTCATTTATTTATTTGAGAGTGACAGAGAGGGAGAGAGAGAGAGAGAGAGGGAGAGAGGGAGGGAGAGATTGAGAGGGAGGGAGGGAGGAAGGGAGAGAGAGAGAGAGAGAGAATGGGCGCCCCAGAGCATCCAGCCAGTGCAAACGAACTCCAGACGCGTGCGCCCCCTTGTGCATCTGGCTAACGTGGGTCCTGGGGAATCGAGCCTTGAACCAGGGTCCTTAGGCTTCACAGGCATGCACTTAACCACCAAAAAAATTACATATATGTGTTTTAGTAGCCTTGTTTCTTTTTCTAATTTTAAATTTTTTATTTACTTATTACAGAGATAGAGACATTGCGGGGGGGGAGAGAGAGAGAGAAAGAGAGAAGAGAGAAAGAGAGAGAGAGAGAAAATGGATGTGCTAGGGCCTCCAGGTCCTGCAAACAAACTCCAGATGCATGTGCCCCCTTGTGCATCTGGCTAACGTGGGTCCCGGGGAATCGAACCTGGGTCCTTTGGTTTTGCAAGCAAGAGCCTTAACCAGTAAACCATCTCTACAGCCACAACCTCTTCTTTATCCATCAATCTACAGCCATGGTATATTTAAGGTTCTGGAATATTTGAGTTGTTACATTTTGTTTCCCTTAACTATTTTGTCCATTTTACCCTTTGATAAGAAGAGTATGACTGAGGAATTGACCAGATTTCTCCTTTCTCTCTCTCCTCTCTTTTCTTTAATTTCCCCTCCAGGTTCTATTTTATGAGTGATATTTTTGTCATACTTATGTTTAAAGTAGGATACATAAAGTTTGAGCAAACGCAAAAGTGAAACTTTAGGCTGTATCATAAAGGTTTGGAAAGACTTTGTAAATTATACATGCACCTGTAGTTCTCCTTCCTTTCTTTGCAATGGGGTATTTTATAGGTGTTTCCTGGCGTGGAAGCAGAGCAGAGAGAAGGGAAAGGAAACACAAGAATGGTCCCCTGAGGGAGGCCATAGGCTCTCAGTGAGAACGACACAGGGAGCAGTGTTTTCAGGCAAGTGCAAACTGACTTAGAATTGGATCTAGTTACACAGTGTAGGTCTCTAAGGGACTGGATTGCACTGGTGCTATTTATATGTGCTCTCTCTCTTAGTGAGCCAAATTGAGGCCAAAGGAATGAGGTTCTCCTGAAAGTGTTGAGATTCATTTCTCTGGAGTGGTCTAAAAGAACACTGTGTCATTCCAACCAATCATCCTGTTCTCACTTAGAGATGAATGTTATAACACCCAAAGAAAGCTGAAGGAATTAAGAAAGATATATATTTTGAGAACCGTTTTTACCTTAAAATAAATTGAAAACACAGGGCCTGTTGTATATTTGGATGCACAGAGAATCATGTGAGAATACCTATAGGAATAATTTTGAAACCTAGCTCAGGGTTTCCAGGGTTAAAGCTCTTTTCTTTCACACAGAAACCACCAGAACAGTTACATTTAGCATTAATGATCTGTGATCTGTGTCCTGTGGATTTTTCATTTTTAATGTTAGGATTGGCTTATGGCAATCCCATTCCGTTTAAATGTGCTTATTTCACTTATCCATTGCATTAATTCAATGTTTATTACATGCAAAATATGTGTTGGGTCATCAGTATAGAAGGACATGTAAATTGTGGTATCCTGCTCTGAGCAGTTCATAGACCATAAAAACATTGTTCTCTCTTCCTCCTCATTCTGTGGTGGCAGGAGTAAAGGAAAATAAAGATGAGACAAAGATTATTCCTATTTTGCTGGATATATTTGGAGTATAATCCCTTTATATATTCATCTTCTTATTTTAGAAATCAAAAAATTTTATGATATATATGTGTATATATTTCTTAAACAACAGATGTTTTATCACCTATGTTAATGTATTTTATAATGATTATTGGTGTAAACAACAAAAGTACATACATACCGTACTTTACATATAGCAACAATAAATAGGTAAATTATGTTATAAACATGGATATTTAATTTTAGCCCTTTGGTATTTCTTGTTCTTGATTTAGATGATTTTCCATTTCTCAAAACAGAAATGAAATAGCACTTCCTTTATTTCATATTTAATAACATTACTGTTTCCTCTGAATTTTAGTGGAGCATATATAGTCTCATGTTCTAAGTCTGACAAATTTGGCAAAATTTCTTAAAAGAAATAGTAGTGATACTACTTGGTTAACAAGTGTTTTGCTATTCTCATAGGCTTAATCAAATTAAAGTTAAAAGTCCAAAGGAACTTTAGCAAATGCTTCAAAAAATAGTATTTTTTGTTAAGACAAATCAATAATGTTTCTGGAAACATATTACAAATGCTTAGTTCTTCCATCTATATTTACTCTATGAATTATTTCAATATGTTTATGGACAAGTTAGGGTTTATAGTCTGTAGAAAAAGATTATCTTCTGGATTTCTCAAAATAACCTTTCAAGACTCTAAAAATTTATCATACCTAACTAAGATTTCTCTGGCCCAAGAGCTATAAATCATCAAAGCTATTTAGAATGTGGATTCTTAGACTATCTTCTATGGTCTGTTGGTCTCTGGGAGACAGGTAATCCTGATACTCCTGAGTACATTAGGAGGGCTTCACAAAACCCAGGATATCTTATAAGACTGTATATGTGTTACACATTTTTATGTTCCTAGAAAGGATTTCAAACTTTTATAGAAACTCAAGTGAGGCTGAGAGCCATGAGGATAATTTTTATTCTTATTATTATTCTCAATTTTTTTATTATTCTCAATAATTAGGAAACTTACTTATGAGATCTTCTTTAGAGGGTCCTCCGTATGTGAGTATTAGCATATCACTAGTTTGGTCAAAAACATATGGATGGATGTGGTTTGTCCTCTGTCTAAAATGAGCAAACCAGAATTTTCTGAGTAATCTCTGCCATGAAATGTGTGGCACAGAAAAAGGCCATTTTATCAGCCTGGGTCCTTTGAGAGAACACTAAATAAGCATCTGAAGGATTGTTGTATTTCCAGTAAACCTTATCCTAAGCTACTGATAAATGAAGCAGTCAATTTCTATATATTTTCTACAGTAGACTAAACCCCTCTCCCTGTGCTTGGGTTAAACAATAAAAATGTAATTGATTTATTGTTTAACCCAAATATGGGGAGATAGATCTAGTCTAACTATATTTTTTAAAAAAAATTTGTTCATTTTTGTTTACTTATTTGAGAGTGACAGAGAAAGAGGCAGATGAGAGAGAGAGAGAGAGAGAGAGAGAGAGAGAGAGAAAATGGGTGTGCCAGGGCCTCCAGCCACTGCAAATGAATTCCAGATGCATGCGCCCCCTTGTGCATCTGGCTAACATGGGTCCTGGGGAATCGAGCCTCAAACTGGGGTCCTTAGGCTTCATAGGCAAGTGCTTAACCACTAAGCCATCTCTCCAGCCCTAACTATATTTTTTGTACATTAATTTTTGTACCATTTCACACATAGTGCCTGGTATGTTATCTACAGTTACCTCAACACAGGCCTTTCATCTTTCTGAAACTCTATTTGAATTCTGTCTTTTCACGTCAGTGAGTGCTTCTGCTTCCAGCCGAGATGGAGTAACAAGAAACACACTTATCCTTCAACCCACTACCTGAAAGTACCAACAAGAAAAATACTGACATAGTTTATAAAGATTTATACTTATGTCAAGCAAAAGTTTTCAAGAAGCTAGACATAAGCAATAATGGATAGTGGTCCTGAAGAGAAAATACTCCTGAGGAAAGCCCTATCAGATGGAGACCCTTCAATGTACAAACCCACTTAAATACTTGAAGTTGCAAATTAGCCCACAATTAAACAAGAAACATTTTTCTTTTTGTGTGTATATGTATGTGGTGTACATAGATGTGTATACATAAGTTTGCATGTGTGTTGATGTGTGTGCATGTCAGCTCAATGTGGGCTATCTTTTTCAATTGCTTTCTACTTCACATTTTGGGACAGTACCTGGAGCTCAATTACTTTCCCCCAGACTAGCTATCCATCAATCCCTAGGGATCTTCTATCTCACCAGCACTGGGATAATAGGCTCATGTTGACATGACTAGCTTGTATGTGGGTAGTGGAGAGCTGAAGCAATGTCCTCATACTTGTGTAGCAAGCCTTTTACTCTGTGAGCCAACTCCCAAGCACTCCCTGAAATATTTTTATAACTGCTGAAGTCATTTTCATTGATTAGCTAATAAAAATTAGAAAGTGATTTAAACATGTGTGGACTTAATATTAAAATAATATTAAAATATGACTTAATAGTAAAATAATTTATTCTGCAGCCAAATAGTTTAGTTTGTTTAAGTATTTGAGAAAGTACCTTCAAAAGAGAGTGACCCGCAACCCAGTGGGGAATATCAGCAACTTCACTGAGGATGGCCTCCAGTGGAATGGGGCCAAGGAGGAGGGAAAAGATGGTAACAACACATGATGTAGCCATACTAAGTATTTTCTTAATAAAAAAAAATAAAGAAGAAAAAGTAATTCAGAAAATATGGTGAAACAGCTTCTGAGTATGAAAGATCTTGTGGATTCCAACGTGAAACTTTGTAGGTGTTGGCTTTTAAAATCCAGTTTGCTTACTTCTAAAAGCATTGCACTTTTAAATTTAAATTTCATCTTGCTAATAAATCTATGATACTTTTGCTACTAAAAAGATTTAAAACTGGGAATTCTTTAATTACAATAAAAGATTCTATGAATCTAATCCAGGATTAGGAAATTATGTTCATGGATTTCTACAAACATATATTTCTGAGAATAATTAGTTGATATCTTTAGTTAGAAAACAATCAGACTGGTCTCACTGTGAAAAGCACTCACTATTCTAGCTGTGATACCCAAGTTTGATCCCAACAGCCCATTCAAAACTCCAGAAGCTGCACTGTGCTGGACCTCTGTGACCCTAGTATGTTGGTGGTGATGGTAAACACAGCAAAGAACAGCACAGTGAGAATCCAGAGAGAGACCCTACTTCAAAAAAGTGAGGTGAAGGGCTGGAGAGATATGCCTCAGAGGTTAAGATACTTGCCTGAAAGCCCAACGACTGGGGTTCAATTCACCAGTACATACGTAGGCCAGATGCATAAGGTGGCACATGTGTCTGGAGTATAGTTGTAGTGGCTAGAAGCCCTAGTGTGCCCATTTTCTCTCTGTGTTAAATAAATAAAGATTTAAAACTTTTTTTTAATAAGTAAGGTGGAGGGCTGGGGGGATTGCTTAGTGGTTAAGGCATTTCCCTGAAAAAACGAAGGGCCCAGGTTTGATTCCCCAGGACCCACCTTAGCCAGATGCACAAAGGGGTGCATGCATATGGAGTTTCTTTGCAGTGGTTGGAGGCCTTGGTGTGCCCATTCTCTCTCTCTCTCTTTCTGTCTTTCTCTCTCTCCCTCTTTCTCTGTCAAATAAATAAATGTTTTTTTTTTAAAAAATAAAAAAAAGTGAGGTGGAATGGTGAGACCAAACCCAAAAGTTGTCCTCTGACCTCCAAAAATATTCTGGGGCATGTGCATACCTGCACTCACACACACAAACACATGAAAATTTAAAAAAATAAAAATCAGAAAAGTAGAAGACATATGTCATTTTGAGTGTGTAAAGTTTCCCTCAAACTTGAAGATTATGTAGGCAGAAAAAAATCACAAACAATAGATTTCAGTTTTTGGCATTTTGGAATATCAAGAGTGAAATGAGAAGTACAGTACAGCCCTAGAATGCATTCCCAGATAGTCAATCAATTTTCTGGAAGATGTTCACCATGGCAGTCAATTTAGCTCTATCTTTTACCATTCTTTTTTTCTAAGTTTTTAAAAAATTTTTTATATTTTGGTTTTTTGAGGTAGGGTCTCACTCTAGTCCATGCTGACCTGGAACTCACTATGTAGTCTCAGGGTAGCCTCGAACTCACGGGGATCACCTACCTCTGCCTCCCGAGTGCTGGGATTCAAGGCGTGCAACACCATGCCCAGCTTTTTTTCTGAGTTTTTGAAAAAATGTTTTTATTTATTTATTTGCAAGGAGAGAGAGAGAGAGAGAGAGAGCGAGAGAGATTTTTGTAGAATTGTCTACTTAGAGATACATGAAAATGCTATTAAGGATGAGTTCAATTTTAAGCATTTTCCTTTTTGTTAAAAATACCCACATAAACATTCACAGAAAGTAAGCATCAGTTAGAAAGAAATGTGTTTGACAGAATTCATATCCCTCCTCCTTCTATAATGCAAAGAAAGTAGTGCAATATCCCCATGCCTTGAGTACCTTGGCGTCCACTGGACTGGTGGAAGTGGGTGAAGATTTACTTCCCAGTGTTCCCTGACAATTGCTCAGGGTTCTTGGCATTTACTTTGGATGAGCCTTTTTGGGGTTGCTACTCTACAAATAAGTGTATAGCTATTAGAAGAATTATAACCAATGTTTGAGGTAAAAAGACTTGATAAGTGTTAAAAGTTTAAGGGAACCTAATTTTTATTTTATTTTTTTCAAATTGAAGTTGATTTTCCTATACCTGTGTCTTTTTCTTTATTATTTTTATCAACATATTTTCATATGGATACTTCATGTGGGGGTACCCTCTTTTTCCTCATCTCTGCCCCCATTTGGCTAGGGACCCTCCACAGTGGGGTTGTAGGTATTCCCTATAGGGTTGTGGTTTAGGCATTGTGGGAGCAGCAGTCAGTTATTTCGCTGGGGTGGCAATGTGTCTGGGCACCATGTTGCAACCTGTGGCTCTTACAATCTTCCTGCCCCCTCTTCCACAAGATTCCCTGAGTCATGGTGGATGAGTTTTAAGTCTGCTTCAGTAATGAACTCTTAGGAGCCTCTGGATCTCTGCTTTGGTAGGTGTTGAGTATCCTTAGGGTCTATCTCCCACACTCTGGTGCTGATTATCAGGTTCAGCATGGAAATAGCACACTTGCTTGTCTCCCCAATTCCTCTATGGTTTGAGCTGTGGCTTGGATGACTTGTCAGCAGTAGTTATCTCCTTAGGTCTTGCTACCTTCTGAAAAAAGAACAGATTCTCCAATGGAAAATGAAGTCAGCATAGTTTAAATGGTATAAGCATTATTAATTTAGGGAGAATTTGATGTGTGTAACTCCTCTTTTAGCCAAAGACTAGTGAGAGCTTGACACTGCAGAGCATAATCTTTGTATCCATAGGATTCTGATCTGGTTCCCAATTCCAGATATGGATTCCTTTATACTGAGTGGTTCTCTTAGCCAACCAGAAAGCTATTGGCTACCCACCCAGGCTGTGAGCCACTATTGCACTGGCATGTACATCCGGTCAGGGTGTTAGCTTCTGAGTAGCTTAGACCTTTGGTTGCTCAGACTGTTGTTGGCCATTTATCCCCAGTAGCTCATGTAGCACTTTCCAGCACTAAACAGGCTGTCTGGGGACTGTATTTCTTTCAGATTCCAGTGAGGTCTCTCCATGATCTGTGTCAGTAGCATACAGCATCTTCAGCAATAGAGTCTTACCTTTTGCGTCAGGCAGGTAATTAAGTGCTTTGACAGAAAGCTGTCTCAATTTGGGGACCTTGTAGGTAGGTCTTTTTGATAAACAGCTCAATGTGGGTAGCAACCAATTTCTGGTATTGGGAGTTACAGGCCAGACACACACACACACACACAAAAAAAATTTTAAGCTTAGGCTTCATTCCACCCTCTCCAGGGCCCTTATTTTCAGGTGCTCCCCACTTATTCCTTTTGAGGGTTATATCTTTTAGTCTGTTTCCAAGGACAAAGGTTTATACAGTACCAGTTCATTTTGGATTTAGTTTTGCGTTTTCCCCCCTTTCTCCTCCCCCTAAACCCTTCCATCCCTATTGACTGGGCCTTGAATTATCTATTAGGTATGTCAGCTGTTAGGCACTGCCAGGCACAGGCTGGAGTCTTTAGGAGCTGCCAGGCATGGCTAAGGACCCCTGGGCTACAGGAGGTCACTCCCTCTCCAAGCCCAGCATACCTGAATTTAGGCTTTGCCCATATCCCTGTGACCTGTGGCCAGATGCCTAGGAAACTCCTTATCAGCCAGCAGCCTTCACGCAGCCCATCCCCATGCGACTCTCTTCCCACCACTATGTAGATCACCTGACTCTCTCCCTATGTGCTGGAATGAACGTCCCTTGGCATAGGCTAGCAACCTTTCAACCCACCAATCCCCTTAGGACCCTCTTCCCACTCTCAACTGCTTATAAGTCCATTTCCCTGACAAATAAAATGTTTTGTTCACTAAGACTGCCACCCAAAAGTGGTTCTTTCATCACTCTCACATCTGGTCAAGACCCTGCTCTCCATCATTGTCTGAATACTTTTGGGGAACCATGGCCCCAAGGATCCAGGGACCCACAGTCCACAACTCCAGCAGGTCCAGGTTAGGAACCATAGATAAGTGAAACCATGTGGAGTTTCTCTTTCTGTGATTGTGTGAATTTGCTGAGTATGATCTGTTTCAAGTCTGTTCATTTTACAAATTTCAATTTATCATTTTTTTACTGCTGAGTAGAATTCCATTGTGTAAATATACCACAACTTTCTTATCCATTAATCCAATGATGGGCACCTGGGTTGATTCCAGTTCTTAGCTGTAATGAATTGAGCAGCTATAAGCATGGTTGAGCAAATATCTCTGTAGTGAAGCATGGAACACTTAGGATAAATGTCTAGTAAGGGTATAACTGGGTCTGTTGTTAGCTCTATGTTCAATTTTTCAGGAATCACCATATTTGTTTCCATAGTGGTTGTACAAGTTTACATTCCCACCAACAGTGGATGAGGATTCCTCTTTTGCCACATCCTTGCCTAAATTTGCTGTTGTTAGATTTTTTTGATAATTGCCATTCTTACTGGAGTAAATTGGAATCTCATGGGAACCTAAAAATTTGATGTATTAAAATAAATTTTTAATCAGATATTGAAAATTTCATATATAAACTTAAAATAAGACTCACCTTCCCTTTAAGTTTAATCATCAGCCTATTTTTATTCTAGAGAAGTCACTTTTTATCTAACTTATTTGATTGTTTCAGCTTCAAATTATGTTTCAAATCCCCATTGTGGGATTATATTGTTCTGGATAATTAAAGCCACCAGCTCAGTTACTTTTGTCTCAGTTACTGATATTTGCTCCCATCTGCATTGTGAAGAGGATCAGGAAGCTCTGGTATTGGCTTGCTGTAAGGAAATAATTTATGGGGCTCAAGCTCTTTCCATTAGGTAGCTCCAGCATCAGGGAAGACAGAGACAGTGTATATAAAGTATGCTACTAAGCAGAGGTCAGTAAGCTAGAAAGGGGATATAAAGGGAATAGAAAGGGAGGTAGGGGGACTTAACAGGATGGTATTTTATATATGTAAGTAGACAGATTAGTGGGGGAAAAAAAGGCCTAAGTGAAGTCAGGGGAAGAGATTGAATAAAGGAAAGGTGGAAGGAGGGCTAATCAAAATGTAAGAGGATATAAATAAGACATATGGAAACCTACTTTTTGGACAATGGAACACTCAGAAGCAATAGATTGTTACAAGAAAATTTTCAGTGCCAGGGATGGGATGCCTTCCAGTGAATTGTTGGCCATGGAGATCACTGATGTCCCCAGAACATTATAGGACATTGCCAAGGCTCTTGCTTTCTCATTAGCAATAGATGATAAGACCCTATTGCTGAAGACTCCACATATTTGGGCTACAAGGTCACTGAGAAATCCTGCTGGAGCTGAGCTAAAACCCTCCTCCATGTAGACCAGATGACAGAAAGCTGGAAAAAGCTATGCTGCATGCAGTTCAATGGGAGAGAGAGAATTCACCAGTGAAGATACTCAACAGTGGCCACTGCAAGCTTTAAATTTGGCCAGCCTGGCCAAATGAGCCAATGGGTGCAATAGTGGCATGTCTGGTATGGGGGAAACCAACTACTCTTTAATTGGACTAGAGGCTCACCGCATGGGAGGGAATACATCCCTGATACTGAAAACCTACAACAGGGGTAGTCATGAGCCCTAGGAATGTAATGTCTGCTGGTGTCTGGCTAAAGGTATATACTATGCTTACCAAACTGCTATATTTGGTTTTTGGAGGTAGGGTCTCACTCTAGCTCAGGCTGACCTTGAATTCACTATGTAGTCTCAGGGTAGCCTTGAACTCATGGTGATCCTCTTACCTCTGCCTCCCAAGTGCTGGGATTAAAGGCATGCGCCATCATGCCTGGCTTCACACCCATATATTAATGCTACTCTCAATTTTGGTTGGAGAAGCTTCTCTTTTCAGATGGTGTTGATCTTGACATGACTCAGAAGGCACCGTGATGCTTAGAAGAAGTGACAGAGGATTGCTAAGCACTAAAATATCTCTATCACAACTTTCAAGGCTCAGGTCCATTGAGAAAGAGGTGGTGGAAAGAATGTAAGAGCCAAAGGAAGGGTAGGACTTCTTACAATGTGCTCCTCCAGACACAAAATGGCCTGAATATCCATGACCTTGCAGTGCCTGACACTACCTACCCAAGACCATCATAACAGGAGGAAAAGATCATGATATCAAAATAAAAGAGACTGATTGAGAGGGGAAGGGGATATGATGGAAAGTGCAATTTCAACGGGGCAAGTGGGGGAGAGAGGGAGGGCATTACCATGGGTTATTGTCTACAATTATGGAAATTGTCAATAAAAATAAATTAAATAAATAAAAAGAAATAAAAAGTATGCTACTAGTCAGGTAGATGTGGTACTCCTCTTTTCATAGCTCATTGGCTGAAATCTACTTGAATGATCTCAGCCTAATGGGAAGGATGCAGGAAAATGCTATTTTCCTGGAATCTCTGTCACAGGAAAGAAGATGTAAACACTATTTAGTCAATATTTTTCATTTCTATCCTCTCGAATTTGTGGAACTTTCTTGTGTAGCATGTGTGATGTGGAGGTGTGCGTGTGTGTTGTGTATACACATGTATGTGCAGATGTGCATACCCCATGCATGTGTGTATGGAGGCCATGGGAGGACATTAGGTGTCTTCCTCTATTGCTCATCCAAGTGTTGTTTTTGGAGGGGATAGAGTCTCACTGAAACAGGATTTGCCATTTTTCAATCATTCAGGCTAAACAGAGAGCCCCAGTGATTCTCTGGTATCCACTCCCCAGGAGATTAGGGCAACAGGCATGCATGGCCATGCCCAACTGTTCATGTGAGTGCTGGGCTATTGAACTCAAGGTGAATCAGGACCTCTCAAGTACTCATGTTTGAGTGATAAGTACTCATACCTATGGAACCATTTCCCTAGCCCCTGAAATTATGTGTTCCATTTGTAATTCTGCCTTTTCTCAGGTCAGAAGAACAAATTCCACTGTCTGAGAAAGGATGAATGGATGAGAGGCTCTAGATAAATGAGAAGAGGGCAAAGTAAACCATTTTCAGGGACCTGTAGGTGTTAGAACAAAGGAATCCAGCAGTAAGTTTCTTACAACTTTCTAAGTAGAAAACCTGAAACTTCTGGCCAGACAGAAATGTGCAAAAAAAGTAATTCAGTGAAATACTCAGGAGCCAGAAGTTTGAATTTTGATGATCAACACCTAATAATTCATGTGTGTATTGTTCTTGACATGGATACTTAATTGTTCATTCTGTCTGCCTGCCTATCTATCATCTATCTATGTATCTATCTATCTATGTATCCATCTATCTATGTATCTGTCTATCTCTCTATCTATATCTACCTATGTATCTAACATCTATCTGTCATCTATCTATGTACCTAACATCTATCTATCTATCTATCTATCTATCTATCTATCTATCTATCTATCTATCTATCTATCTATCTATCTATGTCTATCTGTTTATATATGTATCTGTCATTCATCTATCTATTTATCATGTATCTATGTATTTATCTATCTAGAGATTAGGAGGTTAGGTCCTTGGAAAATATGTAATTCAAAGTAAAGATCTCAGTATAAAGCTAAGTCTCTTAGAAGGCTAAAGGAAATTTGACCCCAGAAAGAAGATGATAAATAAGTTTGGTTGCTTCAACCAGGACTTTTTCAGGTCTGCAGGGGAAGATACTGCTCATTGTCCTGTCCAGGTCTGCATGGAAAGAGAGCTACAAGTTGAGTGAATGTTGTACAGCTGGGATAGGATGAAATAAGAAATAAGTTAAAAGAGGCATACAAAGCAGATTTGAGAACAACTACAATTTTTAATTGGATTGACTTCATTAACCAGAAAACCTTTCCTTTGCAGTGAGTACCCTAGCCTGCCTATTCTCCCTCTCTCTCTCTGTCTCTCTGTCTTTCTCTCCTATTATTTCTTATGGCTATTATTTCAGTATATACATTTTTGGAAGACTCCAATACTAAGTGATAATAGCTCTGTTGTATATGAGAAATCTGTTATTATTCATAATTATCCTATCATGTTTTGAAATGAGGCATGCCTGATAGTTGTGTATCTTAAATAGGGATCATGGCCTATGTTATATTTATTTCTGACAAATAAGATTTTTTTAACAGTGTTCAAAATATTTAAAAGATAATTGTCAAAGATATAGCGGACATTTTATTATTTTTCTTTCTGAGATAAATTTTAGACTAGTTTTACAACATAATCTTCTTAGATTTAGGAAGTATTAGAGTCAATAAGAATTAATCTTTCAAACTAGGCTGTCAAAATGTTCAGAAACCACCTCATATGAAGAACTCTTTAAAATTCTATTATCATAAAGGACTTCCAAGAATTTTGTTCCATGTCTGAATGGATCATAACTTCATTATGATGCTCCTGGGAACACATTCATATTCACTCATCACTCACCACCAAGTGACCTTAATAGTCTTGTTTGACCAATTGTTCACCTCTCAAGTAGGTCAAAGTGTATCACGTTGTTTAAGACATCATAAAAAACTGCATATAGGAGTTCTTTCTAGAGAACAGGCTTCCTCAGAAACCTCATTTATTTCACTCCAAGGAGTTTGTTACCACAGTTGATGGTAGTGAGAATTTGAGGCATAGCAGTTGACCATTTCAAGGATTATTTTATGTTTTCCTGTCACCAAAAGTTAAATGCTTGTTTTCTCATAGGAAATTGCTTGGAAAAAATATCTCTACTCTGGGAATGGGTTTGTAATTCACACAGCAATGACTTGAATAGCATTGGAATTATTTTAAACACATGATAAAGGTTAAACTCTGGGAACTATAAAATATAAACTCCAAACTCCACAAACATATAGTAGGTAGCAAAAATAGGCAATGTTCATTCCTTGTACACACTTCTGTTTTTTCCAGTTCTGAAAACAGAAGTTGTTCCTTGGAGAATAAATCAATATTCAGCATTTACTAAAATGAATGAAGTTGGTGCAAAGTGCTTAATTTTAATCCATTTATCGCTTACACTATTCTATTTTTTTTTTTGCATACAGTGTCATCTTTTGCAAATTGACTTAGTGTAGAAGAAATAAATTTCAATGGTCTTGTTATCCTTTTTCACCATCAAACCTCAGGCTACATGAGCGTGTCACGGAAATCTTTTCTCCTGGGGAGACACAAACGTACGTCTTTACCCCAGGTAGGGCACAAATTACAGAATGAAGTACAATTATACCAAAACCAGTTTTGGTCAATCCGTGAATAAATTGGGGTTACTTACAGAGAGTGAGGGGTTGTTTATGGGAGCAATGAGCGACTCAAAGGCAGCTGTGTCATCCAAAGCCCCCGCCAGCGCAGGTGAGAGCTCTCAGAAAGTGCATCTCTGAAGCCCATTGCACAACCTGCAGGCAGCTCACCTGGCTGAAGAGTACTGAGCACACCACACAACTGGCAAGCTGCTCAGTCAGAGTCTCTTCCCAAGTAGCCATCTTCCATTTTCATAATGATAGGGTGGGGTCTTGCAGCGTTTTCCAAAGAGTTGTTGACATCCGGAGTCTCCTGAGCTTCCTTCCTCCCTTCAAGAGGGAATGTTTCAATTCAGAGGACACTGCTGTACACGTCACCCCTTCCTCTGGCTCCTATATTCTTTCCACTCTTTCTCCCCAATATTCCCAGAGCCTTGGAGCAAGGGAAGATAGGTGCTCACCTATGGCTAAGCATTTGCCACGATGCTACAGCAACTGTCAATTAGTCTTGGGAGTCTGTCCAATTGAGTCTTTCCATCAGTAACTACTGCCAACTGCAAAATGTTCTCCAATCAAATGTGTGTAACAGGTAAGCACATGTCAGAGGTCAGTCTTCCAAACATGGCAAGTCTTTTTCCTGAAGCAAACAAAAAAATTGGACACTCTGGGAAAAAAAGACAGAAGTATAGTGAAAGCAGAGATAACAGACTTTATTGTAAGCGAAAAGCTTCCTTCAGGATGCTAGGGGCCCCAGAGCTGGGAGTCCATCTGATTGGCCTCGGGAATGGGAGGGGGCTTATAGGGTCTAGTCATCATTCTATCATTCTGCATATGTTAATGAGGGATCGTGCACAGCTCTTCTCCCTTGTGCTTTGGGATGTATAAGACTTGTGGCATTGTAAGAACACCTTAGGGCACTGCCTCCTCTAGCTATTGCTTACTCGTGTGACTCAGCCTTAGTGGTAACTTTGTCAATTGCTTGCCATTTTTAGGGCCTCTCTCCCTACACTGGCCCTGTGAGCTCATCTTCACCCTGTGGGAAGGGGCAGCATGGCTGTAGGAACCACCAGGCCTGACAGTGCCTCCCTTACCAAGGCAGAACAGGAAGTCTGTGCAGCCCCTGCTCCTTCCCTGTGAATGGACTGGGAGATGTTGGGGGTAGGAGAGCAGTTGTGCTGTGGAAGGGGTGGCCCAGCCCCTTGACTCTCACCCTACTGGCCTTTGTCCTGTTAACTTCTGCTTCAAAGGCTGGTTCATTGTCACTCTGTATGCTCTTAGGTATTCCAGACCTCTGGATAATTTCACACAAAAGGATCTTTACCACTTCATGGGAAAATCCATTTCTTTATGACAGAGGAAGGCCTCCACCCAGTCAGTGAAGGTTATCTAGCCACACCAATAATAAATAATCTTGGATACTCCTGGCAAAGGGCATGAAATCTATTTGCCTGTCTTTTCCTTGTGGGTAGATGGTTGTTCTGAGGATTAAGTTTTTTCAACAAGCCTTGCATCCTTGAATTGCTGGAGCCATTGTACTATTCTTTTACTCATTGTGGTGGTGCCTATTAGGTGTTCCATATAAACTCATGTGCTCTGAATGCTTGGTTCCCAGCTGATGGCAATTCTGGATGTAGAGCCTTGCTGGGCAAGGTGTGCTGGGGATGGGAGTAGAGGTTTTATAGCCAGTTCCCCTTGCTAGAGTTTGGCTCACTGTCTTGCTGCTGTTGCTCACCTGATGCTTGCAAAAGAATGTGAGCCAAAATAAATCCTTTCCTTCCATAAGCTGCTTCTGGTCAGATGTTTTGTCCCAGCAACAGGAAGGTAGCTATAACACTAATGAACATTCTTTTTTTGGTAGCTGAACTGAACTTTCTCTTCCTAAAAGATACATGTGATGGAGGGACTTTAATTTTCCATTGCCAGGACTGAAGTAGTCACAGATGGCCATCAAGGGCCATACATAGTGGTCTAGAATATAGCTGTCTCCTTATGCTCTATAATTTCAACCAAGATATTATGTGGTCTGTAGTGTTGGATAAGGAATTCTCCCAGAGGTGGTGAAACACTCCTGCCCTTGGAACTGTGGCCTTGGATGAAGCATCTGCCAAGTGGTTGCCTATGATCACCCGGCAATCTCTCTTCTGTCTTTGGATAGTACATGACTGCCACATCTTGGGGGAGCAGAACTTCCTCTAGAAGATTTAGGATTTCTTTAGAATGCCTAATTGGAGTTCCTAAAGTAAGTAATAACCCTATTCCTTTCTGTATACCTACATGAGCCTGTACTGTCAAGTAAGCATATTAGGAGTTTGTATAAATCTTTGCCCATTTTCCCTTGGCAATGGTCACTGTTAGGTTGGGACAGTCTCCCAAAATGGAGTCACCATGTGGCAACAGACACAAGGAAGAGGGTCATCCACATTTCTCAAGAAAGCACCCAGCCATTATCCCTTGCTTGCCTAACAATGACCCCTTCCCCCCTGCCAGGTCATGATTTCTTATAAGTCATGTGGTCACTGTTCTGGTGTCACACCCTGGCTATCTTAATCTCCCCTAAAGAAACCTTGTTTTTTTTTTTTTTTTTTCCAATCTATCCCTTCCTCCCCGACCCCCAACTGAAGAGCCCTATAAATCCTACTATCTGGAATCTCAAGTTGGCTGTTCTCCGCTCTTGAGAGTCAGACCTGGCTGCTTGTGCTTTTCCTGAATAAAAGGGCCCTGGCTAAAACTAAGAAAAATTGGCAAAACAAGCAAGGGTGCTGTTTTCCTGGTGAACCTGGTACCAGCACAAGGGTGAAGGAGAACAACACAGAGAAAAATCAACTCCTACCAAATCAGAGAGCCAGAGACCCAGAGGCTCCCAACACCTCATCACTGAAGCAGACCAAAAATGAACCCAACATGGCTCAGGGAAATTTTGTGGAAGAGGGGGGTGGAAAGAATGTCAGAGCTACATGTTGGGTCATGATATGCACAGACATTTATCTTACCCACAACTGTGGTCTAAACTCCACAATGCATGACCCATATACCTCAACAAGGAGGGGCCAAGGGGCAGGGGTAGGTCACGGATGAGCCTAATAATGGTACCAAACTGACTGTATTTGCTGAATACAAAACTAATTTAAAAAAAATAAAAAAAAATAAAAAAAAAACTTCCATCTTTGCCTCAGAGTGGTTTCCGTGGCCTTTGTCACTCCCGAACCTTATAGTCATGACTCTTGTCAGAGATATAAGCTCTGCTAGTTGGGCCCTGGTTTCAGGGGGTTTGATTTAAGAGTCTGAGATTTTATGTTACTACTGTATATCATGCCTTTCTCATCCCATACTGAACAAAAGACCTCCCATCTATAAACAGTTGGAGTTCAGGTTATTTTATGGGTTGGCCTTTAAGATCAGGTTTGTAGCATAGATTTATAATAGGACTTCTTGGAATGCTATGATCTGTTGGTGGTGTCTAGCCCCCCACCCCCACCTCCATCTCTCTCTCTCCCTCCATCTCTAAATTATTTCTTATCTTCCTTTAAGTCCCAGTTGTAATAAATAGAAGTTGCAGCCTGAACTTGGTCTACATTCATGACTGGTTTGGGTACCAATTTCTGTAATTTTCTATGAATAATGGCTTTCAATTGGGTTAGGAATTTATCCTTAAGGAGAACTTCCTCTTCTGTGGTCTCTAGAACTACATTTGCATGCTTCCTAGTTGCCCCTTTCAGTCTCTGGTGGAAAGCAATGAAGGGCTTCTGTTCTCCATGTATTGTAGCAGATATCTGGGTATAGTGTATCTGCTTACGCTTGCTTTCCAAATCCCTCCTAGGCTATAGTAAATGAAATTCTGAAAGTTCCATGCTACCCCATGAGTCTTCTTGATTCCATTTGGGGTTAAACTAAGGGGCTGTCTATGACCCTTTAGGAACATTGGCATTAGGAACTTGGAGTAGACCAAATAGTATTCATTCCCTGCTATTATTGCCTATGCTTTTCAATTGAGGTCAAAGTCTGGTCTATTATCAACATATCTCTCCACCACAGGTTATATTGCTGGACAAGTTGTTGGAAAACCTGGAAGTAGTGACCTGTGTCTCCAGTGAAATTGCCTAGCTCTCATTGCTTCTCTTTCAGCTCAGTCAAAGAGAAAAGACAGTGGCTATTGGACATGCCAGAATTATTTGAAATTCTCTCTATATATGTATATTTTTTGGTGTTTTTAGGGAGGGTCTTCGTCTAGCTCAGGCTGACCTGGAATTCACTATGTAGTTTCAGGGTGGCCTTGAACTCATGGCAATCCTCCTACCTTTGCCTCCTGAGTGTTGGGATTAAAGATGTACACAACCATTCCCAGCTAAAAATTCTCTACTTTTAAAATGATTCCACAAACAATTTTATAATTTTCCTGCAAAGAAATACTTGCTTTTCCACTTTCTTTAGTGGATCTTCCTACCCATACTTTTTATGCAAATTATATTGGAGGATTGGTCCACTGATGAGGTCATCCCTTGGGCTCAGGGTTGGATTTATAACAAACTAAGATAATGACTTCAGGAATATTTTCTTTTTCTACACTATTGGGAAAATCATTGTCTTGGCTGGTGGGCACAAAGGAGGAAGCATAGAGCTGTGGGGCTGCTGATACTCTTGTGTCATATGCACAGTCACTTTCAGGGTAAAGCAATCATTCCAGAAAACCTCAATTCACATGACACTTAAAATGTTTCAGATTCTTCAGCCTAATTTTTTTGTCTGTTTATTTATTTATTATTTATATTTATCTTGTAAAGTGACAGATTTTTTCTTTTTTATAGCTATTTTTAAAAAAAACTTTTTTTTTTTTTTAGAGAGAGAGAAAGAGAAAGAGAAAGAGAGAGAGAGAGAGAGAATGGGCGTGCCAGGGCCTCCAGCCATTGCAAATGAACTCCAGAAGCATGTGCCACTTTGTGCATCTGGCTTACGTGGGTCTTGGGGAATTAGATGTGGGTCCTTAGGTTTCCCAGGAAAGAGCCTTAACTGCTAAGCTGTTTCTCCAGCCTGCAGTGACAGATTTTCTTATGTCATTTTCAATAGTTCATTTTTGTTGATTTTCTCCCCACATCTCCTGTTCTTCTCATCTCCCTCACCTCCCACTTCTCCTGATACAATCTTTTGACCTCTTCAACTCCATCATTGGCAGAAGAAGTTGGCTCCATTTCATAGAGGCAAGCAGAAAGAAACAACCAAGCAATCAGTACCACAAGCCAGAACATACAGTCAGAGCTCAAACTGCTCTCCCCACATGTTTGGGCTGCAAATCCAGATTCACTCTCAGTGACACCACTTTCAACCACATGGCCGGAGACCCATGTTACAAGCTTAATTTTAATACAACACCTGAGTCCATGGGGACGAACATTACACATTCCAACCATGACAGATGCATAGTTGGAGTGTTTTATCTGTAGTGTATTTTGAAATTATTAATGTCTTTTCTGGTTAGGTTCCACTGCTGGTTAAACATTTTGATGCATACAATGAATTTAATTTCACATTATTTAGTTAGCTACTTGTAGTCTTTAGGTGTCCAAATAGGATTTCATTTTGGTTGCCCTGTTGCTATGGTCTTTCTCAAATAGATGTACACATGCAAATCTATGATTTCTGTCTAGAAGTCCAATGCACTCTTCATTGCACCACAGAGCCAAATCTTTTGTTGAGAGATGTTGCAATGACTTCTGACAATCAGAAAATGTTATCTCTACAAACTTCAGTACAGAAACTAATGTTTGAAATGTTTTAGGATATAGGTATTATGTTTGTCTAAAGATGTCTTTTGTCTCATTGGCTAGAATATAGCCTGTGTTAATGCCAGAAAAAATTGTTTTCACTACTGTTAATATCTCATAGTATAGTCCATAATGTAGAATTTGGGCTCCTGTAAAATATCATCATAATAATTATATAATAAAGTGACTCATTGTATCAAAGGAGGCTCAGATACCTTCCAAATTGCTGGGCTCAACATATCTATTTAGACAGAGACCAGTGGTAGTATCTCTCTCTAAGGCACATGTCTTTCCAGTCTTTGGGCTCTCAGCTTGGTTTTCAGTGCCAGCAATGTATTCCCTCCAACCGAGTCAGCCTTGAATACATTTATAGATCTGTTGGTTACCCGATGTTGCAGTAGGTTTGCATTGCTGGTCGAAAACACCTGAACAAGAGCAGCTTGTGGGAGAAAAGGGTTTATTTTGGCTTACAGATTCACAAGGTAGCTCCATTATGGCAGGGGAAAATGATGAACAGCAGAGGGTGGACATAACCTCCTGGCCAATATCAGATGTACAAAAGCAACAGGAAAGTGTGCCAAACACTGGCAAGAGGAAGCTGTTGTAACACTCATCACGTGCCCCCAATAATATACTGCCTCCAGGAGGGTTTAATTCCCAAATGGCAATCAGCTGGAGACCTCGCATTCAGAACACCTAAGTTTATGGGGGATGCCTTAATCAAACCAGCATGCCACTGTAGTTCCTAAGTGCAAAACTTGTCTGCTGATTGTATGGCTTACAGAATCCACTCCTTGTTAAGATAGTAGGTGATTATCTTTCTTAGAAGGCTATATAACACTAGTACTATGGAAGTTAGTCAGCTGGGAGGTTGCTACCATCTTAGTTACTACTTGATTGATTTCTCCTTATCCTGTACCATAGCCAGCATGTGCTGTCTTCAGCAATATGGCCTAACCATTTAGTTGTGGTGGTCATCAAAGAGCTTTGGTAATATCCTACATTTGTTTTGAATGCTTCTTGGGCCTCCTTCACCAATGATTCTCTGGGATTCTCCTGCAACAACCTGCAGCTTGCAGAAAAACTTTCTTTATCCTGGTCTCTCTATACCCTTCTCTATTCTCATTATGTTTAAAAAATTTTTTGTTGTTTATTTTTATTTATTTATTTGAAAGTGACAGACAGACAGACAGACAGACACACACACACACACACACACACACAGAGAGAGAGAGAGAGAGAGAGAGAGAGAGACAGAGAATGGGTACACCAGGGCCTCCAACCACTGCAAAAGAACTCCAGACACGTGGGCCCCCTTGTGCAACTGGCTAACGTGGGTCCTGGGGAACCGAGCCTCCAACCCAGGTCCTTAGGCTTCACAGGTAAGTGCTTAACTGCTAAGCCATCTCTCCAGCCCATCCTCATTATATTTTTAACTGGCTCATGAAGAGCTAGGTTTTATATGACATACTCATAGGTTCTAGCTTTTTAGTCCCTTTTCCCCTGTGCTCCTTCCTCCCATTCCCCACCCTCCATTTGAACTTTCTGCCCCCTATATTCTGATACTCTATCCATCTCCTCCTCTGTGTATCCCTTCCCCTCACACCTCCTCAATTCTCTCCTTTTGGGCTTTAGTTTATCTTCCTAGTCCAGTTCACAAAAAGTCCTCTTTCTCCTCTGAAACTTTGTAATCTAAGTCCTCAGAGTCCACAGTTCTTTCTACACTGCAGACTTTAAAACTCTAACCAGAACTGCCCATTAAGCTCTGTTTCTCCAGTCCAAAGTTTTAAATCCTTCTATATTCCTACCAGAAACCAATGTAGATAGGCACAAAGACAAGTATACTTAGTAGGAAATTTTAACTTAAATCTAAATTCAAAAGGTTATTTGAGACATATCTTTTTCATTTTCTTTTCTTTTCAGTTATCTTTTAGCTGTCACTCTAAGAGGCAGTGCTGGTCTTCACAAGTAACACCTTCCTCAAGTCCTCCTATTAATGTTGAGTACTGGTTTAATTTATTTAAGATTAGGTATAAGTGAAGTAAAACAGAAACAAAAGCAAAGAGCTCAAATTTACTGAGCAGTTTATTATCAAATATTTCAGTGGGTACTGAATACTTATATTTTCACAGGGGAAGAAGAACAACAAGAACAACAAAATGACATCCTTTACATGTTAACTTATCAGTTGAATACTGAGTAGGCATGGTAACTGGAGTAAAATAGTTTTTAAATCCCATTTGAATGTAAATAAATCAGTATATTTAATGACTACCAACTAAAATGATTAATTAGTAGTGTCTCTTGGGTCTTAGCAGTAGAGTTTTAAAACAACTTCATTTTTGAGCACATAAAAGTAATTTAACAGTTAGTAGCCTTCTCAGAAATGATGTACAATATGGTAGCATAATATCCTAAAGAACAAGATAAAGATTAGCTTATTTTTAATATTTTATTTATTTGAGAAAGAGAGAGAGGCAGAAAGAGAAAGAACAGGTATATCAGGGCCTCTAGCCACTGCAAACGAACTCCAGATGCATGCCTCACCTTGTATTTCTGGTTTGCTTGGGTACTGGGGAATCAAATCTATGACCTTAGGCTTTGTATGCAAGTGCCTTAACCACTGTGCATCTCTCCAGCCCAACTAGCCCATTTTAAAGCAAACTAACTTGGACAAATATGAAAGATTTATAATTTAGATACTTTAACTATATGCTCATCAAGTTTAATGTGGCACATTAATTCTTGTGTATGTAAATGAGTAATTTCAAAGGACACGTATAAACAAATCACCTAAGTTTTCTTTGGATGGGTCACAGGATTTGGCAAAAAGTAAAGTTTAATCAAAGAAGGATGATTAAATCCCAGATTTGTACATAAACCAGAGAAAAGAAACAGATTGAGCTCTATCTCCATACAAACAAATCCTGTCTTTTACTAGTAATGCTTCCAGGATAAACTCATAGGCTTCATAATACCTCAATCCTAATTGGTAAAAACAATGAAAATGTAAATTATAACAAAAGGTTTTGCTTGGGTAAATGAGAGATTGTTTAGTTCAAGCATCATGGTGTGGAAGTTGCTGAGGAGAAATGGAATCTCTAAGCACAGCCTTTTTATAAAAACAAAGAGGATGGGGACTGAGACTCCCCCTTACCACATGCAGTGGGAGGGAGACAGAATGAGGAGCAGAGTCCAAACCAGGGGCCTTTATTTTCAAACTTGCTGATATCTTATATTTCATTTATATGACTTTGCACATTTTAATTTAGAACAGCCCCAGAGTTACTTCCTTACTTTACTTATTCATATGCATATATAAATAAATATGTATCATAGTATGTGTAAATTTTGAAGAAATTTCTGAAATGTGTCAGAGTCTGAGTTTTTATGGAGCTGATCTGTATTGGAGTGATTGACTCTCTGACAGAATTTGGTGGGTGGAATATTTGTTAACCAAATGCATTCTGCCAGTTGTCTTGAATCCCTCAAGCCATTTTATGAAGTCAGCCTTCCCTTGAACACAGATTTTATCTAAATTACAGATCAAACATCTATCACATGATCATTCAGAAATTTAAGAGAAATGCCTTGGCTTCTGAAACCATGTAACACTTCCCATTCTCTTCTCTTTCTATTTCACTAGTCACCCCTTCTTTTATTAGCTCAGTTAGTGGAGAAATGTGCTGAGTTTGCTGCTAGGGAATTGAGAAGAAATCAGCAGAGATCCACCACTGAAACAAATAATGACTGATAATGTATCATGCACCAGACTTTAGGATGTTGTTAATTTTTTTTCTAATTTTTGAGACAGCCTCTGAAAGATGTTCTTCAAAGGTTTGTGAGAGAAGTAAAAAAGCATGTAAAAATAATAAAACAGTGTTATATTTACATCTGGCAAAATCTTTTGAAGAAGCTGACAATGCAGCTACATGAGTGAATTTACAAGATTTCTAACTAGAAGAGAAGTTTTAGTCTGTTTTTCTACAATGCAATAATGTGTTCTAGGCAGCACACATTTTAAACAAAGTTCCAATTATTGTTTTTTCATATTCTTCATTAATTATTTGGTTAACATACAAAGAAACGAGCTGCATAGTTTCCTTTCATGAAATTTAAATTCAGTATAAAATAGTTCTATTTGTATATTGGATTTAGTTGGTTCAATATTTCTGGCATTTTCCTTTATAAACCATTTCTTACACAATGATAACATATCTGTCATTTGCTAAACTAACTGAATACATCAACCTCTCACAGCTATCTGACATACTGGGTCCTTGTGTTAAGTGGTAATGGTAATCCATCTACATCTTTTAGTCTTGGTACCACTGCCTTCATCCAGACATCTACTCATATGTTCATGTACTCATCCCAGTGGAAGGTCTGAGAACTGTTTTCTTGTAGGATTTGTAGCCTCACCCAAGCTAAGTTCACTGACAAGCTTACATGTGGAGAAGAAAATACAACACTTAAAATGTGGTATCTGCTTGCACATATGTGTTCTTTGTATGTACCAGAGAAGGAAAGAAAAGAATTTTGCAAAGAGGACATATGCAGATCTTAGCTTGTATTATGTATATAAATGAACATATATACATATGATATATGAAGTTATATATATAATTACAAAAACATTATATAGGAAACAAGTGACATGTAATCAGAAAGGAAGGGGCATGGGTAATGAGAGAGATAGAGGGAGGAGAATCAACTATAAAGTATTATATTGGAAAATGTTATAGTGATACCTACAACTCTGTATGCTAATTAAACAATAAAATAAAAAGTTAGATATATAAAACCTTCTCAAAACAAAAAGCTGGGTGTGGTGGCGCACGCCTTTAATCCCAGCACTTGGGAGGCAGAGTTAGGTGGATTGCTGTGAGTTTGAGGCCACCCTGACACTACATAGTGAGTTACAGGTCAGCCTGGACTAGAGTGAGACTCTACCTCGAAAAAACAAAAATCAAACAAACAACAACAACAAAAAAGATTGATATACAGAGAAGAGCTCAGAAAAAAACTAGATGAAGAGTACTGATAACATGTATCACAGGTTCCTGCTGATGGCTGAAACTAGAATGTTCATGCTATTGGAACTTGAGTTCTCATTTCCTTTTTAAATTTTTCTTTGGCTGTAATTCATCTTAATGGGCAGCACTTAATTTGAACCTATTCACTTCTAAACAACAGAATTAATGTTACTAAATGGACACTATACAACTGCTATTTGGTACTGGGTTCGGTAGAAGTCTAGGAAAGGAAGATAAATAAGAGGCATTTCCTGATCTTGAGCACCTGTAATTTACACAAGTGCCCTCTAGCTCAAAGATAATGCAGACAACACATACTCTAAATAATAATGCATTTCCCATTATTTCCTAGAAAGGTCAGTAGGAGTCTCTTATGATTCACTGAAATACTTTTCAGAGTGTTTGACCTAAATACCAATTATTTATGGACTTAACTTTTTTCTTTCTTTCTTTATTTTTTGAAGTTTTTCTGTAATTTTTAATTTATTATTTATTTGAGAGAAAGAGGCAGAGAGAAAGAGGCAGAGAGAGAGAGAAAGAGAGGGAAAGAGAGAGAAAGACACAGAGAGAATGGGCACACCAGGACTTACAGCCAATGCAAATGAACTTCGAATGCATGCGCCCCCTTGTGCATCTGGTTTACTTGGGTCCTGGAGAATTGAACCGGTATCCTTTGGCTTTGTAGGCAAATGCCTTAACTGCTAAGTCATCTCTCCAGCCCTTAATATTTTTCTTTCATGATCTTGCTAATACGGCCGACTAAGCCACTTATAGGAGTAAGAGGGATTTCACTTCATAGTGCTCAAGCAGCTAAAATTCATTACAATTCAGAAAACATATTTTTAGTAATTTAAGATTTTGAAGTTAACATTTCAAATACAAAGTTATTAGAACAATTGTTTCAGTTGCTACTGATGGTATTACAGTACCTTCATGAAATAGTAAGTCGAGAGATCCTCCCATATGAAGTGTGTCCATATATCAAGACTAACAGACAATCTTTAAGAAATAGAATGGATACATTGAAATAAAATAATTGCCTGCATTTTTGGTGACAATGTTTTCCCTGGAAATAGGATGAAATGTTTCTCTCAATAACCCCTTTCGGTTTGGATTTTAACTATGCTTGTGTAAAGTTCTTAGCTCTTGATTTTCAAAACTCCTCTTATTGAAAGTTGCTGTCTGAAGCTGCAAGTACTCTGAGTTCAAAGCCAGCTAAACTACATTGCCAACTCAAGTTGATTTGGTGGTTAGGGTGTAGGTTAATGACATTGGACATGTGATGTACTCTGGGACAGAATTGTACAAAGCAGATATATCTCTATATTGACATTGGTTTCCATGGCTACCATGACAAACTATCGCAGTCAGCTTGAGTTAGGCAACAGAAACCTATTTTCTCATAGTTTTGGAGGCTACGAGTCTGATATGCAGGTGTTGGCAAGGATGGTTTCTTTTCATACCTTTCTCCTTGGTCAGCAGACAGGCATCTTATCTCCCTATCTTCCCACAGTCTTTCATCTGTGCTCACCATGTGTGGAACCTGATTTCTTATCATAGAGACACCATTTATACTGGATAAGGATCCATACAATGACTTCATCTTACCTGTACCTATTGCAAAACCTCATCTCCAAATCTAGTTACATTCTGAGGCTAGGATTTCAAAACATGAATTCTGTTTTAGACAATTCAGCCCATAACGGGAAGCATAACTATATTGACATATGTGTAATGACTGGGTAGATGATTAAAAAATAAGTTAATAGCCAGCCAGGCCGGGGATTATTTGACTATAACACAAACACTGGGGAGATGGAGGCACAGGATTCATAAGTTTGTGGCCAGCAGGGATGACATAGCTAGAACCTGTCCAAGAAAACCAAAACAAGCCAAATGCAAATGAAACAGCAAGCCATGAAATGTAATATGCTTTCCAATAGGAGTCCTGCTAGCCAGACTTACTGTGCTGCTATTGCTAACAAGAAAGTTGGAGTGATAGGTCTGTGGTTTTCTAGGCCCGAGTTCAGACTTTTTTTTTTTTTTAATCCCCACTATATCTTGGAAATACTGATTTTGCTTTTTGTAAAATCTGGCCCTGTTTTAGTTCACAGGTTAAAATGCATTTCTTAATCCTTCCATGTGAAAATTTTGAGTATCCAAATCAATGGTCTGGATTAATGTGTATTTGTGTGTGCATGTGTGCACACAGCGGAAAAACTATTTCGTGAGTGTTCATTTACCAAGTGCTCTTTAGGCATTTGTTGATAGGGAATTGGCTCCCATAATATGCCAAGGTAGCTATTGTGTTTTTCTTATGTATGGTTCCTTGGAGATTTGTGTTCCCTGCTAAGCACCAAAAACAGCTCACTTAGTAGAGTAACTGTTAACCATCAGCCATTAAATAGTACTGTCTTTGAAAAGATGAGAGACAAAAGAAAAAGGCCATCTGGGATACAAGAAAATGTTTTCATGGTCTCTATAGAATCCCTGTGAGAGTGCCTGAGGAAATAAAGACATCCAAACCTTTGGGAAACTGAAGGGTAACTTAAAAAAAAAAAGAAAAAATATTGCTAACAAAAATTATTCCATGCTTAGTGTAAGAGAGATATTTTTAAAGTTAAGATCAATTTTATTACATGTGTATTGAATACTTGCTTAAGTGTGTGCTTACTTTTACATATTTGTCTATAGTTTTTAATGCTTTCTTAGATAGTTACTCTATACAATATGCTAGGTATAGAGCTACAGAATCGTTTTAAAGGCAGTGTTGATAGACTTCACATTTACTGGGTCATCTGGTTGAGTTACATAACCCTGAGGAGTTACAGGAAATGCTCTATAATCTTCAAGATCTGTCATACATACACAAAATTTTGAGCATCTCCATTAACTGCAGAAAGATAATTTAAAGCCAATTTAGTGATGTAATATGGATTTTGCAAGTTTGATGTGAAAACAAACCACCCTGCACTTATTTACTTGGTCATTAAATGCAGGTCTGTAAAAATACGATGAGCCTTCTTTTGATCAGAGGTAAAAGACATTGATCAAATGCCATTTCTTTGAAATAGTACCTCTTGGTCTTCTTTAGTTCAGAGACAGACAAGCTAAGATTCATATAGAATCTGAGAAGTTAGATCATCTTTTTGAGAAAACCATTTATATTAGCTCCACATGACTAAAATGGTTTATGCAAGGAGGGGGCCTTTCTTTGAGTCCTGCACTTGGGCACTAGAAGCAATCATATGTACTTTTGTTTCCTGACAGGAAAGTAAGAAGTCCAACCCTAGCTCCCAGTAGAGTACTTTATGCTTCTTCCTTGTACACTCCTTATTTTAATTCCTAGTTTCTCTAGGATGAAAAAAAAAAAAAAAACCACCCTACGTTAGCAACATAATTCAAAGCTTTTTCATGTGGTGTGTGTGTGTGTGTGTGTGTGTATTTCCAGTTACTGAATTGTAGTGGGAAATGATGCAGTAAATGAATGTAGCTAAAAGGGAGACATGTAGATAATTCTCTGTGCTGGACGGGAGCATAGTTTCCTAGTCATACTCCTGGAAGTCAAATTCTTGCCCCAGTCAGTGTATTCCTGGGCATATTCTGTCATCACTTCCTGCCTCTGGTTTTTTCTTCATAAAAATGGACATAATGATGAAATGATTATCTTGTATGATTTTTGAATTATATTGATTAATAGAAAAGACATAAGAAGCTTTTGAGTAGTTCTCATATTGTGAATGTGATACAATAATAACTAACATTGTTCTTCAAATAAAGTACTTATTCATAATTAACTCTCCAGAAAGACATGTTTTGGATAAACTAAATATTTGTAGTGTGCCTGATCTATTCATTTGTTCGTTTGCTTAATCCTGGGACAGAACCCAGGGCCACATACTTACTAGTGCTGATAGGCAAGCACTCTACCATTGTGCTTCACCCCACACCTCTTCCTCATAGTTTTTATTAGGACCCTGTGCAGATCAGACATTTCAGCAGCCATGTGGAAATAGCTCTATATCTCAGTTGCTTCAAAACCAATATCCTTCCCTTCCTTTATTTTCTCCTCTCTTTTTCTACTCTTTTGTTTTCTATTCATCAATATTTACATACTAAATTTCAGGCATTGGACTGGGGTTATGTAGATGAGGAAAGGCAAAGTTCTTTGCCTTGAGGAAATAATAAAGAGTAGCAGAGTATGCAGCCCAGTAATGAACAGTCAGTTTCAACACAATCTTGTTTACTGCTGTCTTAGAAGTGAGCACATGGTTGTTCAAAAGCTGATATGAAGGGTACTTAACACCAAACAAATTAGAGGTTTGGGTGGGGGATGGAAGAGCTTTGGGAAAGAGCTTCCTGAGAATAGTTGAATCTGATTCAGCCTGGCAACTGAGTGATTTCAGCAGGGGATAAAGGCTGTTAGGAGGTAAAGGGAAAAGAAGACACAGTGAAGAGCAGCATCAATGTATGTTGCTGTGCTGAAAGTTCTACAGGCAGAGTGTGGGCTTATTGGCAGATGGGAGGAGATCACTGAAATACAGGATGTAAAGAGGCTAATCTGTAAAAAGAGCTGTTTAGCCCATGCTGGAGTGTTTGAAATACACCCCCCCCCCAAAAAAAAAACAAAACTTTGAACAGTCATTAGAGATTTGAAGAAGGAAACTGGTGTGATTCGATGTGAGCCCTACTTAGAGCCTACCCAGTTGGAAGTTAAAATGCTTTTGTAAGGATATGATTTCAATGCGTATAAGGAATCTGAGCCTGAGCTAAGATGGTGTCAGTGTGTTCATGAAGGTGGACAGAACTGAGAAGTGCCATTCTCAAAACTTGCTGGCTTCTCAGATTTATACAGTGAAGAAAGAAGGGATGCTGCAAGATGGCACTCACCATCTAGGTAACAGGAGGATGCTAAAGCTGGCTATGGAGGTCAGTCACTGAAGATGTGTGTGGTGGGTGAATGTTAAATGTTCCCTGTAGTCTCATGTGCTTGCGATTAGGCCACATACTCACTCTCCAGCTGGTGGCAATATGGGAGATGGAGCCTTGCTAGAGGAGGTGTGTCACTGGATATGGACTGTGAAGTTTATTACCCCAGCTCCAAGCACAGTACTTAGACTACTTCTGCCCAGAGATGTAAGAGATGTGATTTCTGCCTCTGCTCTGTCATGTTTTCTCTACCATGGCGAAACTTAACTTTGAGACCACAAACCAGTGTATATACCCTTTCCTCCCATCAGCTGCTTTGGAGAGATGCTTTATTCTAGCAACATGAAGGTAATTGCAGAAGTGCGGGATTGACATAGATTTATTTCACATTATGTGAATATGAGCTGACTGGAATGTTTAAGTTGAGTTGTGTATAACGTCTGAAATTTAAAGGTATGTAGATAAGCAGATTTAGCATGAGCAAAATGGTTCTCAAACATCCTATACCCATGTAGCTATATTTCATACATGGCAGATGGGGAAGAGTTCTGTGAATCTTCTGTTGTCAAAATATCCACACTAATGTGGGAAAGATTAAAGTCAATAAGGTCAACATTCATCAACTTGAGCAGTAGGATATCCAGGTTTTCCTTATGGAATGCAGGTATAGGGATTCTTCAGGGAAGATAATTTGGTTTAACTAGAATGTAATTCTTCAGTAAGCAGAATAGTTAGTTGTGAAAGGGACATCAAAAGTACATAAAGAAGAGAGAGGGTCAGAAAGGTAACCAAGGATGTGTGCTATAAAGAGGCCCAGGCTGGATTGAAGAAAGTTAGTATATTTTAAACTAGCCATAGAGGCACTGGTGTTTGGTTCTGCAGAATTCCCTCCTAGTATTAGAGGCTTGGGTCAATTAGAGGTCCTTGGTACTTGATTGATGCACAGGCTTTCCTTTGACTTCCTCCGATGAAGCTTAGCAGCCCATGAATCCACTCTCATTGGATTCTTTCTGTTCCTCAGCCCTACATGTGTGAGAGGTTTTCAACCCATGGTATGTTGAAAAGAAGGAAACTAACCTTTCTTGAGCATGTGTTATATTCCTGATACCTCAAACCTCTTATACTACTGCAATTATGTTATAGATAAAGAAACTATCTGGCATAAAACAATATATTCATAGCCATATAGCTTTCAGTTCACAGCATCAGAATGACAGATGTGGTGGTTTGATTCAGGTCTCCCCCATAAACTTAGGTGTTCTGAATGCTAGGTTCCCAGATGATGGCGATTTGGGAATTAACATCGCCTGGAGGCAGTGTACTGTTGGGGGTGGGCTTATGGGTATTATATCCAGTTTCCCCATGCCAGTGTTTGGCATACTCTCCTGTTGTTGTCCATCTTATGTTGGCCAGGGGGTGATGTCCACCCTCTGCTCATGCCATCATTTTCCCCTGTCATCATGGAACTTCCCCTTGAATCTATTAGCAAAAATAAACCATTTTTTCCCTACAAGTTGCACTTGGTATGGCAAGTTCTGCCAGCAATGTGAAACTGACTGCAACAGTATAGTTGGTACAAAGAATGGTGTTGTTGCTAAGACACCTGACTGTGTGGCTTAGGCCTTTTGGAGCTGATTTTCAAGAGGAATGTGGAAAGATTTGAAACCTTGGCTTAAGAGACACCTTGCAGTGCTATAAGTACAGCTTGATGGACTATTCTGGTCAGAGTTGAAAGACCTGAATGCAGGAAGAACTATGGACTGGGAGGTTTGCCTTATGACAGTGAGAAAGAGCTTTGCCTGGACTGGGCTAGAAGCAGTTCGTATGAGAGGCTTGCTGTTGTTCCTGTGTCCTGAGAACTTGTGCAGGGCTGCCTTGCTTAGAAATGGATTGGTGTGAGAGAGGGATATGGCACAGAAATGAAATCATTGGGTCTGAAACTTCTGTCCATTCAAATGCAATTATATGAAAGATTATAACCTTTGAGATAGGGTCAGCTGACTCATTGGGGCAACAGAAGGAATGCAGTCTCTTGAAAGGGCCTGAATGCTAGAGGAGTGTCCTGTTATTCAAACTCTGCTTTATTCCCCCCCCCCCCAGATTAACAAATTGGCACCCTACCTGGTATTATGTAGTATAAGAAATGCAGGAAAGAAAGGGTCATTGAATTTATAATGTTGTCTTGTGTTTTGGAAACAGCCATGGGCAGTGTGAAGTAGGTTTGCTGGATGCCTTCATGGAGACCTGATGGAGCAGTAAGAATGAACTATAGGTTGTAATGAAGACCCAGTGGAGATGCTGGAACCACAAGATGGTTGATAAGGAAAGCTGCCAGCCCCAGACGAAGTTTTACAGGACTGTGAGTAGCCTAGCTGGAGGGGTGGAATTGGAACTCCAGAAACTTGCTGGCTAGAGTTATTGGACTTGGAGTTTGTCACTGACTAGAGTTGTTGGATTAGAACAACAGTTTGATGTTTGCCTTTGTTGTTTTAAATTTTGTATTGGTTGAATATTTCTTTGCTATGCCCAATGCCATGTTTTGCAGTCTCAGAGTTTCTTCTCCGCTATTATGGGATTTTTTTTGGGGGGGGGAAGGTTGGTATTATGACTCAGTTAAAAGATATTGGACTATGGGAATGTTTGAACATCATTAGGATTGATAAAAACTGTGGGGACTTTTAAAGTTGGGCTGAATGCATTGTATTTTACATCATGGATGGTTATCAGTTTACTGGGGCCAGGGGTAGAATGTGGTGGTTTGATTCAGGTGTTCTCCATAAACTCAGGTGTTTTGAATGCCAGGTTCCCAGCTGATGGAGATTTGGAAACTAACACCTCCTGGAGGCAGCGTATTCTTGGGGATGGTCTTATGGGTATTATATCCAGTTTCCCCTTGCCAGTGTTTGGCACACTCTCCTGTTGCTACTGTCTACCTTACCCACGGGTGTGATGTCCACTCTCTGCTCATGCCATCATTTTCCCCTGCCATCATGGGGCTTCCCCCTCAAGTCTGTAAGCCAAAATAAACCTTTCTTCCCACAAGCCTCTTGGTTGAGTGATTTCTGCCAGCAATGCAAACCTGATTCAACAACAGATTATTTATGCCATTTATTAATATTTCTTCATTCTCAATTTCATTTAACACTTAAAAATAGTATTCAATTATCACCTCAGTTTTTCATATGCTTCAAAACCCACTAAACCTATGTTGGCACTGCAGGTGCACAAAACTAACTACCAAGTCATGAATGCCTGGCCGTAAATAGCATTCCAGGCCAAGCTGGGAGGCCCAGACATCCTGAAGAAATATTTTTATTAATAAAGAGCCAAATAGCTCATGATCAGTCATCTCTTCAATCAACAAGTCATTCAACATTTCTTAAGCAAGTGCGTATTTTATTCAGGAGCTAGCCTAGGTGCTATAGTGGTGATGGTAATAACAATGTTGACAGTACTTATTACCATTAGCTCTAAGGCTGGTAGAGTTAAAAATGTTTTCTGTTTAACTCATTCAATGTTCTTTGCCACAAGGCTACTCTGATGGCGTTACTTGGGTGGGTGGGGGAATACACTGAGAAACATAGGTCTGAAGAATTTTTGCCAAAGATAAGCAGCCACAGAATGGTGGAAGATGGACCAAGGCCCACAATCTGGCTACAAATCTGGTGCTCATAGACACAGTAAAGCAAAATTAATTCATGCAGTGTGTTTGGCTGTACGAAAAGTGCAAAGGAAAGTTAGCCCTTATCTTGGCTGAGAAGGGCAAGAAGGCAATTGCTTTACAGACTACTTGAGGAATGAAAGCTCTTCACTGATCGACAAGGAGTAGTGAGAAACATGCTAGGAAGAATCAAGCATACACAGAAGGATGAAGGCACTGTGCAAAAAGGTCACCTTAAGTCACTTCAAGTCTTCCAGTTTGAATGGCAGATTGAGTAACAACAGCATGTCCTATTGTTATATCTGTGGGTATAAATGTCAAATAGAACCAATTGAATAGGCAATAATATCTTATTGTTCTCTCTCATATAGAAATTTTGAAAATTTATGCTATGATATTTTGATCTATGTTCAATGATATTGTTTGAAAACCTGGTATTGGGGGTTTTCTCTTCCCTCCTATCACTATTCAAGGCATTCATCACAAATCTATTGTATTAATATAAAAAATAGAAGTGAAAATCTATTGCCTATGTATTCTGAGATATTGTGATGATAGCATTTTAGGAATTATTTCTGTTAATTTTAATACCAACAACATAAAATAAGCATGCCACTATCCTGCACTTATAGACAAGAAAATTAGGGTGCAGAGAGATGATAAAACTTTCCCAATGTTATATGACAGTAATTCATAGAGTCAAAACCTGAATCTGAACCATTCAACTTTGATGTTTCTTTTCCTTTATCTTCATGGTGTGTGTGTGTGTGTGGTCTCTGTATATATGCATGTTTGTATGAGTGGGGGCAGGTATGCTTGAGTCACATGTTCTCCCTCATATGAAGCTCCTAACTTGAAGCAGCTTGAGTTGATTATAAGCGGCAGTAAGCATTGGGAGTATTGACATGGAAGTTCAAATAATAAGATTCAAATAATAAGAGAGATGGTGTTTCTGCCTCCATGGCACTTACAGTGTAACAGGCAAAATCATATGCACATACATGAAATATATGTTGTGTTGTATTTCTAGGTTCTTTGAAGGAAAAGGAAAGAGAAATAGGGTACAAAGTGAAGGGAAATTCTATAAAGTAAAGTGATGAAGAGCTTCTCCTAAGGATCATTTTGAACAGAAGTCTGTGGGATTGAGACAGCTAACCCTGTGATAAGGACAGGGGTAGGAACAGAAGTTTAGGCACAAAGAAGAATTTTTCAAAGGCCTTAAGATAAATGTCTGCGCGCGCGCGCGCACACACACACACACACACACACACACACACACACACACAAATCAAGAGGGCCCATATGGTTGGGAAAGTTTATAGGTTAAGTAGTGTTATGATGGAAGACCCTTGATACAACCTCTCAGCTTCCGCATGATGTCTAGGCCATCTAGAATTTCCTGTGTCCTCCAGGCTGGCAGAAGTGCATAAAAGAACCAGCCTGCACGAGGCTGCAGCAGTGTTTTGTTGGTAAGGATGAGCAGAAAGATTTGGTAGCTGACACACCCCAAGGGCCAAAACAACTTGTTAAGACTAACCATAACTGGAGAAGGGAACAGACTTGTCAGTGACTAATTACATGGAGCTGGATTTCATGGAAAAGTAGTTTGATCTCCTGAGACCATCATTTCTCTTGGGACAAAAATAAGAAGAATGAGGAAAAGAACAGTAGGAATCTAGAGTGAGCTTACCTAATGAAACTCCTGAGTTACAAACAGACAAGCACTCTTGAAAGTATTGCAAAGGTTTTTCTTTACTGAGTAGAAATGGAGTCTTGAGTTAGCATGACATCATGTTTGGATTTTAAAAGTGTAAGTTTTGTGCATCTGGCTTACAGTGTGCCAGTTTTGTTTCTTGGAATATCGGTATATTGACATGACATTCTGCATGGTAAAATATTTATCACAGGGCATGCAACCTGCCATGATTCCAAACAGATTAATTTTAAGCTTTTAAACCACAGACCATTCTCAGCCTTTCCAAATTTCTACAATTCTTCTTTATTTTTATGTCTCTGAAATTTTCCACTTTCACCATGCTGTGGTAAAATTACGGTTCAATTCCTCCCAGGGCTGCCTTAATGCGTCCCTGTAAATCCGTCAGTTCCCAGAATTTAGCATCATCTCCCTTGGTTGTTGTGTCTTCCTGATGTCAACCCCAGCTCACTGGCTCTGGATCTCAAAGTAGCTGCTGACTGTGTCTTGTAAGCTTGTCCCCACCAATACCCATATATCATCCAAGGACTTGCTTTTCCTGCAGAAGCATGATCTAAGAAAAAAAAAAAGTGCATGTCTGAAGACATGAGCTCATATTCCTTCACTCTGAAACATCAACTCTCTCCAGTGCTGATAAATCACTCACTTTGAGCAAGCCTGTGGTCCTCTGGGAGGGTGTTCTAAGACCATTACTTTGCTTGCTGTTTTCACCTTTGCCCCTCGCCACCCTGGCATTCGTCTAAAAGCTGACTGCCTATGGCAGATCATGCTTCTCCGGCTCACTTTTAGGGTAGAACTAGGTTTGAGAGCAACTAAATAATCTGCTTTGTATTACTCAGAGTAAATAACATTAGCTGCTGTAAAAAAAAAAATTCTTAGTGATTTATTCCTTATTGCAGACTGAAGGAGGTTGAGTAGCTCTCTTCAAAGCAGTCACTTAGGATCCTAACTCCTTCCATCAATGTGAACACATAATCCCAGCCATTGAGACAAAACAAAGTATGTGCAAGAGGCAGTTTGGGGGTCAGGCATAAAAGCAGAATATATCAATTCCATTTATATGTGCATGGACATTTCTTCTATTTCAAAAAGAAACTTGTTTTATTTTAATAAAGTCCATATTTGAAGGTGTTCGTGAAAGATGCAATAACATTTAAATATGGATGAGCTCTAACAGTAGCTAAGCTAGCATTGTTTGGTCTTCCAATGATCATATGACCTTCATCTCTGCACACCAAGACAAAACCAACCCCATCTGTGAGAGAGATAACTTGAAATCCTAGACACACAATGCGCTAAGCTCAAAGTCCAGTACCTCATTGAGGGCTATGCAAGCTTCCTATTAAGCTCAGATACTTCTCCTTTTAATCTACAAACTGAAATAACAAGTCCTCCCTCTTTACCTCCCTTCCTCCCTCCCCCTCCCCACACCTATATATAAGTGGTGGCAAGGATCAGGGTAAACTCAGTGGCCTTCTTTCTGAGAAGGCAAATGAAGAGAGTCTTTCAGATACCCCTGGACCATGGCAGTACTAGAGCCTGTGCAACATACACTGGAAAGACTGCTGTCAGGGGTGGGGTGGGGTTCTCTCCTTGAACCTCTGAATCTGTTCACTGAGAAGAAATGTCTTATCAGTAGGCCTGTGCCTCTTTCTTGAGTCTTCTGAGAGGAGTCTCTTTATCCATTGCTTTCCCTAGCTGTATCTGAGATGGTTATGCCAGCTTTGACTCTTGATTCTGTTTCTGAGCTCTTTGCTTCCTGTCATTTCCATTTTAGCAAAATTGTTTGCTATAGCAACCCTCAAGCTCATTTATTTATTTATTTATTTTGCTTAACCTCTTTACCACTGAAATTACTAGGCTCTACTTTGGGGATGGTCTGAACTTATTGTACTTCAGTAAAAATGTGACACTTACATAATGCAATTCTTCCTAGAGTTAAGGTTTGATTAGTTAAGCTGGACATAGCTGTGCACACCTTTTATTCCAGAACTCTCAGAAGGCAGATGTAGGAAGATTTCTATGAATTTGAGGCCAGCATGGGACTACAAAGTGAGTTCCAGGTCAACCTGTATTGGGTGAGACCCTACCTTGAAAACAAACTAAAAACAAACAGAAAAATAAACAAAAATCAGTTTAACTAGTTAAGATTTGACTCCCAAAGCTGCTCTTATTCAAAGTCGTTAAGGTCAGAACCAGGGTCTCAACAGTCTTCACAAGCTAAGTTCCAGCTACCTTCCTTGATAGGTCAATTGAAGAGACCAGTGACACTGGGAAGAGGGAGACGTGATTTACTCAATGTGACTGTATTGGGAAGAAGAACACAGAAGTCCAGTAGCCATTCAAGTCCACCTCTGGGATCTTGTCATGAGGTCTCCATTTAGATAGAGGGCCAGAGGTATATATAACTTGGTCAAGTCATGGTTCTGCATGTCACTGACCTATCATTGGTTCAGTTCCAGTCTCTGCTGCAAGGTGGTCTGAAATACCACAGCAGTGTCAGACCTGTGTAGTCTCTTTCTGGGAGACAAGTTCCTCCTCTGGCTGGCACAAGGCTTTAGCCTTTTCCTTTTCCTAGAATGAGATGCCTGATAAAGTTTCAATTTCTTGGAAACTATTATTGTAATAGTCTGAGAGTGAGTGCTGTCCTTCCCAGAACTATGACACAACCAGCTTTATCTCCTGTTTGAGGTCTAGAAATGGGTAATTTTCCCATTCTTACAGGTCAAATTTCTGAATATTCTTTACTACTTTTTTTTGGGGGGGGGGGTGCTTGAACAACAGTTAAATTCTTGCCTGTGTGATCCTCTCTCTTCTATGGCTAAATGCACAAAGTAGAGCCAAAACATATTATCTTTCCAGCACTCCAAACCAACTCACTTGTTTCATCAAGCCCAATAAAGACATGGCCCAGCTTCTGAAATAATATTTTGAATACATGCTGTCATTTTGTCTTCTGTTGCTGTCTAACTTATCTGAGTACCATATTGGATTTGCACTGCCTGCTATCTTATTTATTAGACAACAATGCATGTTTTAGGTTTTGATTTTGAATGCATTTCATCTCTTAAATTATGTATGAATTAAAAATGCTATCTTGAGGCTATGTACAGTGGCTCATGCTTGTAATCCCTCTCCATGAGTTTAAGGTCATTGTGAGCTCCATGTCAGTTTGGGCTAGAGCAAGATCCTTCCTCAAAAATAAAATGCTAACTTATAAAAGTTAGTACATTTCAGTAGCTTAAATTTCACATGCCCTTGGGATCATTATTTTATAGGAAAAATGACAATGAAGAAAGTACACATGAGCCGCCCAATAGTGACACAAATCAAATTCGCTCACATGCAAGAATCTAGCATCGTAGTGTACACTAGTGCAAGGGGAGCTAGAAAGGTCATCCAGCTATTCACACGGGGACAGAGGGAACCTTCTAAATAATTGTGGCTCACTATGGTAGGCAAAGTTCAATAAAATATCACATGGACCCCATAACATATGAATTAACCCCTTCTTTTAATCTATACTGATTTTGCTAAAGTAAGAGAGAGACCCTTTTACATAAAATAGAAGCAATTCCAAAAACATCTTCAATGTGAAAAAAAATTATATACTTGACTCAATTTTTACTGTCCTCTACCTCATTTTTCTAAACAAAATATTTTCCTATGAGGTTGGTCTGGTAATAATACAAGGGACAAAATACTGAATCATCTTTTCATTTCTGTCTTTCTATCACTTTTCATAGACGGAATGGGTATACTTTCATTATCTCCTGAAGTTTTCTATATCACCTGGATGCAATTACTCTCATTCTTTTCACCTTCTCTTTCCTTTTCCTCATTCACTCCAGGAGGGGTGAAATCATTTGTTTGGTGAATTTGACCAGAGTGGGGAATAACCTAGAGAATTATGATCCAGAGAGTTCTGAGTCATGCTCAGCCTTGCACATCCTTCTCAGGGAGCAAGCATCCCTGTGAGAGAAGACTTCTTTGTCCTCTCCTCCCACCTTGGAAGGCAGCAGGTTTCAGTGATCTGCCATTTTGAAAGTGGAATTTACTTAGTCACTTCCTATAGCATTTGTTTTGCATCTGGCAAACATTAGGAAATAACTATCAGGAGCAAAATAAATAAGTAAATAAAACTGGAGATTACAAGTCACATGTGGTATAAGCAAGCTTTTTCTTAGAGTCATAATTTACAGTCTTGGACTTCAATGTGTAATGTACTTGTGTGTTTGCATGTGTGTATGCCCATGGATGCCAGAGGAAAACCTCATCCTCAGGAATTTTCTTCTTTTCTTTTCTTGTTTTTTTGAAACAGGATCTCTACTTGATCTGGGGCTCACCAATTAGGATAGACTGGCTTCCCAGTAAGACCTTGAAAAGTCTCCTGTCTCTGCTCCTCTAGCACTGGGATTATAGGCCTGGGCCATCAAGCTTGGCATTTTTATGTGGATACTGGGGATGGAGCTTAGGTTGTCATGCTTGTCAGGATAGCACTTTGCTGACTGAGCTATCTTTCCAGGGCAGCAAGACTTCTTGTTTCCAGAAAGTCTTTTTTTTTTTTTTTTTTTTTAATTTACAGTTTATAGAGAAGCTGTTGCTAAGGTATGGTCAAGAGACTTTACATCCTCAGTAGATGTTATTTTTACTTTTGTTAGTGTCTAAAGGCAAATAGAATTTCATTTTTAATTAATTAAGTCATTTTGACCATTTAAAACATGTATATGATGTGTTTTGATTGTATTCAACTTCCACTGCCTTTTCATGTCTCCCTCCCACTCCTACTGAGTCCCTCCCTCTTCAAACTAGTCCCCCTTCTCCCACTTGTTCATGCCTTTTATTTTGACCTGGTGAGTTAAATTAGGGTTGTTTGCATGAGCATGGTAGGTGGTTACATCCTGGAGCATGGACAACCTGCCAGAGGCTGTGCCCGCTAAGAAAATATCTTTCTGTTCCCCATTACCATTAAATGCCTCTCTTAGGGAAGGGTGGATCCTTGTGCACCCCTCTCCCACACATGACGAAATGTTGGAGGACCCCACATAATGCAGTGACCACAGCTGCCTGGAGTTCATGAGAGTCACAGCCACAACATGCACCATATTCCTCCCCTTTCACTGACCCTTACATTGTTTCCACCCTTTCTTTTGTGATATTCTCTGAGCAAGAAATGTCCCATTTGGGGTTGAGCACTCAAATACAGCTTATTTTCAGCACTCGAATCCATTGTGAGTATCTGCATTAACCTCTTGCCCATTGAAAAAATAAGCTTCCCTGACCAATGTTAAATGCAGAACTAATCTATAGCCATAAACAGAAATATTTAGGAATAACATGTCCATTTAATAAAACAACAGTGGTGGCTTTTCTACTAGGGCATGTAGTATCCCCAGCATGGCTTTTGACCAGGCTTATAGCACCAAGTTTGAACTATCTACTGTGGGATAATCCTTAAACACAACTATAGAGTGGTTGGTTACCTGAACACCTCCATTACAGTCATGCTACTTTGCACAAGTGGACAAATTGTGCCTAGAAGAGCCATTGAATAGCATATAGGGTCCATATCAGAATGAGACTGCTCACATTTCTCCTCTAGCAGCCTACTAGTCAACCAAAAGGTCGCTTTCATCTTCGTTTCATCTTGAGTTTTCCAAATCATGTGGTGTCTTCAGCAACAGGCAAATGGAATTTTGATAGCAATGGTATCATTCAAACATGAGAACATTAGTGGAGGTGCAAAGGAAAGTAACCATTCTTTTAGTCAGTGGTCTGAGCAACTTTTTTTTTTTTTTTAGCTCATAAAAAGCCTGAACCCTGTAAAGTTCTACTTCCATTTCTTAATATTGTAATTAGGATGACAGCTAGATCACCTGCTCTAAAATTCCACTAAAATTTGAGAGAATTTGGAGGCATGAATTCTGAGTTCACATAGGCTTAGGCAAAATGTGACCTTACTAGGTTAGCCAGAAGATACTCCCTTTACTTTGATCTGTGCTTCAGAAGTTTATCAAGTTTCAAAGTGGAGGAAAGGTACGGCCATGAGGATCAAATGTATAGCAGTTGTTGCTGAGAAAAAAAAAAAAAAATCCCTGACCAGAAGCAGCCAATGGAAGGAAATGGCTTATTTCAGTTTACAGTTTTGTGATATAGGTTGATTATGACAGGGGAAGCATGGCAGAGAAAATAGCTGGGGTGACACATTTTGTCCTATAGGCTAGGAGTTATCCCACACTGGCAAAGGGGCCTATACTACAAAGACCTAAAGGCTCCGCCCTAGTGTTAAACCTCCTCCAAAGGCTCCAGCAACTGGAGACCAAGTAGAAGGGTTCATCACAAACAGCTGAAGTTATGGGGGACATTTCACATTCACACCCCCATCACACAGCAGTGGTGCCTGAACACCTGAGGCCTCTGGGGCACAAGTATCAACTGCAGCTTCTGGTCATATGTCTGCCAAAGGGGATTCTCGAGTGGAAACAATGACAGTAAAGTGACATCTCCAATATTCAGGTTTCTTAAGCGCAAGAAAATTTTATTTAATAAGAAGTTCTGGGCTGGAGAGATGGATTAATGGTTAAGGCACTTGCCTGCAAAGCCTCAGGACCCAGGTTCAACTCTCCAGGTCCCATGTAAACCAGATGCACAGGTGGTATATGCATCTGGAGTTCGTTTGCCATGGCTAGAGGCCCTGGAATTCCCATTCTCCCTCTTTCTCTCTCTCTCCCTCCCTCTAGGTCTGAAATAAATTAAAAAAAAATTGGGGCTGGAGAGATGGCTTAGTGGTTAAGATGCTTGCTGCAAAGCAAGAAAAGAAAAAATGGTTTGATTCTCCAGGTCCAACGTAAGCCAGATGCACAGGGTGGCATGTTTGTGTGGAGTTTTTTTGCAGTGGCTAGAGGCCCTGGTGCACACATTTTCACTCTCTCTCTCTTATCTCCCTATCTATGTCTCTAATAAATAAATTAATTAAATTAAACTTAAAAAATAGCAGTGAAAAAGAAGTTCTCAAATAATTGATGTGTAAATGGAAAAATAAATAAATTCTAGCCCTAACATACAAAAAATCAGGTTTAGATTTATAAAATACTTACATATTTGATGTGATATAAAAATACTAAAACTTCCAGAATGAGGTGGATGTGGTGGTGCACAGCTCTCCTCCCAGCCCTAAGGGATTAGGAGTTTAGGGTCATCCTCAGTTAGGTAATGACTTCAAAGCCTATATGAGTCCCTATTTGATAACTAAAAACAAACAAATAAAAATCAACAAGACAAAAAAAATCAAGCATTTAATATAACAAAGTATAGAAAATAACTTTTTGACCTAAGAATAAGAAGGATTTCCTAAAGAAGATCCAAAAAGTGTTAATCATAAAGAAACAACTTATACATCCTGGTTTATTAACACCTAAATCATTTACTGAGGGTTGCACATAAATTACTATTAACTCCTTCATATTTTAAAATCATGTCATTAGTTTATATTTATTTTATTACTACTATGTTTTCCCCCATTGAATCAATTTTAAATTTACCCATATGGACGATGACAATTTCCATAGTTTAAAATATTTACCTTATGTAGGCAAAGGCCACTAGCAGGCAAGAAGAAAAGAAGTACACAGAAGTACTCAGCAGTTTGACTGACACAACCCTGTAATGGAAGTGTCGCAGTACGACTGACAACATTTTATAATGGAGCTGTCATTTGTACAGCAGGGTACTCAGCAGAGTGACTGACAGAACCCTATAAAAGAGCTGTCATAGTATGACTGACAGAACTCTATAATGCAGCTGTCATTTGCACACAAGAGTACTGAGCAGCGTGATTGACACAACCCTATAATAAAGTTGTCATTTGTACACGGGGTACTCAGATATATGACTGACACAACCCTATCATAGAGCTGTCATCGGTAGTTGAAGAAATCCAGAGTAGAGTTATTATTTTGACAAATATAAAGGATGAACCCCAGTGGGCAAAAAGTCAGGAAAATGAACCATCCTCTGAGGGAGCTAGAGGTGTTGCGATCACTCAGAGGTCAAGTGCTTGCGAGGTATAGTGACCATCTCTAGATGTTGGAATTTTTAATTTTACATTAGCTGAGTTTTGAGATACATTTTCTTGTATTAATTTTATTTATTTGAGAGAGAGAGAGGGAGAGAGAGAGACAGAGAGAGAATGGGCAAGCTAGGGCCTTCTACCACTTTAAATATGCTCCAGATGCATGTGCCACTTTGTCCATCTGGGGTGGTACTGGTCCATGGGTACTTGGGAATTGAACCTGGGCCACTAGGCTTTGTAAGCTAATGTCTTTAATTGCTGTGCCATCTCTTCAGCTCCCAAATCTTTACTTTAAAGCTTTATTTTATTAGGTTATAGTTGATTAAGTTTAGATTACTTATTAGCTGTGCAATGATTTTTGTAGGAAAAAAAAACAACTTTAGTTGAATAGAAAAAATGACAGTGATCACAAAAATATTTGCAATAAGGGGGAAGCCAAAGTATTCTTCTATATATTTGTTCTGTTTTCTTTTTCAAAAAGTGATTTGTCTGTTTAAATAAAAATATTGTTTTAATTTGTTTCTTATAAAATTTAGAGAGCCTTGTATGTTTTCATTAATAAATTCCATCATCTGGCCACATTTGCACATGCAGCATACCGCTAAGAACTCACGCTTGTGGCTTGAGAATGTGGCAGGGCACCTCACACACTTACAAGCAGTCTCCGAGGGCTACTGCAAATCATCACCGCTCACCTCAAGGCAGAGTGTGTGTCATTGTCTCCTTCCCATTCGGCAGATAACTTCTCTTCTTGCTTCACGGACTGAACATTTCTCAAATTCCTTGTTCATTCAGTCTCTTACAGGGACATTTCTGTTCATCTACACATGTCCCTATCTTCATTGCACCCTACGGAAGGAGAGAATCGCCCTTCCCTCTGTGCCCTGGACCCCATCCCTGACACCTCATTAGTGACCTTTAGTCTGTTGGTGATATCTTCTTTCTTCAGTATGTTTCTATTTGTGACTTCTTTTATTTTCTATTCTTAAGCAAGTGAAATTTCTTTCTACCAAATATAAAAATAAAACAATTCACTAAGGCGTATCCTAAATTCTTCTTTGAGTTTCTTTTGATGATGTTGGTGACACCAAGAATCCAGAACTATGTTGGGGTCTTAGCCTGCTCAAAACATTTAAACACTCAAAGAGTCTACAAGTACTGTGGTTTCCAGACCTACATGGATGAGTATATGCAAGACTTTTCAGAGGGTTACTACTGTTTTGAGCAGATGGTCTGTATCTATTATCATTCTGGATGTACTTCTTGCACATTTTCATCTAGTTAGTAACTGATAGAATTATTATAGTGAAATTCCATTCAAGTAAGGGCCATATTTATGAACTTTCTTTAAGAAATGCTCAAGTAGAGAGAAAAATTGCTATATGGATGAAGATCCAACATGCTGCTTAAATCTTAAGCAAAAGACTATGAGTATCATTTAGTTAACAAATACCATTGCTCTTCTTTTCAACATGAACATTCTGACAAGGATTGTGCTTGAATTGCACATACAAAGGGACTGAATTTCTATTGTCATATCACAGAAATGCCAACAATTTTCAGCATTCTTTTTCTGGGCCTTTCTGAAACATTTGACATGACCACATCTCTCCTTTCTGAGACCCTTTATCCCACTGTTTCAATGTTCTTTCCCCTACTGATGGCTGCTTTGTTCCAAAGGTCACTTCTAAACTATTTTCCTTAGTCTCTCTCTCCTTAAATCTCCACTCTTATCTGGTTCAGTTTGGTTTCCATCTATAACTTCTATTGGGAATTTAATTTAGAAATCATTCAATAAGAAATTAGTTAAAGACTGTTTTAATCTAGAATAAGCCACCTTAAGAAAACTGAGAGGCAGGTGAATGATTACAATGCCATCTCGAGCACTGATGACCGAGTCTGCAGAATCACCTGAACTCAAGACTTTCCAAGCAGCCTGGGCAACATAGATTTTAATGTGAAAATTCTTTTAAATCACTACTGTAATGCTACCTAAAACATTCCATGTTAATTAAAAATAAAATTAAGAAATTCATAGTATTTGTAATATGTGTATGTTATACATGTGTTTGTATTTAATTCTTTGTTAACATAACTGGAACTACTTATTTGTTACATTTGCAAATCAGTTACTGCAGGCTTCTCCTTTTTAAGTGGATTTTGAGTGAAGGTGATGTAACTTAGCACAGCACTTGGCTATCATGAACAATGTCCTGATTCAGTTACTCAGCACCAGAAAAATAAAAATACATTTCTACAAAAGAAAATGCACACAAACAAGAGACTTTCTGGGCAGACATACAAGAAAATATCCAAAAAAGATTTATATGAAGATTGCAGTAGTGTTTCTCTCAGCATTATGTATGCTTAGGACTTGCTGTTTCTTTTTCCTAGTCTTTCACATTTTAAAAATAATCTTCAAGAATTATTTTCATAGTCAATAAACATGTTATGAATATGAAACTTGAGTCTATTTGTGTTACTATTGGTGATCTTCAATCTATCATGCCTAAAAATTAATTGATTTTGTAGTGTTAATAAAAATTATTAGGATTAGATTTTTAGCTTTTCCAGCTTTGTTTAATTTGCTGGTCTTTAGTCACTGTGCTAAAATTTTGAAGTATTTGTTTTTTAGAAAAGCCTTTTTTGGGCTGGAGAGATGGCTTAGCGGTTAAGCGCTTGTCTGTGAAGCTTAAGGACCCTGGTTGGAGGCTCAATTCCCCAGGACCCACATTAGCCAGATGCACAAGGGGGCGCATGCGTCTGGAGTTCGTTTGCAGTGGCTTGAGGCCCTGGCGCCCTCTCTCTCTGTCACTCTCAAATAAATAAATAAAGTAAACAAAAAAAAGCTTTTTTGGGGAAATATTTTGGATAGTGTTCAATCAGATCACTTTATTCTAACAGTTTTTGGGGGAAGGCAAGCCCAACATACTGGTACTTTTATGCGAGAAAGAGAAAAAGAGAGAGAGAGAGAGACTTGGCATGTCAGGGCCTCTAGCCATTGTAATGGAACTCCAGACACATGTGCCACATTGCACACTTGAGTTACTTTGTACATCTGGCGTACATGGGCTCTGGCAAGTTGTACATGTGTCCTTAGGCTTTGCAGGCAAGCACCTTAACCACTAAACCATCTCTCTAGCCCTGTTCTACCAAACTTTCAAGTTACCAACTACACAATGAAATCAAGCTGGGTGTAGTGGCTTACTACTTGCATCCTACATGTGAGGATGAGATAGGAGGATTTCTATGAGTTCAAGGCCACTTTGGGCTACAGAATGAGTTTCAGGTCTGCCTGGGTTAAAATGAGACCATGCCTCAAAAAGTAAAACAAACAAACAATCTTAATGAGATCATTAAAAAAGTAATTTGGCACTTTAGAAGCTACTCCACTAACCATTTAAGAAAGACTCTTATCTCTGCCGATGTAATCACAATGACTAATAGTTTTAACACTGATGTGATGTTTTTACATTATAGTCCCTAATTGCAACATATTATCATTTGGCTATACCTATAAACTCAATTTTGTCCCCCACTTATTGTCTTCATTTATCAGACTATAAAAAATATGAGCTGAAAATTTAGTCAGTTACCCAAGAATGCACATTGCCATTTTAAATATCTGGAAATGGAACTTTAATCTTCTGAAATTACATCAAGTGTTCTGATCATTAGACCATATTTTCCATGAGATATGTCATTTTCATTAAATGATTCTTATATTATTTACTTAAACTATTGCCTGCAAATACTAATCATAATTTATCTTTATTTATACAATTTAGTTTCAATTTCAAAATTACCAAAATCTTTTGTGAAGAGATCATGAGAAGAAATTATTGAGATATGGAGAATTATACCATACTAAGAATATATTGGAAATTGTTTGGAATAAAAATTTTGTTATACATATTCTTCATTCCAGATTTTAATTCCATCTCAAATTTTGAAACATGTGCAATTATCATGTAGAGAGAAACACATGTGAGGCATCATGAAGAGGGAACATGAGTGAGGGACCATGTAGAGAGAAAGATATGTGAGACATCATGTAGACAACAACATGTGTGAAGTACCATGTAGAGAGGCTTGCTCTTAGACTTTGGCTGTCGGTGTTGCAGCTTGCTTTCTTACAGTTTTGTTGTACTTTGTTGTCATCTTCTTGAAGTCATAAGGGAAGTCAAATTTAGGTAAAGTCTGAGAGACATAGGTGTCTTACTTTATATGTGGGTAAGGTACGAGAGACATGGGTCTCTTACTTTATATCAGGATAAGGTCTGAGAGATGTGGATGACTTATTTTATATTTTGGTAAAATATGACATGGATGCCTTACTTTATATTTGTTTATAGGTACTTAGTTCACTTTTAGTTTTAATAAAATGTGAAACAAGACATAACTCTCTGGGATACAAGCCTGTTTATTTTATTGTGCTCTGTTTAGTTATTCAAGTGAAAAAAGTTACAGAGTGTAATTATTGCCATGTGTTGCATTTGAGTCAAATGTAACCCGAAAGTCAAAAAAGAGTCATAGCAACAAGTTACAAAAACAACTGCAATAATATCAACTCACTATGGTTACTGGTGAGGATATTTTTCTCCCAAGTGAAGTAAGTTTCCATACAGGATTGTTTTAACATTTGATTTATATCATTAGTAAATTTGCCTCCAAAATCATTAAAATCTTTAATAACACTTTTGCTTAACTTCCAACCTGAGATTAGCAGTTTTTTTTTTTTCCCCTCTGAGTCTCATATCAGAACTCCTTTGGAGAATATTATTTTAAAGAATATCTTAGGGGCTGGAGAGATGGCTTAGTGGTTAAGCACTTGCCTGTGAAGCCTAAGGACCCCAGTTTGAGGCTCGATTCCCCAGGACCCACGTTAGCCAGATGCACAAGGGGGCACACGCGTCTGGAGTTCGTTTGCAGTGGCTGGAGGCCCTGGCATGCCCATTCTCTCTCTCTCTCTCTCTCTCTCTCTCTCTCTGTCTCTCTCCCTCTTTCTCTCTATCTGTCATTCTCAAATAAATAAATAAAAATAAACAAAAAATTAAAAAAAAAGAAATAGATGGGCATGGTGGCACATGCCTTTAATCCCAGCACTCAGGATTTCTGTGAGTTCGAGGGCACCCTGAGACTCCATAATGAATTCCAGGTCAGCCTGGGCTAGGGTGAGATACTACCTCGAAAAACAAAACAAAACAAAACAAAACAAAACGAATATCTTAGGATATGATTTGAAGGAAAAATCTCTGTGTGTGTGTGTACATTTTCCCACAGTGTTAAGTGGTTACTGTTATTTGAAAATACAAAAAGCAGGCATGCAAAGGATATCATGTATGTATATATATATATATATATATATATATATATATATATATATGATATAGATATACAGAAATATCTACATATCTATCTATATATATATGGATATATAGATATGACACTTTGGCTTAAATCATTGCTCAGATAACGACACTGCCTTCGTCCATGTTTTGTGATACTTTCCTTAAGAATGTATCTTGAAAACTTGAAAACTTCAGACATTCTTCAAGATAGATATGTTTTATGCACAATTATTTTCTGTAGACAGGGTATAAGTAAAATCAATACTAACTGGCTTATTTAGAAATTAAGCAAGGCTGATATTTAAATGCATCCATTGGAACTGTAAATGTTTCTATTCACCTTACCAAAGGGATCTTCTGCTATATCCATACACATATTTAAGAAAACACAGAGTTAGTCTTTTCTGAACATTTTACAGAAGAAAACTATAATCATAGTTTTATAAGCATCCTAAAATATGGTATATTTTGGGGATATGCTGTAATTGAAATTTGGGGGACATGAAAAGAAATACTGTTAAGTGATTTAACTTTTTCTTATTAGTCTAATAGTAAAATAATTACATGAATTGAGAAAGTAATTTAAATAATACACCAGAATTTCTTCTATCATATGAAATTTTTATGAAAAGTCATACTAAATATGATAGTATTATGCTTTATAAATAAAAATATGAAAATAAACTGCTGCCACAGTTTCTACTGATTGCCAATTTGACAGGACCTAGAATCACCTGGGAAGAATTATCTAGATTAGGTTAGCCTCTAGCATGCCTCTGAGGGATTAGCTTGATAAGGTTAATTGAGGAGGTAAGACCTACTTAACTAATCACAGTAATGTGAAATTCTTTAAAGTTTATTATTCCTTGGTTTTAACACCATTCAATTAAAAATATATATTTAGAGAACTTTCAGGCAAAATGATTGGACACTACCTGCACTTTTCTCCTTCTATGTTCTTATTTATGATGGCAAAATATATACGGAAGCCTAGAATTAATGCTCATGACTAAAATGCTGCAAATTTGTCATAGCGTTTTAGCAGCTTGTGCTTGATATAGCAATTTCAGGGATCTCTAAGGAGGAAAATGTATTTATTTTTTTTCCTTTTGATGAAGCAGGCTAGCAGAAAGGAATCTATAAAATTCCTGTAGAAGATGAGGGTAATGTTAGGAGGGGTCCCTTCCCCTAGACTCGCTTTCACTGCTGTAATTTGAAACCTTTTATAAGACCTGCAGACTGAAGGGCTCTAGATGACTATGGACCTGGTGGGAGAGCAGGAACATTATTTGAGAGTTTCATGCTTCTATTATTGTCTAAAATATAAAGCAATTTAAGAAAATAAAGAAATAGGGTCTGAAGAGATGTCTCAGTGGTTAAAGGTGCTTGATTGCAAAGCCTGAAGGCTAGGGTTTGATTCTCATGTTCCCACAAATTTGACGCCATGAATTCAATCCCTAGGACCCATGTAAAGAAGCCAGGTGTTGTGGTATTGTGGCACTCACTTGTAAGACCAGCATTGGGAAACAGAGGCAGGAGACTCCCTGGGGCTCACTGGCCAGCCAGTCTGGCATAATTGGTGAGCCCCAGACTATTGAGAGACCCTGTTTAAAAAGGTGAACAGTACCCAAGGAACAACCCCAGAAATTGTTCTCTTGCCTCCACTTACACTTGCATGCACATGAACACACACACATACACACACCTTAATTCATAAGGAAATGAAAGGTAAAAAAGATTGTTTACTATATGTAGAAGCATCACATTTTAGCTAACTTAAGTTTAAGAGATTAGACCTCAGATTTCTTTCAAACTATTTCCTATTCAGGTTTCTAAATGTTCCCGTACTCAATCTCACATAAGACAAGTCTGCAGGGCTATACTCATTAGCCAATAGCTTCAATTTGTGAGTGGGAATTGTTTTGGACAGTGATCCTCATTGACAGGTGGCATGAGGAGACCTAGGGAAACTTCCAAGGAGGATCTGCAAACTGTGACCGTGGAGGATTCTGAGGCTAATTCAGGGAAACACTATCAGGTATTAGGTGATGACATGTGAATTTGGAGAGAGAAGTGTTGGAACAACCCCATTTTCACATGACCTGGTTCGAGGGCAGCATTTTCACTATGGGTAGCTTTTGTCTCTACCTTTCAATTTGTATGCGTATCTGAATTCCAACCCATCTCCTTGGTGACCTTTGCCCTTGTCATTGGACAGCTAATACTTTTGTCCCTATAGCCTCTCTGTTAGTTTATGCAACTGCCTCTTCAAAAAAGCAACTTTTGGCTTTGCTTGCCTATGACATTATCTCAGCTTTATACTTAATTTGCTTTTGATGTGATTATTTTTCTATTCTCCTTGTATCCTTTAATTTGAGCCTGCTTTTTTTAATACATATCCCTTATATTATGTAATTAGTATGTTAGTTATCAGCCTTTCTTCTTTATAATTTGATTTGTTTATATTCTATATTTCTCTCTAAGATGTTTTCTGTTTATGGGAGTTTGCACAAATATGTGTGTATGTGTATGTAGTATTTGCAATATATGTCATATGTAGATATGATTATTTTCCTTGTAACTTCATCATTGATGAGTTGAGATGTTTATTATTATTATTATTATTATTTGTTTTTTTTGAGGCAGGATCTCACTGTAGCTCAGGCTGACCTAGAATTCATCATGTTGTCTCAGGGTGGCCTTGAACTCTCAGAAATCCTCATACCTCTGCCTTCTAAGAGCTGGGGTTATAGACATGTGCCACCCCATCCAGCTGTTTTAAAAATACACATATAAAATATTTTCCCTTATTGATAATGACTACTTATATATTGATTACTGGTGTGAGAATGTTTTATGTTCTTTAAATTCTTTAAAATTTGCTGAGACAAATTTGTGGACATGATTAATTATCTGTGTTTAAAATATAGGTTGTGCACTCCTCAACTGCCTATTTCAAATTCTAAATAATCTCATTTCGTCAAGCAAGTTTATTAATTCTACTGTTTCAATATTACATAGACATGTTTTTAGTTTGATTGACTTATCAATTACTGAATAATATATGTTAAACATTCTATTATATTGGTGGCTGACATTTTTTCATTTCTTTTTGTGATGCTCTTGATTTTTATCTATCTGTGAGGTCATGGATGCAATGTCCACTTAATGTCTGGAAGGTAGCATTCAAAGCACTCCTCCTCTTCCTTTGCCTATTACATTTTCCCTCCAATTCTTCTGGAATGGTCCCTGAGCCTTGGAGCATATGATTGAGATGTCTTAGTGCTGAACATGCTTCTATCACTTCTTAGCATTTTGATGACTTTTGGGTCTCTGTAGTGGCCACTGCCATCTGAAAAGAAAAGATTCTCTATCAAAGTGAGAATAATATTAACATATGTGCATAAATATTTAGAGGGCAATTGATGGGCATCATATACTCATTAAGCAAATTAATAGGACTAGCTTTCCTCCAAGGACTTCTAACCTTCTCAGTCATTCAGTTTTCAGTAGTAGACATGGATTTCATCCTGTGGACTAGGCCAGGAATTCAATCAGAGAGTAGTTGGTGTCCTTCATAACAGGGATGGCACTATTGCACCAGTTGGTGCACTTTGCCTGGCTTGCCAGCTGTGAAGATTTTAGGACCCATTGTTGGTTAACACATTTTCTGAGCCAAATGTAAATTGTGGTTGGCATATTGGTAGACCTCCCCTTGTGGTTGTTTGGTTGTAAATATATGTCCCCCATAGCCTTAGGTACTTTGACTAACCTTCCTACTTAGTCTTGAGCAGACAGAGCCCTGCTGGGGGAGGTGTGTCACTGGGTATGAATCCTAAGTCCAGCCCTACTAGGTCTGTTGAAAGCCTCTTAAGCTTTGGCTGTTATTGCTTGCTGGATGTTGGTTCTGTTTGTCTACTAAGGATGTATGCTGAAGTAAGCCAGCTTCTTCTACCATGATGAAGCTTCCCCTGGAAACTGCAAGCAAAATAAACCCTTCCCTCCATAAGCTGCTTCTGTTCAGGTGTTTGTCCCACCAATGAGAAGTTGACTGTAACACCCTGAATTATTAACGAGAAGAAATTGTTGACAAAAGACTGACACCAAGACAAATTCTGGTAAAATTTTGAATTTAAAGACCAGAGAAATAGCATGTCTAAAGGCAAAGCTTAACAGCCCAGCCACAAGCCCATGGGAGAGGGAAAAGATAGAGGAAAAAAGGATAAGCCCACTACCTTTTAGCAGAAAGCAGAGCAATGTAAAGGTAGTGGAAATTCTAAGCAGAGAGAACCTTACAGGCAGCCAGCAGTCAGGCAAAGAAGATTGCCCTTCGAATTGGCAGTGGTTGAAGGCAGGTAGCTAGTAATTAGCACTTGAAAAGCCCTCATGGCAGCTTGCCCAAGCACACTTTTTCTGGACAGCCTATGTTCAGATTTTGAGTTTCCTGTCTCAAGCCTTAAAGTACAGTTTTGGGAGATGATCATACAAAATAGTTAATAGTTTACCCTTCTCATAAAGCCCCCACATTGGGTGCCATTTATAGTGTAGCATTTTACGGTCCAGCAAGGGATTAAATTCCATAAATATGCAGGAGATCCCAGGCCTCTGGTCGCCAACTTTTGCATTCTTTGTCCAATTTAACAAAGATTTGACAATGTGGACTCAGAGAGGTAAATTCATATATTATAATGGTTATTTCAAGGAAAGTTAGGATAGGGAAAATAGCAGGGACGACCAAGCCAAAGGAAATTCTCTTCCTACTAAGCTGGAAAGGGGGAGGTGAGATGGAGAAACTCTCCTTCACATAGAGAAATCTCTAGGACAGAAGCCTCTGGAGAAGGGGATTATACGTGTTGAAAGCACAGCAGGAGATCCCAAGCCACAAGACCCTGTTATACAGTGGGTCAGAGATAACCAAGAGTTATTGAAGGATGCAGAGCTTAAAAGATAGATCACACATTAGCAGAGCAAGAAAACATCCATAAACAAGGCGGGAAAGCACACAGCCCAAAGGAAATGCTCCTCCTTCACAGCTGCTTGGAAGACACCAAGAAAGACTTCAGCATGACATGTGAGGATCCAGAGAAAGAGGAAGTTACACACATGGTTAGTCTCCTTTATAGGGGTCAAATACCCAATTAGGATGAGCCTCATCATCAGGCTCAGGTACGTAAGGGAGAAACCTGATTGGCTGGTGAACTAAAGAGGTTGACTCAGGAGGAGCCAGCCCACTCAGGTGTGAAAAGATCTGTAAACTTGAAGAAGCAACAAGAAGCACTGCTGAGTTGTTGCTTGCAGCCATCTTGAATGAGAGTGACTCAGACATGGGTTCTAGTCCTGTCAAGACAGGCAAGGTGGAATCTCCCTGGCCTCTGGCCTATCAAATATTCTCTTGCTCTCATTCTCCATCATTACATTTCTGACTCTTCTTTTGGAGCAAATGGGTTTTCATGACAACCGTTGTCTCACTCGTGGTAAAGACTTTACTTGTGTTATTGTTGCAGTTACCTTCTCACTGCTGACACAAAGAATTCAATCAGAAGCAGTTGATAGGAAGAAAGTATTTATTTTGGCTTACAGTGCCAAGGGAAGCTGCATGCTGGCAGAGGAAAGGCATGGCATGAGTAGAATCTGGATCTCACCTCTGCCACAGCAAGTGGTAAATAGCAGCAGGGGAGTGAACTGAACTCTAGTAATGGGGGCTTTGCCTATAACACCAGTAAGCCCACCCCCAATGACATACCTCCTCCAGCAAGGTTCCACCTCCCAAATTGCCATCAGCTGGGAATGGACCATTCAAGACGCATAAGTTTACAGGGGACACCTAATTCCAGCCAGCTCAGCTACCTGTGAACAGGATTCTTGCTGCATAAGAAAGCAAGTTTCCCTGTGGATGAAAACTCAGGGAATGTATAGAAACCAGGTGGGGAGCGAGCCTAGACAGTTAATAATAGGATGCTGGCTTTTGCATATTTGGTTTGGTAACTATTACCACTAGAACTTATATCATCAAACCACATAACCCTAAGCATGTCATTTGGTAAAATCACTCAGTTGTCATTTAAATGACAAATGGAACAGTTGTATGTACAATAAAAAAACAAAAAACCACAGGTGGTATGGAAGGATTAAGTTAAAGGAAGATATCTAGTTCTTGTGCATGTGTCCCTCTGAAAAGTAGAAATGCACATAAATAACTTGAATTATGATTAAAATACAAAGTTTAGAACTTGTTTCCACATGTGGTGAATATCTGAATTTAACAAATTATTTAAGATGTTAGCAATAAGCCTTACCAAACCCAAGTTCTAGTGAATTTGTCAAATAAACAATGTCTAGTATGGCTTCATTAAGCCATTTTTTTTTCTTTTCTTTTTTTTGTGTGATAATTCCAAGTAAATCAGAGTGAAATCTATAATCGCATTTTAGAAATTCCACTTTGTGGCAATGTATGATCAACTAAAGGTCAAGATGTTTAGGTAAAGGGTTTTTTTTATGACAAAGACATGCAGATTCAATGGGAAAGCCAAGATGCTCTGAAAAATATCACATTATTGTTTTAATTTTTCACAATAACCATCTTTCCACTTCTTCATACCTTTCTTAAAGGACATTTGATTATTCTTTTACAAAATGTGATGATTTGTGTCTGGTTGATAACTTAGAAGTCTCCATTGGTTTATATAGCTCCACAGTTAAATTCAGTGGCTAACAGTAACTAACCACGAAGTCCAACAGAAGGAAGCTATATTTGTTCTTTAACTAATCTTAGTTCTTTAAGTTATTTGAACTGATTTGGGTACAGGTCAATGGGGTCCTAAATCTAGAATTTAACTAATCACCATGGAATTGACTTCCTAGGGCTGCCAAAACAGAATTCCATAAATGCATGGCTTAAACAACATATCTAGTGACTCAGTTCTGGGGGTTAAAGTCTGGGATGGAGGCATCAAAATGGTGAGGAACTTCTTTGTGTCACTTGTTGGCTAACTGGTGTGTGGATCCTGCTTTCAAGTATCTCAACTCTTCATATGCCTTCTTCACTAAGCTCAATCATTTCCAGGCTTTTATTTGAAGTGAGAGATGTGCAACTTCACCTATCACAGAGCATCTAGAGACCATTGTAGGGTTATTAATTGGTCTAATTTCAACAGTTTCGTGCTTCAAGAAACAGAGAGGCCAATGCAGGGTGGTGAGAAGGGTGGGGGGGAGAAAGAAAGATAGAGAAAAGAAAATTGGTTGGTTAGTAAAGACATCAGATCATACATTTACTAATTAAGTTGGCTGTCTGATATGGGCAGCTTGTGGTACCCCCCAAAAATTGTAGCATCAAGATCACTATTCACCTAACAGATATTATAATAATGATGGAAAAATTTAAATATTGTGAGAATTATCAAAATGTTTCACAGAAATAAAAAGCTACTCAAATTACAAATGTGCTGTAGTTGTTTTAACTCCTACCAGTGGATACCATGTTTATTTCTATTAGTTTCCATTCACAAGGTTCAGCGAATAATAACATTGTATCTGTGTCCTTTTAGGAATATGTTTGTAACCTTTAGGAAAATGTCTAGAAGTAGAATTTTTGGATCAAAGGGCATGGATACTTAGGAATTTTGTAGATAATTTCAAAATCCTTTCATAGTTTATCAATTCACATTCCCATAAGCAGCAAGAAAATGGCTCTTTTGCCAAAACCTGGTCAGTACAGGGTTATGCATCTTTTGATATTGCTACTTTGAGAAGTGGAAAATTGTAACCACATAATTTTAATTTGAATTCTATATGAGTAAGATTGAACGCATTTTAATATTAAAGGATTGCTTATATTTTCTTTGGTGGTTCGTTAAGACATGAAGTTTTGGATGTTCTTAAAAGTTGATTGTTTATAGTTTTTTTTAGAACTTTATGCATATCCTCTTTATATTAGGAAGAGTAGCTTTTGTCTCCTTTCTAACTTGCAAATTTATTTCTCCAGTTCACTGTTTGTCTGGACAGCTTGCTAATGGTGATTTTTGCTGTGTAGACATGTTTGACATTTGTATCAAGCTTATAAATATTGCTGTATTTTGTATTATAGTTGAAATGGTTTTATTTTATACTCAATGTTCATAATAAACACAGAGAGGAATTTTCTGATGATTTCTTATAGTGTATCTACAGCCTTTTTTTCTGTTGCTGTAACAAAGCATGTGAAGCTGAGTACTTTATGAAGAAAGGAAGTTAATTTTGTCCACAATTTTAGGTGAAAGCCCAAGATCCCATAGCTGAGTTTCTTTGGCCTCTTGTGAAGCCTGCTTGACTGGTTCACAGCATGCCACTGGCATCATTGAGTGAATAATGTGAGCAGGGATTATCTGGTGAGACTATAAACCAAAGGGTAGGGAGGGGGCTGATCTTGTGATTTTTTAAAAACCAATTCATATTAATAAGAACTAATTCCATGATACCTACATTCATCTCTGAGGGTATGAACCTGCAGGAGACCAGAACTCATCTTTTCTGAGGGTAAAGGCATATTGCCCTTCCACTAAGCCTTATCTTTTAAGCATTTGCCACTTTTACATTGCTACACTGGGGACAAGGTTTCTAGTCATGTTCCCTTCAGGAATATATCTAGACTCCCAAGTATGTTTATACTTTCATTATAGAATCTTTGATCCAGGTGATTTTTTAAAGTGGGTGGGTGCTGTTGACACAACTTTGCTTTTATTTTTTAGATAGCTAACTGATTTTCCATATCACTATAAAATAAATATTTTCCCCATTGACTTTATGATTCCATCTTCACTAAGTCAAAAAGAAGACTATGTATGGAAGTTTTAAAATATATGATGTTACATATAGAAGTTCTAGAATATAGAATGCTGAAAAGAACTGAGACAGAGAGAGAGCTAGGCAGAGCGAGAAACATATATATTCAAAACTAAAACTCCTGAGATTTTGTTCAATTACAAGACCTGGAAATTTGTAGTAATAAATAATAAAAGCTAATGTTTACTAGAGGCATATAAGGTGGCAATGTTCTCAATGTCTCACACGAATTAAATCATGTAATCCTCTGAACAAAAATGAGTTCGCAACCACAACAGCAATTACTTAGGAAATCCTGAAACATAACTGGTTCTAACCAGCTGAAGCTGAAAGCCAAGTAGACCTATGGGTATTCAAGTGAATTCTCACCGAACCTGACTTCCTGAATCTAAGTAAAGATGATTTCCTGTCCACTGGGAAAGAGGACTTTTATATAGGTTTATGGACTCATTTTTCTTTATCCAAAGTGAAAACTTATTCCTAACTAGTATTCCCACAAAATCCCCCACTTGCCTCTTTTTAACAATTTATTTTGGTGTGTGTGTTTGTGTATTGTGATGTTTGTATATATCTGTGATGTGTGTGTATATTTGATGTGTATGTGTGATGTATATATGTATGTGTGATGTGTGTGATATGTGTGATATGTGTGTGATGTTTGTATGTATGTGTGTGAGTGATGTATGCATGTATGTGTATGTGTGATGAGTGTATATATATAATGTGTATGTTTGTGAGTGATGTATGTATATGTGTGACATGTGTATGTGTGTATGTGTGTGTGTGATGTGTGTATGTGTGATATGTATGTATGAGGTATGTGTGTGTGAGTGTGGGTACACGTGTGCCACAGAGCATGTGTGGATGGCAGAAGACAGCCTCAGGTGTTGGTCTTCACATTCCACATCATTTGAGGCAGTGTCTCCCATTGTTCATCACTGCATTCATCAGGCTATCTTATTTGTAGGCTTCCTGTGGAGGCTGTGGCTCTGTCTGTGTCTCATCCCAGACATTTTGGGATTGCAGATGTTGTACTCCTGTGTCTGACCTTATGTTAGGTTTTGGGGATTTGAACTCAGGTACTCACACTTCCACAGCAAGTGTTTTATCCACTGAACCATCTCTGCAGACACTCTTCTTACTTATCTCTCTCTACTAACCTCTTCTCATTGAACTTTTTACTAGTACATGTTTCCCTGCCTGGTAACTGAATAAACTAAGAGTTTGCTTTATTAACTTTGTAATGGTCATTAACTTTTTTCTTTTTATCACCTCTTGAAAATTTGTTGATGTAGATTTGAACTTTAGTACTCATTTATTCTTGAAACAGAGACCCAGAATGGCTTGCTCAAGATTGCATTTCTAGTAAGTTAAAGGTTTGAGCTTAAATTTTGGTAATTTAACATCATACTTTCACTTATAATTCTATGCTGAAATGGTAGGAACAGTTGATGAGTGCTATATCCTACAAGTGTTCCCACAATCTAGGTGCTGCAAATGAATCTCTAATGAAGCAGAACTTGGAGATGGAGCCTTTTTGAAGGAATTGCCCATAAAGACTGATTTTTATGAATGGACTAATGCCATTGCAGACAGGTTGCCAGAGAGTTTGGTCATCTCCCATTTTCTGACACATGAAAACAACAAGGTACCATGCTGAAAGCAGAAAGTAGCCCTTACCTGATACTTGATCCTTGATCTGTTTTCTGTTCTTTGTGTGTGTGGTATGTGTTGTGTGTGTATGTGTGTGTCTGTGAATGAATGTCTGGCCTGAAATGATTCAGGGATTGGGGCATAGAGAGGATCATGACTCTTTTGCCTATGTTTGGTTCTGTTGCCAAGAGTTGACAAGATTCATGTTCCCCTTCCTTCCAGGAGTTAGTGCCCCAGCTTCCAGGTGACAATAGTGTTTGGCTGCTTCAGGCCACAATCATATTTCCATCTGCTCTCAGGTACATTGGTCCACAGGTCATTTCATCAGCCCACACTTTTTGTTTTGGATTCTGGTGTCTGCTCTGAGTGACCTGCTAATGTGGCTGTTGACTCTAGGCTGTGAACATAGCCTGGATAAATTGATCTCATGAAGGATGTAAGGATATGGATGAAATACTTAGAAGGTACTAATAACAAATGATGCCTTGAGAAAGCATCGCAAGCCTTACTCTATTTAGTATAAATTCATTACAAGCTCATTACACAGTAGGTACTGGTTGAGAAGACTGACTTTCCTCCAAAGCCTTTCCCATAAAATTAGGGCAGATGATTACTTTTTGGTCTTTTTGTGGGCTGCTTATTAAATGACTACTGAATGAATGGATGAAGGAAGATCTTAGTGCTTTTGCTTGCACCATCCTCTTTACCCAGAACACATACTTGTCAATATATAACATAAATCTCACCCTTGTTTGAAGTCTTACCACCTACATGAAGCCTTCTCTGAGCAATGCCTGCCTGTGGTTAACTTTTCCCATTCTAATCTCCACTGACTATGTAGTTATGTCTTCATTAATAGCACATACTGTCTAACAGTTTGCTTCAATGCCTGTATCTCTAACTCTGTATCTTACATATAGGTATAGAAACAGGCATGTTATTCTCTAATAAAAATTCTTATTTCCCAAACTCAAGGACTACAATATTCACTTTTTGTTCCCTAACTCATTGTACTAGTGACATTTCTCATTGTTCTACCAGAATACTCCATAGAAGCAATTGAAGGTAAGATTTATTTTGACTAACAGTTTAAGGAGATGAAGCTCACCATGGAAAGGAACCATGGCAGAAGGGGCTGCTGTTAGCTGTGGTGGCAGGAGAATGAGGCTGCTTGTGGGCATCTATGTGGGCGGGTCAGGAATCACAGTCATGAATGCTGGAACTCATCTGGCTTTCCTCATTTCTGCTTTTTATTTCATCTGGGCCCTCAACCCATGGGGTTCTATACACCTCAGAGTGGGTCTTCACTCCTCAGATAGTCCTTTCTGGAAGCACTGCATACACATGCCCAGAAGTGTACTTCCTAGGTGATTCTAAATCCAGTCAGGTTGACAATGAAAATTAATCCAACATAGTTCCTCAAAGTGCTGTCCTCAAATGGCTCGCCAGTTTTATTTCTTGTTTCACTAAGTTATTAAAGCTAGGGCTTCTTGTCAACCCACACTGGGCAGATAATTGTAATGATTTGTTCCATAATTCTTAGATAAGTTCTTTGGCCTTGGAAATGTATGTATGCCTGATCTAAATGGGGTGCCTTGACATATTTCTCTATTGTGTTGAAACCTGAAAGCAATCCCCTCATTCTGTGAGATAAGATTTTAGTATGTAGTCCAAGTTGGCCTCAAACTCACTGAATAGCCCATGCAGACCCAGAGATGATGATCCTAGGGCCTCAGTCTCCCCAGCACGGTGATTATGGACATGCACCACCATGCCTGCCTTCAAGTCTCTCTATCTGTCAGTATTATGAAGCTGTTGAGGTTTGCAGACACAACCTTCATATGAACATTCTAAGTGTAAACCCATTAGCAGTAGATATTTGAATTTAACTTTACTGGGCTATGATTGAACATATGTGATTTACTTTTCCAGTCCTGAGTTTGAAAATCAATTATTTTCTTCATTCTAATGAATATTATATCCTTTTGTTATTTATTCTAAAACTTCTGAAAACTTTTAAGGCTGACAGCAGATTATGAATGCTCAAATAGTCAAAATTCCTAAGTACAGATACATTGCTGACTTAGGTCAGCCTTCTGAGATAGGCAGAAGATTAACCTCATCATCTCTTTCTATGCCAGCATAAAAGTCAATTAGAATATCTGGATGAGAGACTAGAGCCAATGCTGGCAATGTGACTTGAGCACCACATGTTTATCTCTGGACAGTAGATGAGGCTTTAACAGATGATCCCAACGGAGATAAGGGCAGACCTGAGGTTCCCAGATAGTCCATTTTCTTTCAAGTCTCTGTAGTTTTATATATTTTTTTTAAAATTATTTTTGTTTATTTTTATTCATTTATTTGTGAGTGACAGACAGACAGAGAGAGAAAGAGAAAGAGAGAGAGAGAGAGAGAGAGAATGGGCATACCAGGGCCTTCAGCCACTGAAAAGAACTCCAAATGCATGTACCCCCTTGTATGCATCTGGCTTATGTGGGTCCTGGGGAATCCAGCCTTGAACTGGGGTCTTTGAGTTTCACAGGCAAGTGCTTAACCACTAAACCATCTCTCCAGCCCCTGTAGTTTTATATTTTATTACTTGTCCACTCATAGACTGAGGGATTATGCCAGGATGCTGCAGTTACCAGTAGGCACCTAATATTTGAAAGCAAAATGTGAAAGAATCCTTGTTTAGCTAAAATGTATCATAGGAGACATGAATTGTCTAGGCAGAGAATGCTTAATCCCTTCTTAAGATTTCTGGAAATATTGCCCCATTTTACAGAAAAATGTGAAATCTTGTGCTTGTCTCATAAAGACCCATGAACCTTCTCTTCCACATGTAGAAAGTGTGTCAATTCCCCTATTCCCTCCACATACACTTGAGTCTCCAGGTGGACTTCTCAAATTGCCTCTTGCCTCCTTGGGTAAGAGCTCAGCCTTGCTTACTCCGCTTAAGTCCAGGGCTTCCCAAACACCGTCTTGCCTCCCTGGACTACAGTTATGGCTTCCTTCCTTATCTTTAGCCCCACATCTCTTAAAGCTATTCTACGCAAAGCTCTGTGTTATAATCAAATATTTCTGAGCCTTCTCCTTTGCTCTATGGATTTCATTCTTTGAGATCATATGACAAGGGTTCAGGAACACCACACAATCATCAGTGCACTGGTATATATTGGAACATTGGCAAAGGAACCTTAAGATTCCTGTATCAACATTTTTTTAACCTAAGTGCCTTTTTAACCATTTTTTTATTATCAATACCATGCCATTCTGACATGACATCATTCATAAGTTTTCCTTCTGGGTATTATCCTCTATAGCTTTGAATTCCTCACATAATTTTAGTTACTACTGTTTTATAGCACTTAGCATTTACTTTTGGGGTTTTACTTACAGGTATAGGTAACAGCTTCCTCAATAAACTAATAAAGATCCTTAAAGGCCAGGATAGAACCTTGTTCACATCCGTGCCAAATGTAGCACAGTACCTTGAAAATGCTTTGTTAAGAGCTCTCTAAGCTCTCTAGTGTATTAATGTTAAAACAGGCAGTGATTCGTGGAACAATTCATTTGGGGGAGAGAGAACACCTGGAAACAGGTACTCTCATAAAAGAGAATTTGAGAGCCATTGAACATAGAGTAGAGACATTTGAGTGGGTCATTCAAGGCACCCTAACTTGTTTTCTTGCCTCCAGACTTGGGGTCTATATAGTTCACTGTATGTCAGCCTGATCAGTACTTTTATAACTGACATCAGCCAGAACTTATAAGGCTCCATGGATTCCCTCCATGGAATTCTAGGAAATCCAAGGTCCTTCCTTGCCTTGCTTTATAAAGCTCTATAGGAATATCCCCTGACTTTCTCCACATCCTCATCACCTATTGCCTTCCCCCACCACTCTACACTTGCCCTATACACACAAGACATCTTTTGGACTTTAGCAGGTTTAATACTCAAGATTCTCTAAATGAACAGAACCAACAGGAGAAATGTATAATAGAAGAGGATTTATTAGATAGGCTTCCATGCTATGGGCTGTGCAGTCCAACAATAACTTGTCTGCAGGATGGAAGGCTGAATGCCTGACCAGTCCTACCTAATGTTGAAGGCCTGGAGGATTCCTGGAGAGGCCCTCGTGTTCAGTCTACATTGGAAGGTTGAAGAAGCTGATTTCCTATAGGATGATAGTAAGAGGATATATGCACTCATCAGCCAGTAGCAAGGGCAGCCAGGCAAAAAGGCACTGCATTTTCCTGGAACCTCTTTGTATATAGGATGCTGCTTAATGGCTTCTCAACTGTGAGGGAAGATCTCCCCATCCTCCTCAGTCAATTCTTCCTTTAATTGACCTCGCAGATCTGCCCAAGATGTGTGCCACATGCTTGATCCCTGATCCAATCAAATTGACAATAGAAATCAACCACATGATAGAAATAAATCATCCTAGCTGAAAAAATGCAATTAATGCTTGAATTAATTTGAATCCTTTTCTATGGGGTAGCAGTATGGTTTAGCAGAATGACAAGTAATATCGTGTTCACAACACAGCTCTGGGATACAGAAGGTTCTCTGTTTTTCATTACTAGGCCATTTCTGAAAAAATTCTTAAAAAAATAAACAAGGAGAATTATTTATTCTAAAATTCAACAATTTTGGAGAAAACTTAGAAAATTGGAAAAGTAAATTAGTTGAAATAAAGTACTCCCCAAGGAAAAAAAAAATTAAAGATATCTACTTCCATACGAATGGATAAGATTACTATTTTTAAAAATTGAAAAATCTGCCTGATCCTTTCCATTCAAAAAAGGTCAAATCATTGGAGAATCTGTTCTTCTTTTTTCAGAAGGTAGTGAGATGGAAAGAGATAAACTACCCCTCATGCTACAGCTGAATCCACAGAGAAATTGGAGAGAAGAGCAAGAGTGCTGCTTCCATGCTATTCTTGATAATCAACACCAGGGTGTAAGAGATAGACCCTCAGGATACTCTACATCTACCAAAGCAGAGATCTGGAGACTCCTAAGAGCTCATCACTGAAGTAGTCTTAAAACTCACCCATCATGGCTCAGGGAACTTTGTGGAAGAGGGAGCAGAAAGATTTTAAGAGCCACAGGTTGAGACATCATGCTTAGCGTATCCTCCCCACCCCCCGCCAAATAACTGACTACTGCTCCCACAATGTATAAACCACAATCCCATAGGGAATACCTGCAATCCCACTGAGGATGTATCCAGTGGGATGTGGGCAGGGACATGGGAAAATAGAGTAGCAACACATGATGTATCCATATGAAACATCTTGTTACTACTACTACTACTACTAATAAACAGGACACGAAGAAAAAGGTCATAGTAAACTTTTTCCCTGTTGAAATTTAGACAACCAAAAGGTGGCAGTGTTCCATTTAGTTTCTGTTTGAAACTCATTTTCCCAGAGCCAGAATTTTCAGATGTATTCTGGCTCTATTTGAAAGTTAAAAGAAATATTTAGCAATATTGGTATTATCACATGCACCAAAAAATCATTGTGGCTGAATAGAAGTTGTTTGCATAACAGCAGCATTTATTATAGGATTTACTACATTGATCTGCAGAGCAGAGACAGAGAGAGAATGAGAATTTGTGTGGGTTTTTTTTTTTTTTAATCCCAAATCACTTTGATATTAAACGATGATTTTCTACCCTGCCTGGAATATTGATTGGTGCATTTTGCAGCACTATGCAAGCAGTGATTTGCGTTCACACTGGATTAGTTAATGAGGGAAACAGTTTGGATTTTGTGTTCATAAAGAACACATATTTCCACCATTATACTTGTTCTAAAGTTGCCTTTTAAGAAGCAAATAATAAGCACCTATAGACAATGACAAATAGATTAAAAATTTTATTAGGATTAAAACAACTGAAACTAATAATTGAAAAATAGATCCATCTCAAATTCTAAGTCTGTTCCATTATCTTAAACAAAAGGTTACATCAGGCAAACATTCTTTTTTAGAAGTATTCCCTGGCAAGAATTTACTTCACAGTCAATTACTAGAAGCAAAATCCAGGTTTCTTAATTAAAACATAGAATATTACTTTACTCACTGGGAAGTAAGCTGTGTTATAAGGAGAATGCCTATTAATGTTACTGGTGTTCACAGCCTGTCAGTGTTTGTATGAATACTCATTTCCTACAGCTTTGCCACAGTGCTGCGAGTGGTTACTTCTTAGCTAAAGATTGCCGTAAAAATTCTAAAATAAGAGGTTTGGAATTTCTGTTTTGAGTTTGGTCTGAATGCCAAAAGATTTTTATTCTCAGAAATATTTTTATAATTAACAAAAAATAAGTGTCCTAACTTCCTATAATTAATTTTTCATTTGGACATTTTGTCCATTTATTAAATATTAAAACTATGAAATAATTATACTTGGTGAATAATATAAATATAATTAATGTACCCTACATAGAAATTTTGATTCTAAGTTGACTTTAAATAATGACTTTATGTATTTGAATGATAGCTATTTTTATTTTGTGAACCAAAATGTTTTTATAATTAATCTTGAGAAATGAATAAAGATGCTTTAACTAACAGTGCAATTTGTGTTTGTAGCAGTCTTAACTGACTCATTTATTTATCATTCCTTTGCTATATAACCTAACCAAAATTTCTAAGACAAAATAGAGTAGATTAGCTTTAGTTTCATCTTCTATTTTCTTGCCTTTCAATAGAAAGAACCTGAATGACTGTCGTATTGTCTTTGGTCAGCCAGAAAGAGAAACCAAAAGTAAACACACCTTGGCTTCATGCTATAAGTTGTTTCTGTGTAATATTTCTCAAGGAACTTTATGATTTGGAAACGTGAAACTATCTTTTTGGTCAAGAGCACTCCAAGGATCATATTTTCAATTGCTCATCTGGGGAACTTGATAAAGTACAGATGAGCTGTGAAAAGTCATGCGCTTCAGAAGAGAAGTGTCTTGACTGAGCTACATAAGAGTGCTTAGAAAATATTTTTCAATGAATGCATTTCAGATACTAGGACATATGAAGGAAATTCATTCATTTTTATGTGCCCAGCTTCATGCTAAATTCCTCCCCCTTCTTTTCCTTCCCTTCTCTTCTCCTTTCCTTTTCCCTTTCCCTTCCCTTCCCTTCCCTTCTCTTTTCCTTCCTTTCCCATCCCTTTCTTTTTTCCTCCCTCCCTCCCTCCCTCCCTCCCTTCCTTTCTTCTTTCCATTCTTCCTTCCATTTGTTTTGGTCCTGATGATTGGACCCAAGGCTTTACGTTGATTAAACACTCTAACACTGAACTATACCTCCCAGTGAAATTTATTTATTTATTTATTTTTTGCTTTTTAGCGGTAGGGTCTCACTCTAGCTCAGGCTGACCTGGAAATCACTCTAGTCTCATGGTGACCTTGAACTCATGGCACTCCTCCTACCTCTGCCTCCCGAGTGCTGGGATTAAAGGCGTGTGCCACCACGCCCGGCTAAATTTATTTTTGTGCTTATTATTTCACTTAATCTTTAAAAAAATGTGTCATAGGAATTATCATTATCCTCACTTTACAGATTGGAAAACAGAAACAAAATGTGTTTGCATAAGCATGTAAAGTGGGACCAGGTGGGATTCTAATTCCATTTGGTTTCTGAAAATAAGCTTCTTATCACCATACTATCTTTCCTCTCTAGTTATTCCAAGACACATTGGTTCTTTTCCAAAATGTCCTGGTGGAGGGTCAGCCTTAGAAGATGGTTTGTATAATAGCAATTAGCTCCTTGAATCACTGCATGGTAAACTTGATTGGAAAATATTGCATACGCTATTTCTATGTCACTACCAGTTCTGTTTAGTCTAAATGCACAGTAGCATCTTGAATGTTTTGGAAAATTTCTGTGAAGGTATGTTGTGAATAATATATTATGTATGCTTTGATAATACTTGCTTTACATTAATGCAAGAATATTCACATGCTATTTCATTTAAGAATCATGAAATCCTCTAAAGCATACATTATTATTATCCAAAGTTTTAAACTGAGAAACTGAGGCAGAGGTGTTAAGTGATTTTTGTCACATTAAAGAAAATAGCCAGTAGATAAACCAGAATTTGATTCAGTCACATTGGTCCAAAACCCAGTGTTTTCAATTATGCCAGTTTATGTCTCCATTGGCAACCATCATGTCCTTCAGGGCAATTACTCATATGCATTAGATGTCCTTTTCCAAGCCTGTGTCTGTCTATGCATTACTAACTTGAGTCAAAGCCAAGCAATCAAAATCTTCCTTTCTTTCTTTCACTCGCTTGTTCAGAAGTTGTGTTCCTTAATAGTCAGCATGAATGTGTATTTCAATGTTTTATGTTTTGTGAGTAGTACAGTAGTTAGCCAAAAAAGTCCATTTTATTATTATTTTCTATTTGACTTTGTCACTGCAATGTGTTACCATGGCAATAGATTTGAGATGGACTGATAAGACGGTGAGGGGATATTACCAAGGAGAGAAGGTGATACATTCTTCAAGGTGTTAGGAGATCCTGCATAAAGATAACACAATGAAATCTCTGGCTTTGTCTTACTTTGTCTATCTATAGACATAACAACTTTATTTTGGAGAATTATCTTTCCACAGTCATTTCTAAGTCTTTTTTTTTCCCCAGTAAGTGATTAAACAGGGACACAAAACATCGGGTTTTAGTTTGTCAGTATGGATTAATCAATAATAAAACTTACATAAATTTTAATTTTACTCAGTCCACAATTAAATTATGAAATACTGGACTTTATGAAACATTTTCTTATTTGATGCATTCAACAGGCCTATGGTAAGATGTTTTTCTCACATTTCAAGAATGAAGAAGCAGAATTGCTTAAGCTTCTGGTTCCTCTCTAGTCAGTTGGGTGTCCTGTCCAAGGCTTTTTAGATAACAACATATCAATCTCGTTTGCTGGCTATAAATCCCATGTTCTTTATAGATCCTTTGCATAATTCATGAGAGTAGAAAGTAAAAGGACTGAGGAATTTTTATGACATTCTTTGAACACATGTTAAAGGGTAAGTTACTTGTTAGAAAGATTGTGACAGCACTTGGAAGTTGCAAAGAATAGCATCCATATTATACAAACTGAGTTCTAGAGCCAAACACTCAGTGATATCTGATGTCTGCAGACTTTAAATAGAAAACATTCAGAGTATTAGAATAGTTCCATATTTTGGGGGAATCATGTTTTCTATCCAGACATCTTTAAGAAGCATGGCTAATTTTAATAGAATTGACTGTGCTATTTATGGGGTATTATCATACTGGTCTTTGTCTAATAACTCTTATTAGTTTGAACAGTATAGATCCATATAAGGGGTTTCTGAACACAGTGTACATTATAAACAATTTGGCTTAACTTTATTTTCACCCAAATGATTGGAAGATAACAACTGATAAGCATTTTATCTAGATACCTTTCTAGAATAAAGACTTTGAAAGCCTTAAAAGACAATGTAGATGACATCATATTCAATGACATTGTATATTGTAGATTAGAGCCTCCTATTAAGGCAAATATACCACAAAATACAAAAAGAAATGTAAGTAAGATATTGCTTTGGCCTCAATGTAATCATTCAATCATTCATTGTGTTAAGAGTAGATTGTCATTAAATATGCTTTTAGTTTTAGAAATAATTTGAGTTATTTTCATGCATTATATTATGATACCAAATATCTTGTTAAAATCCCAAGTTATCACAAATAGGTACTCATGTTTTGTCATTATTGTTATTATTATTTTTTTTCTTTTGGTTTTTCAAGGTAGGGTCTCACTCTCTGGTCTCTGCTGACCTGGAATTAACTATGCAGTCTCAGGGTGGCCTCGAACTCATGGCGATCTTCCTACCTCTGCCTCCCTAGTGCTGGGATTAAAGGAGTGTGCCACCATGCCCAGCTTATTGTTATAATTTTGATCAGCTGATTTTAAAATTTATGTTTATAAAGGATTTATCTGTGCTTATGAAAACACTGATCTTCTAAAGTTAGATTGATAGACAACAATATTTCCATCCATTTCTACAGAAATACCATAAAAATTGAATGCATTCATTCCTCAGATGGGAGAGTATCATTGTGCTGCAGTTTTCCTTCATCACTGCTTTGCTAATGGACATGCCGCTATAGAAAATAGAACTACTTTATGCTTCTAGGAGGAAGGAAAAAAAACAGAGATAGAGGTGAGTGGCAGAGTAACATCTCTGTGGGAAGAGATGGGTGTTAAAAGCTGAGAGATAAAGAAAACAGTTACTTTCTTGAAAGGGAGTTCTAGATAAGACTAGGAATTGTGAGGCTTTTAAAAATGGAGACAGGGAGATAAAGAGTCAATTGTAAATGGAAGAACAGTGCAAAATTGTGCAGAAAATGAAAGGTGTTGGTAAGAATTCATAGATCTTAAATGTAGAAAATAACTTGATATAAGACCCAATATGTGGGGAAACTTCAAGAAGAATGCTTGTAGCTGGTGTCAGAATTAAGTACACACCTCTAAAAATTAGAAGGGTTCAAAACGAATTTAAAGCTGAACATATCCAGTATAGGCATAAAAGTCACTTGTGACATGAGTGCAGATGATTGAACTGTCAAGTTATATGATGTAGGAAGCTTTTTTATATAAGTATTTGCAAATGTAACAGAGAACTGTGTAGGAAATAGACTCAATTTTTGAATAATATATTGTAATCAATTATTAGAAGCAACTGACCTATGGCAAGAACATATGCTGTTTACTTAGTACTATCATACATATAGGATTTCTGGAGGAATCATGGTGCATTTGTTTAATTAACATTTACTACATATGATGGAATATTATCCACAATCAAAGAAAAGTAAAACATCTCATTTTTATTCAGAAATCCTTATTATGATCTTGAAATAATTTATTTCATTTTATATATGGCTCGTCACATTTTGCCAGTACTGTTTGTTGAGGTCCCTCAACTCTGACTACATATTTATAGTATTAAAGAGTAGTGCTGTTTCAGTCCTTTCTCAAGAGAGGTGACTTCATTGGTTTTTAAGGAGTTGCATTTCTCAAGTGATGCCCTTGTCCTCAAGGTATGGTATTTAAGTTTGGCCTCGTTTGAGAACCTTTGTGTTATAGGGGTATTGTTATGCCCATAGCTCAGTTCAATTGCTAATGATTACCCATATTCTGCATTATTCAGTATATTTCCTCAGGTTATTTTTTATTAGGAAACAAAATACATACTCTTAATTTGCATAATTTTAATGGATTGTGGGTGACATATATATATGAATTCTTATTATTGTTAGATTTGTGACCTATTTGAGGCTAATTTTTTAAGGTCTTAATTTAATCCTAAAGTTTTTGAAGAAGTCCATGAAATGTGTATTTCCTGCAACAAGAGATACCAAGAACAAATAGGGTCAATTATTTACAGCAACTTTGCATTGGGTGTTTTAAAATCTCCTTCAAATTGCATCATTTTGAACACAGGATGTTATTATAGGCTTTATTTTCCACTGATGATTATTTTACGGCAAGGGGAATTTTTAAAGAGAATAGGCAGTTATGCTTGCTATGGAGCTGCCACACTTAATGTGCGTTTTGAATTGGTAATGTATTGGTAAGACACTAGCAATTGAGTCAGCTGTCTGCAAAAAGTGTATGAACAGTAGGGGTCTAAAAGTTTTGCTGTTAGTTCTATTACATGGAATTCAGGGCTTTTGGCCCATGCCTCATCTCATCCTGGGCATCTACTATGCAGTTCATCTCTGCTGAGCTGTGGCAGGAGATAGCAATAATTACTAAATAATTAACAAAGTATGATCATTTTCATAGTGTTTTTCATTACAATATGGGCTGTAAAAGAAGCAGCACCAAAACAAAACCAAATATATATATACACAAGCCTTGTAAATCAAAGGAATAGGGTATTAACAGACAGGAATAAAATGGGCTCCTATCTGTCAGGGACAACTTTTACAAATGAGATTTTCCTGTAATGGTAAAGCCCTGGAATTTGAACTAACTCATTCTATAACTCTTTTCCTTCAGTCATAGCCATTATCTAACACCAACACAATTTTGTATTTAGATTCTTTATTAGGGTTAATGCATGTGATGAGTAAGTTTTTATTTATTGAAACAAACTGTTAATTGTGTAGTTTAGGGGAGCCTGGCTACTAAGAGAGACAGCACTTCCTCAACTTGTGGGCCTAATGAATCCTTGTAGCTTTGCTCCCAGAGAGAATTGTCCTTAGACACATCCTATGGAACGTTTCTCATCTTTGTTAAAAGATAGTTCAGGGCTGGAGAGATTGCTCAGCAGTTAAGGCCCTTGTCTGCAAAGCCTAGGGACCCAGGTTCTATTCCTTAGTACCCGTGTAAAAGCCAGATACACAAAGTAGTGCATTCATCTGGAATTCATGTGCAATGGCTAGAGGCCCTGATGTGCCTGTTTTCTCTGTCTGTATCTCTTCTCTCTGTGTCTGCTTGCAAATAAATTTAAAAAAATATTTAAAAATATAGCTCAGTGAGCACTGATTCGTTACCATGTATGTTTTACACTGGTGAACAATAGATTCATCCATTTTGCATTCTAGTTAACTTTTCAAAGAGTAAAAAGTCTTGATTAATTACATTTAAGTAGTAATTTATGCATTATGTTAATTTCAATGGTAATATCCATACTATTTTTAAACTCTGTGAGGATAAGCATCTTTTTTTTAGTATTTTAACTGTATCTAAAGCATTGAGCACACAGTAGTTTCATTGCAGCGTGTATTATATGGTTGCTGGATGAATAAATGAATAAATATCCAAATTTATAGTCACTATTAGTACGATCTTAAAATTATAAAGTATTATACGAATAAGGGCATTCTTTTACAGTTGACTACATGAATGTTCAGGGACAACATACCTAATTATTTAAGATGTGTCAATATGGATGATGGTTAAAACATCTGGCCAAATGCTTAAGCTAACTAAATGTTTTGGAGTGAGTTAACTGAATCTATTGCTCAGATATAATTTTTAGAGTGATATTTCACCAATAGCATTTAGTTTTTAAAGATTCAACAATGTTTTGTTTTCTCTAGGAATAACTACTAGCACACTTTCTTCATGAACTAATGTTAAGATAATCTTAGAAAAAAGTAATTAATTATGGAGATCATATTGACAAAATATTTTGTTTGCATACAATCAATCAATGTTGTCAGTATTCACTTGTAAGCGTTTCTTTAACAGCTGGTAATCAGATAACAGAAAGTGAGGCTGCCCTGATTGCAATCCCTTTCAGCTCGGAGTCAGTTGGTGGTGTAGCCCCTCTCTGCCTTCCTGTGGACCACTGGTGCAGACCCCAGCTACTATATTTTTGGCTCAGAAAAGAGTGAACTGAAGGCAATTTAATATCACAGATGCTGCTCTCTTAAGCACTTTCCCTGTATTTCCCAAAGAGATGCTCAAAGGGGTGCCTTCCCTGATTCTCCATGCTGCTAGTATTTCCAACCTCCTAAGTGGTCTCATTGCCGCTTTTTCATTTGAGCTCCAACGGAAACACAATTAGTTTCTGCACAATTTAATAACCATTTAGAATGAATTTGAATAATTTTATAAATTTGAGAGTTAATTAGGAATGCAGACATATCTTCACTGTGTACTCCTATCTTTTATTAGGAGATTTTGTTTCAAGGGAAAATCCAACCACGATGAAAAAAATTAAATAAGAACTTTCTAGAATAAAAAAAAAAAACACAAATGCTTCAAGTGGTTGAGTATTTTTTTATTTTTTATTTTTGAAAACCTGGAAATAAATGAAATTGCTTGATTGCACATGGTTGCTATTTCCATCCTAAAAGTAAATGTGCCATTTTTAAAAATTAACTAAAAAATAAAACCTGCACAAAAAGTATGACACTGAGGAAAGTTCTGTAGATGATCTACTGTACTGTCCTCTCATGGACAGAGAGGTGGGCATCTGTGAAGGCTCTTTTTGGGATGTTCTTATCTTTAAAAACAATTCTGGTGATGACCCTAGTCTTTCTCCTCACCTCCCATCTTCTTCATGCATAGCATTATTTACTATGTTCAGCTGCTTATGCAATTGTGGAATACATACTCAGAAATTTGGAATGTTCTACTTTGCAGTTCAAAAATACTTTATTTTTCAAATTGATCTCACAAACTTATATACAAATCTTCTTGGGAACCCAAATAATGTGGAAAAATGCATCAACTCTGACTTTAGTGGCTAGTGTTTCCCCTTTATTCTTGGAGGATATTTTATGATGTGGGCAGATACATTGAGTCTGACTTTGGTGGCCAGTGTTTCCACTTTATTCATGGAGGATATGGTTTTTTTTTTTCTTTTTCTCATTGTACATGTTGATCTTTTGAAAATGAATGTTTGCCAAATCGAGTTTGAGTTGGAAGCAAAAGTAGGGGGAGGGTGGATACTAAAATCTGACCAAGCATACTTGCATCTGATTTCCAATACAGGGGAAGGCTATGTGTCTTGGTAAGCAATTAAATTACAGTTACACTGATTGAAAAATCATGTTTTGGAAAAACAATCTTGTGAAACTTGCAAGGCTCAGTTTTACTTTTCACACTTATCTTAGGAAAAAAATCAGCACATATGGAAGATAATCAGAATTGTTTTTCCTTTAGTATAGCCAGTTTTTACTTTGTAACTCTCTCCTGTGCTCCAAAGGTATGGAGCAAATTCACCACTTTGATAATTTATTTTAAAATTTATTCACCTGGAATATTTTATAAATGCTGAAGAAGAATTGATTTGAATATTTAGTGATAAACTGTTACCTGTTTTGGATAATAAATGACCTTTTTCAAGAGTGTTAGTTTAAGCCATGTCTTATTGCAATGGTGTTTCTTCACTTCAGACCTGCACTACTGTTTCTTTGTCAGCATACATGCTGGGTGTGCTACTATGACACTCTGCATGGCTAGGAAGAAGGCATTTTCTTTCTTTCAAGACGGGTAGTAGTGTCCAGTAAAATGAAGCTCATGTAAGAAATGGTCCACACAATCAGATTTATCAAGCTTTGCCAGCATCCTGCATTCACCAGTGAGCCTTGTGAGAAACATGACTTGCTTTATTCACTCAGAGCAAATATGCCAAAAGAAATTAAATAAGAAACCAGGTGTATTTAGGTAAAGAGAAAACCTAAAATTTCCTCAGAGTTCTAGTATTTACCTTGTTATCAGAATGCTGTCCCAGACAATGGAAGTTCTGTAAGCACTCAGTTCAAGCTAATGGAAGGCTTGTAAGGAAAATTATAGGAGCAAACAATATTGCAGCCTTCTAAATTTTAAAGGCATTAAACATCAAGGATAAACACATACTTTGTTCATTTCCCTGGATGAGGCATGGCATTTTGGAAAGGGGCATACTTTCCTCATTCTACCCATCAGAGTTAGAAACTCACATTTCAGTCTAAACATCGTCACAAAGAGCATTCATCTCCAGACCCTCTTGTGTTTGTTTATTCGTATGTGTTAAAACAAATCAAAATCTCTGAATATAATTTATGGGAATTATCTAATTCCTAAGTCTCTCTAAAATTGAGCTATAATGGCATAAAAAACTAAAAATCATGATGATAAATCAGAATATTTCTATTTCAACTGCTGTAATCTGAGAAGTTTGACTATATACTTCTTCTTGAAATTATGTTATATAAAGACAATTAAATCTGGGACATCTAATCATCATGCCTGGAATATCATAGCTATGCTTTGGTGCTAGGATATACTTGCTGGTAACTAAATCTCTACTTTTTTTAATTTGAAAAATATCTAGCTGTCATTAAACAGAAATACATTAACCCTAATTTTTAACTTATCTTTTAATTTTTTAAGAAGTAAACTTTAATGTGTTCAAGTGCTAGGATTAATTTCCAATATGGAATTGAGATACATATTGTTAATTTAGCTAGAGCTTGAGACTTAATGTTGCTGTATATTAAATGGATGCCACCAAAAAATAAAGATCTAAAATAGTTCTACATAAATGTGTGGCGGAAATATCAGTCTCCTACTTTAAAATGGGCTTTTCGCCTTTCTGGGATTTGTGTGCCCCATACATCTCCATCCTATGTTAGATATATGGCTATAAAATTGTGAAAATGGAGGCTTTTCTGGTAGCAAAAGGGTTAACTTCTTTTTGCTTTACCAGTTTCAAATTACAATGAGAAGCCTCTTCTTTCCCAGCAGGGCTGTGCTTACATTTCTCTTTAGATCTCTCTTGAAGAGGGCTGGTATATTTGTGCCTGCTGGAGGTGGAATTAACAGCAAGAAGGAGAAAGGGATTGAATGGATTTACAGGAAGGATTTCAAGTTAATTCAGGGAAACACATTGACTTGAAGAGTATAACCTTGAGACCTGTTTTACACTAAGACGATACAAAAGATGTTAAAGTTATCACCAGGCTGCCTGCCGGACAGATATAATTCCAACACCAAGGTGCAGAACAGCGTAGATCTGTGACTCAGACTCAGGATTTGTCTTGGAAAGAGCTCAAGGGTTGAGAAGAACTCAAGAGTAAGTGAAGAGAACTTGGGAACGACAGTTATCAGAAGATCAGCTTCCATTTATTCAAATACCAAAGACCTGATTATCATAAATTCACATAGGAATGCATAGGTTATTTGATCAGATAATATTAGCTGTCTTTGACTACATCAATGCAGCAAATTCTCTTAACAATTGTGGATAACTGGAAATCTGAATTTCAGCTTTCTTAGAAATAACTTCTCTTAATACATTCCAAAATATTTAAAATAGAACAGGAAAGTCCGTGAGGATGTTGTGTTCAGGAGTGTCAGTGTCATGACGAATAGGTAAACTTGTTTTTACAGCTACTGGCAGAGATTAACTCTAGGAGGCTTTTTTTTTTTTTTTTAAGTGGACTAGAAGGATTAAAAATATCAGCTTTTGCTTTTGGACAAAAATGCATCTGAGTGTATTTTTACTTAGAGGTGTGGTGGGTTTCATCTGGAGCTGCTGGGCACTAGTTGGTTATGCAAAAGGAGGCTTGGGAGACAATCATGTTCACTCCAGTTTTATTTATAGAAGACTACGAAACCACGAAAGACGGGAAATACAGAGGGAAATTCTCTCTATTTTGGGTTTGCCCCACAGACCCAGACCGTTTTCACCTGGAAAGCAAGCGTCTTCTGCGCCTCTTTTTATGCTGGACCTGTACAATGCCATGGCCAGTGAGGAAGACCCTGAAGACTCAGAGTACTTGGTGAGGGCATCCCTGACAGGAGAGGCCAGAGGGGCAAGAAAGGGATACCCAGCTTCTGCCAATGGGTATCCTCACCGCATCCAGTTATCTCAAGCAACTCCTCTGACTACCCAGAGCCCTCGTCTAGCCAGCTTGCATGATACCAACTTTCTGAATGATGCTGACATGGTCATGAGCTTTGTCAACCTAGGTACGTTGTTCATTTATTTGCTCATCTGTGTTATTACAAAGTGGAAGTTTGCCTAATGGTAAAGTGGCTGCTTGGTAGGTGGCCATGTTTATATAAAGTCATTTTCTATTACTTTCCTCTTTAGCTTCTGTTTCCTTTCTTTCATTGATGTAATATTTTGCTTTAGGCAACAAAGTCATATCTATTTAATATGAAAAGTCAAAATTAAACTGTCACAGTTTGGGCAGAACTGGATCTTTTTGAGTCTTGTTAAAATTTCAACCTAACTTAAATATGTGAATAAAAAAGGCAATAATATAAAAAGGGAAATTTATGAGGATAGCAATACTTTGGGTAAAAAGAAAAAGAAACCGCAAAAACCAGAAACAAGCATTTACACATAAAAAAGTAAAAGTAACTTTTGAAAACATTTCATTTTAACACTTAACAATATAAGTATATACTCATGCTACTTATTTAAAAAATCTTGATTAAAATTAATGAAAATCAAATGACACTGTAAAATATTCCTATCAAAGAAACCAGGATGCAATTCTGAAATTTGATGAAAATTAGTTTAGAAAAGAAGTTTCAATTTAACATTTCTTCACTATAATGATCAAAATAAAGTCACAACTACTTGATCTTTCCCTCTCACAAGCACGAGAAAATATAAAACATAGTTTAATGATTTTATTTGAAACTAAAAATATTTAACTAATGATTTCTGTAAATAGCAAGAAAAATACTAGTAAATAATTTATAAAAAAAGATATTGCATTCAGTGCTGGTACTTCATGACATTGTTTAAATATTGACAATATCAAATGGATAAAGTTTCCAATACTTCTTTTCTGCAGCAATATTGATGCACTTACTTATCTAAAATGATTTTATGAGGTATTTTTTTACCTTTTTTATTTATTTTTGTACAAATAAATGTGAATTTACTATCTTTAAATATTCAAAGGAAATTGAACATTTTTTAAGGCTAAAATTTTTTTACCAACAAATTTAATAAACAACAAAGAGTAGAGAACTTTATAGAATAAGGCCTTTGACATTTTCAATTTAAACTTTATAAACTAAGACCTTTAACATTTTCAATTAAAACTTTAATATAAGACCTTTAACATTTTCAATTTAAAATGCAATCTGCTTGACTTGTTTCAGCATGTCTTACTATACATTTTATGATAGACATCCTTATATAATATCTCAAAGAAAATGTTCTTTGATAAGTCAGACAGTAAACAAATCTTAGTGACACACAGCTGCTTTTATGAAGTGTGTTGTTAATGTGCTCTGCTCATTTGCTTTTAGCAAGCCTAGCACAAAGGTTAAGAAGCTTGATCAATCATATGTTTTGTGTTACTAGAGAGAAAGCTTTCAGTGCTGAGCTTGAGCCAGTCATCAGTGACTGCACATCAGGTGTTCTTGGAGGTCTTTCTGGAGATTTTTTTTCCCCTACAGATCTCATTCGGAACTTTTAAATATAGCTCAATTCCAAACTGGTTTGATTGCTAAGGGGCATGGAAATATGGCTCATTGTACATTTTACTGTGTAGTATTTATAAGTCACTTTAAAAAATTTATATTAGTTTCAATAAAAATGTATTTAACATAAATTTCACATTCAAGTGTAGATCAATGAAAATATCAGTTCAGATCATCTAAAACATGACAAAGTAGAATGTGTTATATATTTTGACAAACAACAGACCAGTTATAATTTTGTTCTAATAATATATTTTATTGTAACTTAATGATTTTATCCACAGTAGATTCTTTTAGAATATAATTAGATTTCGACGTTGAGTGCCATAACTTTTTACAAATCTACATGGAATAGAAAGTAAAACTAACAATAAATGGTACTGAACAATTTCTAGAATCCCTTTTTAACATTAACTAAGACTTTGTTTTTAAATCATTTAAATCTTACTTTGTATTTTTACATTATAATAGCATAGCAGTCTATTTATGCTAACACATAAAATATTAATTTTATTCTAGAAAAAAAATGTTGAACATAAACTTTAGAAAGCTTTACTTATTTTGATCATGTTTGAACTGATGGGAAGTGATGTATCCTCAATAACAAACCATATTGTTTCTTTCCTTTCCTAAATACTCCCCACATAAATATCTCACAAAAAAAATTACTGAAAAGCTATTTCTGACCAGGCTTTGTGTGTGTGTGTGTGAGTGTGTGTCTGTGTCTGTGTTAGTAGTAATCTTGAAGAAAAAATGAGCCACAGTTTTGTTACCCTTAAAATATTCCTTCTAATATATCCAAACTTTACAATGAATAATTAGTTAGTATAAACTTTCTCATCTGCGTTCCTTCCATGTATAGAACAGGTCAAAACATACCCAGAAAAGTTAAAAGTATCATATCATTATAAACTGAATGAAGAACTTCAATGCTTTTAAATGTAACATCAACTAGCAAGTCTTTCCTGCAACATGTTTCATGCAGCTTTGTAAGTTTTATATTGAATAGGATCTTTGTTAGTATCTCAAAATATCTGTATTTAATGGCAACTAGTTGCAAAGGAGTCAGATTAGGAGTAACAAGGGATTTCTCCTGAGGAAGTCACCTGGATGTTTAAATATATGGATAGCATCTGTTGGTATTTACCATAATAAGGTGAATCATATAGAAAAGATCTGCTAGTATTATTTCCCAAAGTATTTATGTTTTAAATTTCAAGTGAGATTACATATCTATAAGTAAAAAGTAATTATAATTTACTAAAAGACATTAAGATACGTAAACATCTAAATATAAAACCAAATGCATTGTTTTTACTTATAAATTATTTAACGAGTTGTTCATTTTATAGAAACAAATATAAATGACTAGGCCAAGTGTGGTCATTCTCAAAAAACTTTTACAGTCTAATTTTTTTTAAATTGATGACTATCAGTTGAATTTTTGCCACTTTATTTTGTTAATACCAAAATATATTTCACATAAGTGTTTTTCTTTCTTTAATTGCTGCTTCAAATGTGCTAAATTAGTTTATATATGAAGCACTTAAGCAAGTGAAAGAAATTATTACATAATGTTCTTTCAATATTTATGTTTTGTATCATGTAAACATGAGGCATCTTTCTAAGATTATTAAAATTATATACATTTTAATTGAATTATTAGTAATACTATAATTAAAATGAATTAACATTTTAGAGGAAGTGACAGAATGGAAAAATGATTTTGTATTATTCATTGTCTACATGTATTTATGCATATATGTGCCTATGTGTGTATATTGCACTTTGTGTTTATTAATAGCTTTTGATTCACTAAAATGTTGGGTTAGAAATCAAATCCTTCTTAGGTATATTTCAAGGACATTACTGTGCAAGCATGAAAGTATTTGAAAGCAGCATTCAATTCTTCGTGATTATGACATACTTAGTATGTTAGATATGAAAGGAGATAGTGCTTTTGAAAATATTAAGTCCACTTTCTTAAAATTCTCAAACTCTCCTGATATAGGAAGAAAACACATGCTAACGCTCTCAGTTGAAAGATGTGGGTGTCATCATTGATAGTTAATGTTGTTTCTGACCTACCCAAGTGCCCAGAGAAGAGGCATTTATATGGAGCTTCCTAAAGATATCTATCTGTTGAGTTTGTGCAAAGGGTTATAAACACTTGTGCAAAATTAACATACTCATAAATGTGTGCAAGATCTTTTTTGAAATAGGGGATAGTGTGAGAAAAAGGATGATCTGAAACTGTTCTGCTGCCTACAATAACAAGTATTGATATTGGCCCAAACCACAATTGTGTTTTATGCACTTTCAGTTTTGAAGAGAAAGACATTGCTGAGGGTGGAGACCTTCTTCTTTCTTCTTCAATAACCATTTGCATTCATGAACATGACCAAGTATGTTTTCTCTTTAGAGCTATTTGATTGCCAAATGAATTGCATGGCTCCCAGAAATTGCTACAATCAAAAATTAGTGAAAATGTTTTTTGTTTTTATTTTTAAACCTTAATGGTTACTTATAATTAACCAGTTTCAAAAGCCGAATGACATGAAGCAGGTAGAATTAGGAAGCTGGCATATGGTAGAAGGACCTGGGACTATCTCAATCATCACCTCTAGATCCTTTCCTTTTGCTCTCCTATTTTCTATAACTTCCACATCTCTCTCTTTCTCTCTCTTTCTCTGTCTCTCTCTCTCTCCTCACTGCCGACCCACCCCATACTCTGTTTTTCTCCTTTTATTTTTAGTTCCCTGGTCTGTGGTCTTCTTAGCCCTAGGCTGTCTTGGCAACTTTTTTCTTTACTACCCCCACCCTTTCTGGTATCCACCCTTTGGTGCTAGTTTTTTTCATAGTGAGAGGCTTAGACTAGCTGAAAATCAATTAGTTACAGTTTGAAAACTTAGGTAGAGTCCCCTGCTTCCTCCCTAGTTGAGAAGGGAAAGGTTATGATGTGCCAATTGCTGCCTCCGCCCACTGGGAGGAAAGTTCCCCAGGGCACAAGGCTAGCAGGGACTCTTGCTGTCCCCTCAATTGTTTCTCCATTACCTAATTCTTTGTTTCTCATTTCTACCTGCAATTCCCATAGACAGAACTTGATTGACTTTTGTGTTTACTATTTTATATTTAGAAATTGAAAGGAAAAAATGAAAGAGAGGAAAGAATATGATTTTGAGCAAAAAAAAAATTCAGTTCAATTCCTCTTTAGTTTACTAGGATCTTTGATTTTTAGTATTTTATTTGATACTCATGTTTCCAATGCAAATAAACTATTTCCTATATTAAGTTTAGCAGAGATAACAGGATAAACAGGTCAAGAGTAATCATTGGAGGCATATAACAATGAGGAAAAGGATGATAAAAATTAGAATTGTTTTTACAAGTATTTGAAAGGAAGACACTGCATGAAATGGTCATTAAAGGCTGGTCTTTGCGCTATGCACGTGCAGAGTGCACCGGGAGATCCTCAGTCTACCTCACACTGACATGATCACTGGCTCAATATTCCCAACCACAGCGGCTCCAGGGGAAACCCTTTCATCTTCACACAGTACAATATTGGAGGGGATGTCTCAGTATGTATGTACAGTGATCATACAGATGTGCTCCTCACATGTACAGTCATAAATAATGTAGTAGCTCAACTCTGAAAAACCACAGGTTAAAGGAAGAGGCTTCCTTCATGCACAGAGAGGGGCTGAGATCAGAGAAGCCACTGACTGGGCGGGAGGGGAACAATAAGTCCCTTGTTCTAAGTCATATTTATGAGGCTTCCTTGCACCTCCAGTTCATAACTTATGAGTGGGACTGTGGGATTTTCCCATTTTCTCATCTCTTAAAATAATATGCTAGGCTGATGTATCATGTACACCACACCAAACAGCCTTGACTTCCAGCTCATCTATCTAGAGGGAGGAGAGATTTGTTTTCATTTTCATGTCTGTTTGGGTTGTTTCAGATTCAGGACACAACGTTTAACAGAAAGATTTAAAAGAAAGAAGATGGGAGTATCCACTTACTTTTATTTTGAAAATTTTAAAAGAATCCACATATTTATGCAATATCCCTGAATTTGTATGACTCTTGTCCAAACAGTGTTGTATAGCCATCAATCTAAAAAGATACAAGCAGACTCTCTTAATGTATACAGTATTTAAAATGATGGATAAGCCATTTGCAGGATAATAGGAAAGCTCTTTAGTGCTTTGGGGGAAAACAAAAATAATAACAAAATATCTCCAACTCTAAAGAGAAAACATTTCTATTGCTCAAAAGACAAAACATTAAATAAATATTATGTAGCACTTAGATACCAAAGCTATGTATAATTATGAGAAGATTGATATAGCAATTAAAGTAGGAACCTGCAGTATTATGATTGCTAAGACAATAAACATCCTTGTTTTCACAGCGATAAGTCCTTACATTTTCACTTTCATAAGCAATGGGGTTTTGGTGCTTGTAATATGAGAAATCACTCTATATTTTAGAAATGAATGAACCCACTATCTCTTACATGTTTTACTTATTTAATTACTTTCTAGAAGTAAATGTTCACTTGTATTACTTTTGTAAATAGGCTTCCTGAGAATGTTAGGAATAAAGAAATACATTGTTTAAGAAAGTTAGAATCCAGTTTAGATTGTATTCAGGAATATAGGGCATGCCAAAATCTCCCCCCTCAAAAAAAGATTTGATTTTTGTAACTCCTATAAAATTTTTCAGCTATTTTATTGCTATCATGAATAGAGAAGCTTATTTATGTCTCTGTGTGAAGACATTTTCTTGTCATGGCTCTCTGTGATTACCCTTTCTATGTAGGAAGCATAGTCCTTCCTAGAGTAATAAGTTTAGGTCATATTTCTGCAAATATGTATTTCAGGTTGAAATGTAAATTAAATCTAATGACTCTATTTTCTTCATTTTCATCAATGATGTGAATAGTATAAAGGTAGCCAGAATGTTTTGATCAGAATTCTGCATTTACCCTTCCTCTCTGGACCTCTGGTACCTTATCTCAAAAGTATAGCTAATAATAGCACCTCTCTTATTGTGTATCAAAAATGATATGCTAATATTCATAACATTTTTAGAAGAGTATTTGAAACACAACAGGGCATCAATAAGTCTGTTATTATTACTAGAATGCTACTGTGTACAATAACTGTAACGCATTTTCAGAAGTGGCCACAAAATCTGTGAAGACAAGTGTGAGAAAAGGAACCCACATGGGTTCCTTGTTTAAAATGTACAAGCAATGTTAAGAAGGTGACAGAATAGTTTGAGACCATGAACAAGACCCTTCTGGGCTGAGGGCCTTGTGCAACTACCCAACTCATATGCCTTGACAGTAACATGTTTCTTACATGTGGTGACAGTAGGAACCATAACCTGTTCACCTGTCCTTACCATATGGTTTATCAGTCCCAGAAGGAAGGGTCACCATGTACAGATGGACTCATGTGAAGAGAGTACAGCTAATGTAACATCTCTCTTGTAATCAGAACTTTTGAGCAAAATGCAAGAGGTAGTGCAGCACAGTGGAGTAGCTGGGCTATCACTGCTTCTGGGAGGAACTGTTTACAGAAAACTCAAAGGAAAGGTGTATGGGGAAGGTGTGCTGACTGGAACTGTGGTCCTGAGAGAAAGGTGCCATCCCATCAATCACCAGATGCTCTGAAGGGAGACAGGACAAGGAAGGCATGCCTAGATGATATTTTTCTGCCATATTTTCTGCTTATTGGTCGTCACGGGTAGTCAGAAGTTCCCAGAACCTACTGGCACATCTCCTGAAGTCCTCTTGGTATAGAGGGTGCAGTGGTGAATAGCAGAGTTGTGAGATCTTGAGGTTGAGAATAATGTTTGGTCAATCACACTTTCAGAATTCAATTTTAATGTAAGTGACATTTACACCTTGTACTTTTAAAATTTATAATGATTTTTAAGAGAGGATAATAATTTACATTGAGTGAGAATTATTTCTAAAGTTGAAATTAAACTGGTAAAAATAACCATGGCAAGCTGAAGTGAAAATATCTGTAAGTTGTATATAGGTGACTGGTTTTAGCTACTATATCTATCCTATATTAATGCTACTTAAGAGCAAGAGTAAATCTAAAAAAGAAATCAAATATCACAAAGCAAACTTTTCCAAACAAGAAATACGCTTGCGTGGCATAACACCACAAACTCAGTAACAGAGCAAATTCAGCAGGGTACACATTAGGGTGCAGAAAACATACAGAACTAGTATGTGGAACAACACACTTTAAAGGTTTAGACTTATTTGTTCTCAACCATAAGCCATACCTCCTGAGAAGATTCATGTCTATATGGTAGAGATTTTAAATTCTTTAAAATAAAAAAAATCCTATATGGAGCATTCACATTCCACATGTAATGTAGCAAGAGAGCATCATGTCAGGACAAAGTACATTGGGATTATTGTCTTTCTTGTTTGCTTTTTTCACTCTCCAGGCAGGGTTTTGGGGAGCCAGGGAGGCAGAACTTTGTGGAAGAACAGTATTCCATGGTCATGAATAACCAACCAGTAAGACTTGAGGCCAGAATTATCTCCTTGTTCATTTTTATTAATTGGTAAGCAGAGATAGATAGAGAGAAAAGAGACATACAGATAGAATGGGCATGCTGGGGCCCCCAGCCACTGCAAACAAACTCCAGATACATGTGCCCCTTTGTGCATCTGGCTTTATGTAGGTACTGGGAACGGAACCCAGGGCATCAGGCTTTGTAGGCAAGTGCCTTAACTGCTAAGCTATCTCTCCAGCCCCTCTTTGTTCTTTATTTACAGAGGAGCATTGGTTAGAATAGTCCCTTTCCAGTGTAGTCCATGTTCTTCTTTAAAGCTCTTAGGGCTGATAATTTTAATTCTTTATATATTTTCCTCTTATTATTGAAAGCAGTGGAAAAAAGAGTTAAACTTGGTGTCAGTTCCTCTGCAAAATACCTGGATGCAGATGGGAAGTAGATGTAGGTAGGTTTAGTTAACCTTTTGTAAGTGTATTATTTCCTCTGATTGTGAGAGAAACATTCATTCTCCCTTAAGCTATAGTGATTGGGCTTAAAAATAAGGGATTTGGAGTCAGACTGTGGATACACCAGCTTTGAATTTAAAAGATTAATATCCTTGAGAAAAGCATTTTACGTCATTACAGTGGAGATCATAATTCCAAATTGTAGTTTGCATTACATAGGGTACTGTAAGCCTACCTGAATATTCACTACTGCTGAAACTGTCAACTACTTCTACCAGCATAGGTCTAAGGAGCTTAACATAAGGCAGTATCCACTTCTGGTCTGCCAGGTTTTGTCAAATAAATGTGTCAATAAAATTTTGAAAGGTAAACATAACTTTTTCATTTATCCAGAAATGAAAATGAGCCCTTAGACTTCACTGAACATCTTTCATGTTGAGCTCCTATGGTTTGAATATCGCATATCCTCAATAGGCTCATAAGTTTGACTAGTTGGTCTTCACTGGTGATGCTGTTGTGGAAACTTTATAAAGTGGGACCTAGCTGGAGGAAGCGAGCCACGGGCTGGGGGGGAGGGGGAGGAAGACACTGAGGTTTATAGCCTGATACCTCCTCCAGCAGAGTCTCTCTGCTTCCTTGTTAGGCCACATATAGCAGGGAGCTTCCAATGCTGCAGTGCTCCCTGACCCCCGTGCACCAAAACAAGCCCTTCCTCCTTCCAGTTGTGTGTGTCACCATTCATCACATTGATGTAAGACTAAATGATACAGAGTAGAGATTCCAGGGGAAAATTCAGTCCAAGAAAATTCTGTAGGAAACTGGTACTTTCTTTTGAGGTCCTAGGCAATGTATATATACTCAGTGATGAGATGCCATTTAAAAAAATATTTTATTTATTTATTTATTCATGACAGAGTAAGAGAGAGATAGAGAGAAAGAGAGAATGGGCATGCCAGGGCCTCTAGCCACTGCATAGGATCTCTAGACACATGTGCTCCCTTGTGCATCTGGCTTATGTGGGTCCTGGAGATGCTGTTATCATATTATTTCATATTATTTTTTGTCAAATTTCTGGTTTCATTGAAGAACAGGTGAAAAAGATTACAAGCCAAAGTAGTAACATACAATAGAAAGATATATTTGGTTGAAAGACATGGATATTCTCTAATGATCCTTTAAAGAAAGGGAATGGACAGTTTTTAATGCTCAATATACTTGTTTTATGTGCTGGAATTTTTATGACATTAATCCATGGTGAAAATTTAAGTGAATAAACTCCTGAACTCCAAATAGGAAAGGCAGTATGCTCAAATGAACATTCAATCGTGTAAGCTTCAGGATCGTCTATAATTCAAGTCATGTTTGAATTTAGATTTCTAACTTGTAGCATTCCCATTATTGTTTATATCATATTGAAAGTTTGTTTCTATTTGCTGCTTGGCGTACAGTTTTGTGTCTTTCCCAGTGTACTTGGGTTGAGTTTTTCACCAGATGACAACAACATCCTTCTGGTAGTGACCCAAGTTGTACCACTCACCATAGCATTGACGCCAGGCCAGAATGGATGAGTTTGATTTTTCACTATCATCTTATTGTGGGGAAAATCGAGCATTACCAGCAGGTTAGTGACTTAAAATGTTACCAGCTAACAAGTGGTAAACTCACTCTTAGAGCCATAAATCTCTAGGCATAACTTTTATGCTTGGAGGTCTACAGAGATGGCTCAGTGGATAAAGGTGCTTGTTTGCAAAGCCTGCAGCCAGGGCATGATTCCCTACTACCCATGTAAAGCCAGATGCACAAAGTGGTGCATGCATTTGGAGTTCTTTGGCAGTGGCAGGAGGCCTTGGTGTGCCCATTCGTTCTCTTTTTCTCTGTCCTTGAAAATAAAAATAACAATATTATGTTTTGCCATTATTCTCTACCTAGAAAATGATAAAACTAATAAAACTTTTAATGCTAAGAATGGTGCATGATTTTAAATATACTATTTTTTAACATTTTTTTATTTATGAGAGAAAGTGAAACAGTGAGAGCGAGTGAGAGAGGGAGAGATAGAGAGAGAGAGAACTGGCGCACCATGTCCTTAGCCACTGCAAATAAACTCCAGACTCATGCGCCACCTTGTGCGTGTGTGATCCCTATGTGCATGAGTCACTGTGTTCATTTGTCTTATGTAGGTTCTGGGGAGTCAAACCTTGTCCATGGGCTTCTCACTCAAGTGCCTTAACCACTAAGCCATCTGTTCATCCCTGAAACATATATTAATTACATTATTAACTTTCTTCTAAATGACTGTTATATAGCACTGCATTTATTCAACAAGTAAAAGCTGGTTACCAACTATGAAACCAGCAACAGACTGTATTCTTCATTGCCAAGGTCATAGGACTAAGGAGCCAGGCCTTGGCCAAGAATGCTTGACATTTGTGGCAGGATTATTTTGCACAATGTTGCATATTTAAAATCACAACAAAAATCTAGCAATAAGTAGAATTAAAGCCACTAGTAAACATGTAAAAGAAGGTGTTATTATTTAAGTAACTAGATTTAATTAACCTCCTATGTATAAAGAAAATATTTTCAAACCTTAATCTCTTTAAATAAAAGTTATTGCTCTAAATCTTTTTAGAAGAGTTATTTTTTATATAAGTTTTTTTTTTTTTTTTTTTTTTTTTTTTTTTTTTTTACCTTAAACAAAACCTAAGGCCGCTAGAGAGATGGCTTAGCAGTTAAGGCACTTGTCTGCAAAGCCTGAAGACCTAGGCTTGATTCCCCAGTACCCATGTAAACCAGATGCACAAGGTGGTACATGCGTCTGGAGTTCATTTGCAGTAGCTAGAGGCTCTGGTGTGCGCCTATTCTCATTCTCTCTCTCTCTCTACCTCTTTATCACTCTCAAATTAATCAATCAATAAATAAAATTTAAAAAAAAATAAGGAAGTCTTTTAAGTCCAAAAAAAGGAGGCAAAGTCTAGCCAGGGACAGTGAAGTCTGAGGGGCTCAGGCAGAAAGCGACTTGTGTAGCTATGGAGATGTACTGAGGCTCCAGTGATCTGATAGAAAACATCTAAACAGAAGGTTTACATTTTACACCAGATCCTACCTGGATGTTCCACAGCGTTAGTACAGTTCAAATATTCATTATTTATTTGTGATATACTCAGAAAATAAAGGTTAAAGGGTATCTAAGGTTTCAGTTTAGTTGTATGATCTGTCTAAATATTGACTTTCATCTCTTCCCTTCTTCTTTAGCTGAATTTTGATAAGACTTTTCACTGCTTTCTACTGCTCAGCAGACTGCGCTCAGTGTACTTTGTCACTTTATCCATCGAATATTATATGGTTTTATCTTATAGTAAGAGTCATGAAGACACATCTTATAAGAATTGTTATAAGGACTTCTTTGACACATTTTACTGAAACTCTTCAGATACTGGGAATTAAGTATTAACTACTAGCTGATCATTGAGAAAAATCGGCCAGTATGCTATGACTACATTATTCTTTGTCAACAGTTGACTGTGGTTGTGAAATGATAGCAGCTCATTATGGTCTTACATTCATTGGGACATTATCCCAGTGGCTGGTGTTTACGTATCAATTGACATCAACAATATAACAGAACATCAAAGTGGCATAATACCTGTAGTGATGTCTGCTCTATGACTGTGGAAAGTGGGTCCCTTCACATAGCTTACTTACTACTGTAACTGAATCACATGCATGTGCGCAATGGGCTCCCTACACGTAGCTTACTTATTGCTCCTGTGCTGTACAAAAGCTAAATACAAGATTTTACCCCTTATGAATCTTAAAAAAATTAAAGGTGAAGGACTTAAAAATTAAAGGTAGAGGATGGTTAATTTTTTCTTACAGAAAATGTTTCTGCAACTAACATACTTTCTCAGAATAAAATGATAATGTATATAAATAAAATTGAGTCTCAGCTACCCTCAATTCTTTTCGTTTCTTATTTATTTATTTATTTGAGAGTGACAGACAGAGAGAGAAAGAGGCAGAGAGAGAGAGAGAGGAGAGTGGGCGCGCCAGGGCTTCTAGCCACTGTAAACGAACTCCAGACACATGCGACCCCTTGTGTATCTGGCTAACGTGGGTCCTGGGGAATTGAGCTGCGAACTGGGGTCCTTAGACTTCACAGGCAAGGGCTTAACTGCTAGGCCATCTCTCCAGCCCAACCCTCAATTCTTAATACTGAGCAGGGGTAATAAAAATGAAGGTATTATAAATACCAGATATATTTTCTAATTTATTATATTTTGGCCAAATTCTTGAGGATTTGGAAAAGAATCTCTGCTTTAAAAAGCAAGTCAAGAAAGAAAAGGGTGCTGAGGATGTTAGCCATTGCCTATGAATCCTTCGATTTTCCTTCTCTCTTCATCTTGTCCTAACTCATCTACCTGAAGCTTGATCGTAACATGAGAAGAACTGTAAGAGATCTCAAAAGTGGGTTTATAATTATTTACTCTGAATCACATTGAGAAAGTCAGATGATAAAATTACAGCTTATGTCCTACATTTGTATGATATTTGAGATGTGCGGTCACATTTCCTGTAACTTGAATGAGATGAATTCCACTGACATAATAAAACCATGTGCTTCATCACAATTGTTCACAAATCATAGCCACTTCCAATCACTTACTTTCTTAAAACCAGAAGTCTCATCAGTATTTCATAAAGATACATTGAAAACATTTGTATGTCATTTTATGAGGTCATATCTGAAATTCTGGAGTCAAATAAATTTGAAGCATGCAGTAACTATATGTTTTTTTATATTTTCAAGATAGAACTCTCTGGATATTGATTATGCTAATGCACATTGTGAATCTATGCAAGGAGGGCATGGCTCTTGGTGCTTCTTATACACCCAGGTCTGGATGCTCTGGGACTACCACATGTGCTGCATATGTCAGGGAGTTCATTCTGAGAAATACCTCATACAGAAATTCTATTTTGTAAAAAAAAAAAAAAAAAATCACTGGAAATAAAGCAAGCAGTGCCTGATGATATTAACATTTGTTGCTTACCATGGCATATTATCTCCAAAATTAAAAATAAACAAGAAAAAAGTATTATTTAAGGACAATTATTGCTGAGACTTTTGTACATTTCTTTCTATACTAAAAAAAAAAAAACACCCTTTTATGAGGGTAGGCAGCGATTAAACAAGGTTGTAGTTTTACATTATTCTTGCATTTTTTTTTCATTTGTTTTTGTTCTTTTTGGTCTCACTGTAGTCCAGACTGACTTGGAACTCACTATGTAGCCCGGGTTGGCCTCAAACTCATGACGATACTCTGGCCTGAGCCTCCTTTGTGCCAGGCTAAAGGCTGCTCCAGCTGTTCTTGAGGTTTTAGCATACAACTTTTCTAATTTGTTTACTCACTCTAGGACCATATTTTAAAAATAATTTTTAAGTGCTAAATATAAAATTGAGTTTACTGGACTGAGGAGATGTCTATGTGGTTAAAGGTAGTTGCTTGCAAAGCCTGACAGCCTGGATTAGATTCCCCAGAACCCGTATAAAGCCAGAAACACAAAGTGGTGCATGTATCTGGAGTTTCTCTGCAGTGTCAGAAGTCCCTAGAACTCCCATTCTCTCTGTCTGTATAAAATATGTAAATAAAAATATTTTATTTATTTATTTGAGAGACAGAGAAAATTTGGGTGCACCAGGGCCTCTAGCCCCTGCAAATGAACTCCAGACACATGCACAACTTTGTGCACCTGACTTTATGTGGTACGGGGGAATTGAACTCAGGTCCTTAGGCTTTGCAGGCAAGTGCCTTAACCACTGAACCATCTCTGTAGCACACTAAAAATATTTTCAGGGATGTAGAGATGGCTTAGAGGTTAAGGCACTTTCCTGTGAAGCCTAAGGACCCATGTTTGACTCTCAAGATCCCAAGTAAGACAGATGCACAATGAGGCAAGTGGAAGGTCACAAATGCCCACTAGGTGGTGCAGTGTCAGGAGTTCCATCAAAGTAGCGGTGGTCCTGGTGTGTCAATTCTCTTTCTCTGCAGTAAAATAAAAAAAGAAAAAAAAATCTTTTCAAAAATTGTGTGACATAAGCCAGGTGCACAAGTGGTGCATGTGGAGACCCTGGCATACCCATTCTCTCTCTCTCTCTCTCATAAGTAAAATATTTTTGAAAAGAAAAAAAAATTGCCTGTGCTACCTCATATGCAGACCCTATGTATGTATGTAAATAAGAGGATCTGAGAGCACATACAATATGAAGCTAGATAGGAGAGCATGAGAGAGGAACAAGAGCATGAGAGAGGTGGTGGAAAAGGGAAGAGGACAAAAAGAAATGTAGCATGAAGGCAGAAAGGAGGTTATGGGGGCAGAGTGGGGAGAAGAGGAAAGAGAGTCCCATGGAAGCAAAATCAAAATTTGTTTAAAAATGCCATAATGTGTCCTAATACTTTGTATGTTGATAAAAAGTAAAAGAAAAAAGAATCATTTCAATTTGAACTTTAAAAAAAAAATTGCGTGAATTGGTGATTTCAACACACACATATTTGCAAACATAACATATCTAATGTATTTCTTCAAATATTCATTACTTTTTAAGGTGAAAACAGTTGAAACATTTCTTTAAGAATCTGAAATTTACAGTGCATTACTGTCATCTGTTGTCACACTTCTATGTGACAGCATGCTAGAATTCTTGCTCTTTTATAGCCCAAATTTAGGACAATGGATAAGTCTCTGCTCACCCTTACTTCCACCCTTTTCTCCATGCCATCTGGTCACCACCAGTCTCTCTTCTATGATGTCAAAGTTGTTAGATCATATGCATGAGCACAATAATATTGTGTGCATCTTTTCCTGTCTGGCTTATTTCACTTAACATAGAGCTCTCCCACTCTGTTTATGTAGATTTCTTCTCTTTTTAATTTGTGTGTGTGTGTGTGTGTGTGTGTGTGTGTGTGTGTGTGTGTGTGTGTTCAGTACTGGTAGAGTTGGAACTCAAGCATTATGTTTTCCATTTGACCACTGAGCTATCTTACCACCCCACACATTCTCTTATGGCTGAAATTCACTGTGTGTGAGCATCATGTCACCAGCTTATGCACAGACATGTTGTTTTTGATCAAAGTGTGAGTGTGATGCTATGAATGTGGGAATGCAGCTATATCTGCAACATACTAAACTCATTTCCTTTAGATACATTCTAAGCAGTGCAGTTATTATATTTTATTTTTTCTTTATTGGTGTGTGTAAGTTTATGTATGCATGTGTTTGCTTTCATGCCTACATGGTTATTCATGTATGTATATTAGAATGTGAGAATGCAGGTACAGATCAGAGGTCAGGACAACCTAGAGTGCTGTCCAACATTTTTTTAGATGGTCTCTTACTGGTTGGAAGTCCATCAAGTGAGTGAAGCTGGACAGCAAGCTCCAGGAATCCACCTGTTTTTCTTCTCCAGTGGCAGTATATGAGTGTGTATCAGCACACCACCGTGGGGTTAGGAGTGTGCATCAGTACACCCAGCATGGGGTTATGGGTGTGATCAGGATTATGACTGTGACCAGCACACCCAGCATAGGGTTATGAGTGTGATCAGCACACCCAGCATGGGGCTATGAGTGTGATCAGAACACCCAGCATGGGGTTACAGGTGTGATCAGAACACCCAGCATGGGGTTATGAGTGTGATCAGCACACCCAGCATGGGGTTACAGGTGTGATCAGAACACCCAGCATGGGGTTATGGGTGTGATCAGCACACCCAGCATGGGGTTATGAGTGTGATCAGCACACCCAGCATGGGGTTACAGGTGTGATCAGCACACCCAGCATGGGGTTATGAGTGTGATCAACACACCCAGCATGGGGTTATGGGTGTGATCAGCACACCCAGCATGGGGTTATGAGTGTGATCAGCACACCCAGCATGAGGTTATGAGTGTGATCAGAACACCCAGCATGAGGTTATGAGTGTGATCAGAACACCCAGCATGGGGTTATGGGTGTGATCAGCACACCCAGCATGAGGTTATGAGTGTGATCAGAACACCCAGCATGGGGTTATGAGTGTGATCAGAACACCCAGCATGGGGTTATGAGTATGATCAGCACACCCAGCATGGGGTTATGAGTGTGATCAGCACACCCAGCATGGGGTTATGAGTGTGATCAGAACACCCAGCATGGGGTTATGAGTGTGATCAGAACACCCAGCATGGGGTTATGAGTGTGATCAGCACACCCAGCATGGGGCTATGGGTGTGATCAGCACACCCAGCATGGGGTTATGAGTGTAATCAGCACACCCAGCATGAGGTTATGAGTGTGATCAGCACACCCAGCATGGGGCTATGGGTGTGATCAGCACACCCAGCATGGGGTTATGAGTGAGCATCACCAAACTGCATTTTTACATTGGTTGTTGTGGCTGAGCTCAGGTCTTTATGCTTTTAAGTCCAGTATTTTACCAAGTGAGCTAACTCCCCACCCCCTGTAGTTCTAATTCTTGAAAATATTCCACACTGATTTTCAAAATGGATGTACTAATTTATTACACATATTTATTATACATAACATGCCAGGGTTCATCTTTCTCTGCATGTTTGCCAGCTCTTGTAATCTTTTGTCTTTTGATATTAGACATTCCTATGAGGGTTAAGTGATATCTCACTATGGTTTTTATTTGTACTTCCATTATGATTAGTGGCATTAATCATTTTAACATATAAATGTTAGCCAAATGTTTTCTTTTGAGAAATGTCTCAGTCAATTGTTTAGTTTTTATTTTTATTTCATTTTATTTTATTTTTTGCTACTAAGTTAGTGAAGTGTACTCTGGATGTCAGTATCTGGTCAAATATGTGTCTGTCAAATGCTCTTTCTCATTCCTTAGGTTGCTTCACCCTTGATTAACCCCTTATTTGATTGCTGCTTTGCAGCAGCTATTTCTTCAACACAACCCCGTTGCTTGTCTAGTTTGACTTGTGATTCTTATGTGCTTGAAATTTTTCTCAGCACAGCTGTCCTAAAGCATTTCCCTCATGTGTTCTTTCAATAGTTTATAGAAACCTACTTCATAAGCCAATTAAAATAAATAATAAAATAGAGTTTGGAGTAAGGTACCCTATATGGATGGACAAAACTTCACCCAGAAGCCATAGGTTATTAAACCTAAATGCCAGTGCCAGATGCGACATACCTCTCTATGATTTGTTGGTCAGGAAGGTTTGCAGAGGCCCCGAAAACAATACAGGCTACTGTTAAGTGCTTAGTTGCCACCAAACCTAGACAGCAAGTCCCTGTGGCTGAAGACATCAAGTGCTTTGGTTTTAGGATATAAAGAAATCATACAGGAACTGAGCCGGGAGTTTCCTTGCTGGCTAGGTTCCATAGTGTCAAAAAGTTCTATGTAGGCTGCTAGGGGGGCAAAACATCTGCAGTCTTATCCAGCTGCTTGCATACTACAACACCATTTAGCTAGGGAAGATGCACCCATTGGTGAGATAGTGGCATGGCTGTTTGTAGGGTAACTAGTCACCTTCAGATTGGATTTAAATCCCACTCCACAGGAAGGATTGCACACTTGGTACTTAAGCCTGGTCAAAAGCCCATGGCTGCCGTGATGAAAGTTCTTAGAGGGCCTTCTACTTCTGTTGGTTTGCTAAATGGACATGATGTTAAACTGCCTTCTAAATACTGAGGTTTGTTTCCAGTATGCTTTCAGCATAGGTCAGAGAGGTATCTTTCTGTAATGGGCAGTGACTAATGCAGAGGTTCCTAACTGATTACAGTTCTGAGAATAAGCAACCTGTGACTATGCATCCATAGCTATATCTAATCCCTCCAGGGCTTAGAGAACTTTGCAGGTTAAGGAGTGGGGAAAAAATGTAAAATCCAGAGAATGGGAAAGAGTATTGTAGGATGCTGTTTTCTTGACAAGATAGGACTTTGCACTCATAAGGTCACCTCCATAAACTCCCCCATGGGTGGGGCTCATGAGGCACTACCTATCCAAGAGGAACTTTGGCAGGGTGCAGAAGTCACTTGTTTCAGTAGTGTAGACACTGGTATGTTGCCCACCCTCCAGTAAGTAAGCCCCCCACATGATCATGCAAGTAATGCCTACTGAATTCAGTTTGTGACAAGAAAAAAAAAGGAAAGAAAAGAAAATTGAGGGATAACTAGTTCTAGCTGGGAACAAAGGTTCCAGTGGAAGTTGTGAATGATAAAAGAGGTAATTGGGTGTCAATGTGATCAAAATAAATTATTTACATGTATGAAATTGTCCATAAATATAAAAAGTAGTGAAAAATGACAGGAAAGCAAGTAGCAAGTTTTCTACAAATGACTTCTGTTTGTTTGCTATAAAATATGATCATCTCTAAAAGAAGTGCCACAAAGACCATTTAGCTGCTCAACACGGGAGATGGAAAATTAAAGACAAAAAGTGATTAATAGCTTTCTTTTTCCTTATTATATTGAAATAACAAAGGAAACAGGCGAAAACTGAAGGAATGCTGCGTTATAAGGTGCTCTGTGCTGTAAGAAAGGAAACATCTTTTGAGAACTTCATCATCTATCACAAAGTTCAAAGCAATTGGGACATTGGAAGCAACATTGGAAATAAATATTATTTGCCAGATATTTTCTTCACTCTACAAAATGTTAGATGCTCTACATATATTTGATTAAGTGTTCCATTGTAATCCTTATAAGTTATTGAGTTCTTTGTAGATTATAGAAATTAGGCCTCTGTCCGATGTGTATCCGGCAAAGATTTTCTCCCATTCTGTGGGAAATTTATTGGCTCTACTTATTGTTTGTTTGTGGAAAAGCTTTTCAGTTTCCTGAGATCCCAAAGGTTGAGTGATTGTTTAATTTTCCTGAGCTACTGAGGTTTTTGTTCAGGGAGTCTTTTCCCACTCCTATATCATGGAAAGTTCCTCCTATTTTTTCTTCCAGTAGTAGCAGAGTTTCCGGTCTTATATTGAGGTCTTTAATCCATTTGAACTTGATTTTTGTGCATGGTGAGGTGTGTGGACCAAGTTTCATTTTTCTGCATATGGTTATCCAGTTTGTCTAGCACCATTTGTTGAAGATGCTGTCTTTTTTCCAGTTACATTCTTAGGGCCTTTGTCAAATATCAAGTAGTTGTAATTACTTGACCCAAAGTCCAGGTCCTTGATTCTGTTCCATTGGTCTATTTTCCTGTTTTTATGCCAGTACCATGTTATTTTTATTACTGTTACTATGGCTTTCTAGTATAGCTTTAGATCATGTATGGTGATGCCTCCAGAGGTGTTTCTTTTGCTGAGAATATGCTTGGATATCTGAGGCCTTCTGCCATTCCATATGAATTTTGAGATCATTTTTTCTATCTCTGTGAAGAAAAGTATTGGGATTTTTATTGGTATTTCATTAAATCTATATATTGCCTTTGGTAAATTGCCATTTTCACAATGTTAAATCTACCTATCAAGGAGGACAGGAGGTTTTTCCATTTTCTAAAGTCCTCCTCAATTTCTTGGGTGTTTTTATGTTTTCATTGTAAAGGTCTTTCACCTCCTTGGTTAATGTTATTCTGAGGTATTTTATTTTATTTTATTTTATTTTTGATGCTATTGAAAATGTGACAATGTCACTTATTTCTTTCTTTCTATCTTTGTCTTTTGCATATAGAAAGGCTATTGATTTTTGTGCATTGATTTTGTATCTGGCTACTATACTGAAGGAGTTAATTATCTTTCAGAGTTTTGAATAGAGGTTTTTGGGTCACATATGTATAGAATCATGTCATCTGCAAATAGAGCTAACAATTTCTTCCTTTCCAATTTGTATCCCTTTTGTTTCTTTCTCCTGTCTTATTGCTTGAGCTAGGACTTCCAGTACTGTGTTACAGAGCAGAGGTGAGAGAAAATCCTTGTCTTGTTCCTGATCTCAATGGGAATCCCTCCAATCTCTCCCCATTAAGTATTATTTGGGCTTTAGAAGCTTTATATATAGCCTTTACTATGTTGAGATATAGACCATCCATGCCTATTCTCTCTAATGTTTTGATCATGAAGTAATGTTATATTTTGTCAAACTCCTTTTCTGCATTTATTGGGTTGATTATGTAGTTTTTGTGTTTAAGCTTACTTATGTGGTGTATTACTTTGACAGATTTCCTTATGTTGAACCACAACTGCCTTCCTGGGATGAAGCATACTTGATCCAGGTGGATAATGCTTTTGATGTGCTGTTGAATTTGGTTTGCGAAGATTTTGTTCAGGATCTTTGTATCTAAGTTCATCAGGGAAATATACCTGTAGTTTTCTTTTCTGTGGCATCTCTGTTTTGTTCTGGTATTAGGGTGATATTAGCTTCATAGAAGGAGTTGGGGAGCTTTCCTTGTTCTCTGAGTGTGTGACACAATTTGAGAAAAATTGGTTTCAGTTCTTCCATGAAATTTTGGTAGAATTTAGCTGAGAAGCCATCTGGTCCTGGACTCTTCTCTTTGGGGAGGTTTTTGATTGCCTTTTCAATCTCGATAAGTATGATACGTTTGTTTAGGAGATTAATCTGCTCTGAGTTTAGCTTTAGTAGGTGATATATGTCCAGGAATTCTTCCATTTTGTAAAACAGCCTTATTTGCAATAGCAGTTATATTACTCACTACCTCCTTATCATATACGTGTATCCATGTACATGTCCATACAGACAGAAGAAGGCACTTAATGATGCTTGATATTATGTAGGCTCTCATCACTCATTCAGCACTGCTCCTTCATACAGAGGGTTCTTGTCAAAGCCCGATATTCTGTAGGCTCTCATCACTGACTCGCCATTGATTTTATAGTCTAATAAGTGCCCACCATGTTCATTGCTATAACAGCAATCAATAGCAGTGTGCCTGGAACATAGTGGCTCATGATAAACATGTGTTTAATGAATAAATGCATGCCATTTAGCTGGGAAATAAAGGTGTATGTGTTGGTGTGGTGGGTAGCTGCTATCTTTGAGTATTTGGTTGGTTCTTGCACATGTTTTCAGTTTTGCATGATCTAGAATAGAACCAAATTCTTGCTTGATGTTGGTTTGAAGATGAAATGGATGTTACAGGCAGTGTTTGTTCTGCTACTGCCTGATTTCTTTAGTAAAGTCAGTAGATGGGCTGCCTGGACTTTAAGTGTTGGTCTTACCTTGCATTTTGTTTTAATGTCTGAACAAAGAGGAAAATAAACCTGTCATGCTCTTTGTCCCCCTTAGTGTCCATGTCTTCTTTACAATCTTAACAACTTAGAGCTGAGAGAGACCAGAGGTCACATAGAAATCTAGGAGATTTTGTTTTATTCCTCTGTGACACAAGACACAGTATAAAGTTCTAACTCCTTAGTCATCCATAAATATTTATTAAACTTCAACCCCATGATCAGTACTATTTTCAACATTGGCGTCGTCACAGTGGCAAATGAGATTCAAAAGCGTTATTATTTTTATTATTATTTGCATTGTGACACCATTGGCTCCCTGCTAAACTCCCACATGAGTATAAATGTTATGATGTATATATTAATTATATGAACAGTAGAGTACATTGAAGTATGAGTAGTGTAGCAGTCAGCTAAACTCTAGGTGTTGTTACTAAATGTAAAATAAACTGGAAGAAAGTTGTAGTGACTGGGTTGCAGAGTTTTTGTTTTATTTACAAATTTACCTTCCTTTGTCTGTAGTGAGCTCATAACAAAGTGATAGCCATTGGTCAACCGGAAAGTAGGAGTCAGATGAATTTGCAGGAAACAGAACAACAGACAGAGAATACTTTACAGACAATATTATAGAAATATACAAAAAGGAAGAAATCTGGTTGAAAGTAGAAACTTTTGACTTTATGCAGAGAAATATAAATCTAGCTCAGAGCTCAGACTATTCCAAACATTTTGGCTAAAACATAAATGAGTCTTTACAAAGTTATTTTGAAAATAATTGTATAAGAATCTAACAGTATATGTTAGAAGCATTTATCCTTATTAAGAAAATTAATTGGGATATAATGAAAAGGTCTCATATTTGTGATCCATATGAAATAGTATAGGAGGTGTGTAATTTACTAGAGAAGTCCTTTAGGAAACATTGGAGTGCAGTTTCATTTGCAGGATACTGAAAAGTATCACTGTATTCTATAATAGTTCACAGTCAATGCAATAAATAGGTGACACTTTCTTGTATAAATTTCCAAACGTATAAGGTGAAAGACATGGAAAATATTCTGATTTGATTGCTATACAATATGCACATAGACTGGAACATAACACTATGTTCCATAAACATGCACAATTAATATGTATTATTTAAAGACAAAGAACAGATATTAAGGGAGATTTAAGCATGAAAATTAGTATCAAGATAATCAGAAATTGGATGGAAGTAGGAGAAGACAGTGATTAGTATGAATAAGAGTGGAAATTTAATAAGAGATACAGGAAGGGCTGGAGAGATGGCTTAGTGGTTAAGTGCTTGCCTGTGAAGCCTAAGGGCTCTGGTTTGAGGCTCAGTTCTCCAAGACCCATGTTAGCCAGATGCACAAGAGGGCGCACACATCTGGAGTTTGTTTGCAGTGGCTAGAGGCCCTTGCGTGCCCATTCTCTCTCTCTCTTTCTCTCTCTCTCTCTCTCTCTACCTGCCTCTTTCTCTCTCTGTTGCTCTCAAATAAATAAATAAAAATGAACCAAAATATTTAAAAAAGATATACAAGAAAAGAGGAACGGTTTACTACTAAGTCAGGGTGTAAACAATACTGTTGTGAGCCCTTAGGCTACCATCTTCTCCCAACAGCTTTGGGTGGCATTTCTTTCCATTAATGTAATGAGGACCATCTGGGAACTAAGATCATGTGCTTATCACAACAGTTGAACATCCTTTTCCAGCTTATTGATTATGTCACACAGGATGTATATGCTGAATAGAACTAGAGGGGAGAAGGTATATGGTAATTGCAAGGCAATATCTCTGTGTCACATATGCTTCTCCTTTCATATTGAACTTTCAGGTGAGTTCTTCTTACACCTCTTTATTATTAGGTACTGAGATATGCACAGTTTATAATTATGGGGTTTTGTCTGTGTAGGAACATTTGAAGGCTGTGCAGGTCAAAGTCTGTGAGGGGCACTTGTATTGAAAAATATCCCTTGTTCTTCCCACTGAATTTCAAGGCATCATGAATTTCTGTACTCCTTTTAGGTGACATGCTGGGTAGGTGTAAGGTTCAGAAAGAATGAGATTTGGAGTCATTTTTCCTGTGTGACTTTGAGAAAGCATGAGAATGAATTTAAAATACCCAACTGCTTAATATGTGGTACAGTGACCTTCTCACTGATGGGCTAAAGCCCATCTATTTTGGTCACAAAGGTAGCTTGTGGGAGGAAAGTGTCTATTTTTTGCTTACAGACTTGAGGGGAAGCTTCATGATGGTAGGCAGAAGGATGGCATGAACAGAGGCTGTACATCACTTCTGCCACACAGGTGGAACACCTTAGCATGAGAGTGATCCTAACATGGCAAGGGGAAGCTTGCTGTAACACCCCTAAGCCCACCCCTAGCCACTCACCTCCTCCAGCAAAGCTCCAATACCCAAATTGCCACCATCTGGAGACCAAGCATTCAGAATGTATGAGTTAATGGGGGCCAACTAATTCAAACCACCACAACATATTTTCCAGTAATACTGGCATGGGTAAATTTGATCAACTAAGTCTCCATGCAACATAGGGAAAAATGTACCACCACCTTTCCCCATGTATGAAAGAGCCCTTGCTCGCTTGTCTGGGTTTACTGGCAAGAACTCCTGTGATGGTTTTATGGTTGTTCAACTTCATATTTAATCCAAGGGAGCATAGTGGATATGTAAGTAATGTTAAACTAAACAGTAAAGTATTGCTATTACTCAAGATTCACATACTAAGTAGAGACTGCGCTATGAAATCCCATATAGTAAGTGAATTGTTGCACATTGACACAATTCATGGGAGATTTTCCACCTAGCTGAAGATATCAACACATCATCCATCCACAACACAATAATGTCTCAAGGATTGCTCCATAGACTCATTTTAAGTTTCAAGTGCATTTGCTACACCATGATTTATTTATATGTGAATATCAAATATGGTTAAATCATATCTCAGAATATGCATAAAGCTTCACATTTATTTTTCATTCTTAACATACCTGTTGTGAAACTCAGATTTTTTGGCAACAATATAAATCTCATTAGAAGTATCTATTGAACTAAATATGACAGCTCTGTTTCTTATTAGGTCCATGTGCAGTGTAAAGATATTAGCCATAAAATTTGGTGAATGTCCTCTGGAGAATTTCAAATTCTAGTATGTTTCAAATAACTTGCATAATAGCATTTGTTTATGGTTTTTCACATGTATAGGAAATAATAAATAGAACTGACAGTCATGCACATGGTGAATTAAACTGGAGCTATATGATATATACAAGGTGTCATTTTATGCTTTCAAAATGAGCTCAAAATGAATTAACTATGACAAAGTTAATATTTCAAAATGAATATTTTAGATGAACATGTAAGCATTTTAGAAAATGTTTTGGTTGTTGAACAGCCTTATACTTTTCTTTCTAGAGGTTTTATTTCTTGAATATTTTGTTGCTATATAATCATAAGTATTATATCGATTTTCAAAAGTGCTATTAGAAGAATCAAACACAACAGATTTTTAAGATCAGAAGAGGAGACTTTCAGAAGAATATATCATTTATAATATTTTTAGCCAAAGTTTTGACATACTGAATACACACTGAATTTTAATGATGTGCTCTGAACTATTTTAGAGTCTAAAGTTTGGGTAACATTAACCTTCTCATTTATGAAACTCATTAGATTTCTTGCAAGAAGCAAAGTCCATTATAAAACAGAAATTATTTCTAGTTTAATTACATAGCATTAACATGCATTCAAAATGTACTAATACTAATGAGATGGCTAATGACATGGCTTAGACAGTGTGTGGTATGTGTGGTTGTTTAGATGTAAAATATATCCCTTGGCCTCATGTTCTTGTGACTAAGCCTCATACTTGATGCCCAGCCGGCGGAGACTTGGAGAGGTGGAGTCTTGCTGGAGGAAGTGTGTCATGGGGAGGGGGGTTGGGCCTCTACGTTGATTATAGTAAACATAGACTCATTGGAAGAGTTCTCCCTCAGCCATTCTCCTTCACGGTCTTATAGTTTAAGAGATTAAAAAGTAGTCAAATTTGACTTCTCAGGACAAACCATAACTGATATTTAATTATAATTTAAGAAAAAATAACCCTAGTTAAACAAAACTGAAAAAATTAAAATGTAATGTTATTTAGATAATCCCACATCTTTTTTTGTTAAAAGCGGGCTAAGAGCACAGTCTTTACAGGCAGGTCAGCCTGAATCTGAATCTTGGCTTGGGAACTCTGAAGAGCCTTGTTAATTCCTTCAGTATGCATTCATGAAGTGAACACTGGGTGCCATGGATTGTATTTGACATGATAATTCACTAGATAAAGTGATTCTGCTGTTTCAAATTAGTTTTCCTCTCTATGTCATACTACTCCAGTGGACAGTGAGAATGAATTCTCCCCTAATATTTAAAAAAATAATCAAATTTATCTTTGCTTTATAAAGGTACCTACTTTTAAAAGATATTCTGAAAATAAAACATCTACCAAAAGAGGAACTAGCTTGTAATTTAGTTCTGATTTTCAGTTATTAATGCACTGAAATGGTTAAATCTTAAATATTCTATGATACATTTATCAGTTTGGTCAAATTATCTTTAGATACCAGCTTGACTTATTATAGGCTTTAAATCAACATATATTTTCACCTATTTTGATCTATTCCTGAATGTCTGGCTGTACTTGCAGTACAATTTTGTTGTGTATAGAAAGCTTAATCCATGTGAAACTTAGTCCCTAAGAATTAATAAAACAATAAACATAAAACAATGCATCTGGATTTGGGGGTAAAAATATAAGCATGATTAAATATTAAGATCATATGCAAGAATTTAGCTTCAACTGACTATAGAGTTGAACTATTGGTCTACAGTTGGTTAAATTTCCTGACTTAAAATGCATTAATTTATCTAGTTTATACAATGCTTAAATATTGAAAGGACATTTAAAACCATATATCTTGGAATAGGAGTATAGCTCTATTTGTAGAACATTTGACTAGCATGCATGAAATCTGGGTTTGATCTCCTAGCACAACATGAACTGTGGGTGTTGGTACTTTCCTACTGAAGGCAGGAGGACCAGAAATTCAAGGTCCTCTTCATTATATAGTGAATTAAAATCATCCTGGCATACTTGAGTTCTTGTCTCTAAAATCAGCCAGTAGAATCAAATAAAAAATCATATATTTTAGTGAGTGACACTGGAAAGAATATAAAACAGATGTTTTTACATAGTGTAATGAAACTATGCAAATTAGTCTTCTTTATTTAATGAATAAATTAATTTTAAATTTTTTGTTTCTAATAATGTTTCTGCCTGTGTGTGTAATGTGGTGTGTGTGTGTGTGTGTGTGTGTGTGTGTGTGTTATATGCACGTGTATGTGCACTTGCATCACCCCTCATGGGGCCACTCCCCTGCAGTGGCCCTGTGGCCACTGCACTGCTGTTCTTTGCATTCTCATCTGTGAGCCAGAGTCCCTCACTGACATCAGAGCTTGCTGTTTACATGGGCTGGGCACTTCCCTCGTCTCTGCTCCCCTTTGCAGAAATGGGTTACAGGTGCATATGGCCACACTCAGCTGTTTATGTGGGATCTGGAGATTGGAACATGGGCAGTTTTAGGTCCCCTCAGGTTCTTAAGGTTGTTTAGGAAGTATACTTAACTTCTGAGACATCTATCTTGTCCTGTTGTGAATAATTTTAATTAAATTTCATTTTCATAGATAGGTATTATAAAACTTTTCCTAATTATTCATCTTTATTTATTTTTTTGGTGCTTGTGATCCAAACCAGAGCCTTGTATAGGCCAGGCAAGCACTCCGCACTAAGCTACAGGCTTAGCATCAAACCTTCTTAAAAACTTGGTGTGCCTGTGGAAAAAGTAAATTAGGATTCCTTACTTAATTTTTAGTATTTTATATTTCTTTTTGCTTTAAAGTTTTCATAAGATTCTGTTATCCATCACCAGGGAATAGACTTAATAATGTTTATTCTTAACTGTGTGCATCTGGTTCAGGCAACAAGTTGAGATACTTTTCATGTTCACAGCCAAAATAAGTGTGGGGACTATTTTCTTTGTCTAGTTGGTATAAATTATTTTAGCTCATATATTTAAAACGGATCATTTGCTCTTTGGACCACAACAAACTTAGGTTTTAGAATTAGCCATTTAATGTTATAAAAGCAATACAAATATTTGGAAGGCAGAAGTAGGAGGATTACAAATTTTCTGACATCCTGGGCTTAATTGTGAGACCATATAACAAAAAAGAAAAGAAAAACAAATAAATATCCAGTGAAACTTGTGCAAAATATTAGACAATTTTTCTAATTGTTATATCAGCAGCTAGAGGGGGGTTACAATCTATAATGTAATAGGTACAAGTAGGGTAAGACTTCCTTTGCCTAGGTGTTTCCTATAGAGTCATTTTGGGGGTTTCTACTGTAAGAAGATAGAGTGTAAACAGAGAACAGAAGCCAGTGACTTGAAGAAACTGTGATTAGAATATGGGGCATCTCAGGAATAGCACCACAGGTGAGGGAGACTTGTGTTGGTCCTGACATCCCTCAAGAACTTGCAAGAGGCCTGGATTTTGAATGACAGGCTGAGATGCTGCCTGAGGTTTAGCAGAGAGCTATACCACGGGGATGACCACCACACACACCAGGAAGCCTGGGTTTTGCGCATCAGGCTGAAACTCTAAGGACTGACAGGGAGCCGTACTATAGGGATGAATACCATATAGACATTAGACATACCAGAAAGTCTAGATTTTGCATGTCAGGCTGAGATTCTGAAGTTTAGCAGACAGCTGTACCACATGGGTGACCATGACACAGTCGTATCAGAAGGCCTGGGTTTTGCATATCAGGCTGAGACTCTAAAGTCTAATAGGGAGCTGTACTACGGGGAAGACCACTGTACAGGCATACCAGAAACTAGTTATGGGTGCTTTTTATCAAGCAGAGAAGGAAAACCATGCTGACTCCATAGTTAGGACTCCATAAAGGAAGGCCTTATCTTGGGAGTAAGTATGAATATAGTAAGATCATGCCCAAGAATTGAATACAGTCTGAAGAAGGGTCTCCCTAAGACAGGTGTATGCAATCTTTTCATATTGTCTTGACATCATCTGCAACAATCATATGCAAGAAGCATACAATCAAGAAAACAGCAAGAAAAATTTCATGTTTTTAGTAAGTTTGTGGTTTTGTGTTGTTTACATTCATAGGTGTCCTTAGCCATACGTGAATGCTTAAGAAATTATAAAATAATAGCTTAGGCACATATGCAAGCCCAAGAAATTATTAGATAATATTTTGAAATGATTTAGATGATTCACCAGATAGAAGATTCTCTACTACAGTAAAATTTAGCTGCCTTTAAGAATGAAAACATCAATAGGCTAGAAAGATGGCTTAGCAATTAAGGCACTTGTCTGTGAAGCCTAAGAACCCAGGTTTGCTTCCCCAGGACCCACGTAAGCCAGATGCACAAGGAGGCACATGCATCTGGAGTTCATTTGCAGTGGCTGGAGGTCCTGACATGCTCATTCTCTCCCTTACTCTCTCTTGCCTCTTTCTCTCTCACATATATATTTGTTTCTAGTTTTTTATTGTATTGTTTATTTTTATTTATTTATTTGCGAATGACGGACACAGGGAGAAAGAGGTAAATAGAGAGAGGGAGAGAGAGAGAAAATGGTCCCGCCAGGGCCTGCAGCCACTGCAAACAGACTCATGCACCCCCTTTGCATCTGGCTAACATGCGTCCTAAGGAATCTAGCCTCGAACTGGGGTTCTTAGGCTTTACAGGCAAGCGCTTAACTGCTAAGCCATCTTTCCAGCCCTCTAGTTTTTTTTTTTTTTTTTTAGAAAAAAACATTCTTATTTATTTAAGAGAGAGAGACAGAGAGAGAGAGAGAGAGAGAGAGAGAGAGCGGTATGGGCACACCAGGGCCTCCAGCCACTGCAAATGAACTCCAGACACATGTATGACTTTGTCCATTTGGCTTTATATGGGTGCTGGGGCAACTGAAACCAGACTGTCAGGCTTTGCAAGCACTTAAACCACTAAGTCATCTCTCTAGCCCATAGTTTTTTTGTTTTATTTTTTTGTTTTGAGGTAGGATTTCACTGTAGCTCAGGCTGACCTGGAATTCACTTCTGTAGCCCAGGATTGTCTCAAACTCATGGTTTTCCCTCTACCTGTACTCTGAGTGCTGGGATTAAAGCAGTGTACCACCACATCCAGCTAAAAGGTATATATATGATAGAACCAGGGTCCTTAGGCTTTACAGGCAAGCACTTAAACACTAAGCCATCTCTCCAGCTCCAAGGGTATATTTTTATGTGCTAGCATCAAACAAATGAAAAAGTAGCATTTATTATAGCATCACAGTAAATTAAGACATCTCTGCTAAAAAAATTATAAAGCATAGCTGAAGTAAGGTAGAGGCTTATGCAATTGGGAAGACTAGATCAACTTCATGGAGAAGCTCAGTGTCATTATCATGACAGTGTTCTTTGAATTGGTTTATATGTGCAATGTAATAAAAAATTTAAATTGTAAAGACTTCAAGGAGTTATAAATTGATAAACAGCTCTTAAATTGTACATGAAAATGTGAAAAATATAGAATATCTGTAATGATCTTAAAAAGTTAGAAGACATTCCATATACATTTTCAGGATTTAGTATGAAGGTATGAAGGATTTAGTATGAATGTTCATGACAGTGAAGGATATATGCAACTAAGAACACCAGGCAAATATGTATATTGAGAAGCTGGGCATTGTGGTGCAAGCCTTTAATCCCAGCACTTGATAGGCAGAGGTAGGTGAATCTCCATGAGTCTGAGGCCACCCTGAGACTACATAGTTAATTCCAGGTCAGCCTGGACCAGAGAGACATCCTACCTCAAAAATAAACAAACAAATATATATATATATATATAGAGCGAGAGAGAGAGAGAGAGAGAGAGAGAGAGAGAGACTACAAATGTAATAATAATAGTACTATTAATATAACCCAATAATATATGGAGAAAAATTGAAGATACTTTAAAAGAAAATATATAAATCATAAAATAGGAGAAAGATTTTAATATCATTAGTAAACTGGGTGCATCAATTACTTTCTTGTTGCTCAAAAAAATATCCAAACAGATGTGGCTTATGGAAGAAAGGGTTTATTGTAGTTTATAGCTGCAAGGCATGGCAGGAGCAGACAGCTAGTGTCACATTTTCACACTAGCAAGGAGAAAGTAGAAAAAGCATTAAAGCACCAAGCACTGTTGAACATCATCTAACACTTTAATGCTGGCTCCCAGTGGCATACCTCCCTTGGTAAGGCTACCTCCTAAAGGCTTCACAAACTCCTTGAACAACACCATCAACTGGGGATCACATATTCAAACACACGAGACTGTCGGGGGGGGACTTTATATTGAATCTACCACACTAGGGAAATGTAAATTGTAATTTTTCTGGCAAGAATAATAAATTCTAAAAAGAATGCCAATGCAAATGCAGTAGAAATATAGGCTATCTAAGTTCTTGGTTACTGCTAGTCAGAATGTAGAATGATTCAAATACTTTGGAATACTGTTTAGTATTTTCTCAGAAAAAAAGCATGCCTGTGACTCAGTAATTGGACTCAGGTATATCTTAAGCCTATAACCCCATGGGAAATACAAGAAACCCCACTGAGATAGGCCCCTAGAGGAATGGAGGCCCGGAGGATGGAAAAGGTGGTGCCAACAAATGATGTATTCACACAAAGTATGTTCTTAATAAAAACTAAGATAAAAATAAAATAAAATAAATCAGGAACAAAAATAGCCTATGCTCACAGGTGGAGTTCAACTAGATTATTTATCACAAATTAATTGTACTAGCTTCAAATTTGATAAGAATCAATGCTCTATCAGCAAGCTTATCAATTCTGGATATGTTTGGATTATCCATAAAATAGCATAATAGTACTGAGATAATGCATATTCAAAAATTCAAAACATTGCTGAGGAGATATAAGTAATGTCTTGACTGAGATTACTATAACATAATTTTACTGTTGAAATTCAACAAATTATACACTTACCTACATTTCAATTTTATCTCAAGAAAAGATTAATTAACAAACTTCAGTATATGAATTTGAACAATGAATATGACATTTTCTTTTAAACATAAGTAATTCTAAAAGCAAAATGTCTTTTGCCTGGACAAATAAATAGGGCTTACTTTATGTGCATTATTGTTTGGGTGTGGATGAAGCTGTTGGACCCAAAATCTCCAGATAGGATTGCAAAACAAGGATACTGTTAGATTACGCAGGCATTTTTATTAATTCTGCCTTGCAGAGTAAGCCTTCTTTTGTTAGTATATATGCATGTATGCATTTCAAAGTTTGGGGCCTTTTGATATAATTGGTATAAACATTAGCTTCTCTTGAGCTGTCAGTCTATTGTTCTGAGTTTTCTTTTTCAAAATAGTCCAATTTATGTTATAACTGATGCGAAGAATATACTGATATGATTAAAATAGATTATCAAAAGATTCATTCTAGAAACATATTTTTAAAACTTTTGTTGATATTGGGTGAAATTAAGAAAAAACTTAACTAAAATGAAAGTGGAACATCCTGTTAGCATGTTGAGTGTTCCACCCAAGTTGGGCAGTATGAGCACTTGTGAATCTACTGATGTTTCCAGACGTAATACTAAGAAAAGGCTGTATAAAACAATATCAACAACTGGGAGAAAGTCCAGGTCTGGAAAATACCTCTACAAGTATTCAAAGCAATATTTAATGAAACAGATTTGAAGATGTATGATTTAAGCTAATGCAAAGCTGGTCTACTTTTCTGACTGTTTTGGTGACTCGATTAGTAGCATTTTAAAAGGATGTGAATGATCACTTTAAAACTCGTTTGCATATTATCTAAGTTTATTGCAGTTTTTAGTGATACAAAATGCTTTTAAAACTTGTCCTAGTTGGATAGTTTTCAATCATTCTCCCCATACATTCAATTTCTTTAATGATTTAAGGACTTTGCTTATAATTAATTTAAGTCCTTTCTAACACTAAAGTTTTGCATTGAAATAAGAAAATATAAAAGTACTACTCTGAGACTATGGAGCTGATGCCACTTTCTGGAGTACACTAGAGTCTTCTTAGAGATTTACCACATAACTTAATCAAGTATTATCAAGTTAGATTTTCTTGCTAGGACCATAGGATTATTACTTTATTTAGAAGTAAATTTATTTAGAATAATGGAAGAAAGGTTTTCATTGCTGAATTTTGAAACAGGCTCTTATTGTATTTATGTACATGTTATGTGGTATGGTTAATATTTACAATTTAATGCTAACAGTTTCGTAGCAAAACCTTAGTAGCTTAAGATTATTTTGAACTGTAGGTATTCCTATACAGTTTTTCATAAAATATAAAATGTAATTTTAATCACTTTATTGCTTGAATTCTTGAGCACTCAGTGAACACTACCTGTAACTGAGGCAGTTGTTCATTTTCTGATTTTTAAAATGAATTTCTTTTGTATTTTTATTTTACACAACTATTAATGGCTTTTTTTGGATAACTTAAGCCATGTGGTTTATGCTTAGATAAATATTTATATGGTGTTATAATTTCATTTGTTAATTAAGAAGGAAGAAAGTACTTCATAATGTCAAATCAAAACTTATTGAAAACACACCAACAGTGGTATGGATTATATGCCTATTTTTTAAGTTCTAAACTAATGCTGTTCAATTTTAAATTTAATCTCTCATTTTAGTTTTAAATTTAAAATGAAAGGTGTTTGCAACTCTTTCCCCTAGATTGTTTCTGACAGAAAATTCCTTTCTTAGTCCCTTGCCACTGATGTGATTTCCAAGTGTTGCAAATCTGCTCTTTCTCTGCTGCTTTTCTTCCTAAACAGAATAAATACTATGGCTGGCATTCTTGATAGGAACAAGAGGCTAGTGGAAACTGGACAAAATCCAAGCATCAAACAGAGGGAAATGGAAAAATAGAACCATCTTTCCCATTAGCCCAGACAATGCTGCTAATTGTAAAGCATAGAATGTCTATAATACACAGTCTTGACTATGCAAGCTATACTCACAGCTTCCAGCTGCCTGCTTTTTGCATAATAGGTGCTCAGTAAATGTGAATAAGTAGATTTTCCATTTGAATTTATTTGCAAGTTGGTATGTAGTGCAAAAGGTGAATCAACAATGCTTATCTCACCTTTTCTGTTCACGTCATTTAAGAATTTTTATACACACACAGACAGAGAGAAAGTGACATATTTTTAGGGAGATGGCTTCTTTATTTTCTTTGATATCCAGCACAGCAAATGCAATTTGCAAAAATGTAAATAGTTAATTATGGCTGTGTTGAATTTTTATAAGCTAGTCTAAGTGAATGGATATTGAACTAAGAAATACACCAAACATCCTAGTATATGTTTCTCTTTGAAACTATTCAGGATTCAAAGAAAAGTGTTCTACACTATGGATATAAAACTAGTAATAACACAGGTTTTACTTACTAATCTCATGAAGATATAATATTTACTTTTATTGAAGTGTTTCTCAGCAATGAATGAAAAGGATTTATTTCAGGAAAAGAAGTTTCTGTCCACAAAGCTAATCAATCTAATGACTAAGCACAGGACAATTTTATAAAACATTAATTATAGACATAAAAATGTTTCATTTAACTAACACTGATTTCATATTACTTTTCATAATATACATTTCTTTTAAAATCAAACTGTTTGACTAGTCATCCATTACATGCAGAACCTAATGTTTCATTCATTTCCTCACCCTCCACTTTGTTCAACAAACTTTTATTTCTAAAATGTGGCCTGCTCTTCTTTATCTTTACACACAAAATACATATAAGATGAAATTGTGAATCCAGGTGTGTTGGCGCATGCCTTGAGACTACATAGTGAATTAATTCCAGGTCAGCTTGTGCTAGAGTGGGACCCTACCTCAATAAACCAAAAAAAAAAAAAAAAAAAAAAAAGAAAAGGAAAAAAATTGTGAGTATTTTGCATGATTTTCTTAAATGTTACTTATAATTTTTATAATCACCATTATTATTTTTAAAATTCTCTGAATACTATAAGATGTCAAAACATACATAAGCTTCATACATACATTGGGACTCTGTGATTGAATTGTGGACGTACTGCCTGACTAAGGAAGAAGGAGAGATATTATAGCATCTACTTTCTGGCTGGTTTGCTTCTTTGTTTTGGTGAAGCAAGTTTTCCAGGAACTTCCCAAGAAACATGTTTTGAGATTAAAGTTTTGATGTATTTCATGTTTGAGAGCACCGATACAGGAATTTTGGGGTTTCTTGCCAATGTACCAATATGATACACTAATGTACCAATAATTTTGGAGTGTCTTCGAATTCTTCTCTTATGAATTTGAGCATGAAATCCACAGGCCAGAGGATAAGGCTCAGAAATATTTTATTATAGCTCAGAGCTTTAATAGGGAGAACTTTAAGAGAAGGGGAGTTTAAGAGGCAAAAGCAAGACAGGGCTCTTGCCCAAGGAGGCAAGAGAGGGCTGGAGAAGCCTACCTTGAGACTCAGGTTGGGGTTTGTTTATGAGCCCCATGGGTGGGTAGCTGTTCTAGCCAGTTTAGTCCTGATGTCAGGTGTCTCCTGCCAGGATTTCTGGAAAAGGGAAATCTTCCCAAAATATTAATTCTCTAGAAATGGCCTCAGAATGGCATAAAAGGATTCCCAAAGGGAACAAAGGTAAGGAAAGGCCAGTCTATTATGACATTTCTCACTTGGAGTAATGTGTAATGACCTAGATTTCCCCTACCGGTCCAAGGACAATCTGTACGTTCAGTTAAGAGAAAACTATTCTCTTTGGGGCCCTGTCATCTCTAAATTGTCTCAGTACCTTTATTATATTTAATACTTGTAATTTAGTAGGGCATTGAATTCTAGACTGAATATTGGATAACTTCCTGTTACCATTTTGAAGGCATTCTTCTCTTGTATTCAAGATTCCAAGATTGATTTTGTGTTGCTCTTGAGATAATTGAAATTCTTTTTATTTTGTTTTTGTTTTTGGAAGGTTGTAAAATCTCCTGAGGGTATTCAGTGTCCTAAATTTTTAGAGATGTGTGTCAGTTGAGCCAAGCACAAAGCAGACAACATTCTCTTGAGAAACTTGTATATTTCAGATCAATGGAAGAAATGATTTCCTTTTTCCTTTGTTCCTTATTTTTCACTGGAGACTCACTCTTAGTTGGATAAATCCTGGTGTACCATTTAATTCTTTTAATCATTCTTTATTATTAATAGTCTGTGACTATTTACCTTTATTTTTAAAATTTGTCTTTTAAGCTAAGCTTGATATTCTGCCTTATTTCCAAGAGCTTTTTTGATATAGAGTCTCTTTTGTCTTTCTTGTTTCATGCATACAACTTATTATCAATACTTAAAATATTCAAAGATATTATTATTATTATGAACTTTTTACTCCTGAATTTGATGCTTTGTGAAACAATGAATGGGTTAGTTGCAAAAATATTATATGGCATGAAGAACAGAACAAATTTCTACAACATAAGTGTAAGAAAACCCCTTTTGAACAACGAATATAGAATTAGATTAATGACAGAAGATTATTAAATTTTAATCTATAATGAGATGAGCTGACGGGAATCATAAAAAATGTAATTTTCAGCTATGCGTGCATCCTAAGAAATCTCAGTTTATACATTCAGACAGAAACCTAGACATTACTCAGGCACATTGATGACTTTCTCTGAGCATTTGTGGTTGGCCCTAATTCCCAACAGAGAGGAAAAACACAGGAGTGTGAAACCTAAATATGAGACTGTCCATGTGACTTCACTGTGGCTGGAGATCAGTCAGAATCCCTTGACTCAAATCACAATGTATCTTATAGGTCATGCAATTTCTTCTCATTTTGATTAAATCGGCACGCATACTGGACCTGCAACATTCCAACTCCAAAATCCTTGGAGTTCTAATCAATCAGTCTTAAAAGCTTAACACAGGCACGGCTTCATTCAAGGAACTTTGGTTCACACCACACACACACATAGAACACGGATTTATTGTATGCCAGGTATTGGGGCAGAACAGCAGGGTAGAACAATTACCTTTTTAAAACCAGCAGGTACCACTAGGAGCCACTTGAAGTATTGACTTAAACAGAAGAGAAGAATTTACTGCCTTTGCTTTTAGTGCATTTGTAATGCATTCTTATAGATTTATTCCTTATCTTAGAAATTATAAATTCAAGTTATTCAGGCTCTATTGTTACTGGAGACATTTGAATCATAAATCCACAGCTTCTTAAAAGAAATTTGGAAACAAATTGATGAAGGGAAATGAATTTATTTGAAATTTGGCCAAACTGTGGAGAGATACTCTATAGTTTCTCCCTACTCTTTCTGTAACAATGTTTCTGTTCCAGAGAAAGATGAAACAATCAGGAAACATATGTTAATTTAACTTGTCAGAGTGAAGTAAATGTACTCCCGGCCAGCAGACAGCTCTCCCTTCCCTGCAAGGAATTCCATGGAGAATTTCAATTCTTTGGAGTCCTTTGTTTCATCAGTCTTATAGCTGGAGGGAGAATCACAAGCGTCTGTTTAGAATCTCTGCTCTCCTGCCAGGTTATCTAATTTTATATATCAATAAGTATAATCCCACTTCTGTGCCTTCCTACCATGTAACAAACTTCACTGATAAACTCATTTGACAGAAAAAAAACTTCTTAGTTTGCTTTTCTTTTAAATAACAAATTGAAGCATATACTGAACTTGAGTAAGTTCTGTGAAAATTATCATACTGATATAAAAAATTAAATACTTAATTTGAGAATGACATTTATTTGTACTGGTACAAAAAAATTCTCAAATCCTTTAAACCATGCAAACTCTGTCTTAAAACCCACACATTTCCTTCTTCCTTGATAGAGAAATTCTATACAAATTTAAAATAACTGCCAAGATTTTTTTCACTGAATATAATATTTGTTTCTGACAAAATGTTCCTAAAATTATATGATGAGAATTTTTTATTATATAAATAGCATGTAAACCCTAACTACCAATGCACACAGTGTATATGACTTCACTTTGACGTCATATATGAAATGATACCTCTAAATTATAATCAAAGGAAGTGAGTTTAGGTTTCAGGCTAGGGAGAGCATTATGGTGAGATGCCTGTCTTTTCACAGTAGCATAAAGGCTAATTTCTGTGACTTCTGACCTTTTCCTGTCTGGTAAGCACTGGCATTAATCAGTGCTTATCTGTTGTCTTGTCAAGCACCACATGTGACAGCCCTGTTTCTGTTTCCAATTAACAGTCATTAGAGAAAGCACTGAGTAATTTCTGAAGAAAACCTGCAAAACTTTTGACCTGGTGTTGTCAGATAACCACCAGTTTCACTGTAGATAACTTATCATTTCCCTGACTTGAAGATGTAAAGGAAAGTTCTTTACTGTACATGGACTTACTGCGACCTCCCTCACCTTCAGGCGATTAAGAATGGGGTCATTGTATCTTGCTGATGCAATGAAAGAATTCACAAGGTCACTTAGTGACATCTGGTTAGATTAGACTCATTGAACTCTGTCAAGTAATCTGCAAAAAGAGCCAGGTTTTCCACTGGAGGAACTACAAGACCTAAATGTTTACCACAAGGTGGCTCTCAGGCAGTAGTGCCTTAGAAGGTCCTGCCTTGATGTGGACTCTTTCAATAAACATAAAACTTTCTTAAATGTTTTTAAATAGTGACATTGAAATCCATTATTCTATACTAAATATATTCACTCATTGTTATGGAACTGTTTTTTATTACATAAAATGAGTTAATCAAGTACTGTCTTCCATATTCTACATTAACTTTAGTAACATCTTTGCTATTATTTTGACCATAAAATATGAACATATAACTTCCAATTAATAATTTCCTATATAAAATGTTCATACTAAACAATAAACAAATATTTTCTATGCACTAGGGTCCATTTACAAATAATGAATTAAGTAGCCTTCAGAGAGCCAGTAAGTCCTATTGCGCTAATGTTTCTGGATAGCATAGAAATTTTAATGCATGTGCCTCTGCATGGCCAATCTTACAGGCATGAAATAGCTAACCAACTGTTGTAGAGCTCTGGTCCAAATTTTCTTCATACTCCATAATAACACAATTTCTTACCACGGAAATTTTATTCTATATAAAGAAATAAACTAATAATTAACTTTTGTTGTCTTTTACTGTTGGGTAGATTGAGACGCAGTAGTAGAGCAGAACACATGGGTACTTCTATCAAGTATCTTAGTCATATAGTAGATACAGATCTTCCTGGTTTTGGTGTGGTTTGATGTGTATGTATGCTGCATGCACACACATATGTAGATGTGTGCACCCCATCATAATGCATGTGGAGGCCACAGACATTTCATAGTTCTTCCACCTTATTTCCCAGAGACAGAGTCTCTTTTTGAATGTGGAGCTCCCAGATTTTTTTGTTAGATTGGCTAATCTAGCACATCCTCTGGTCCTCATCCTCCTTGGTCCTGGGATTGCAGGCATTTGTGATTGTTTCCAGCTTTTCCATGAGTGCTCAGCATCCAATTTAGGTCCTCATATCTGAACACACCCAAGGCTCATCTCTGTCTTTCCCTACTACATGAGAAAATTGCATCATTGTGAAGGTCTACTTCTCTTTGTTATCCCAAGATCACCCATCCTTCCTTCCTTCCTTCCTTCCTTCCTTCCTTCCTTCCTTCCTTCCTTCCTTCCTTCCTTCCTTCCTTCCTCCCTCCCTCCCTCCCTCCCTCCCTTCCTTCCTTTCTTTCTTTCTTCCTTCCTTCCTTCTTCTTTCCCTTCCCTCCCTCCCTCCTTCCCTTCTTTCCTTTTTTTCTTTTTTCCTTGTATCTTCTTAACAGCTAAGGCTTGTTTTGAAGCATGCATATAACAATATTTTCAGGACTGAATCAATGTAGTAGCAAAGTCACTACTTTTAGGACAAGCAGGTGAGTGTCTATGGAAAGCCTAAGGTAATACATGGCGGGGGATAGCCTGGATTTATCAAATAGGCCTGAGAGTTGGAGGGCCTGCTGAAGTTCTGGTGAACATAAACAATGCTAAAGAGCAATGACATTAGACAAGACCTCTCCCCTGTGAACAGGAGGCAGGACCTAATAAACAAGGCCATGATCACATCTGACCACAGATTATGTAAAAGAACCCTGCTCAAATCTCAAAAATTACCAACTGCCACATTCTATTTCTAGCTAAGATTGCTGGCTTTAAAAAAATAATATTTATAACCTTATCCTTTCTTCCTAAGTCAAAACTTTAAAAATAATTATTGAAACCAAATAATAAAATTACCACTTCTTTCTAAGAGGAAGCAGTCATAACTGACTCTGTGGCTCATCTCTTAGGAGGTTGATCCAGGATGGTCACGAGTTTGAGATCAGCCAGGGCTACACAGCCACACCTTGTTACAAAACAAAACAAAACAAACAAACAAACAAAAAACACTGCATATAAGATCCTCCTCCCAAATAACCTAACACAAGACCCCAAGTCCTTTCTAACACTTTTTTTCCTGAGACTCCCTGTGAAATCCATCCATGGCATATACTAAAACAAGTCAAGAAACCCAACAGTATTCTGTGTTCTTCTGAGAATTGCTATAAGAAGAGAGAAACTACCTGCATAGGAGGAGAGATTATGATAAGAATTAACATATGAAATTTGGAGCAAGGCATAGAAACATTGACCTTGAAATAAAAGTAAAGACTTTGATCCTGAATCAGAAATAGCAGACCTTACTAGTTGAAATTGGCATGACCAGAAATAAGGGTTCACTCTAGGATTCTAAGTAACTCCTGAGGAGGACGCAGTCTAGATTCACCCAATCTAAAGGAGGCAGGAATATCTTGAGAATATCTTCATTTCAATGTCAAAGCTTTTTTACCATAAGACTTAACATTTGTACTCCTATATTGTTAACAGTTTTAGAGTAAAATAATATAAAATATTGCATCATTATTTAAACATCCTAAATTTCAAAATTATATGTATTTTAAATGGATTTTTGGATAGCAATTTTTCATTTATCAAATTATAGTATTTGAATTTTTAAGTATCTCATCTTTATTATTTTGTGATGTGTGCATTGTATGTATGGGGTGTGTGTGTGTGTGTGTGTGTGTGTATTCATGCATGTGAGTATAGGCACATATGTGTGGAGGTCAGAGAACAACTTTCAGATGTTTGTCATCACTATACATTTCCTTTGAGGCAGGTCTCTTGCTTTTCCCTGTTGCTTTTGCCAAGATAACCACCCACCCCCAGCCCAGCTTTTCCTGTCTCTGCTTCCTTTCTCACTCATTGGTATGGTGAGGATTAGCAATGCCTGCCACAGCATCTAGATTTTTAAAAATATTTATTTATTTGCAAGGAGAAAGAGAATGATTATGCCAGGACTTCTAGCCATTACAAATGATCTCCTGTTGCACATGCCACTTTGTGTATCTGGTTTTAGGTGGATACTGGGAAATCAAAAATCAAACCAAGCTCATTAGGCTTCTAAGACAAGTTCTTCAACTGCTGAGCCATCTCTCTAGCCCAGCATCCAGCTTTTTAAGTGAGTGATTGGGTTTCAAACACAGGTACTCATGCTTGAGCAGCAAGCACTTTCTCCATAGGGCAATTTCACCAACCTTATCATCTCATCTTTCTTTTGAGATTTCTTTTTGGCATATAACACTGCATCTTTTCAAAAATAATTTTAACAGTCTATCTATCTATCTATCTATCTATCTATCTATCTATCTATCTATCTATGTGTGTGTGTGTGTGTGTGTGTGTGTATAATCATACTATATGATCAATCAAGTCCCCTCCAATTGAATCCTTTCTTTCTAGCTAGTCCCTCTTTTAATTTTGGTAGTTTTTAATGTATGTATAAAATGTACTCTGATCACTGTTGCCTTTCTTCCTTTTGTCTTTTCTCTACCCCTACATTCCTTTTCTTCTCTTTCTACTACTTCTTTTTTAAAATTATTAGGAATTTTATTGTCTGACCCTATCAGGCACTAGTCATATCCCCATCAGGTTATACTCATATTGTCTCTTCTCATCTCTCAACCCATCAAAGGCCCTACTCAGTGGAGTTATTGGTATCCATTGTAGGGATATGAATCATTCAGTCTCCATGGGAAGGGAACAATGCTATAGGTTACTTCTGCCCACCCTGTGGCTCTTACAATCTTTTTCCACACTCTTCTGTAATGTTCCCTGAGCCTTGGCAGGTGCATTATAACATTACTTTCATGGTAAGGTCCTTGCAACCTGTGAATTTCTGCTTTGAAGTCTTTTTGAGTATCCTCAGTGTCATTTCCTATGTAATGATTCCTGTACTCTGGCAGTTGTTATTGAGGTGGGCTGTCTTGTGCTAGGCAGTTGACTATCTTTTCTTGTCATTTTGATGAATCTTGATTCTCCATGGATTTCACTAAAACATCTGTAAAGCAAAGAAGATTCTCCAACCAAGAGTGAGCATAACATGGATTAAAGGGGATAAGCCTATTCACTTAACAGATGTTTGTGTGGGTGTAGACACTAATTTTGCCAAAGGCCAGAAGGAGGTTTTCTCTGGAGCCCTCCTATCCATGGTATTCTGACTTGATTCTCAGTACCAGGTATGAGTTCTCTCCCACTGAGTGGGCCTCATATCCAACCAGAGAACCAAGGCTTACCTGAGTAGGCTGTGCGCTTCCAATGCACAGGTGTGAACATCTCGTCCGGCTGGTTTGTTCACACTGTTGGTAGTCACTATCCCCCAGCAGCTCGCTTAGCATTTTCTAGCACACAGTAAGGACTCATCAGCAAGGAGTTGGCTTGGTCCTATCTTCCAGCATGATCTCTGAGGAATCTTCAGCAATAGGGTCTTACTATATATCTATGGTTACTAGGTGCTGTGACAATGGCCTCCACTGTTTTGGGGACCCCATGGGTCCACTTTACCAATAGCTCACTGTGAGGTGTAATCCAGTTCCAGTGTCCATTGTTTTAATGTTTAGCTCCCTACCTTCTACAAGGCCCGTATACTTGGGTGATGTCCACCCCTTCTCATAGTAGCAGTTATATAAAATTCCATTCACGGAGTATTTAGGAGTAAGTACTATACCTAGAAAATGTGAATGTCAATTGAGAATATTATGTAAAATGGAGCATTTAGTGAGACAGTGTTTGCGTGCTGAGGTCACACTGCTGTGGTGCTAAAAGGTTCTAAGGACTCCTGGAGTCTGGAGTTTGTGGCACGCTCTAGAGTAGGTATTCATTCACAGAAAACACGGGCATATGCACTCAGTAACCGATAAACATGCCTTTATAGAACCAAGTTTATTTTTCTCAGTGGTCCACTCAATGTGAAATTTCTTGCAAACTTACCCATCTTGGTAGTCAAATCATATTTTCACTTCCTTTTAAAAGGCAACACAGATAAGTAATGATTCCATGAGTACTTTCAATGATTTTTCGCACTCAGCAGCAAATACTGATCTGGATGTTTTCAACAGCTGATGAGGCTCCTGAGAGAATGGTATCTTTGTCTTTCAGGTCTGATTCTAACTGTGTCTCTCAGGTATAGATTGTGTGTGGGAGATGATGAATGACTGCCCAAGAAGGCATCTGAAAACTAGACAATCATCAAATCGATAAAACTAATGCCTTGCCAATTAATTTTAGTCTTTTGACACTGTCAAAATTAAAATCTTTAGCACAGGACATATCTATTGTGTTTCTAGTACCGATGAAGTCACTTAGTGAGGTTTTTGCTTGGGGAAAAAAAGACTTTTGCTTAGTCATGAATCTCTCTTAAATAATAGCTCAGCAACAAAAGTCTTTGGTGTATGTGTGTGTGTGTGTGAGTGTGTGTGTGTGTGTGTGTGTGTGAGAGAGAGAGAGAGAGAGAGAGAGAGAGAGAGAGAGAGAAAGAAAGGAAGGAAGGAAGAAAGAAAATAGGCATGCCACTGCAAACGAACTCTTAGACACATGTGCCACTTTGTGCATCTGGCTTATGTAGGCAACTGGGGAATTGAAACAAGGTCCTTAGGCTTTGCAGGTCATTGCCTTAATCACTAAACCATCTCTCCATCTCCTATTTTCTTTCTTTCTTTCTTTTTTTTTATTGCTATAGCTAAGACTTTCGGCATTGCATTGAAAAAGATTGGAAAACGTGGCTACCCTTGCCTTGTTCTTGATTTTAGCAGAAATGCTTTGAGTTTTCCCCCATAATGAAATAAGTTGGCTAAAGGTTGGACATAGCCTTTATTATATGGAGATATTTTCCTTCTATTGTCAGTTTCTTCAGAACTTTAATCATGAAGGCATGTTGGATTTTTGTCAAATGTCTTTTCTTCAATACTGAAATAATTATGTGATTTTTGCCCTTGAGTCCATGAATACAATACATGTATCAACTTATGTATGTGCATCTGTCCCTGAACTCTGGAATAAAAAAAAAAATTGATCTTGGTGAATGATATTTCTAATGTGTTTCTGTATCCAGTTTGCAATTATTTTAAGAATTAATTAATTAATTCGACAATGGGGGAATGGACCTGGCAGGGCCTCCCGCTGGTGCAAACTGACTCCAGATTCATGTGCCACTTTGTGTGCCTGTGCTTGGCTTTCCATGCATACTGGGGAACTGAATCATGCTTTGCCAACAGTACCTTTAACCACTGGGCCATTTCTCCAGCCCAAGAATTGTAGCTTCCATGTTCTTCGAAAAATTACTCTGAAATTTTCTTTTCTGTTTGTGCCTTTACCTGCTTTTGGCGTTAGATAATAGCGGCATCAAAAAAGGAGCTTAGTAGCATTCACTTCTTTACAATTTTATCGAATAGCTTAAGAAATATTAATGGTTGTTCTTCCATGAAGGTTTGAAATTCATGGTGAAGCCATCTGTGCCTGAGCATTTTTAGTTGGAAATTGTTAATTTAAAAAAAAATTTAAAAAAATATGGAACACTTCATGAATTTGCGTGTCATCCTTGTGCAGGGGCCATGCTAATCTTCTCCTTATCGTTCCAATTTTAGTATATGTGCTGCCGAAGCGAGCACTGTTTTTAAAAATTTTTTTTTGTTGTTTATTTTTATTTGTTTATTTGAGAGTGACAGACAGAGAGAAGGAGGCAGAGAGAGAGAAAGAGAGAGAATGGGTGTGCCAGGGCTTCCATCCACTGAAAACGAACTCCAGACACATGTGCCCCCTTGTGCATCTGGCTAATGTGGGTCCTGGGAAATCAAGTCTTGAACCAGGGTTCCTAGGCTTCACAGGCAAGTGCTTAACTGCTAAGCCATCTCTCCAGCCTGGAAGTTGTTTTTATAACTACTTCACTCTCATTGCTTATTATGGGTCTGCTTAAATGAATTATATTGTTTTCATTTTGGTAGTTCATACTATCTAGCAATTTATCAATTTTGTTAGGTTTCCCAACTTAGTGAAGTACAGGGTTTTAATACATGTCTTTATGATTTTCTGAATTTCATTGGTATCTAACATAATGGTTCCCATTTCATCTTTCATCATATTGATTTAGGAGTTCTTTCTTTTTTGGTTAGCTTTGTTAAGGGCTTATCAATCTAATTTATACTTTCCAAGGATGAAATAAGTGTTTCTGTGCTTATCTGACTATTTCTCTCTCTCTCTCTCTCTCTCTCTCTCTCTCTCTCTCTCTCTCTGCAGATTTCTACTAGTTCTCCACCTCCCCCCCCCCAGGCCTATGTATGTCATTAAATTATTTAAGATGTCTCTGATTTCCTAAGAGACACTTAATCTAGGTACTATAAATTTCCCTCATAGGAATGTCTTCCTTTTAGTCTATAGGTTGTGGTGTGCTGTGTTTTCATTATCATTTGATGCTAGAAAATTTCCTGAATTCCTTTACCCCCAGTGAACCACTTATCCTTTAATATTATAGCACTTAATTTTCCTGAGTTTTTGTATATAATTTTAATATGGTAAGGGGAGGTTATTTTTGTTTTATTTTGCTTATTTTAGAGAGATTGAGAGAAAGAAATAGGCTGAGAAAGAGTGTTTGGTCGGGGGTGGGGGGTGGAAATCAACATGTGCCAGGGCCTTTAGCCACTGCAAATGAACTCCATATGCATGTACCACCTTGTGCAACTGTATTTATGTGGGGTACTGAGGAATCAAACTTGGGTCCTTAGGTTTTGCAGTCCTAACTGCTGAGCCATCTCTTCAGCCCCAGGAGGTTCTTTTGTTTTATTTTGGCCTGTTCTTGTGTTTGTATCCACATCTCTTCTTCTAAGTCAAGGACATTTTCCGTTGTGATTTGATTATGCGTACTATGCCTTAACACTGAACTTCTTTTTCCTTCTTCTATATCCAGAATTCTTAGATTTGACCTCTTCATGGTGTCCTGAATATCTTGAACATCCCAATCATACTTCTTTTAATTTATTAATCTTCTTGTTGGAATGCTTGAAATCCTCCACCTTGTCTTCAAGTTCAGATATTCTTTCTTCTTGATCCATTCTATTGGTGAGGTGTTCCACACAGTTTCCTATTTTACATATTGAATTTTTTTTAATCTCTAGTATTTCAGATTGGAAATGTTTTAAATTGCTATAGGTGATAATTGTAAAATGCTTTGAACATAGTGTCTTGAAATGGAATATTTTATTGTAATGCTGTCCTATATTATCCTAGTCAACTGAGAATTTGAAAAGCTAATGAACACATAGCAACCTTATCAATCATATGATGACACCCCTCTGTAATGAATCCTTTGTACAGGCCTCTCAAGTATGTAGAAGCCATGAGATATAGACTATGCCGGTCACTACACTGAGAATTATCATATAATAATGCACCCAACTCTCTTCTATGCCCTTCCACATTTCTTACTATTCTCAAGAGACAGGGTTCTTTGACTCCATTTGGTGAGGAGGTGGCTAACAGGTGTTTCTGAGTAAGACTAGTCAGTGACCTTTGGGAGACTTTTTGCTTCATGGGCAGGGGGAAGGGTGGCTATCATTTATGGATGCATACCTTAAGAAAAGGAAGATTAGTTTATTTGCTGAAAAAAGAAAAAATCTGGGGAAGGCATTTTAGCAATCATCTTTCTTATGCATATGATATTATGGTTTAATGGGGAAATAGAAGTTCTGGTGTTCCATGACACAGGACAGTGAGTGTTGGTAGTAAAGCTGGAAGAAAGAATTTTGAATGTTTTCAACATGAGCAGTGTTTGAAGAAGTATATTTAACCTGATTTAAACATTGCCCAAATGGATGCATTATTGATGTATCACATGATATGTATAATTTTTGTTATGTATCAGCTAAAAATATATTTGGTCTACATTAAAAATTCTGTAAAATAAGATTATACATTTAACCCAGAAAAAAACAGAATTATATTTCCTGTTTTATTTGCCTGGTCTAGAAAATGCCATAAACATGGTCTGTGTGCCTGCAGCTCCTTAATCATCCTCCCCATTCCCCCAGTAGGTGGGCTAAATTTTACCACTGACTTCACCTGGAACTCTGAAGGCTTCTTTGACATCTTTATAATTTCTGTATAAAACATTCTGTGTTCTGGTACTTGATATACGCTGGCAATCACTTTACAAGTTTCACTTTTAAAAACATTTTTGGATAGCCTTTCCGTGCAGGATCCAGGAACTTATGTAAAGCCACAGAGGTTACATTGCTTGTAAATGGAAAAGGCTGTTGGTTTATGGAATTTCCTTTGACTGGAAACACATACAAATTTGAAGGCTTGCTGTTCTCCCTGTTGCAGGCCATCTTATTTATTTGCTTTCATTTTCAAAGGTAGAGAATTTAATTTCCATATTTCATAAAGAACTAATTCTTTTCTCCTTTTCCTTTTCTTTTCTTTCTTTCTTTTTTTTTTAAATCTTTCAGTTGAAAGAGACAAGGACTTTTCTCACCAGAGAAGGCATTACAAAGAATTTCGGTTTGATCTGACTCAAATTCCACATGGAGAAGCAGTGACAGCAGCTGAATTCCGAATATACAAGGACAAGAGCAATAATCGATTTGAAAATGAAACTATCAAGATTAGCATATATCAGATCATCAAGGAATACACCAATAGGTATCCACTTTATGTTTATTATTCTAGCAAACTGTTCTCAAATTTTAGCAAAGACATCGATAGCCCATGTGACTGTCACATTTTTTTTTTTTTTTGAGTGTGGTAGTATTCAGAGCCAGATAAAGTCCGACTTAAAAGTAAAACCAAATGCATGAAAAACTCCAACATTTCTCAGATTGTCCTACCCATGATACCAATCTATGTCCCAAATGGTCTCATTCTCCCCCCTGTGTTCTTTCTTACACTTTTGTCTCATTTTATAGATTTATGCTTCAGCCCAGAAAACTTCCATTTTATTCTGTCAATGAGTAATATGAAATAATTACCTTTACTTAAAAAACTATGCCCTGTAGGTTAGAGAACTATTTATTTTTAATGCTAACATATAAATTGTATGAGCATAGTTATACATGTTGAATAAAGGTGATTCTACTTATGGAAAAATCTGATAGATAACTTTTTTTGTATCTTGTTTAGAGATGTTTAGAACCACACAACAGAGGATAGACTAAGATATTATGTCCATGCATACCTCACTGATAAGTGGTTGATACAAATGAACCTCCAAATACAAGTTATAAGGGGAACCTTAAAAATGTTCTCTGACTTTTACTCTAACACAGAAAATAATTAGGTAACCTCTTTAATAGATGGTTCATGATCTTTGTTGGATAATGGATGGACTAAATTTACATGATATTCAACTCCACTAGCTTCACTCATCAGATCTTTCATATATATATATATATATATATATATATATATATATATATATATATATATACATCCTTTGACCAGACAAATATTTAGGTAAAACTTCTGTTTGTTCTCTTCTGGTTGATTGTCTAGTTCATTGGGGTTAGATTTTTCTTGCTCTTCCAGTGACAGTTTTCCAAAAGCATAAGCAACTCAAAGCACTCAGAGAAGATTTAAAACTCAAAACAAAATAAAACAACACAAAGCAAAATCCTTATAAGGTGAGGTAAATACATTTGAAAAGCATCCTGCTGGAGCTTCATAATGCAGAACAGATGACTTCTTTTAGATGACTTCTTTATTAAAAAAAAAAAAAAAAACTATCAATTTCAGTTAGCTGGTCTTCCTCAAATTCAACTGTGGAAACTTTGGATGCCTAATACTTCTTATAGTCTCATGGAACATTGGTTAAGCAGGATATATTTTAATAAACATTGATCTGTACACATCAATTTTTTTTTTTTTTGGTTTTTCAAGGTAGGGTTTCACATTAGCCCAGGCTGACCTGGAACTATGTAGTCTCAAGATGGCCTTGAACTCCCAGCAATCCTCCTACCTCTGCCTCCTGAGTGCTGGGATTAAAAGCATGCACCACCACACCTGGCTTGTACGCACCATTTTTAAGAGCACTAACTCCAAGACAGAAAGATGTGCCACCTTTCTTAACTTTAACAACTTTTGGTTAGCTGTTTATGAGTATATTATGTTTATTACAAAAATCTAGGGCTAGAGAGATTGCTTAGTGGTTAAGGCAATTGCCTCCGAAGCCTAAGGACCCAGGTTTGATTCCCCAGTACCTACATAAGACAGATGCACAAGGTGGCACATGCATCTGGAGATCATTTGCAGCAGTTGGAGGCCCTGGCATGCTCATACATTCTCATTCTCCATCTGTCTATCTCTCTCTTTCCAATAAATAAATAAATAAACAAACAAACAAATAAATAAATAAATAAATAAGTAAAATACTTTAAAAACTATTCAGCCAAGCCACTGCTGGAACCACAAAAAAATTGGGAAGAAGAGCAAGAGTACTGCTTCCATGCTGAACCTGATAATCAGTGCCAGGGTGTAGGAAACAGACCCTGAGGGTACTCAACACCTACCAAAGCAGAGATCCAGAGGCTCCTAAGAGCTCACCACTGAAGTAGACTTAAAACTCACCTACCACTGCTCAGGGAATTTTTCAGAAGAGAGGGCAGAAAGACTGTAAGAGCCGCAAGTTGAGACACCATGCACAGAGGCATTCCCTCCCCACCAAACTAACTGACTGCTTCTCCCACAAAGCATAAACCACAACCCCATAGAGAATGCCTGCAACCCCACTGAGGTGTTTCCCCAATGGGATGGGGGCAGAGATGAGGGAAAATAAGGAATCAAGTCATGATGTATCCATACAAAATATGTTGTTCCAAAAATAACAAAAATTAAAATAAATAAATAAAGTTTAGTGAGAGAGAGAGAGGAAGAGGCAGATAGAGAGAATGGGGCATGCCAGGGCCTCCAGCCACGACAAATGAACTGCAGATGCATGTGTCCCTTGTGCATCTGGCTTACGTGGCTCCTGGGGGGTGGTCCTTAGGCTTTGCAGGCAAACACCTTAACCACCAAAGCATTTCTCCAGCCCCTGTCTATATATATTTTTTGAAACAAGGTTTCACTATGTAGTCCTGGCTGGCTGGGAACTTGGGATCCTTCTGCTTCTGTCTCTAAAGTGATGCAATTACAGACAGGTGTGTGTCATATGCCTGTGCAGGGTTCCATTTATAAATGAAGATGTAGATTTTATTTTCTCATAGGCCCTAGTGAATATTATCATACAGCATTTTTGCATTGACTAATGATAGCATATTTTACAGTTTAAGTGACAATAATAGAAAATATTTATTCAAGTATTTAATAATTTCCCAAGTAAAATTTTGTCTTACTCGTAAATTTTTGATCCTCAGCCCTTATGTGATATGAATGAATACTTTTTAATTTTAAAAAAACATTTTATTTTTATTTATTTGCAAGAGAAAAAGGGCAGAGAGAAAGAGAAAGAGAGAGAATGGGCATGCCATGGCCTTCAGCCACTGCAAATGAATTCCAGATGCATGCGCCACCTTGTGCAACTGGCTTATGTGGATCCTGAGGAATCAAACCTGGGTCCTTTGGCTTTCCAGGCATGTACCTTAACCTCCTAGCCATCTTTGCAGCCCTGGATTAATATTTTAATAACACTATTATTCATGGTTGGAATACTATAAGTAACATGCCTTATATATTTGAATTATGTTTATTTTTAGTCAGCTACATATATTTTATACATATTAAGTTGTGCTTTGTTATTTAATATCCCCCAAAAAGCTCAGATGAACCTTTGATACACTTGGTTTCACTCATCTGGAGAATGTTTGAATCTAGATGCATAATTCACATTGACCAAAACAAAAGGACTTCGCCTATATTTAGATCCTATAATAGTTTAGATGTTGAATGCCCTTCAATGAACCATATAGTAAAGACATGGTCACAGGGAATAACTATTGAGAGCTGAAGAGGACCCTTATGAGAGGTCCTTATTTCAATGGGGACATGACTTCCCAGAGGAGTATGTGAACTTCATTATCCAATATTTGTCTGTGTTCGTCCTTCTGATTGACAGAGGGAGGGATGCACTTAGCTACGTGCTCCCATCATGATGTTTTGTTTCATCAGAGGCCAAGAGCTGTTGGCTACAGAGCAGAACTTGAACATACAAAATCATGAGCTAAAAAACAAACTTTTATTTTCATAAATCAATTACTTCAGGTATTTCATTAAAGTAATAAAAATCTGGTTAAAAACTTCTATCAGTTTAGGATATTTTTGAATGTCATTCTTTACAACTATTAATATTATCACATATTTTCACACACAGGTTTGTGTGTAGTATTTTTTTCTTTTTCTTCTTTTGAAACAAAGTTTGTACTCTACTGGAACTATGTATCCCAGGTTGCCCTTAACCTCTACATCATCCTCCTGCCTCAGCTTTCTGAATTCTGGGATTACAGACATGAGCCACTGTACTGGTTTACCTGTTTTCTGTGAATGTAATCTGCATAATTTCTAACAAGGTAATTTAATAATTAATGTAACTTCAAATTTCATAATTCCTAAGCATGTAAAGTGCATTACAGAGATCATGAAGATAAAGAACAATTGAAGAATCTGTTACTCTTGACTGAAATCATACTTTACTTTTTGAGAGAGAGTCATGTAGTCCATCTGAGCACTTGATGGACTTCCTAGGTGCTAGAATTATAGGCACTTACTACCACACCTGACTTCATGCTAACTTTAATTATTAATCCAATAATCCAATTTTGAGTATGTATGTGTGTGTTATTGCATCAAACAGACTTTAACGTAGGGGAGATCGTGATGCCCTTGAAAAAGATGGGGCATTGTCTGCCTTAAAGTTCTGTTATTTTTCTAAGCATATTTGATTTACCAAAATACTGCTTTTGATGTTTTTGGAGGTAATCTTCAAGTTCTTTTTGTATTGGGGCATATAACGGCTCAGATTTTATGTATTTTAACTGAATCATACATCAAATTTACTGAATAGAGTTTTTAAAAATTCAACTCATGGACTGGGGAGATGTCTCAGCAATTAAAGGTGCTTGTTTGCAAAGTCTGATAGCCTGGGTTCAATTCATGAGTGCCGACATAAAGCCTGATTCTCAGAGGCACATGTAACTGGAGTTATTTTGTAGGGACAGGAAGCTCTGACACAACTAATCTCTCTCTCTCTCTCAAAAATAAATATTTAAAACTCAGTGCATTCAATATTAATTAAATTCTACAATCCAATTTTTGAGTATCTAGTATTATGTATTATTGCTGAATTGTGACTTTCTTCTTCTAGGTTTATTCAGTATCTATTGTCCACTGTGGGTGTGGCTCTTGTTAACATGCTTGGGACTCTGTCCAAATTATCTTTTTAATTCCTGAAATATTTACATCTTTACCTTTTATTTTACCTTTATTTATTGTGAGAGACTCTGGCAAATTCTCCCTTATCTTTAAATACACATTTGCTCAGTACCAGGAGTTTATTATACTGAATTGTAATGAAATACAATTTTTGTCTATTATTACATGTAAATGTAGGATTCAAATTTTTTTATCCCCTTTATTTCAAGAGACAGACTCCAAAGAAACAGAAACACATTTTATAGAGCATTTCAGGTTTTTATCCCAAATCTCAAAGTCACCATAATTTAAATGTAAAACATTTCAAAACTACTAGAAGAAAACATATGGAAAACACTGCAGGATGTTGATATAGGCTAATGAGTTTTCAGATATGATTGCTAACAACATGGAACATAAGCAAAATTTCACCCATAGTGTTATATGACGCTTTAAAGTTTCTTAACATCAAAAGAAGTAAAGCATAGAATTTAAGAAAATAGTAACAAGTTAGACATCTGATATGGAACAAACATCCAGAGTATACGAAGTTCTCCATGGCAACAGTACTAAGATGCTTTTGTGGGTTCAAGTACTTACCATGCAAACCCCATCTCATAAGTACTGATACAAGTGTCACCCAGGGATGTCATGTCATCCCAACTCATCTATGGCAGTGGGAGACAGAATCAGAAGGACGCTGGAGCTCATGGACCAGCTTGGCTGGTATTTGTAATGGTAAAGGACAAGAAAGAGCCTGTCTCAAACAAGGTGGAAAGTGAGAACTGACAACCCAAGTCTGCCTTCTGACCTCCACTCGTGCTTTGGCATGCACACATCCATATATATTTATAACACATACAATAAACAAGTAAGTTAAACAACAACCAAACAAGCTCTAATCCTACCAAAAAATGTGCCAAGGAATTCAATAGATACTTCATAAAGAGATGCAGAGATGATGATGAAGAACACAAGAAGATGGGTGAAAAACACTCATCAATGAGGTGCATATCAAAGTTACCATCTCATTCCAGTTAGAATGCCCATTATCTGTGGCAATAGGTAACCAATGCTAGTGAGGTTGTAGAAGATTATGGATGGGGATCAAACCGATATAGTCATTACAGAAATCCTATGCTTATTATAGCATTATTCACACTAGCTAAGACATAGAACCAGCCTAAATAGTGATCTCTCCCTTACACACACACACACACACACACACACACACACACACACACACACACGCACACACTGGAATACTTATTTTGGAATAAAAAGAATGAAGTCTTATTTATAGCAACAATGATTGATCTGGAGATCATAGAGTTAAATGAAATAAGCCAGACACAGGCAGAGAAATAATACATGATTTTGCTTACTTGTAAGATCTAAAAATAATCAGAAGTGATGTAACAGTGGCTACCAGACACTGAAAAGGGTAGGGATGGGGTAAAGAGGTCTACTGTATTAAGTAGAAAGAGGCAACTAGCTTGGATAAATAAATACAGGTGTGCCATTCACAGAAAGATGATTATAAGCAACAATACTGTATTGTATATATCACAGTGCCTAAAAATTTTAAATGTCCTTATAAAATATGATGTCAGACATCTTAAATATGGTGATGCAATCATTTAGTTGATACACAAGGATTTACTCCATAAGCACGTACAGTTATCTGTTAACTCAAAATTGAAAAAGTGGGCTAGACAGATGGCTGAGCAGTTAAGGCACCTGTCTGCAGAGCCTAACAACTCAGGTTCAATTCCATAGCGCCCACATAAATTCAGGTACACATAGTGGCACATGCATCTGGAGTCCATTTGCAAGAGCTGGAAGCCCTGATATCCTCATCATCTCTCTTTCTCTGTGTTTGTCTCTCCTCCATCTCTCTCTGCTTGTAAATAAATAAATAATATTCTTAAAAAATTCAAAACGAAATTGTAATGCATAGAATAAAAGCATGGGCACTGGATTCACACAGGGGAAGTTTGTTGCAACTTTTGAAGTCTTGGTATATACATCTGAAAAATAATAAAAACAGAGAATATTTTAGAAGAAGAAAATTTATTTCAAATGTTTTCAGGACTGATACTTATGCCAATTCAAATACCATAGTTGATAATACATAATTTAATTCTATCTACTTTGGTTTACACAATTGCATACATCAAGGAATCACAAGTAGGTAAGTTGTTGTAATAATAGCTACCATCTGCATCTACATTTTTGAAAAATAAGGACATTTTTCCTAACTTTATTAAATTAGTTTCTTTTACTATACGATCTTCAACACACATGTAAGAAATTGATATATTTTGAAATCTAAAAACAAAGTGAACAACACTAATTTATCAGAAATACTATTAAAGGCACCTGAACTTGTGAACTGTTAAATGAATGAGCATACTTGTTTTTAAATTACATTTGAAGGAGGTTCTATGGATATGTAATGGAAGGATATGGGAATTTTATTATTTATAATTTTATCTCATAGCAAGTTCAGAGATATAGGAAAATGTTCATGAAAAATTTTTAACATTGTAGTATTGTATAAAATTTATAAATGAAAACTTTTAAGTTAAATAAAAAGTAAATAAACCAGAAATATGAACGTTGTTAAATTTCCTGGAAAGAATATTACCTAGCAAACAAAAAAATAAGGTTTTGGTAAATAATTAACACTAAGAAATACTCAGACTAACACTAATTAGACAAATGCTATATACATTATTATATGCCTAATTTATACAAATTTAGAATAAATGTATGCATTGTTGTGGGAGTTGGGATCAAAGCCTGGCCCTGATTGCGCCTGACAAACCAGGTTTGGCTACGTGGCCTCAATAAGCCAATTAAACAAATGATGGTAAAAAGGAAATATATTCAATGTGACCACTTTTGGATGAGGAACAAAGTGGCTAAACACTCCTACCTACTCTCCTAGAAGTCTTGAGAGGGCTTAGCATGAGGTGCAGGTTCTAAATAGAAGTCAAGAGGTATGTATAAATATGCATTCCTAGTGAACAGTGAATGTGCAGCCTCAACCAGCCCCGTCATCTCTACTTCTGTCTTTCCTAGCTGATAGTCTGACAACTTGTCAGTACTTTGTAAAATCTCTTTCCTGGAGAAAAGTTCTTCCTATAGCTGGAACAAGGCTTCAGTCTTTCCTCTCACGTTCTAGGAGGCCACTGTTTCAAAAGTCTACACTGCCTTTTCCATATGCATGACTGTTTGTATAAGACACATATATCTGGAATTCAATGGAAATCATTGGGATGCTATGTTGCGATACATGTAGTTGTTTTTTATTCATATTTGTGACATTTATACCTTATAAAATCCGTATGAGAAGAGAATTTGCTATTATTTCTTAGGGGAAGTAGAGTATTAAGTTTGTGGAAAAAAAGTCTGAGAATGAAGGGAGAAGCATGAATCTTCCTAGAATATCTTCATTCCTGTCAGGATGGGTATAGTATAATAAAGACTGGAAGGAATCACCTTATAGGGCATAAGCTTAAATTTCAATTTTTAAACATTTCCTACACTTTCTAAAATTTTTATTATGCATTTTATTTTTGTCATTGGAAATCAGCCTAATTATATATAGTTGAGATGTAGGAAAAGAGAATGAGGAAGGGAGGGAAGGATAAAGAATGGGCAGGAGGCAGGGAGAGAGGGTGTAAGGGAGAAAGAAATTGCATGCTTCTAAATAACATGCCCAAATTCACCAAGGTGGAAAACAGAGAAATATCAAAATAGCAGGATTTCAAAATAAGTTGTTCTTATATTTCCTAAACCATGAAAGGCATTTCCCCCCAGAGAAAATTAAGGTAAATAATTATTTTCTCTTTTATTTATTCTATGGAAAATTTTCCTGCCAATTTGTATCTCTGACTTTGCTTCTCTTGAAAAGCCAAGTTAAAACTCCTTAATTTACATATTACTTTATTACAGTTAAAACTCTTTCATTTACATATAATACCATCAAGTTAAAATGCCTTAATTCACATATCATCAAATTAAATCTCCTTCATTTACATATAATGTCTTCCCAGTTAAAACTCCTTTATTTAATATCATTAGAGTTAAAATGGAATTTTAATACAAAAAACTTATAATTCAAATCAAAATAATTCAAATCAATGTTGAAAGCGTACACTATGGTTTCATTGATAGAAACATAGATAATGATAAATGATAGACTTTGTTTATTTATTTATTGATTGATTGATTATGGTGCTAGGGATTAAAACCCGGGTCTGCTCCTAATGTGGGTGAGAGCTCTGAGTGGGATTAGAACTCCCACTCCAATAACTCTCAAGTCTCAGAGAAGGGTAAATTATGAGAGTTATTTTAGGGATAGTTCCAAAAGAAGTTCTTCCCCTTTCCAGAAGCCTAGCTGAGAAGAGAGAGAGGAAATCCATTCTTATAGGGAATTTCTCTCCAAGGAGGACACCTCTGGGGAAGGTGGAAGGAAAGAAAGAGAGCTCTCACTATTGCTCAGGTCCATTTATAAGAAGCAGGATTCCAACCAGCATGAACCTCAGGTGTGCTCAGGTGTGTAGGGAAGAATCTGATTGGTTGACGGGCCCACAAAGTAACACTGACTCATGAAGGGCTCACTCACCTGAGTAAGTTTGTGAAATTATGGGAAAAAAATAGGAAGGTCTTGATGAGGAGGAGTTAGGAAGTTGCTTACAACAATCTTGGATGCGAATGAATCAGATGAGTTCTAGTCCTGGAAGGGCAGGCAAGGTGGCTTCCATGTTTCTGTGGCCAGACCCTAGCTAACTACCTATTTGGAAAAAGCTCTTAATGCATAACACTCCTATGGTAGCAAGTACTCCTGTCCCTGAGCTACAGCTCCAGTCGTTCAGATATTTCTTGAAGAACTAAAGTGAAGGTAGTAAAAGAAAGTAGTACCTCTTGTCTTTGCAGAACAACTGACTTCCTCTGTGAAGTTTTATCATCAAACATATACATTTTATTTATGTAGTATTTTCAATAAAATCAGAAGCCAATAAAGTCAGTGTGGACTGCACTTTTTAAGCTGTGCATTTAACAATGCATGTGCATTTTGACTTATACAAAGCCTACTTTCCCTAAGATATTTCCAAGGTATTGTACTGCAAGGATTCTTACTGTAATTTTCGCTGATGTTTCATGGTTATATTCTGTATTGAAGTCATCATTGATCTGCTAACCAGCTAGCTTATAAAATAGATTACAGTATTGCATATCAAATTTTAAACTGTTTGATCATCTCTTTTCTTGCTTATCATACTAGCAAGACTTACAACTTTTTGAATTTTATTCCTACCATCTTCTACATCCCCCATTTATGTGTACTCATATTTAAGTATATGTAATTTAAAGAAGGGTTCTAATGCTTAAACAAAACTTTATTTTTCTTGGTTACAGAAAACACGTTCTGTATCATTTCATTTATTTAATCTTTTTATATAAAACTGACAGCCCCAAATTCCATATAGAACACATTGCTCTTCAGTCACACCTCATATATTGGCATTATTGGGAAATGAGGTTTCCACACCATGAAATTTTCCAGATCATTCAGCTGAGCTCAGCATGCACACTTTTGTTGAGCAAGCACAGAGGACATAAGGCGGGTAAATAAGACCTCAAAGGCTCACAGCCTGGGGCCAGGGGCTGCGGTGGGGCTGCCTCACACAGACTTTAATAACTATAATACAATGTGCAAAGCACTATGATGTAAGTATGAACTAAGTGATGTGGAAATATGAATGAAAGGAAAATGAATTCTTTATGTGGGAGGGTGAGGGACCTCAAGGAAAGGAGCTAAGGGCGTACTTTAGCCTTTCCTTTCAAGAATAGCAACTTCTTGTAGGGAGGGAGGGAAGGAGGGAAAAATTAAGAGAGAGAGAGCAGTTTCTAAATGTTAATGCTTAAATATACAAAGAATTAGGTGGTACTGTACAAATGAAAGGACCACCAGCAGTATTGGTGTTAAGAAGAACCCTCATTAGCATGCGTGACTTTAAAGGACACTCTCCATATATCTGGTGTAGTATAAAGTGCTTCAATTGAATTAAATATTCATAAGCGCATACATATATTATGTTTATATATTCCCCAAAGAAAAATATGCTATATAAGTCAAAGTTTCTGTCCTATGAATATAAATTTCTGTACTCCATGGTAGAATTAGTAAGCTGGCCTGCTTGATGTCATTAGCCACCTTCACACCTTGGGTATATTTAGTAAAGCTGTCATCATTCCAGTTTGCCATCAGTTTCACATTTACACCATCTCGCTCCTCCTACTCCTCTAAGATTTCATGGACATTCTTCTGAATGTATTGACAACTTCTGCTCAGACTTCCTGGCCTCTTGAGAGCAACACAGCAGAGCAGGGTACTCAGAGCAGATTATGTTGACTCTAAAGTCATAGAACAGTACTGAAGCATAGCCTTTTTTCACTGGTGTAAGGAATCATGCTTTATGTCAATACTACTCAACTGAGGCCACATGGTCCCATAGGGAACATTTAACAATCATCCAAAAATATCAAAATATCAATTAGTGAGCAAATTCTAACTGTAGTACTTTAAGGTGAACTGCAGAGCATATACTTTTTTTTAATCATCTGTTGAGAATGTGCTCAATACCAGAACTGCAAATTTCAACTTTGCTTAGAGATATAACTTGAGTTCTTCAATGGTATGGTGGCATTTATGACAAATGATATATTACTTTTCATTTAGTGACAATTATTATATTTTACTTAGAATTTATAAGCTATTCAAAGAAAATAGGCAATGAAAGAAGGTTAATTTAGTTATAATTACTGAAAGTTTGGGAAACATAGAAATGATTATTGAGGACTGACAGGTTTGTGCTTCATGTAAATGAAATAACATGACAAATTTTCCTCTGGATTTTTCCATGTAGCTTTTAAGCAATTTTGCAAAGCTGTTCTTGACCAGGATTGGAGATAGGTAATGACACAGAGAGTAGCTATACTCTTAGTTAAGTATCTACCCATTTTTGATATTTTAGGTATGTATTATACTGTATTTTGAATGTAGCATAAGAACTATAGGCTTATGTGTTCAAACACTTGAAGCCGAGCTGAGATGTCTTGGTAGGATGTAGCATCTATAGGAGAGGGAATCTAGTGCGTCATTGAGGCCAAGTCATGAAGTTTTATAGGATGACTTCACTTCCTATGTACTCTCTGCTTCCTGAGTATGGATCCAGTGTGACCAATCATATCACCCTCATGTTGCCATGCCTTACCCTTCCCCAATGCACCATATCCCCTCAAAATAAACCACCCCTCCCTTAAGTTGATTTCGTCAGGTATTCTGTCACAACAACAAATAAAGGAACTAACTCATAGACTGAGCAGTCTCTACATATATACATCTCTACATAAAGTTGAAAATATTACAATTAAGCTACATATTTCTATTTCATTGTCAACTATTATTATTAATCACATGTCACAATAAAGTGGGCTTCATTCCACATATGCACAGGCAATTCAAAACAAGTAAATCAATAGATAAAACTCATCACATAAATGGCTTCAAGGACAGAAATCAAATGAACATCCCAAATGGTGCAACAAAGGCCTTTGACAAAATCCTTTGTGCCAAAGTCCTGGGGCAGCTAGCAATGACAGGAACATGTCTCAGCATAATAAAGGCTCCATGTTTAACAAACCTATAGCTGACATCAATGCAAAATGGAGAACAGCATGAAGCATTTCCTTTGTCACAGTCAAAAGCAGCTTATTGGAGGAAATCCTGACCAATGACTACTGCTGAAAGTCTCAAAATACCCAATCTCCAGTTAGACCACAGAGTCATAACAACAATAACAAAATATAGCATAGTATTGGCTCGTAAAAAAGCAGACATGCAGATCAATTGAATAGAAGAGAGTACTCAGATATCAGTCCATGCAACTACAATCACTTAAATTTCTACCAAGACACCAGAAACACACATTTGAGAAGAGACAGCATCTTCAACAAATGGTGCTGGGAAAACTGGATACCCACATGTAGAAGATTGAAGCTTGAACCTTATCTCTCATTATGCACAAAAATCAACTCCAAGTGGATCAAAGACATCAATCTTAAACCCAAACCTATAAAAAAGAAAAAGGGGAGAGTGCACTGCAATATGAAAACATGGGTAGAGATTTTCTGAATAGAAGTCCAATCTCTGAGGAAGTAAGGTGAACAAGTCTCAAATGGGACAACATGGCTCAGGGAATTTTGCGGAAGAGAGGGCAGAAAGATTGTTAGAGCCATAAGTTGGAACATTATGCTCAGAGACATTGCCTCTCTCCCATAACTGGCTGCTGTCCCTACAATGTATGACTCACAGTGACCATGGGGTTGACCTGCATCCCCAATGAGAAAGGCCTCTTCAGAAAAGGGGCAGGGAGGAGGGAAACGATGGAACCAACATGTGTTGTTTACATACTAAGTATGTCCATATCTAATAAAATATGAAATTTTAAAAGCTTTTATACAACACAAGGAATGGTCAACTTAGTGATGAGGCAGCCTACATCATGGGAGAAAAATCTTTACCAGCTATTCACTTGACAGAGTATTAATATCATGAATATATAAAGAACTCCAAAATTTCAACATCAAGAAAATGAAGTCAATTAAAAAATGGGCTATGGAATGGAACAGATAGTTCTGAAAATAAGAAATGCAAATGGCTAATAAATATCTTAAAAACTATTTGTGATCCTTTGCCATCAAGGAAATACAAGTTCAAACCATCCTGAGATTCCTTCTCATTCGGGTCAGAATGGAGAATGGGTAGCATCCAAAAATAAATAAATAAATAAATAAATACATAAATAGCAAATGCTCAATAGTTTGTGGGCAAACAGGGATACTTAGTCACCGTTGGTGGCAGTATCAATTGGGAAGCTGCTATTGAAATTTGAAGAGTTGTTTATCATAAAACTAAAATTAGATCTACCATATGGCCCAGCATTATGGTATATAGCATATACCCCAAGGATTCTATATTCCATTTCAGAAACACTTCCTTAACCATGCTTATTGCTATTCTATTAACAATTGGAACCAACCTAGATACCCACTACCTGATGAAGGCACTATGAAGATGAGGTACATAGTAGAGTAATAATAGAGTTTTATTCAGATGTAAAGAAAAATGAAGTGGAATATTCTGGAAAATAGATAGAACTAGAAAATATCATACTGACTGAAATAACCCAGATGAGAGACACAAACACGGTGTGTTCTCTCATATCTAGATCTTAGTTTCAAACTTCTTGGAATGAGTGTCTGTAGAGACCAGGAAGCTAGACAATGTCTGTGAGGCGAGAGGCTATGCAGGAGGATAACTGAAGACTTGGGGCATGAATGAAAAGGGAGATAGTACTGGGAGGCACGGGGTGGATAAATAAGGAAGATAGGATGAACCAAAACTATGGACATGTGAGTAAGCCACATGAGAACCTACTAGTGGATAAGGTAACTGAAACACAATTTTGAAAATATACTTAAATGAATGTACACTATGTGAGTGGGTAAACTGCTCCCAGAAGCCATAAGGTGTGAACAGAAAGTACAAGTTTTAAGGGTGTATCTCTCAATGAGTTGTTGGTCAGGGAGGCCATAGAAGCCCATAAAGCAATATTTTCTATTGCTATTACTGTTGGTTGTCACCAAATTTAGATAGTAGGTCCATATTGCTGAACACCTCACCAGTTTTGGTTTTTGTAGAGGTGGAACTTACCTCTCAGAAGGCTAGCTTCTTCATGTCAGAAGGTGTCTATGCAAGCTGCTACAGGAGGAAAGTCTTCAACAATCCTAACTAGCAATGAAATCTGTGTACTTTATTTAAACTGCAAGGCAATTACATCCACAAGTGCAGTAGTGGCATGAAAGTTGAGAGTAATTAATTGTTTTACTGGATTTGTGGCCTACACCACAGAAAGAAGATTTTATTTGGTTCTGTAAATATGGCCAGCAGTTTGTACCTAAGGACTTACACACTAGGGTTGAACCCAGTACTATATTTATCAGACACCATGTCATACTGTCTTGTAATATCTATGTTTATTCACATAGATTGGTACTACCCACATCCTCGAACACAGAAGTTTCTTTATGCAAAGGACAGTGGTGCATACCTGGCAAAGGTACTAAGACTAAGTGACTAGTGTGTGTTCAGTCCTAAACATGACATGTAAACCACACCCTCCAAGGCTCAGGAAACTTTAGAGAAGAGAGGCAGAAAGCATGTAAGAGCAGGAGGAAGAGAAGTATGGCTCTGGAATGTGGACTTCAGGGTATGACAAGTTGGATACACTAATGAACTCATGGCAGATACCTTTGCCTGTGCCAGATTGAACCAGTCAAATTCTCATCAGAGGGTTGGAGAGAAGGCTTAGCAGTTGAGATGCTTTCCTGCAAAAGCCTGGGGATCCAGGTTTGGTTCTCCAGTACCCAAGTGTAAGTCAGATGTCCAGGGTGGCTGATGAGTCTGGAGTTTGTTTGCAGTGGCTGGAAGCCCTGACATGCCCATTGTCCCCCCCCCCTTCCCTTTACTCTCTTAATAAATAAACAAATACATTTTGTCAGAGACAAGGGAGCTCAGAAGACCCATACCTCCCAGAATAAATAGAGGCACCTAGTGATTGCTGGGAGAGGAAACAGCATTTCCCCTTCTGCAGAAATAATGTCCCACCCATGATCATGCAGGGGATCCTAAATTATTTCGTGGATAAAAAGGGGGGACCTAGGGAAAAAAGGGTTTTAGTGGGAGGTGAGGGGAAAGGGAGAGGGTAATTGAGGAGGGTGAAATCTAAGTGCCTTGTATGCATGTATGAGAGTGAAAAATTTCAATGCTAATAAATGTAATGTTTATAAATACTCTTTAATACAATATTCTTCTTGCTGTTTGTCTGTGTTCGTCCTTCTGATTGACAGAGGGAGGGATGCACTTAGCTATGTGCTCCCATTATGATGTTTTGTTTCATCAGAGGCCAAGAGCTGTTGGCCACAGAGCAGCACTCGAACATCCAAAATCATGAGCTCAAACAAACTTTTATATTCATAAATCAATTACTTCAAGTATTTCATTACAGTAATGGAAAGCTGGTTAAAAACAAGTCCATTGTTCTTTCAGTTTAGGATAATTTTGAGTGTCATTCTTTATAACTATTAATCTTGTTACATATTTTCACACACATTTGTGTGTAGTTTTTTTTTTTTCTTTATTTTTTCTTTTGAAACAAAGTTTGTACTCTACTGGAACTATGTGCTCCAGGTTGCTTCTACCGACTGAGCTAGCCAAGCACTTAAAAATAGAGTTATAGGTTGAATTATGTTCTCCTTCCTACAAATTCCTGCATGGAAGTCTTAACATCCAATTGTTAAAAATGAGACCTCAGTAGGAATGGCAATCAAGTTAAAGTGCAATCAGAGCCATGGGTCCCAACCCAAGTAACCAGCTTACATACAGGGCTGAGGGGGAGAAGGGCAGCATTGTGCACAGATATCTTCACAGGCGGAAAGAGATGTGAGAACACACAAAAGGGTAATGATCATCTGTGTGCCAAGGAGAGAGGACTGAGGTAGAATTTCTCCTTCAGACTTCATAAGAAAGCGTCCTCGTAGATATGGGATTGTGAATTTTAGCCTCTTGAACTAAGGCACAATAAATGTCTGTTGAAAATCACATGATTTGTGGCATTTTTATGACAGTTTTTAAAAAAATATATATTTTATTTATTTGAGAGAGAGAGAGAGAGAGAGAGAGAGGCAGAGAGAAAGAGAGAGAGAATGGGCATTCCAGGACCTCTAGCCACTGCAAACGAACTCCAGGTGCATGCGCCCCCTTGTGCATCTGGCTTATGTGGGTCCTGGAGAGTCAAACTTAGAATGTCTAATTTTCTATAGGGTTAATGAAGATTAAGGTAAAATATGAATTAACTGATGGAATTATGTGACTTACATTGAGCTTATTAGTAATAGGCTTGATTCTCTCAAGGCAAATTTTATCTTCTGTAGATAATGTAAAACTTTTATATAAAATGTTAAATAGGAGGAATGAAAGAACTTATCAGTCAATAATAAAATAGCTTTGTCCAAGTACATCTTGGTGGATGGCACTCGTAAAATCAGCTGAACTTCCATAACTGTTTATAAGTGACCTAGAAATATATGGATTTTTTTTTTCTTTTTTGAGTTAGCGTCTGACTCTAGCCCAGGCTGACCTGGAATTTACTATGCAGTCTTAGGCTGGTCTTGAACTCACAGGGGTCTTCCTACCTCTGCCTTCTGAGTTCTGAGATTAAAGTATTGCACCAACAAGCCAGAGATAGAGAGAGGGAAAGAGACAGAGAAATAATGGGCATGCCAGGGTCTCTAGCTTCTGCAAATGAACTCCAGACGCATGTATTACTTTGAGCATCTGGCTCTATGTGGGAACTGGGGCATTGAACTTGGGTCCTCAGGCTTTGTAACCAAGTGCTTTAATCTCTGAGTCATCTCTCCAGCCCAATATTTTTGAAACCAAATTGGTTCCTAGATTTGCCTTCTAGTGAATAACAGTTTGCATCTCTGAAATTGAGACATTGAGAATTTTCTTGAGTCCTATTGTATGATTTTTTCCCCTAAGTGTACCCATTAAAACTGGAAGTATTTTCCCAGCAGACACATTAGAAAGACTTGTGATTTGCCCATTGGGAGTTTGGGGACTTTTTAAAAATTTATGTTATTTTATTTTTTAAGTTGAAACTTTAAAGAATGTATTATTTAGACATAATAGAAAACATGGCCTCCATGGCTCCTGACAGGTTTCTGTTAATTTATCTTTCAGACATAGTCTGGTCTTCTTTTGTGCTTTTCAAGTGACTCAAAGGAAGGAACAACAAGCTTTGAAGAGCTGAGTGGAGCATTTTTGACATATTTCTAAGGATTGAAGACTCAAAGCTATGTAGTGCTTGAGTATTTCCCAGGACACATGGTGACTCCCATTCCATAAGGGAGCAGTGTGGTTCATTCCAAGTATATAGCCTCAGAGAGTTTTGCCAAGCATTTTAAAACAAGAACAGTCCTTATTTTATTTGGTGGGTTTCTGAAGTTAGGAGAAAAAAAAGAAAAACAAAGTGATTGCAAATTTATTACACTATGGATAAAATGTATTCTTAAAATTCAAGTAGAAACTAAAGGACCCGTTTTACTGCTTTGTACTGTGCGCTGTTATTTGTCTATAGTGCCTCAAAAAAGTCTATGCAGTCTTGCTTTACTAAACAATATGAATAAAAAAGGCATAGTTCAGAATGCGTTAATTAGATGATTTAATTATGACATTCATTTGTTTTAATTTTCTAGGTTATTGTGTATAAGTCAAATTAAAATGAAATGAATACAAACTTTCTAAAATATTACGGTTTTTACTCTAATTTGTGTTAAAAATACTTTGGCATTCAATTTTAGAGTATTTTTCCTAAAGAAATAGTTTGTGGGTATTGATAATTCAAAATTTGTTTTTATATTTATAAGGCATGTCTGAAATGACTTGTAGAAAGAAGGGAATACAAATAAACAGTATTTAATGCAACTTATGATATAGCTTTGTTTCTCTTTTTCTCTCTCTTCTATCTTTGTAACATGTTCTTAAACTCAATATTGTACAAAATCTCATAATATAAATATCAGTGTTTTTCTATTTTATGTTGTAAGAGTTTCAATATTTACAGCTGCTCTATCAGTGTCCCATTTTCATTAATATAAAAATGCCGCTTTAAAAATAAATGTCAGGAAAAAAAGTGATATTTATCTCAGAGATTTGTGGTAGTAAGGAGATAATAAAACAATTCACTGTAATTGAACAAAAATACAGTTTTTAGATCTATTGTTACAATTAATAATGATGATACTATATGGATTATTCTAGAACACATATTCATCTTCAGGGGACTTAGAGTTACAGATGTGAAAGCAAATTACAATAGATTGCTGCTCCGTTAATACAATAGCACAGTCTGTGACTTTTTCTTGGCCTTCAGTGCCCATGAAATTATTATTTAAAATGTAACATAATAGCCATATCTGATACAGATGTTTGCCACATACCCAGGGTGTGCTCCTTTGTGTGAGAGTCCGTATCCATCCAGGTAGAATAGCTACTTTCATTTCCATCTCAAATCATTTCAATTCTTTGTTTTGAGGGATCCTTATAGATGTTAATTTTGGACAGCACTGATGACCAAGGAACAAGTTAGGAACAGTAAATTAGCTTGAAAAGGCCAGTGAGAAACAGAGAAATGGAAATCACTTTCCTATATTTCTAATATGCTCCAGCTATGGAAGCAAGCAATAATACTTTATTCCTCATCCATCACTGCAATCATGCAGTTCCTCATTCTTTAATTAGCTTTCATTAGTTTGGGTGTTTCCTAAGTATAGGAAATGATGATCCTCAAAAGCTTAACTTGCTTTTTTTTGTCCTTTTCTCTTTAGGGATGCAGATCTCTTCTTGTTGGATACAAGAAAGGCTCAAGCTTTAGATGTGGGTTGGCTTGTCTTTGATATCACTGTGACCAGCAATCACTGGGTGATTAATCCACAGAACAACTTGGGTTTACAGCTCTGTGCAGAAACAGGGGATGGTAAGCAATGGATTTCATTTGTTACAAAATAGGGCTTCTTTTGACCTATTGAGTTACTTTACATATGACTTAATTAATATATGTTTTATACTTATATACAATGTAACTGATACTGGAATTTCAGGGTGTTCTCGAGACCTTGAAAGCACTGTAGCTCTTTAGGAGAGATTCTTAGGCATCTAGCAGGAGTTCTGTGGCTCCCTCAGCATTTATGCCATCTGTTGGGATGAGGCAGGGCCATGCTGACCATGTAGTTTCCTTTAGAAGCATTGAGTTTCCTCTGTTGTAACATTCCTTACGCTGACAGTACACTGTTTGGAGTCCAACCTCTGAGCCTTTATAATCTCTCTCTGTCATGCTGTCTCTTGGGCTTTTCAGATCTGGGTGGTCAGGTCCACTATAAAGATATATATATATATATATATATATATATATATATATATATATATATTCATTTAGTTAGTTCTGATGTCCTCATTGGTTTGGCTATTCTTTCTGGTTGTTGGGCACCCAGAAGAAAAATGAAAATGCAGGGCATATCTGCACCTTCTCTTTTTAGCGGAACAGATACAGTTAAAGGATGCTATGAAACATTGTTTTATTACTCAAGTTGTCTCATGATGTGGTGTGTGTATGTGTGTGTGTATTACTTAATGATTGTAAGTACACAAAACCCTGTCTACAGCCCTGGAGACAATTTATACTATCAAATTTGAAACAGCTAGAAATGGTTCTTGTTAAGCTGCTTATTGTTTAGTTTAGGTGTCTCACTGAAAGCCACTGGTTTTATTAGTTACTGTTTGAGGGGTTTGAGCATTACAACTTTCAATTGTAAAGGAACATTTAGAAGGGCAACCTGTCATCTCAGGTGGCAATTATCAGTTAGCCAGAAATTTCCCTTGGAGAATAACAGACCCAATCACATCATGGAGCATACACAGTCAGGTCCTTCCCTAATTCAGCAGGATCATGCAAACTACTAGGAAATAAATTTATGATATTTATATGCTATACATTTATTTTCAGACTTTGAATTTGGGATTTTAAAAAATTAGGAACTACTTTTTTTTTTTAAATATTTTTTGTTCATTTTTATTTATTTATTTGAGAGTGACAGAGAGAGAAAGAGGCAGAGAGAGAGAGAGAGAGAGAGAGAGAGAGAATGGGCGCGCCAGGGCTTCCAGCCACTGCAAACGAACTCCAGATGCGTGCGCCCCCTTGTGCATCTGGCTAACGTGGGTCCTGGGGAATCGAGCCTCGAACCAGGGTCCTTAGGCTTCTCAGGCAAGCGCTTAACCACTAAGCCATCTCTCCAGCCCCAGGAACTACTTTTGGTTTCAAAATATTTTCAGTCTGGTGTTAAAGACTTGTATGTAAATAAATAGCACTACTATAATATGTCAAAAGTGGTAATGATGTATGTCTTGATTATGGTTATAGTTATACAACTATATGGTTTGCATGTTATAGAGATGAATATAAAAGAAGAGTGCATATTAATATGTATAAATTTTATGTCACAAATACCCAAGATGAATAATTTATATCAAAAACTAATCAGGAAACAAAAATGCTAACAATAAGAGGAGAAAAGATAGAGGATTTTGCATATGGAATGAGCTTGAAGTAAATTAAATGCATCACAAGGTTAGTTGAATGCATGTTTCATATGCTCCAAATCCTGATCTAGAAAAAGATTGTTCTTGCTGAAAGTTTCCAACTTTTATTCTACCCAAGCACCAACTTTTCCATAAATTTTAATTGCAATGCTGAATTTTTGAAGTTTTATAAACAGTTCAAGTATGTTGGATTACAGGTTATTTTCCAATTATGGCTTTGAAATGATTTTTAGGGACCTCAAGTTCAAGTATTATAAATGTAGACTGAGAAAAAGAACATATTTAAATAATCTTCTAAGAATTCTTACAATGTTCACTACTGTACATTTATGGTCAGAAATGTCACTGGAAGCCAGCACTGTGGGAGTGAGCCAATCATTTTCTTCCCTGGTACGTGGCCCAAATAAGAAAAATTAAATTAGTAGTGTGTGCTTCTCCCAGGCTTCTCCTGAGGGATATGCTTGAAATGTCTAGCTAAACAAATCAAGAAATATATGAAATATGATCGGCCTGTTTCCTTCTTACTTCCATCCCCCCTTTCTTGCCCCACATGAATTTTCTGGTTTCTCTCTTATTTTATTTCTTTTTTCTATTGTTTTTGTCTTTTACTGCTCATATAACTTAACTTCTCTTTTGTTCTTTTACCTTCTGAGGATTTTATATTTTGAATTTTTATTTGTCCCTGATGTATTTCTTGTATGTTTCATAGTTAATTTTAATTTGAAATATTATTGTATTGTTTTTCATTTCTGAGCCTAAAAGAAATGAGAATTTTACTTTTTCCAAACATTTCAGTTAAGCTTATGTTTGAGATAAACCTTTTTTTTTGTGCTTCTCTTTGTTTCTCTAATATTGTCTAACATGATGAATATTCGACCATTTAAATTTTCCAGGCTACCTGGCCTTTTGTGCTTAAGCAATCCTGAAAAAAGATTTTAACCAGGAGTGGAGTGCAGGTAGCCTTAGCAAAGCAAGGAAAGCCTCTGGGTACTGTGGTTTTATTAGCCGTCGCCTCAAGAAGAACATAAATGTGATATTGTCCCATAAATGTGAATAAGCAGATGTTTCAGCTTGTTACAGCTTCACTCATTTCCACTGCTGGTTTTCTCAGTGTGACATTCTTCAAACAGAGCCAAAGAGCATCACTCACTTGTAATAATGAATTCTAAATATTCTTACTTCTCAGCAAAAAGAATGGGATGCTATGTAAGGATGATGTTCAGGAAAGTTTGCTTTCAAATTCATGTTTTAGCTATATTGACTTTTCATTTGTTCAACATAATATTATTAGGTATTTATTTTTTTAAGGGGATAATAAAACAGCATATAACTAGGCAGAAAATATATGTAGCTAAGTTCAGAAAAACAAAACAAAACTGGCTGTGTAAGCAAGGAAGACCTTGAACTTTTGATCCTCTTGCTTCTACCTCATGAGGGCTGAGATTATAGGTGTGTGCCATAACACTCAGTTTATGTGGTGCTGGAACTAAAACTCAGGGCTTCATACATGCTTAGGCAAGTGCTGTACCAACTGAGCTCCATCCTTTGTCCTGAGGCAAAATCTTTAGAAATACATATGAGCAGGGAAGGAATCATGGGAGTGTTTGCTGTGGTGGTAGAAGCAGAATGATGGTTCTTCTTACAGGAGGAGGACGCAACACAAGCATTGGATGGCAAAGGCATGGTGTGTTCTGGAAAACATTTATAGTCTAGATCGGTAGAACAACTTTCATGTATAAAATATAATTATAGATGCTATAAAGAAAGGGAGAAAGGAACTGGGGGAAGGCTGAAGGAATGGTGTAGAGGTTAAGGCATTTGTCTGCAAAGCCAAAGGACTCAGGTTCGATTCCCCACGACCCACTTTAGCCAGATGCATGAGGTGGAGCATGCGTCTGGAGTTCATTTGCAGTGGCTGGAGGCCCTGGCATGCCCATTCTCTCTCTTTCCCCCTCTTTTTCTCTGTCAAATAAATAAAAAAATATATATTAAATATATATATATATATATTTTTTACAAAGAAAGGGAACTGGGTATGAATCATGAGAGGACAACATCTAAATTAAGTGCCATGTATTCTTTCAGGATAATCATGAGTCACAGAAGATCTTATTTGCTGGCCTAGTCAATTATAGGAACATGTTCATGATTACATGTTTAAGGGACTACCAGGTTTGTGAGGTGGAAGGTTGTGGACAAATACTGAAACCTATCGTGAGGGACTGGGAAGTGGTGTAGCCAAGCAAGTGTGAGGGCTTGAGATGGCCTAATTCTTCCTGAGCCATATAAACAGTTAAACATGGCCACAAACACCTGTAACACTAATCTTGTAGGGAGCAGAGAAAGAAGAAATACTGGGGTTTACTAGTCAGCCAGTTTAACTACAATAAAAGGTAGCTCTGGTTTAAGTGCGAGACTTCGTCTCAAGGAAACATGGATGATAGAGTGCACCTACACATTTACCACCACACATCCATACCTACATGCACCTCACACCACACATACTACATACTGTAACACACACACACACACATGCACACACACACACACCTGTCTTGAATGATTTGGATTAGTTTGTAATTAAATACATCATCTGTAGCCCACCACAGAGGAGTGGAATTTTGTACAGCAAACCACAGTTTAGTACTTACACAGTTTCAATCTTAAAGTGAGGATAGTCTTATAATTAAACTTTGATTATTTGGTTCATGTCAAAAAATTCAAAGATATATAAATATAATTTAGAAGTGAAAGGGCTGTTGAAATAAAAGACAGCATTCTGATTCCTTAGAGAGACTTTGGAAAATATATCTACTTATGGAATAGTAATAATCTTTTCAGAAAGTTGATGAGCTGAAATGTATGTGGCAAGATCGCTAAGTATATTTTATTGATGTTTTCATGCTGAACTTATAACTCTTTGAGCTTCATAAGTTTTTGGCAAAATAAATAAAACATAGGAGAAAGCAACTTAAAAATAAACAAAAAATATCTTTCTTCATTGGTAAACATCTAGCAATTACATACAAGTTTTATGCAATTGTGCAAAAGCATTTTCAAAGTACCCTTTCATATTACTTATTAGGAGATATAATGAAATAGGTACTATATTTATTTTTATAGTATATGTCTATATTATAATTTAAGACTTTCAGTTCCCTAGTTATAAAGACATAGTACCTGAATTGTTATGGATATTTATTATAAATTTATGGTAATTAATTTTTCTTATGCACATGTGTACATGGTTTATTACATAGATATTAATTGAATCTGTCTTTTAAGACTTGTGTTCTTCCTCTCCACAAACACATTAATTTTCCATTGTTTGGCACTTTATATAGTTTAAACCTTCCAAGTAAATTAATTTTTTTCAAACATATATATGTAACTTAAATATATAAAAAAAGAATGTTTGGATCTATTAGAATGTCTTTTTAAAAGCCCCTTCAGACATTCAAAGATTGATAATTCTCAGAATGAATTTTCCAATGACAATTTCCTTCTATTCAAACCTGCTTATATGTCAAGGAAAATTCAATCCTCATGCTTTTGATTCATTTATATTCAAGACATCAATAAGTTTTGTTAGAGTGTTGCTTATTAATCAGAAAACAAAATAGGATTCTTTAGAAAAATAAGACTATAGAAGCCATTTTCCTTTTAACAGAGTCATGGTCCTAGTTTGCAACTGTATCAAGGTAAAACCTCAGGTTTAAAGCAAATGATTTTAAATATTCACTAAATTTTGGTACCTCAATCAGGAAAAGGTTTAAGAAATATCAAATTTCTTTGTAATTGAGACATACATGTCACAGATAGAAGTCCATAGTGTGGCTTATAGATGCATTTAAATTTAAAGTTTTGATATTGAATTTAAGTGAGGATGACTAAATGAAAGAAATATGTCATACAAAGGAAGAAAAGAATAAACCCAAATATTGACTCTGTTAAAATAGTTAATATTTTATCCATAAGAACCAGGAACTAGATGCAATAGAAATTGATCATTAAGAAGTGTGAAGTTTCAGTGGACAGAACCTGCCACACACAGTAAGGCAGGAATAATGGTCTCCTGCGCTAAATGGGGCTGAGCGTTGTGTTTTATATGTAAAGTAGCTCTGGGAATCACACCTTGGGCATGGGAGAGGTTCTTTCATTGTGCTGAGGTCAAGAAGATTTCAAGGAATGTAAAGAAGTAGAGAAAGTCACAAGTCGTAGTCCACAGAGGAGAGGCAACATTGATAATACAGAAACAGATATCATAATTAGTTCATGCTCATGTTGGTTGGCATTCATAAGTTAACATGAATATCAAATTATAAATATTTAGCATTTGTACCTTTGCTGAATTCCAACCATACTCTTTCTAAAAATGAAAGATATTTTGGCAGTAACTACTAGCATTCATGAAGATAAGGGAATCCAACTCCTTGTCACTAAATATGGTTTATAGATTTAGGGCTGATTTATAAAAGTTTGGCTTATATTAACATCAGAATCATTTTTACAATTCAAAGATATCTCAATGAAAATTAGTATGTAGTTCAGTAACTATATTAGTCAGCCTTAGACATCAGATGATTTCTTAGGAAGAAAATAGAAATTACAAGTAGAAATGCTACAGCAGTTGGAAACATTTGCAAGAGAGTGAATCAAACTCTGGCAAGGGGAAGCTGGCTATTATACCCAGAAGACCACCACGAGCAACATAGCTCTTCCAACAGGGCACCACCTCCCAAATTGCTACCACCTGGGAACTAAGCATACAAAGCATATGAGCTTATGAGGGACATCTAATTCAAACCACTGCAGCACTTTACATGTGTAAATCCTACATGTAGAAAAAAATATTATGCATAGAAATGTGTTATTTTACAAGAAGGAGTCTAGCATTTGATTTGATAGCAGAATTATAACTATCATTCAAAATATTTTTCGATATCAAGTCACAGATGAAAATATTGGTTAAAAAAAAAAGCAAGAAAGGGCACATAACTGTTGTGTATTATAGCAGTGTGGTGGTTTGAATGTAAATGGCTCCATAGCCTCAGCTATGTTTGGTTAAGCTTTCTATTCAGTCCTCAGCAGAGGGAGCCCTGCTGGAGGAGGTGTGTCACTGGGGAAGGATCTTGAGCTCAACTGTAAGTACGTGTTCAGAGTCAGCTTGTGCTTGCTGGTGCTGAGTCTGTCTCTTCCCTATGGATGTGTGATGATGTCATCCAGTTTCTATTGCCGTGATGAACATTCTGGATTCTATAAATCTGAAATAAAGCCTTGTCTCCTATAATCTGCTTCTGATTGGGTGTTTTTCCAGCAACAAGAAGGTAGCTGGAACAACCAGAAATGTGAATCACATACATATTCTTGAATAGTCATGTAAGAGATCAAATATAAACTCATTACATAAAATCTACAATTGCTAAGGTTTCTGGAAACTCTTACGCCATTTATCAGGTATATAATTTCTTTTAATTTAAGAAACACAATAAGTTCTTAGTAATATAGCAAAACAAATCAAAAGAAAACCTCACTCTAAAATTTCTAAAACATTTCAGAGTGTTTTCTATTTCTGTCATATTTTCATAGGATTTAAAAGACATTAACACATAAATTAAACTGTGACAATACAGTGATTTCTGAAAATCACATTTTCTTTGATTCAAGGTCTTGGAGAGATATTTAAAACATGGCTAATGAAAACAACTTCATTGGTTATTTTAGTGTGTATATTTGCAAATATATCTATTGAGAAAAAATTTGAGTATATAATGTTTGAGACAAGATTTCTCATTGTTCACTGGTCGAAGATAGCTATCCTACAGGATTCTGTCAGATTCTCCTGTCTCTGCCTCCCTTTTGGCATGCTTGGATTATCCTACAGTGGCTGACTATAGTGTCTGGATTTTTTACATGGACTTTGGGGATCCAAACTCAGGTATTCTTGCTTGTGGGCAAGCACTTGATCCACCTATCCATCTCCCCAGCCCAGATTAATTATATACTGGGCCTTTGAAAATCATGTTAGGTCATGTAAAATTCATAAGCTAAAGAAAGTACTTTTCCAATTTTCTAATTATACAATGTTATTAAAATGGTAACTACGGACAGTATTGAATTTTATGTTAGAGTTTTAGGGCATTTCCTATGAAATTTTATATTTTATTTCTGGGATTCTATTGTCATTTGCCCCCCCCAAAATAATAGCACTTTTCATATTTTTCATTTTAACTTAAAGTATTTTAGTATAATTTTTAACCTCTAACATAATAATAAAAAAAATCACCTAATTCATACATTAGAAGAAAAATTTTCTTCTTTCACGAATTCACTTCAGCATGTTATTACACTTAGAGCAATTTAATGTATTTTGGATTTGATAATGGACCTCCCTTCTTTTGTTCCTTTGTTGTTGATGTAGGTATTTTGAAATATCTTCTCCCATCTGCGTACTATTCAGGCCAGATCCTCTTGTCTTCTGACACTAGATGAGATTAGTCGTATTCATGGTGGAATGGCCTAGGTGGAAATTCTCTTTGCATTACTTTCTCCTAATTCCATACTTTGCATCATGTGGTCTTTATTCTCTTCTCCTCACCTCTTCGTTTTTTTTCTTCATAACGTAGCTGTTTCAGGCTCACAACAAAAATTGAGAAGGTACATAAATATTGCGTATCTTTCCACATACATAGCTTCTCCCACTTTTGGCACTATTGGGTAGCTGTAAGAAATCACTATCACTCAAAGTCTATAGCTTGTATTACGGCTCATTTTTATTGTTTGCAGTCTATGAATTTGAACAAAGATTATGGCATGATTTTTCCATTATAACATCACAGAGTATTTTGTCTGCCTCCCCCACCATACTCTGTGCTGTGCCTACTCATGCTGCTCCCCATCCTGTACAGCCAGTGTCTCTGCAGTGCTGTCTTTTCACAAATGGTATACAGTTGGAATAAGGCAACACATAGTCTTTTCAGACTGGCTTCTTTCACTTAGGAAGATAGATTTAAAAGCCCCCCTTTTATGATATGACATTTCATATTTTAAACCATGGGGTACAGTCCTGTCTGGGGGTTCTCATAGTTTATTTATACATTTATCAATGAGGGATATCTTGGTTACATCCAAGTTTACACATTTATGAATGAAGCTGCTCTAAATATTGATGAGCTCATTTTGTGCAGACATAGCCTTTAACATTTTACTAAGATTTGTTGCATGGTGTAGTAAAAGCAAGTTTAGTTTTGAGCTAGACCTGATGTTACAGGCCTGAAACTCCAGCCACTTGAGACACTGAGCCACAAGGATTGCAAGATCAAGCCCTACAAGGGTATAGGGAAAGTTCAAGTTCAAGCCAAGTCTGGTATAAGAGAGATATTATCTTAAAATAATGAATAGGAGATGGTTGAAGATATGGCTTAGTATTAGAAGGTTGGATCAACAAAGATCCCACATTAAAAAACAAAAATATGTTTTGTAAAATCCAAAAATTGTTTCCAAAGTGCTCCCTTCCTGTGAACACTGAGTATATGCCCTTGCTATTTTTCATCCTTAGGAGTCCCTAGTATTGTCAGTTTTCTGAACTCAGCCATTTGAATAGGTGTGTTTTCCTGATAACATGGCATAGAATCTTTTCATAGGCTTAATGGCTATCTGTGGTGGTTTGATTCAGGTGTCCCACATAAACATAGGTATTCTGAATGCTAGGTTCCCAGCTGATGGAGATTTGAGAATTAATACCTCCAGGAGGCAGTGTATTGTTGGGGACGGGGCTTTTGGGTGTCATGCCCAGTTTCCCCCTGCCAGTATTTGGCACACTCTCCTGTTGTCTGTGGGCCAGGGGGTGATGTCCACCCTCTGGTCATGCCACTGTGTTCCCCTGCCATGGTGGAGCTTCCCTTTGAGTCTGTAAGCCAAAATAAACCTCTTCTTTCCCACAAGCTGCTCTTGGTTGGGTGATTTCTACCAGCAATGTGAACCTCACTGCAAGACTTATCTCACTTTCTTCTTTATAGTGTCTATTCAGGTCTTTATCCATTTTTTAATTAGGTGTTTTCTATCCTTATTTATTTCTTCTTTTTTGTTGTGCTGGGATTAAACCTAGTACCTTAATGAATCTTCAATGAATTCCAGGCAAGTACTCTACCACTGAGCAATAGAACCCCCTAGTTCTCCAACAAGTAGTCCCTCTGCCTCAGCCTCTGGAGCATTGAGTATCCAGGTTTGCACCATTGTTCATGTTTAAGAGCTACTTATATATTCTGTAAAGCATTCCCCTAGCAATTCTTTATTCATCGTTTTTTTTTTCTTTTGTGTGACATACATAATAACTTTGTATTCCCACCCCTATGTCATGTTTTCTTAAAATGTCAACACATACTCAAGCTTAAAGTCAGAATCAGGTAAAGCAAATACTCAAGCTTATACTTAGAATCTGGCAAAGCAAATTCACTTGTGACTAGTCAAGCTTGAACCTTCCAAATTTCATATAAAGTCAGCATCAAATCTATCATTTCCCTCATCCCACCTCCCAGGTTAAAGCAGGAGTCAGACACTGTCATCTCATCCTTAGGAGATGACTTGAATACCAAAATCATGTTAGGAAAGCAACACATTGGAAGATTTTCTCTCCTAAAATCATGGAAAGAAAATCTGTCAATAAGAACATTAGCTTTTTTTTTTCCCTTTTAAGCAGAGTTGCTTCTTGTTTTTTAATGGAGGAAGTGATATATATTGAAGCTTAGAGATCCAGGAAAGTTCCATTATGGCAAAGTAAGTTGGCCCCATTTTTACAGGACCAAGGTGAAAGAGAGAAAAATCTCAAGTGACCACAATCAAGCAAGCACACTTTTGGACCTCTAGGAAAATCTTCCATTCTTAGCATATCTTTGGAGGTAACTGAAGATCTAAATTACAAACTTTAATAAAATCCTGAATATATTGGGAATCATCCATTCAAACTACTACATTCTGCCCCTCACTTCCAAATAGATTTATGAAAACTGTCATTATACATTGTACTTAGTCCAGTTTAAAAGGTCCCCATAGTTTTTACCAACTGAACATAGTTTTAAAGTTCCTAGCCTCACCTCAGATTTAATAAGCTTTTTAGCTATGAGTCCTGCAATATCAGAGTTATATAATTTTAATGTAAAAGCACAGATTTAACATTTTTAAGTGTTATAAGGCATAACAAAAGAGACTAGAATAATGTAAACTCAATAACCATCAAGTAAACATCAAACATCTGTAGTTCAATTCGGATATAACCAGTGACCAGTGAGGAGTCTCTGGATTTTTTTTTTTTTTTAAGTTTTCCCCTTCCAGCTGGGCTGAATAGCCAGGGAAAACTTGCATCCCAGGCCAACAGCCTCCATGCTACCCTTTACATAGTCCTGGTATACCCAAAATATCTTCAGGTCTCCAAGTAAACCACAGTCCATTTTCCAATGGCTTTGCCAGCCTATCAGGGTCATCATGCCCTGTCTCGTGTTATGCCTCAGCAGCTGCTCCTGGAACTGTGTGTGTACTTCATGACCCACTCTACGTATTTTTCATGCTTTCAAAATCAAGACCAGGTGTGCAGGACAAAGCTATATTCTTAATTCAAGGATGAAATAAATCATAACTTTGAAGAACAGGTCCCTTTTCCTGTCAACTCTTTTCCAAAAGAGTTCGTATGTCTATTGTAGTCTTTCCTTAGGCATCCCTTTCATAGTTTTAATGTAAAGAAGTTGGGGTATCTTTCTTAAGACTGTTAGTGTGTTTGACAATAGCAGCTTTAGCAACCAGTCTCTGTGCCAGTAATTTTAAACTTGCTTGAGTTTTTTTTTTCAACTTAAAGTCTTAAATCTCTTAGTCCCATAACTTTAGCCAAGCACACCATCAATTACAAATTTAATCTTGATCAAACTTTCTGGGCCTGGGCAGCAGAATGCAGCCAGCACTTAGGAAAGTTCCAACAAAGTCTTCTGTAATTTTCCTTCCCCTTACAAAGTTCATAAGCCAAGCTTCCAAATATAATTTTCTCTGTATTTAGCATTTTCAAATTCTCATCAAAATAGTCCATAAAACTTGCCTTATCATTTGAGAAGGTGTATTCAGTTGTAAGTACCAAGTCCATGTCCATTCCTCTAAAACAAATGTTCCAAAAGACCAAAATCCACATGGTCAGATTCATCTCCTCCACATCCCACTCCTGGTACGAATTCTGTAGTAGAAAGCCTCAGTTTGCTGGGATGAACTTACAAATCAGGCACAGATATGGAGGAAGGGCTATTTATTAAAGCTTACAGATCCAGGGTAACTTTCATAATGGCAGAAGAAGTTGGCCCCCTTTTCACAGGACTAAGGAGAGAGAGAGAGAGAGAGAGAGAGAGAACCACAAACCACAACAAGCAAGCGAGCACACTTCTGCAACTCCAGGCAAAGCACCCACACTTTGCATATCTTTAGAATGGCATACCAATCCACCTGTACACCTTAGGGCTGGATCCTAGAATCCATTCACATTGACACATCCTTCAGCCAGGTGGTTGCAGATCTAAATTATAAACTTTAATAAAATTCTTATGTATTGGGGGCCAACCACTCAAACTACTGCAGTTGAGAAGAAGAATGTCAAGGGGAAGGGAGAGGACTGAGAGAAGGTAATGGGGGAAATGAAACTAAAATATATTATATACATGATGAATGAAAATGCAAAAAAATGAAAAAAACATTTTTTAAATAACCTATTTTACCTTGTACCACATCCCCAAATTTAGTATTAAAATCCACCAATAGAATCTTGTCATGTGATTCTTTGAGAAACCCACACTCCCTCTTGAATGTATACCTTTGTTCTATAATGAAGCATCCCCCCAATTCTTTAAAACAATATCTATGATAATTTTCATAAAAGAAAAATGATCATGTTCACCCCTCAGTGGTGACTTAATAAGTAGTTTACTTCCAAGTTTTTATTTTATTAATAAAATTTTTAAAACTGCCTTTCTTTCTTCCTCTTTAAGCATTAGAAATGCAATGAAAACTTACCTCATCAGAAGCAGATCAAAGACAATGGACAGCAGCCTGTTTTTTTTTTCATTTCTTAGGGAGTTAGATCTGAACACTTTTTCTTACTCTTCCCCCATTTCTTATATACTCCTTTCTCCCAGCCAAAGAATATGTCATTCTCCTGTTGCTATAGGTCATGGTCATAGCTGTCATGCAGCAGATGAATGAGGACAGAGTGAGTATAAATCATGGCATCATTGCCACATTTCTCTAGCTCTTGTTCCAGCCAGGTCTGCACTGGGTCCAATGCATGAAGCAGAGACGTGTCAGAAACAGACGCCCGGTCTGGATAAAAACTTGAGGAGTTTTCAGGTGGCAAACCATCCACAACTATTGTACAGAAAGGGTGCATGAACTCAGGTTACTGACATCCTTAAAACACAAAGCATTTTCTGCAGCTGACATTCTGTTGGCATCTGGAGAGGACTTTCACTCCAGCTGAAAGGAGAGGTGCTTGACATTGAGGATGAACTTTTATTTGTGCTGTAGTTTGCATTCTAGAACAGAACTTACCTCTTTAGGCATGATCAATGAGACAACATTTGACAGCAACATACATATAGATGCAATTTTCAACTCCCATTTCACATTGAGGCCAAATGTCAATATCTGGCAAAACATGCTGAGGCTACGAGGCAGCAGGACCAGCAGGGTGGCTGCCAAGCACCGGGCTGCCCTGACATGCACAGAGTTGCTTCTCTAAAAGCTTTATATTGTGAGAAAAAAATTGAAACTTTATCCATCATTCTATTTTTAAAGTATACTTTTAAATTTGTATATTGCATCAATCAACACTCTGAAATATATTCATAGCATAGTTTAGTTTTATGTAATTATTTACAGAGAGAAAATTCTTTATCTTAATGAATGTTTGCTTGCAAACTGTATTTTAGTAGTATATTACAAAACTTAAATTTCTAGGTACGATGGCACACACTTATGATCCCAGCACTTGGAAGATGGAGGCAAGCTGATCAGGTGCTTAAGGTATTTCTCTTGTACATAGTAAGTTTGAGGTCAGCTTTGGCTACATGGGACCCTGTCTTTATAAAACACACAAAACAAAGCAAAACAACAAGCACATAAGAAAAATAAAATCTTATTTTATCATTACATATATGTATATATGTAAATATATACATATATATGTAAAATTTAAAACTAGACTATTAAACTGATTTCTTTCTGTTCTGATTTTAGTACATTTGCATTTAAGAGCTGCATGGTAAGTCTAAGTTACTTATCTGAAATTTAGTAGGCATGAAAAAAGAATTTTAAAATCAGTGGTTTAAAGACAATCAGGAGTTAGTCCTGGTGGTGCATTATCTGTTGAAAGATATACTTTACCATTTTTAAGATTTCTCCTAATGAAAAGGGATATGAAAGTATTTAGCTACATCTGTATATCTGGTTTTGATTTTCCCTAATTCAGAACAGTAACCATGGAGCACCAGTCTTGACAAACACAGGCCAGTGTCAGGAACATATCCCAGTGTTTGTTGTATTCTACATTCTAGATTCTTCTCTATGGCCATATTACAGTTCTGACGAGGAAATTGTTTTCATGGTACTATCAAGTTGCAGCTATGAAAATGTAAAATACTTATTATCATCATGCATTGGGGCTAGATATGTCTTCTTTCTTCTCTGTTCTTACATTTAACTTCTTTCTGTTACCTATTCCAAAGATGGATTGTAACATTATCTCTGGTGCTGGGCTTTGCATGCTGGGCAGACAGCACAGTAGGAAGAAAAGACAATGTAGTCTCTGGCTCTGAGTCTGTGCTGCTGAGTTCAACCTTTGCCTCCCCGGTGCAGATTCACATGGAAGACACACAGAAAGTTAGTGACCAGTCTGCCTATATTTATTGGAAGGGGAGGACCAACAGAAATTATTTCCTATCACTTAAATTGGAAGTATACCACTTTAGAGCTATTCTAGTCTGGCCCTTCTTTGAGTCTCACTTTCATTATTTTCAAAAGTGTGATGGTTGCCTTGTGAGGAGTAAGATGATGTTTGTAAATCAACGGGTGAAATGTTGGCTTCAATACTGAAGTTGTTGCTTCTGTTCTAATTTCAAGAGTGTGGAACTGGCTAACCTTCTCACTTCCAGTGTCCCTGATCTTTCTGAAAGACATGCTTCCTGTTACCCTTAGGGACCAGTATATGTGAACAGGAATTCTTTTCATGATTTTCTCAGAGGCGACACAACTGGTCAAAATACAGAAATGCTTGGGTTGGAGAGATGGCTCAGCAGCTAAAGGCACTTGCTCCATTCCCCAGTACCCATGTAAAGCCAGGTACACAAAGTTTGCAGTGTTGGGAGGCCCTGGCATGTCTATACTCACTTTCTCTGTCTGACTCTTTCTATACTGTCTCTCTTTAAATCAAACAAAAAAAAATTTTTTTCAAAAGAAACATAGAAACTCTGTTAATGCTATGATATCAGATGTTGATGCTGTGTATGTCAAGCAAAACATAAATGATTGCTTTCAAGTAACTCAGATGGGTACTGTTTCTCCAGAAGCCACCAGTGTGGCTAGTCCTGTCATCCATCCATTGTAGATATATGAAGTAAAGAAAGAAAGAAGTGTCAATTTTTTGTTGTTGTTGTTTTGGTTAGTCTTGCTATGTAGCTGGTTTGGAATTCACTATGTAGCCCAGGCTGATCTCAAAATCATAAAAAAAGTCCATGCTTTATCCTCCTGAATATTAGGATCAGAAGCATGAACCATCATAGTCTCTAAATACTTTAATTCTACATTTTGGGGGTAAAAGTAGATATTTATTAGGACATATTACATTAGGTATTTTGTATCAGTTCTCTCCTTCATAGATTAGAAAATGATCCCTTATATTTTAATTCTTCTATTTTGGCGGTCTTAGAAATAGCTAAGGATTACTTTCACAAACTTATGGAATGTAAATTTATGGTCAAATATTTACTGAACTATGATTTTTCTGTATGATAAAAATCTTTTAATAATAATAATAATAATAAAACATTTTAAAAAGTAAAAAAAAATGAGTTTTCTTTAGATACTCATAAATTTCCCAAGTAACTGCATTAAGTACATTTCACAGATCACTTTTACCATGATAAACAATGTTGGGTATTAAATTAATTTCATGGCTATAAAACATAAGAATGAATTTGAGATCTAAACATTCCTTTTTCTTTATGGATATCATAACACAGAGATTTTGAAGACCTTTGGTGGGTTTTATTTAAACTTCCTGTTCTTATAAAATGAAATAATGCTCTCTGTGTATATGCTTTTTATTTTAGAGATAGAGACTAAAAATAATTTACTCTTACAGTTTTGTGAAAAGAATGTTTCTGCTTTCTTAAAGTAAATGAGATCTTTAGGACTGATTGCCAAACAATCTTTCTGTGGCACATGACAGGTGCTGTCAGAAAGCTCATATGGCCCCAGAGGAAGGGACTATACAAAGGCAAGAGCTATTAAAAACTAAGAGATTTTGTGGAGGGAAACTGCCATTCTTAGAACGAGATTCATATTTCCAACCAGCTGAAAACTGGACCCAAGGAAAAAACATCCGTTGAGTTTGTCATGCCTGGGACAGTAAGCACTCGTGTCAGGCTGATACCCAGGGAAGAAGGCTAATCATTTTCCATCAGCTTTGCACTGCCCTCCATGCAATAAAAGATTGGAGCATTTTGGAAAGCTTCCCCAGCTGGGCATAAACCTCTGGCTCTGCTCCTGAATGGATCTTAGCCTTCTTGTCCTGGGGCCCTTCTTCCTGAAGACTGGAGCTTTACTTCTCAAGTGTTGCTGTTTCCTCCCATGCCTCGATTCAGTGTGCCAATGTTTCTGGGCAAATACCCCATTTCCTTGTCTAATCCCCATCACATCTAAACCTGTAGGGCATTAGAGACTCCTCTGTTGAATTTTTAGAAACAATGCCAACACTTTCTAGAATGTTTTTCCTCATCAAGCTTTTCTATCCCTCATTTGCCTCAGTTGAAAAGGAAAATGAATATTTCTAGTATTTGGCAAGACTGGGATTTGTAGCCATGTTTTGTTGTTGTTTTATGGGATGGAATCTTTCTATGTAGGTCGGGCTGGCTTTTACTTGCTGTGCAGCACAGTGTGGCCTCAATTCATGGAAATTCTCTCACATCAGACTTTCATGCTGAGATTCCACTCCTGGCTGGAACTGTATCTCTTAACTGAAAATTCTCAACTTTTAGCTCTCACTAGCGTCCATGTTTACCAATTACCTCCTAGAATTTCAGGACTGTTTCTTTAATATTTGAGCCACAGAATACTGTAGGTGGCTATTCATATTATTCCATTAGCGTCATTTGTGTTTTCGCCACACATTAACATTATTCTACAATTACAAATGCATGATGGATCAAACAAAGTGGTTTATTCGAAGTGATCTTTTAAATATCTGTTTAATATGACTTGAAAATCCAACAGACATTGATTGACAAGCCTTATTGATTAAGCAGAACTTAAGAATTATTCTGTAGATTGTTTGAAAATCTTACTTTGCAGTCTAAAGTTCAAAATTCTTTTGAAAATACCACTTAATTTTGAGTTCCTACTATCACTGAAATTAAGCTTTTTTTTATAATTTTTTGCCCAAATTCATGAGGCAATGTAAATTATGATAAAATTTGAGTAAGAATGTTAAATTATGTTTGTGTTACTTCAAATCTGTGTGCCTATATTTGGAAAGGAGTCTGAATTTTTACTATAAAATTAAACACTATGGACATTGTTGCAGACAGCTTCAGGTTGCTGGGATAAACTTCCAAACCAGGCACAGTTATGGAGGAAGGAGTTTATTTCAGGCTTACAGATCTAGGGGAAAGTGGCAAAAGGGGTTGCCTCCCATTTCACAGGTCCATGCTCAGAGAGAAAAGCAACTACCACCAACACCACAACCAAGCCTACTTGAGAAACTCCAGCAGAATTCAGCATTCTGCATATCTTTAACTATAAATTCTAGGTCTCCCCCAAATAGCTTCTGGTTAGACCTGGAATCCACCCACAGTGACACCAAGTTACAAGCTTGAATAAAACTCCTGAATCAACTGGGGGGATGTCCATTCACACTGCCATATTCTACCCCTGCTCCCCAATATCATAACCATCTCACATTGTAAATTATGTTCAATCCATACCCAAAAGTCTTCATAGTCTTTACCAACTTAAGATAGTTCTAGGGCTGGAGTGATGGCTTAGTGGTTAAGCTCTTGCCTATGAAGCCTAATGACCCTGGTTCAAGGCTTGATTCACCGGGACCCATGTTAGCCAGATGCACAAGGGGGCACATGCATCTGGAGTTTGTTTGCAGTGGCTGGAAGCCCTGGCCCAGCCATTCTCTTTCTCTCTCTATCAGCGTCTTTCTCTCTCTGTCTGTCACTCTCAAAAAAAAAAAAAAAAAAAAAAAAAAAAGATAGTTCTAAATTTGCAAGTCTTGTGGGAGATTTAAGATAGTCTCTTAGCTGTGCGTCTTGTAAAATCAAAACAAATTCTATGCTTTCAGCATATAAAGGCACAGAGTAAACATTTTCAAATGCTACAAGGCATAACAAAGGCAGACTGGAACAATACAAACTCAATAAATATCAAGCAAACATCAGACTTCTGCATTTCAAGTCCAATATCATAACCAGTGACTGACAGTCTCCAGATTTTCCAACTCTGCCCTTCCAGCTGAACTGAGTATGTAGGAAAAACTTCCATCCTGATCCAATAGCCTCCATGGTAGCACTTACACAGTCCTGGTATATCCAAAACATTTTCACATTTCCATGAAAGTCATGGTCCATCTTCCAATGGCTCATCAGCATCAGGGTCATCATGCCCTGCCTATATGCCACATTTCAGCAGCAGCTCCTGGAACTGTGTACACTTCACGGTGCACTACACACATTTTTTCATGCTTCCAAAACTGATACCAGGTGTTCAGGACACATCCATGTTATTAATTCAGGGACAAAATAAATCATGACCTTGAGGAGCAGATTCCTTCTTTACAGATCTTATTTCAAAAGAGTGCATTCCTGCCATTCAATCTTTCTTTGGTGAAATCACCTCAAACATTCTCTCTGTTGTCTTATTGTAAAGCAGTTAAGCCATCTTCCTTAAGATTGCTGATGTGTTTAACAATAGCAGCTTCAATAACCTAAAAGCAGTCTCTGTGCCATAAAATTTTAAACTTGTTTTAATTTCTCCAATTTTAAATCTTATAGCTCTCAATCCCATATCTTCAGCCAAGCATTATCAGTCCATACAAATTTAACCTGTATCAAACTGTCTGGGAATGAGCAGAAGAATGCAGCCAGCCTTTGTGTCCGTAGCCCGGTTTCAGCAAAGTCCTCTTCAATCTTTCCTTTCCCTTAGAAAATCTGTAAGCCAAGCATCCAAATATAATTCTTTCTGTATGCAGCATTTTCAAACTCTCATCAATATAGTCCATAATACTTGGTTTACCACCCCAGATGGGATTTTCAGTTGCAAGCACCAAGTTTCCCATTCCTCCAGCACTCAAGTTCCAAAATACCAAAGTCCTCATGGACAGATTCATCTCTGTAACACCCCACTCCTGGTACCAATTTCTGTTTTAGCCATAACTTCCAAACCAGATACAATTATGAAAGGAGGAATTTTTTTCAGGCTTACAGATGTAGAGGAAGTTCCATAATGGCAAAAGAAGTTGTGTCCCCTTTCACAGGTCCATGCACAGACAGAAAGCAACCACCACCATCACCACAACAAAGCCCACTTCAGAAACTCCAGCAGAAGTCAGCATTCTGACCATTTTTTTTAGTCAGAAATTTCAGATCTTCCCCCAAACACCTTAGGGCTGGACCTAGGATGCACCCGCAGGGACATCAAGTTACAAGCTTAAATAAAATTCCTGAATCATTGGAGAACATTCATTGAAACTAACTCAAACATTTTTCATCAACGTTGAAATTTTCAGTTAGGTTATTATATGCTTAATTTAAGAGTACTGCTAGAGCCTGCTGGCTTAAATGGTTCAAGCCTGATGGGGAGTGAGGATTAAAGAAAGACAGGAGAAAAGAGTGAAAGTAAAGACTCCAGTCCAGGACTGAAGCACTGTTTATTTCTCAGCAGTCCTTGTTAATATCTTCTTGCAACCAATTTGCCCATGTACAAAAATTCCATGACCTTCACACAAGTTTCTATCAAAACAAATTCTTTCTGTTACAGAGTTATGCACCTCGACCACTTCTCAGTACAAAAGATTATTCCAAGGTTGGGAGAAAAACAAACCCTCTGTTCCCAGCAATACAAGCACAAAGGTTCAAGGAACAGTCAGCTCTTGCCAGTAACACTGAATATACCCAATCTTGCTTACTTGCAGGTGCAAAAGTCTTATTGCCACATATCCCAATGCTATGGATTCAAGGCCAGCCCAATGGCCCCAGAAAGGGTACAATGAATCTGAGTATATTTGTAATTAAAATAGGCATAATTTTATCTTCTACACCATTTTAAATTCCAATATAAACAAGATTTAGTGAACATATTATGTAGAAAGGTTATACAAAGCTACAATCATCTATTCCCCCCAAATTAAAATTTTCTACTTTGTGAGTACCAGAATCAAATTTAGCCACAGGTTGAAACTAAGTTATGATCATATAGACATCTGAATTAGAAACAATGAGCTAATGAATCTTCTGTCAAGCAGGCTAGACAGAGTGCTGGATGCTCTTCTCCATATGAAGAACAGGTTATATCTCGATGTGAAGAATAAATTATGTTTCCATATGAAGGAAAAGTTATGTCTCCATATGAAGGACAGGTTATGTCTCTATATGAAGGGAAAGTTATCTCTCCATATGAAGGACAGGTTATTTCTCCAAATGAAGGGCAGGTTATATCTCTATATGTAGAACTGTTATATATCCACATGAAGGACAAGTTATATCTACATATCAATGGCAGGTTATGTGTTCAAATGTAGGACAGGTTATTTCTCCATATGAAAGTCAGGTTGTGTCTCCATATGAAGGACAGGTTATATCACCATATGATGGACACATTATATCTTCATATAAAGGACATGCTATATCTCCATATGAAAGAAAGGTTATATCTCCATTTGAAGGACAGATCATTTCCCCATATGAAGGTAAGTTACTTGGTGCACAAACTTTATCTGCTTTAGGCTAAGTTCAAAATAATTTCAATTATGTTCTTAGGCAAACTAGCTTGAATACACTGTTCCTACTAATACAAAGTTGAAAGATCAGAGTGCTACAATTTAGTGTTAAAGCTCCATTCTCAATTATGACAAATCATCAACTATGACAAATTGGTAGGTCAAAATTTTCATCATACTTACTTTCCTCTGGATTCCAATGTGAAGAAAACAGCCCTTTCTTTAGAAGACACTCTAAACCTGTCTTTCTTTTTTTATTTTATTTTATTTTTTCTCAATTTTTTAAAACATTTTCTTTCCATGATTATAAAAAATATCCCCTGGTAATACCCTCCCTCCCCCCCTTTCCCCTTTTGAAATTCCATTCTCCATCATATCCCCTCCCCATCTCAATCAGTCTCTCTTACATTTTGATGTCATGATCTTTCCCTCCTATTATGATGGTCTTGTGTAGGTAGTGTCAGGCACTATGAGGTCATGGATATCAAGGCCATTTTATGTCTGGAGGGAGCACGTTGTAAGGAGTCCTACCCTTCCTTTGGCTCTCACATTCTTTCCACCACCTCTTCCGCATTAGACCCTGAGCCTTGGAAGGTGTGATCGAGATATTACTCAGTACTCTAGTCATTTCTTTCCAGCACCATGATACCTTCTGAGTCATTCCAAGGTCACTGCCATCTGAAAAGAGAAGATTCTCTTCCCAAAGTGAGAGTAGCATTAATATAAGTGTATGAATATTAAGAGAAGTGCTTACTGGGCAGTTTGATAAGCATAGTATATACAGTTATCCAGACATAAGCAGATGTTACACCCCTAGGGCTCATGACTACCCCTGTTTTAAGTTTTTAGTATCAGGGATGTATTCCCTCCCATGGAGCTGGCCTCCAGTCCAGTTGGAGGGCAGTTGATATCCACCATGATAGATGTCCCACTATTGCACCCATTGGCTCATTTGGCCTGGCTGGCCAATTATAAGGCTTGCAGTGTCCACTGTTGAGTGTCTTCACTAGTGGTATCTCTTTCTCCCATTGAACTGCATGTAGAATGGCTTCTTCCACCTTTCTCTCAGCTGGTCTACATGGAGGAGGTTATCAGCTCAGTTCCAGCAGGATTTCTCAGTGGCCTTGCAGCCCCAGTATGTGGAGTCTTCAGCAATAGGGTCTTACCATCGATTCCTGGTGGGAAACCAAGGACCTTGGTAATGGCCTATAATGTTTTGGGGGCATCAGGGACCTCCCTGACCAACAACTCACTGGAAGGTATCCCAACCCTGCACTGAAAATTTTCTAGCAATGATCTATGGCTCCTGAGTGTTCCATTGTCCAAAACCAGAGGATTCCATATGATTTATTTATATCCTCTTAGATTTTGATTAGCCCTCCCTCCACTTTTCCTCTACTCAATCTCCTCCCCTGACCTCACTTTGGGCCTTTACACTGCTGTTAATCTATTTTTCTACTTCCATATATACAATACCAACCTATTAAGTACCCTCCTTCCTTCCCTTCTCTTCCCTTTGTATCTCTTTTTTAGCTTACTGGCCTCTGCTACTGAGTTTTTTCCTTCTCACACAGAAGCCCAATCATCTGTAGCTAGGATCCACAAATGAGATAGAATGTGGGACGCTTGGCTTTCTGGACCTGGGTTACCTCACTTAGTATAATCCTTTACAGATCCATCCATTTTTCTGCAAATTTCATAACTTCATTTTTCTTTACCGCTGAGTAGAACTCCATTGTATAAATGTGCCATATCTGCATTATCCACTAATCAGTTGAGGGACATGTAGGCTGGTTCCATTTCCCAGCTGTTATGAAATTGAGCAGCCATAAGCATGGCTGAGTAAACCTTTCTTTCTTTATTCACACTACAACTACATATAAAAATATAAATAAAACTGTGAAATAATATATTGTATATTTATTGTTCAAATTGTTTCTTTTTCATCTTTTGCAGGCACATACACAACTTTAATGTGAGAAGAAGATGGCATTTCACATACAAAGATAATGGCCATCCCTTTTTTCTTTTCCTTTTATTTAAAAAAAAATATTTATTTATTTTCAAAAGGAGGGAGGGAGGGGGAGAGAGAGCGAGAGAAGAAGCATGGCAGGGCCTCCTCTGAAAACAAACTCCAGATGCATGAGCCACTTTGTGCATCTGTCTTTACGGGGGTATTGGAGAATGTAACTCAATTTGTTATGCTTTTCAGGCAAGTGATTTAACTGGTGAACCATTTCTCCAGTCCCATTCTTTTTTTTTTCCCCCTATCAGCAAACAACAACAAACATCCAATCAGCCAAACAAAACCAAAACCTATGCCAATATCAAACCCTAAGCTCCTTATGCTTTTTATCATTTCCCCAGCCATCCTACTGTATACAAACTGTTAATAATTTAGCACATGCAACCCTGTTTAGTCCCAGCTGCCATCAGTCAGATCACTGGAATGTTGAAACATCCTTCAAAGAACCTCTCCATACCTCTTTACTCTTCCCTCCCATCAGTGAGGGAGGTCACAGGAATATTTAAAGTTGAACAAGTCTCAGCAAGCAAACTTTAAAAGTCTGTTAACATCCTTAATATCTGACTCATTCTTTAGATCATGCCTGTTGCTTCTTCTTCCATACAATGGATGCTCCACAAGGGAGATATCTGTCCCTTGGTCAGCATCTACTCTTGTCTGGGCACAGTTGCTGGTGCATATTTTTAACTGCAATGCCTTCAAATGGCTGCTCTGCAAAATGTCCACTGAGCTGGTTCGGGTCTTTGAAGTCAGTGCTGATTTCATTTGATGCAGCGGTTAGTTTTATAGCTCAGTCTGTTGTTGCCATCTTGGCCCATTGTGGAACTGCCCAGAAATCATTTTTCTCATGTAGGGAAAATATTTTTCCCACTACTTGTGTTACTGTATTAATAAAGTTCCAAAGTAGTACTACCTTGCAATGTTTCACAAACTTGGATATAACTACTGGAATTGTGCTAGAAATAACTCCTAGTTACCCCGTCAAAACTCAGTATTTCTTAATACTCCTGTTTATACACCTTGAGATCAGGCTCTGTGCTGTGGGTCTCACCTATCCCATAAGGGTGGCTTTTGCCCATGAAGAAGCTCAGACTTCATTCAAAGATATGACTGTTAAGAATCAAGATTCTAGCTGTCAAGACATTCTGTGTCTTAAGATCACTAAGCTTAGACCCAAGTAAATATTCTTATCACATTTTTACTTTAAGGTTCATTGAATTATACTACCCTATTTTAATTTCCAACTCATATTCAATGTTCTAACTGTCCATCTGTGCATCTAGCTAACAAACATAGAAATTGCTCAGAGACTATGGTCAGCTTCAAAGAGAGTTGGTAGCAAACAAACCCACATAGTTTTCCTAAGTCAAAGTGCTTTAGGCTTCTTTCATTTTGTATTACCTAAGAAACATTGTACATTGAATACTAAATTCAAAATGTTTCAATAAATTTTATAAAGGATTCACTATTTTAATACATATAATACAGTCTGAGTTCTTGTCAGTGCTTCAAACAAAACCAGCTGTTCAGCTATTCAAAATTTTAATCACCATAATTAATGGTTATTGTGTCTGAAGGAGCAGATCAAATAGATAATGCTTTTAGAATGTTGCTTAAGACCGAGTAACTGCGTAAGCACTAACTTATGAAACCTTAATAGTCATTTCATTGCTGAAGTAAAGAGGAAACTTAATATTGAACGATTTTTAAGGGAGTTCACATTGAATTGAAGGGCTGTTTGATGCAGACACAATATCTATTCTTATAAAACTCTAGTAAAACGTTATTTGTTATATGTACATCTTGATAAACATTAGAACATAAATCTTTAGGGGTACTATATTTCTACACATAAAACTTAAAATATTGAGAGTCTCTGAAATGAAAATATAAGAAACCCTCCTGCAAACCAAAAGAAACTTAGATATTTGGGTTAAGTGCTTGTTATAAAAGACTCAGTGTATGTTGTAATGAATGGAAAACCGATTTTTACCATATTCCATTTCTGAACAACTTACAGCAACTTATTATAGCATAAAAAAGATCATATATTAAAATGATTTATTCATTCATCTATGTATACAAGTAAACATTTCGCTCCTGTTAAATTAACACTTCATTAATATATCAAAGTAAAAGTTTCTTTCAGCAAATATTATTTTATGTTGTATTTCAAAACAGAAAAAGAATTTAGGAACACATTGCCAGTTATTCTATTCCATAGCAGTTAAGTTTCTATCCCATAACAGTTAAGTTTCTATTCCATAGCAGTTAAGTTTCTCAGTTCTCGTTTTCTTCTTTTACTGAGCTCTCTGTGGCTGGAAACATCTTAAACCAATTTCAAGTGCTACACCTGAATAAACATGTTGTAAAAGTGTTTATGTATTGAAGTGGGTCAGTTCAAGGTATGGTATTTGGCTAGAACTTCTAATTTTTCTTTTTACAGCAAAAGGGCTGCCAGAAGGAGGAAGTCTGAACTGAATTAATACATTTGTTACAGTGGAAGTAGGATGGAAACTGCTCTAACCACAAATCAAATTGCCTCTTTCATTTATGCCAGTGATAGAGTTTTTCTAAGAAATATATACACTCTGGCATATAGCCACTGTAAGCCTGCATTTAGAAGAGAAAACTGTATACTTAAAGTTTACTGTTTTTCTTATTTGTAAGTCCCTTTTTCTGGTAGAACTGAATGTAGGGGCGTTTGTCGGGTAGCTATCCACTTTAATTCTGGAAGTTTCCCTTGTATGTTGAGGAACAATCATTGAGGACACCTATGTGTCTTGGACTGATGTAGACTTTATTTTACAAAACAGCATCATCACATTTAAAGGAACTCTGTGCTCCTCAAGACAGCTGCACAATCTCACACAACACCATCTCAATTTCTGATGATAGAAAGTCTTTTTTTTTGTACAATAAAGTATACACAAAAGTGTTTATGCTGCCAAAATAAATTTTGTTAAGAGCAAAGGTTTATTTGCTAAAATGCCATTGATGCCATTTCAAGGACTTGCTTTCTTTCCTTCCTTCTAAGGCAGCTCAGGTCGTGTAACAGACCGAGGTTGCTCCTGAATAAATATTTTAAGAAAACATGCACATTTCTCAGGAGGCAAAGCAGAGTCAGTCATGCACATATTTCAAACCACATTATATATCACTCTTACAGGATTGGTAACTTCTGTATCTAGAGTAATAACTTTTCATAAGTCTTGAGTTTTCTCCACTAAATTTACAACTTAAGGCTAAATAGTTCACTCTCTTTGGGTGATTTCCATGGAACCATATCAATAGTTTTCTTTGTGTATATAGTATATAATATGCAATTACAGATTATATATTTTATGTATCAAACATATGATTTCCAGTAACATAGCACACTATACCCACACACATATGTATGGCAAACACTCCAAACATATTTGGTATGATTATATTGGTTATATTATTGCTACCTCTATGTGAAGGATACGTCAATCAACATCAACTTCTAGTATCCATAATTCCTTGACTTCTAACTCACTCCTAAGTAGACCCTGGTTGCACTCCATCAGCTACATGGAAAAATTCATGCAGATCTAACATATGGTCTAGTTGATAAGCAAACATAAGCAAAGTCACCTGGAATGTTCTCTCTTTTCTAAGAGTGTCCTTGCTTAGTCTGACTGTCCAGAAATCTCACGTGTGTCAAAACTCAAAGCACAATGAATTCAGAAGTTTCCATGTTTGTTTCAAAAATATTTCACAATGAGAATGAAGTGGAGTTCAAAACCAACCTTCTAGGGTTTTCTAGCTTAAATAAGGCAGTCTGAAGTTGACTTGGGCAGCCGAAGGTGAAACAAGATAGGCTATCACCATTAGTTAATACTTGCACAACTGACTTAGGTTAGAGAATGTAGAAATATCTTGCAGGCATTCATTTTTATCACTTAGAAGAAAATCATTGGGTAATTTATACAAAAGAACCTCTAATTAAGAACTGGGAATTATGTAATGTGGACATTTACAGACCAAAGGGTAGCCAAACCTTGCATTGTTGTATTCTTGATGTTCAACCATGAGAAAGCATTGGTGAATGAAAGCATCCAGAGAATGTATCTTGGTACAAGGCTGTATGACCTAGTTAAAGGCTGAGGTATAAGAATGAGGTAAGTCTATAACTATAAACATCAATATTTAGAAGAATCTTAGCGTATAAAGCAAACAGTCTGATAATGTTTAAAAGCTTTTACTCATTTCAAGTTACCCTCCAAATTTGTGCACATCAGGTAAACTTCATTACTTTTTCATAAACCAAGTGCTTGTATGTTGTGTCCTAGGACGCAGTATCAACGTCAAATCTGCTGGTCTTGTGGGAAGACATGGGCCTCAGTCAAAACAACCATTCATGGTGGCCTTCTTCAAGGCAAGCGAGGTACTTCTTCGATCTGTGAGAGCAGCCAACAAACGGAAAAATCAAAACCGCAATAAATCTAGTTCTCATCAGGACTCCTCCAGGATGTCCAGTGCTGGAGGTAAGAGAAAACAAGAACAGCAGTTGTACAGAGAATTATGGGGTCATATGTTGCAAATCAAGTCACCACAATAAATTTACCCTCTACATCTACCTTCATTTGGTATATTAAATCTTCCAGTGATGTATCTAGCAACCCCAGAATGTTTCATCAGTGAATCACTCTGTAACTCATTTTAAAATAAGTATGACTTGCCTTCATATGTTGTTAGATTCAGTTCAAATTGAAATCAAGCAGACAGTAATAACATTATGAAATGACTAGTTCAATAAAGTCTAGCCAAAACAAATTGACACAATTTGCTGGCCATCTTCCCTAAGGTCTCTCGAACATGGATGGTCACCTAGATGAATTCAGCATAAAATTCTTTCCTTATACTTAAATGTGAATTAAGCAGCTTAAATTCTTTCTGAAAAAAGTTGGAATACAATAGAGTATATAAGAAGGTAATGCTTTATGTTTCTATAATTATTTGGAGGGCTGTTATCTGTTCTGTTTTGTATACATGTCTATGCATAAAAATAGCTATATAAGGGCTGGAGAGATTGCTTAGTGGTTAAGTGCTAGCCTGTGAAACCCAAGGACCCTGGTTTGAGGCTCCATTCCCCAGGATCCATGTTAGCCAGATGTACAAGGGGGTGCATGCCTCTGGAGTTTGTGTGCAGTGGCCGGAGGCCCTGGCGTGCCCATTCTCTCTCTGACTTTCTTTCTGCCTCTTTCTTCCTCTGTCTGTTGCTCTCATATAAATAAATAGAAATAAATAAACAAAAATTTTAAAACAGCTACATAATAGTACAAATGCATGGCTGATATCAATACACTTTGAATTTAATCTCCTATTGGTAGGAAAGGAGATAAAAATTGTAACTGATTAGAGAGCACATAACTGTCAGGATTACAATGGCCTGAAGTGACTTTATCAGAGTTTCTGTACCCAGAAGAACCTTAGTTAGTCCAGGTTACAAGCACACTTTTACAAATGTTAATTTATTTATTTGAAACAGACTGAGAAAGAGGGAAAAAGAAAGAGGTAGGGAAGAAGGGAGGAGGGGAAGAATAGGGATGCCAGAGCTTCCCTGTCACTGCAAATGGAGTCCAGACACATTTGCCCTTTTATGCATCTGGCTTTACATGGGGGCTGGTGAATCAAGCCCAGGCCATTAGGCTTTGCAAGTAAGCACTTTTGACCACTGAGCAATCTCTCCAGCCCAATCAACACATTTTAATAAGTTACTCCTAGGTAAAATTGATAGCTATCTTATTGTACAAAATTATTTTTGTTTATAAGAAAAGAATTAAAGGGGGACTCATTTGAGAACATCCCAGTTTAGTATAAAATACTATGTATTTTTATATGTGTTGTTTCATGGCAGTGGCTACAATATGTGTTGTAGTTTGTTAGGCACATTGGTGAGTTGATGCATAGGGCAAATGTCATTCTCAAATGAGTATATTTCAGTAACTTAGAATTCTAATTATAAGTAGCCTTTGGCATTTTTCCTATGAGTTTTACTTTTTTTAAGGTTACTTGAAAATAACAAATCCTGTAGGACTTGAGATTTTCAGTGGAGTAGAATCCATTGAACCTCCCTAAAAATATAAGCATCGGGAGAATCATGATAGACATACTTTGGGTATATCTAACAATAGAGGCAGGAGGGGAGAACTTCATGTAGAATTACATGGTACATATAAAGTGGAGCCTTAGAGCTGGAGAGATGGCTTAGTGGTTAAGGCACTTTCCTGCGAAGCCAGAGGACCCAGGTTTGATTCCTCAGGATCCACATAAGCCAGATGCACAAGGTGGCAGGTGTGTCTGTCCCTCTCTTTCAAATAAATAAATTAAAAGTGGGGCTTAAAAATAAAATGATTTAAAATAATTTTCCACTTAAAATATATAATCACTCTTTTTACTGGAAAATAAGACACATTATAAAGATGTTTTGTTAAAGGCATTCAAAATATTTATTTTTGTAAAAGTTGTTATTTCTTAATATGAATGTGGAGTAAAATAACATTCTAAGACCATTTTCTCTTTGTAAATACTAGCCTGCCAACATTTGCATTTGTTTCTTTTCACGTGGAATGTCTCTGAAGTTGGATGAATAGTCTTTAATTCCATGTGGCAGACTGTGTTAAGAAAAGGGTTTGCTAAACTTTGAATAGGATAGTAAATAACTTTTGAGGAAATTGCAAAGGAAAAGGCCTAAGCTACATATTTATTATTCGAAGTCATAATTGCTCTGCAAAGGCGTTCCAGCCACTGACATCATCAAAGACCTTTTTTTCTTACTGGATAACAGTATTTACCTTCTCTTCTTGACCACAAGTAACAGACATACTTCTGTAACCATGGATGAATAAAACATTAGCAGAAGCACAACACCTTTCTCCAGTTTTCTAACATCATTTAGAGTATGAAATTATTATAATATAGACCAATATTTTCTTTTTAAATGTTTGCTATTGATAACCATATCTGTGTAATATGTGGTAGATGGTTTAGAAGCATGTTTATACCTTGATAGTAGGAAGCCAAAAGTAGTTGGTTTGTATCTGTGAGACTTTCAATATGTGGTCATGAAGCAGACTGCAAAAGCCTCATAGATTTGGGCTAACAGAGTTTGAAAGAAGGGAAAGATAACATACATAGAAAATGTGACAACTGGAAGGCTTGAAGTGCCAGAGAAATTTAAAATTATCCAAATATGAATAATAAATTCCATACAACAAATGTACCAGGCTTATACAAAGAAGATTGAACAAAGTTTCCCTGGCTAATGTGTTGGCTATCGTATCAAGGGAAGAGTTGTGTTATAAGCCTGACACATTTTATTTTTCAATGCAAAGGATCTTATCGAATACTGGAAGTCTGAAAGAGCACAGAACGTCAGGGAATTAAAATCCAAGTGAGGTTCCTTTGCTGCATTCACTGCATGCCTTCCTATTTCAAAGACTCCCATGCTGCTGCACGTGGCATTACATTTCTTCAATACCATCAGTCAGGAGGCCAAAATTGGAGAATTCCAAATCGCAGGCCAATCTGGGCTACCTGGGGAGAACCAGTCCATATATTAATAAATAGCAGAAAACCAATGATTCTGATTATCAATTCCAATATTTGCTCTCCCCCCATAACCCTATGAGAGAACCTAAAAGTGTCTAGCACAAAATGGAAGTAACTCATCCCCTGCCCCGCCCCCCTCCGCCACATACTTGGTAAACAACTTAAGGTATTAATTTTTGGGGGAGAAACTAACTTTCTTTCTTATACATATATACTGTCCCCAACCTCAGCCATTTCCTCTTCATGTCTGAGGCAAGAAGATTGACTGGGAATCCTGTCAAAGATGGTGACTATTCCTCATTGATCTTGAACAGTGGATGTTTTATTTGAAATTTGAGTGAGTGAGGGAAGGAACTAAAAATATTTGCTACTTCTTTATATTTGTACAAGTAGTTATCTGTAATCTATCATTTGATACTGCCTATTCTACTTGCTCATTATATAATCAAGGATAAGACATGATAGATTTCTCTGAGAAAAAAAGTAGACATTTCAAGGGCTAGGGAGATGGGTTATCTTCAAAGGTACTTTGCAAAGACTGCTGGCCAGGGTTGATTGCCCAGCACCCATGTAAAGATAGGCACACAAAATGTTGCATGTGTCTAGAGTTCCTTTGCAGCAGCATGTGACCCTGATATACTCATTCTATCTCTCTTTTTCAACTAATCAAATAAAAATATTTAAAAGAAAAAAATGGACATTCCCAGAAATGAAGGGGTGAGTTCAGCCATTCTTCTTCTAGGGCCATGCAGTTATGCTGAATGGTTGAGACATGCAAGCACTCCCAGGAGAGAGGAATGGGAAAGCAAAGGAAGTAAAACATAGATTGAATCATTAGGAGTAATACTTAGAGATGGAGATATAAGAGGAGAGAGTAGGGATAGATTATTTTCCTAGGAATCAAAGTTAAGAGATGAAGACATTGAGGAAGCGTGAGGTAACCAAGAGCATAAAGGGCTGCCAATAATCTAGTTAGACTAGAAAACTGAAATGGGTCAAGAGTTTGTCAATCTATTAAATGTAGAACCAGAGAGAGAAAGAAAATCAAGAAACTATGTAAAAATTCTTCTTAAGGTAAGTTTTGATCCATTTAATCCAGTGTTTGAGCATTAAAACTATGTGGCATCAGAAGTATAAATAGTGATCAGATAGCCTCTGAGAAGCTTTCATGTCCAGCAGGGAGATGGAAAATCAGCTTGCAGATAAATGTTTATGTCAATGGCCTCCAAGGAGTAGACATCAATAGGGTCATTTACATGGATGTCACTGCTTATTTTAATAAAATCATTTCCTTCGGCTAGTAGACGAGAAATTTCTCTGCAGAGCAAGAGGACAGGGCAACTGTTCTCAGTCAAGGGTGTAGTGTATTGGTGGTGCACATGTTTTTGATGGTTGATTATAAGGTCCTGAAATTTATTCAAACAAAGTCAGCAATGATCTCAACATCTGCTTCTGGAAGGATTTCTGGAAAATGTTAAAAATAGAGTATGAATATTTACTACATATTCACATTAAGTACCACTGCAGGGTGGCTGACTGAACGAGCATATATTTATTTAACAGTGGGCACTCAAGAAATGGCAGTCATTCATTTGTGCCTTGAAAAACAGATAGCATGGAACATAAAACAAATGGTGTTATCTATATTCTTCTACAAGAGAAGAAACATGGACAGGGCTGGAGAAAAGGCTCAGTGGTTAAAGATGCTTGCTTTCAAAGCCAGATGACCTGGGTTCATTTCCAAGTACACAAGTAAAGCCAAATGCACAAAGTGGTGCATGTGTCTGGAGTGCATTTCCAGTGGCAAAGAGGTCATGGCACACTTATTCTCTCTCTCTCTCTCTCAAATAAATAAGCAAATAAAAAATGAAGACCAAGTGACCTGAGTAATATTCTCAGCTAAAATTTTAAGTCTTGTTTTAGATCTTCTAATGTTATCCCTTTTAGAAATTTTACCAGTAACCTCACATTACAAGTTAGATACCTATATACCTAATTGTATCAATTTATTTAAAATGTGACTTTTAAAATGTGATTTTTTAAAAATCATCTTCAGATTATAATACAAGTGAACAAAAACAAGCCTGCAAGAAACACGAACTCTACGTGAGTTTCCGGGATCTGGGATGGCAGGTAAGAATGATTTAAGTGTTTCTCTTCTATTATATCATAATACTTTAGTAAGGCATAATTTTGTTGGTACTTTCCTAATATAATGGCAATCACTTTTGAAAGACTATTCAGCATATGGCTAATTAATAACTTTCATTGTTATAATATTATCTCCACTTAAACATAATGAGTAAGACTTAAACTAAAAATATTTATCTCAAGAAAATAAGAGTGTAGTATCATTTAAATACCCAAACTTTTGTTTTGTTTGTGTGAGAGTCTTGCTATATGGTAAGACTGGCTTTGAAGGTGTGCTCCCCTTGACTCCGTTTCCCACATGCATGGACCAAGCACATGCCACTAGGCCCAGCAAATATCCCAGATTTTCCATCTTACTAAAACAGATTTGGATGAATTAGTACAAACATCTTCAGTAGTTTCCTTAGCCATAAACTCTAGGTAATGGAACTCTCAAGTACTGCTTCTGTCATGAGGTAATGGTACACTTTTTTTAAGCATTTGTTTTTGAGAGAGAGAGAGAGAGAGAGAGAGAGAGAGAGAGAGAGAGAATGGGTAAGCCAGGGCCTTTCAGACACTGTGAAGGAACTCCAGATGCACATGCCTCTTTGTGGTCATGCATGGCTTTGCAAGCTTACGTCACTGTTGCATCTGGCTATACGTGGGATGTGGAGGATTCAAAGAGGAGTTCTTAGGCTTCACAGGCAAGCGCTTTAACCGCCAAGCCATCTCTCCAGGACCTCCAATTTTTTTTTTTACTTAAAAATCATGATAATGTCTTTTCAACGTGTTTCACAAATAAGATATAAAGGAAAATTTAGTGCAATAGCTTCATGGGAGAATAATTTAGTATGACATTTTTGGACTTCTTCTGATAACCTATCGCAATGGATTCTCAATATATGAGCCATCTTATTGAGATATTAAATGGTGACAGGAATATATTAACAATATCAAAATGAAAATTGCTTCAATTTTCATTGTAAAATTTCACTGTGGATAAACTGAAAATCTTATATTTGTACCAAGTTCTATTTCTCTGTGGGGATACCAGGGCAACTATTCCATGTGCCACTTTTTAGCTTCCTAAAATTTTTAATGTGTAGTTTTCAAGAATTTGTTCTATTTCATTCCTTCTAAAGACATTGTAGACTTAATTTGAGAATGAAATAAAGCAGCACGTATAACAATGTTTAAGCTGTAGAGGGTTGACAAACTTGTAATACTGGGAAAAAGTTATTTAAAAGTAATGAGAATTATCTCAATTAAGTTTATTCTTCTTGTCCTTTCTGGCATACTTGAACTTCCCAGAGTTGTTCATTTCCTGTTTAAAGAATATTTAGAATGCAATGCGTGAATGTGATTTCATTCTTGAACACATATTCCTGGATGCATACTATGAATATTTTATATAGCAACCCCTGGGGAGAAATTAGGAAGGACAAATTCTTGTGAAAATATTTATACTTTTGTTGTAAACTTCAACTTAAAATTAAAGAATATAGGGAAGGCTCGACTATTAGAGTAATTGTTGGGAAAGAAAGAAAATGTATTCAGATGTTATATGTTGGAACACTCTTTAAGAATCATTTGTGTTTTTGCTTTTAGTTGATATTCCTTTTTTTCTTTCTTTGTGTGTGTGCATTTTAGGACTGGATTATAGCACCAGAAGGTTATGCTGCATTTTATTGTGATGGAGAATGTGCTTTTCCACTCAATGCCCATATGAATGCCACCAACCATGCCATAGTGCAGACTCTGGTATGCAAATACTTCATAACACACACACAGTATAAAGGAGCTGTAAAGAAAACTTACACAGGGCAATACATTATCTTAGGTTCTCAGACTCCTTTGTTAGTTTTCTGTAGCTGAGCCGAAGTTATGACTTTAGTCAGAAAATTCAGATTGGTTTAAATTATAATCCTGCTTCCAAAATGGGGAACTATTCAGCCAGGATAATTGAAGCAATTGCATGAAATAGTCATTCAGCACCCACTTCAGTACTGTACACTGACGAACCAGACAGGTTTTCAAGATGTTTTTAACCTATCAATTTCTTGGTAATCATTAGTAAAACATTAGATAATTGCTCTACTGTATTTCATCTGAGAGCTTTTGATATAATTTTAAGGATGTTCTGCAATATAGTTTGGAATTATAAGTTATTCAGTATAGTACATGTTATTAGCAGATTCATTTCTATTTCTTGATTATTCCTTCTCTTCTTCCCTATTCCTTTTCTGTTCTATGTGTCATTTTTACAATGAAATAATCTTTTTCCTTTTCCATACTTCTAAGATTTTGAATACCTAATGATGCAGGCTTACTTTATGAACAGTCTACACAGTTGGCTGTGGTTTGTAGTATGTCTAATGAACATGCCACACCTCTTGACAGTCTGATTGACCTTATGTTATGTGACATGCCATGAGGCAAGTTAGTAGCTGGGCTTTGCAAAGACACACAGACTTCTACTGAAAACATGCTATTTGTTTCATCTTTGAAGGGACAGTCATGATCATTACCTGTAGGGACAGAGAAGAACAGCTACTATTAGCCTATAAAGTAATGCTACTTAATTTCTCAGATAGTTCTTGAATATTTTTTTTTCATTTCTGAGAAATGCTATCTAATACATCTAATATAACCAAGTCCTCTCAGGTTAGCAGAGCTTACTTACCAGCAGTAATCTGATGTCAAACATTTTTCATAAATATGTATATATATATATATATATATATATATATGTATATATATATATATATATATGTAGTTGTATATGGCTAGCTATTATGGCTGTAGTCTAGAAGTAAATACAAATAAGCACTAAGAAAACATAATATGAGATTAGGGAGATGGCTCAGTAGTTAAAAGCACTTGCTACAAAGCATGTTGACCTAGGTTTGATTCCCCAGTACCCCAGTAAAGCCAGATGCATAAAGTGGGGTATATGTCTGGAGTTTGCTTGTAACAGCAAGAGGCCCCAATATGCTCAGTATACTCTCTTAAATGAATAAACATCAAAAAAAATTAATGTGAACTTGGCAGAAGACATTTTTCTATGGCATGGCTGCCTTGGGATGTTAGACATAGTCCCTGCAAAGCTCAACATAAATGAAAGGTTTGGTTTTGTTTTTTCCTGATGTTGTGTTGTGTCCTTCCTTACACTGGTTCTATGGAAGATGTGAAACAAGACAGAAATATTTGTTGTTCAAGAAAAGCAGGTTGGTTAATATACTTAAGGAACCAATCAAACACAATCCATTTTCTTTGGGGTAGTTGCTTTCTGAGACTGCCAAGGCCACTGAGTGCTGGAGTGACCAGTGCTGCATGTGAGGGTAACAGAACATGAAGCTGAAGAGGGCCACAGCCGCATCTGAAGTTTGTAGAAATGATCCAACTTTTAGTTTTGTGAGGTCTTGTGAAATTTCTAATTCATTTAGATCACCTCCTTTGTCCTGCTGTTTCTGCCCACATTCAGACCTCCTATATCATTTCAGCCAGAACATTGTGCAGCCAAAACTCTAAGAGGCTGTATTTGCATTTTGTAGATCCCTTCAGACCCATCAAAGAGACTTTCCATAACCTCCTCTGGGGGGAGGGCCAGAGTAGGTCCCAAGAAAGGGAAGCCAGACTCTGGCTCTTTCTATTTTTGTAACTGTCTGAATAAAGTGAGTTCTAACCCTTTACTTAGGCACTTCACTTTTGTAAAATTACAGTTATCTGTTCAGTCTATTTAATTTGTAATTTATGTGGGTCTTTTACTTCTGAGTTAGCTTTTACTTCTGGGTATGTTGTGATAGGATAGGAAAATAATATTAACCTTCGGCTGATCCAGAAAAAAATTTCTTTGGAAAAGGATCAGATTCATTACTTTTAACCAGATTATGTGTGAATTTTATTTAATAATGAATTAATAATAAATAGCCTTCCATACATAGAAAAATGAGAGTTGGCATAATATTTAAGAATTACTGTTTAATTATTTTAAATTGTTTCTGTTGAATCACCCCTTTCCATAATCTACCAATGTCTTCATTGACATTACTTATATTTTGTGTGATGTAAGGAAGCCTCACCATTTCAACTAAAAGCAGCTCAGCACCAGTTACCATGTTTCCTCTCAGAAAAGCCTCCATTGACTAATTCATAGAAAGGTTTCCTTATCTCATGTGTGTATTCTGAGACCCTAACACATGTCAGAACTGGTGGCTTAATTCCTGTGTTCAATGGTTGAGGTGATGTCCTTCACTTACAACCTCCATTCCACCTTAGTCATTCCAGGGACACAAAGAGCAACATGGTCAGGTGAAGACTATAACTAATCAAGTCTGACATTACATGCATGGTATTTGGAAAGTGCAAACAAACATTTTTACTATTTCTTCAAAAGCCATATATATATATATATTTTTTTTTTCTTTCCCAGGTCCACCTGATGTTTCCTGACCATGTTCCAAAGCCTTGCTGTGCTCCAACCAAACTAAACGCCATCTCTGTTCTGTACTTTGATGACAGCTCCAATGTCATCTTGAAAAAATATAGGAATATGGTGGTACGCTCATGTGGCTGTCACTAAAATTAAATGATTATTGTAATAACAAAAAGATCTGTACTAGTCATTTGACTACATAAAATAAAAGCAGGCAAAACAGGAAATTTCTAAAATTAGTCAGTCTGGGCCATTTCATCTCTCTTCCTATGTATGAGTATATATATATGTGTGTGTGTGTGTGTGTGTGTGTGTGTATGTATATATATATATACATATATATGTATATGTATACACACACACACACACACACACATATATATATATATATATATAATTTAAAGTTATCCATTTTCTTTTTAAATGTTTTATCAGTGAAACCCATTTTCTAAGTCACTACGTTATATAATAGATCTCACCTGCTCTAATTGTCAGTGGGTTATGCTGTATCCAAGTGAATTCCAATTCAACATTTTTTTCTAACACTTTCTTACATAACTTCTGAGATAAAACAGAAACCCTTTGAGTGTTTAATATTATTTAAGGGAATTAAATATAGTTGCTTATATTTTACCAATGAAATCTATGATAGACTATTTAATTAGAAATGAAATTTAAAAAAAATTATGCAAATACAAAATTCTTGGTTGAACATAATTTTTTATGTTAGGATTCATGCTGCATTAGTTAGATAAAGTGAAATGTTGAACCAGAAACATATAAACAGTGGACTGGACATAGACCCTGAATGATTACACGTAATTGTTTAAACTGTTTGCTTTAGTATAATTGGTGTAACTCTAGGAGCATACCCCTTCCTGCTTATGGGCTGCAGATTTCTCAAGAAAGCCAAGCCTTCAGGAATTCTGGGAAGACAAGCTTGAGCCTATGTTCATAACCTTCTAAATTGACACTAAAAAGTGAAGCATAACCTTCTTACCTCAGATAAGTTATATCTGCCTATTATCAAGAACACTGCTGCTGTGGGTTTTCTTCAGAGTTAAAAACTTAGTCCAGAGTAAAGAAACCTTTGTATCTGCTGGACTTCCCTGCAGACAAGAGAAACTACATCAAATGTCCTGGAGCTGAGGATGTCAGAAGGGTTCACTGTTGTCCCTTCTTCTCTCATCGAGAACTGGGTTTGCTGCTTGACGTGGTATGCAGGATATATCAGGAGAGAAGCCTTGAGAGGAAACTGGAGGGAGCTTCTTAGAATCCCATCAGGGCTTTGACCAAACTGCAATTTTGAGGAAACAGCTAAAAGCCATTTTTCATATCTTTGAGAATGAGCGCAATGAAAACCTTATTTTGTAAAGGGATTTATGAAACCTTCCTCCAAGCACAAATAATTCTAATAAGGAAGGTTCTAGTGCTGTGTGTGTGCATGTGTGTGTGTGTGGTTTCTTCCCTCTCAAATTAATTTATTTTATCTCTTTGTTAAAATGCTTTTCAAGGTCTTTCTTCAACACATACTGACTTTTTGGCAAGTGACTCTTTTAGATTAACAACTTCTATTTCTGGTGATTCTATGGTTAGACCAATTACACTTCACTGACAGTATTCATACGGCACCATTTATTAACCACCTTTTGTATCTCTCGAACAAAATTATATCCTAAATCACTTCAAAATCATTATGGTGTTTATAATTCAGATATATTGCAATGGTGTTTTAATATACAGCCTATCATATAGAAAATATGAGATTGACTTTATTGGAGGGTACATTAAATAATATATTTTAATTAATAGTGTACCATTGAAAGAATAAGATGCCTTTTATGTTATTCTTCAAATAACATGTGCTGCTTGAATGTATTTCTATATTTTAAAATATATTAAACCTATGATGCTTGTTTTTACTGTGCTTCTTGACTCTTTATCTGAGAAAGTTATAATATATAAGTGTATCATAAACATATCAGGGGTAAAGTATTTCTGAAGCATACAGTTCATTAATTGTTCCTATTGACAATACTTTTTTCTTTGTATTTTCAATAATTAACTCATTATTAAGCGGACAAGTACCAATCAACGAATTACAGTTTCCTTCATCTGGCCAACAATAAATTAATTTTAGAAGTAACAAAAATAAGCCGGGTGTGGTGGTGCATGCCTTTAATCCCAGCACTTGGGAGGCAGAGGTAGGAAGACAGCAGTGAGTTCAAGGCCACCCTGAGTCTGCATAGTGAATTACAGGTCAGCCTAGGCTAGAGTGAGACCCTACCTTAAAAAAAAAAAGTAGCAAAAATAATTAGGGTAGAAAAAGTTATCCCTTTTCATATAAGAATAAGTTATGTGAATGGAGATAATTAACATTTTTTTCCATTTTCTAACATTATTTGTATATGCACATCTGTCCAGTGACCTAATTTATGAAAAATTATTATCTTAAATTCTTAGTATTATTTTAGTAATAAACATCTCAGAACTTACAATTATTTGGTTTATAGCAGATGTAAGTTAAATCTTTTGAGATAGTTAATTAAATAGTGCTAATGTTTATATATTTAAATGTTTTTATTGGCCTTACATGTGCTTTATTTTGGTAAAGTGTTTTATCCATTTTGGAAATAAGAGGACATAAATGATAAACACTCAAGTTTTAAAAAATGGACATGAAAATACTCTACTGAATAAAAGAAAACAGACTGAAAATCCAAAATTGTTTTTTCAATTAAAGAACTGCCATTTAATAATCCCTGTATCATCACCATCAAATCTGAGCCAATCTACTGGCTTCTTTGGAGTCTGGCACATATTTCTCAATACATAACAATGAGTAATTGGCTTATGCTTCAGTTCTCCTTAGGGCAGAAATCCTCATTCCCAAACATGAGCACTGGTTCATAGCCATTTAGTCTAGAGCTCAATCTATCATCCAAATTCCATATCAAATTACTAGTTTTTCTATGCTTTCCCTCTAGCCTTTTTTGGGGTGGGGTGGGGGATGGTTGGAACTCTTTAAAAAGTTAGAAGTGAAGATGCCGTTACTGATAATTCGTGCACATTATTAAGTATATATGTATGCATCTGTGTTTAAAAATATTGGATAAGTTCAAAATTAAAGACATGAAAAATAATAAATATGTAGGCATAAAATGAAACTAAACTTAGGGCAGCAATTAAAAAAACAAAGGTTCTTCATAACTTACAAAAATCTGCTATGAAACTCATTAAAGGGATCTGAAAAATAGGATTTCAAAGTGGAAAAATCATGTGGCATCACATTTCATTGAATTTAAAACATGTATTTTCACCTTTGCCTTTTAGTTTAAAGTTTACTGAAAAATTAATGTAGGTTCAAAATGGGGAGATAGATATTCTTGAGACCAGACCTAACCTGATGATTTAGTGGAATGCAGTATCTTGCTTTTCTCAGTTCACTTGGCTACTACTACATAGTGAGGTACAATAAAACTTATTTTAAATATGGACTTGTATTTATTTTCTTGTGGGTACTTCCAAAAAATATCCCAGAATGAGACAATTTTTTTTCACTTGAGCCACAAGACCAGTAACATAGTTATGTTGCACAATAATCATTATATTTTCCCCAATCAATCACATACCCACACCCATAACCACACATATGTAAATATATATTAAAATATACTCTTAAATGCATGCTATGATTGTGAACAGAGGGAATTGTTTAAGCAGGAAATAAATTCAAAGAAGGTAGCATGAAGTCTAGGGGAGTACAGAGGTATTGAACTCACTTGAGGAGAATTTCCTATGGCTCAGAACTTTGGTTTCAGTGACCAAGCTCTCAGGGCTGATGCAAATCTTTATGCCTATGCAGGAAAAGAGACAACACCAGAAGCCTCCAAAGGAGGTCAAGAGGGGCCAGATAGCAAGGAATTTGTCTTGGCTCTGGGTTGTGGGAAGAAAATATCCCTGTGGGATATTCCTAGACTTGTCAGCAGAATTACACCAAGTGTGTGCTTATGTCCATTTACAAATGGACTGGTAGGTAAAGCTGCACAAACATGTGGGAGCAGCAAATGCAAATCTTCTCAGAGTGTCTCCCCTTCATCCCTGGAACCATGCCCAAGAATAGAAGCTCACAAAAAGATAGTCACTGTACAGATTCAAAGAAATATTGCAGGTAGAACCAAACTCGAAGAGGTCCTGTTTATTGAATTCTTGAGGTTAGTGTATGACTGTTATGAACTATAAAAATTCTGGAATTGAAACTTGAGCAATCAATTTTAGGGCCAGTATAAGAAGGATGTTAATTTAGTACTAGGCTCTCAGCTTTCTTTTGCCATTTTGATGGGTGTTGCATCTCGCTAGTATTCTCCACCATCTGTGAAATATCAGGTTCTCTTACCAAGAGTAAGAACACCATGGATCAAAGGGGATGAACATAGACATTTAGAAGACATTTTGATTGGGATAACCTCTCCATTTAGTCAAAGAACAGTGGAAGCTTCCCATTAGGGTCTATGAACCTCCAAGCCATAGGTTCTCAGTATCAGATATTGATTCTCTCACACGGAGCATGTATCATTTCCAACCAGAGAACAGCTAATTAACCCCCATAACCTATGCACCACTATTGCAGCAGTGGGTACATCTTGCCTGGCTGGTTGGTTTTCTAGCTGTCAGGATCCACTTCTTACCCACACTGTTGATGTCTTTTCTCCTCCAGCAGCTGGCATAACGCTTGGCAGGACTATGGCAGCTAGCTAGCAGGGAGCTGGCTTCCATCTCATTTCCAGCTTGATTTCTCAGTGTCCTGAGACCACAGGCAGTGGTCTTATTATCTTACCATCAAGTTGTTTTGGAGATAGCTAGCATGGTTTGGGGGCATCACTGACTTCCCTGTGCAGGGTGGGGGTGGGGAGGACCCATCTCTGGCAGTGAGATTTATCTGCAACAGCTTATTGCTTTAGGTTAAGGCTTTCTCCACCACAGTAGGGTACTTCTACCCAAATTCATTCATTCATTTATCCTCTTTCTCTTAAGAGAGTTATATCTTTTAATTATCTAACAAGGACATAGGATTCTATAGTGCTGATTCATACCATCTTCAGTTTTGTATACTCCTCTCCCTTCCCTCTTTCCCTTTCCCATATATACCCTAGACTTTTCTTTCCACTATCTTCTCCTCCTCCACTTGATTGTCTACTATCACCTCCTCCGATTCCACCCCCCCCCCCGGGTTCTTCACTTTCCATGCTTCATTCTAGCTTCCTAACCAGTACTACTGATACTAACTAAGTTATAAACAAAACAGACTACTCCAACTTGGGATCCCCATATGAAAGAGAACAGGTAGAATTTGGCTTTCTGTGCCTATATTTCACTTAGTGTAATTTTTTTCAGGCCCATATATTTTCCAGTGAATTTCATCATTTAGGACAGGAGAGATGGCTTAGCAGGTAAAGCACTTGTCAGCAAAGCCAAAGGACCCAGGGTCCACGTAAGCAAGTTGCACATGGTGAGACATGCTTCTGGAGTTTGTTTGCAGTGGCTAGAGACCCTGTCATGCCCACTCTCTCTCTCTCTCCCATATATAATAAATAAATAGAAATAAAAAAGGATAATGAATTTCATAGTTTTAAGTTTCTTTACAGGTGAATAAAACCCCATTGCCTCTATGTATCATGTCTTCATTATCCATTCAACCATCGATGGGCTGATTGCCTTTCCTAGCTATTTTGAAGTAACCTTGAAGCCCTGAGCATGGACAGGCATCCATAGCCCTTCTGGGCTGGGTACAGTGGTGAGCAGATGGTGCTGCTCTGGCTCCAACTTTCACATCCATCATTCTTACATGGATAGTTGTGGAACTGAACCTCAGGTTGGCAGGCTAGGCAAGCAGGCACCTTTAACTGCTGAGGCATCTTCACAGCCCCTCTTCCTTGGTCTTGAAGACTAGATCTTACTAGCCCAGGCTGACATTTGGAACTTCTGCCTCAGCCTCCCCAGTGCTGAGGATCTAGTGTTTATTAATATTGTTACAACCACGAGTAACTATACCCAGTTTGAAGCATCACTTTTGTCTCTATTTTTCTAATTTTATGTTGAAAGAAACAGAAATGTAATATATCTTTTTAAAAATGGACATTGTGAGGTAGAACACTGGACAACATATAGTTCCAGTTCAGTTGATTTTTTTTTTGAAGATCTAGATTCAGATAAAGGATACTTAGGCTTGACCTCTCCAGATTTCCAAGCACATAACATATAATGAAGGACAGTGCCCATTCCACATCCTTCTACTCTCATACCCTACTAGACAGAAGTAACACTTGGGAATGTAACTAAAACCAATGACCAACATGGTGAGGTGAGGGGCTATCAGTATCAATAGGCTGAGGCAACATATATAATATTTATACACAAAGAGTCTCCTGGAGTATCCAGGAACAAGTTTCTCATTGATATTGCCTGAGATCACTTTGATAGTCTCTTATGACAAATTACTGTAAAGTTTGCCACTAAAAGCTACATAAATGTATTGTGTGAAATTTAGAAACAAAAATATGTAAAATATATTCCTTCGGGCTAAAATAAGGATTGGCAGTTCTGTGTTAATTGTTCTATCTATATCTAGCTTCTTGAGGCTGTATACATTCCTTGGCTTACACCCTCCTTCTTCCTCTTCAAAGCCCGAAATATAATATCTCCTGCTCTCTCAAACTCTGATACTTTCACCTACATGTTTGAGCTACACAGATCCTTGTCATTATGTTTAACTTACTTGGCTAATCCAGAATAACCACCCTCTTCCCTCCATGATTTTTAATTTAATTATAGCTGTAAGGTCCATTTCACCCTACGAAGCATCATTTCCTTAGGTTTCAAACCTTAAGACTCAGACTTTTTCAGTGGTGACAACAGTCTGTCACACTTGGCATCCTCCTTCCCCTACCAAGTCCCTCAAGCTCCATCATCCTGCTTCCGCTGCAGCTCATGAGTCACCAAGTCATTGTCTCAGCATCTGCTGCTGGGGAATATGACCTAGTACAAGAGTGCTGATTCTAAACAAATGTGTCAAGGACATCTTTTAAATCCAAATTCTGTAACTCAATTCAGGGAAGCTTCTATTTACTTGTTTGTTTCTCTTTCTGCCAAGACTTTCACCAAAAAGAGTATGATCCCATTTAAAATGAAGAATTAAGACACGGTAGTAGTAGGGAAGTGAAAATAGAGCTTCCAGTGGACCATAAAGTTTAAACAAACTCCGATGGCTAAAACGTATGTTGGGGAATGATGGAGAAAACAGAACATAAGAACCCATGCCAAGATTCCAGAAATGAGAGCAATCAACCTTAACGGATTCCTAACAGAGCCTGGGAGAAAATCTAAGAATCAGTGGTATTAATACAAAGGGAAGGAGGGGGACCATCGGGTAAGTGAATTAATTAATAGCTGTTTTAGTAATGGCTACATCTCAAGGGACACACTCCTTTTCCTTCCTCCTCCACAGATATGGGAAAGGTACGCCTGACAGCAATTCCCTTTAACCTTAATCCTAACACCTTTGAGTGAAGATATTCTAGAATTAATTTCAGTCTGAGAGAAAAGTAGGGACAATTTTGAAATGACTCCCGACCTGTTATTCATATACTAATACCAATGTTACAAAGTGAGAAGCAAAAAGCAACTGATATCTGAGAGTTAAATGTGGTAAAATATTTTATCCTTGGAGTAAAAGCTCTTTAACTTGATAATTAATTGGACATACAGCCTGTCTGTTCCATACTCAAGCACTCTACAGTGATTTTGATCTGTTTTCCTATCTCTAAAATAAACCAGTATCAAATCCTCTCATTTAACAAAGACAAGCACAAACAGGGAGAAAATCCACCAGTCAACACTGTGTTCTTTGCATAAATATGGATTCAGGGCCAAGATCAACATTTGTTTGGGAGAAAAGTAATGAAAATATGATAGAAGAAAATGTGTACATGAACTATGGATAAATTAAAAGGGAAATATGGCACTGACAGAGTTTTCCATATTGGTTTTAGGAATACTCCAGGTCTTCTCAACTTTGGTACTAGTGACATTTTGGGTCAGAAAATCCTTGTTTATGTCTGTTCTCTGATGGATGTTACCATCAGATATCTTATTTGGTAACATTTGCCACATCTTCCCACTAGATGCCAGTAGCAATCCTCACAGTTGTGACAAGGAAAACATGTCTCCAGATGCTGCTGTGTGCCTGAGAGGGAACTCTCTTAAGAAACAATAGGTTTATTCGATGTAATAACATTTTGTATGAAGAAATTAAGAACATATCATAACTGAAAAGAAACAATTGCATATCAATACCAACATAATAAGTAAATATTATTTCTAAAAGTGAGACAAACGTAATGAATGGATCAAAAAATATAATGGATCAGGAGGCCAAAAAGACAAGGCATGATACCTTAACTTGTTAACAAGGAACTCTCCCTTCATACAGGCAGGGCTCAAGGAAAATATTAAGGCAGGGGGAAAAATAATAGACGTGATAGTTATGAAATTACCTTAGTTTATTTGAGAGAGACAAAAAGAGAGTAGGAGCATTTCAGGCCTTCCTACTACTGCAAACGAACTCCAGACCCATGTGCCACTGTGTGTAACTGACTTTATGTGGGTACGTGGCATTTAATCTGGGCTATTAGGCCTTTCAAGCAAGTGCCCTTACTTGCTAAGCCATCTACCCAGCCCTGGACATAATAGATATTGATGGGAACTTAACAAGATACCCAGAAGAGAAGAGGCATGAGATGGTAGAAACTAACTAGCAATATAAAATTTCTTCCTATTATATCAAGACATGGCATCCAATAGGTGCCAAAAATGGATGGACTATAAATCACCTGTGTCTGCATACTAGTTGAATGATGCTAGTGGAGTAGGTTGCAGAAACTGAAGAAAAACACCCAGAGATGCAAGACACTATGTTTATTGAAATTTAGTGGCAAGGAAAGTCCAGCGGTGAGTGGCTGGACAATTCACAACATTCTACACAAAGTCACTGCTAAGTAAGGGATTTTATGTCAGTTGACTTGATCACTAACATCACTATCCTGCATTGTTCCCTGCATGACCAGCATTTTAAGGAAAATTGCTTTCAGCATGCATGCAAGAAAGCAAGGTTTGCCGGGAATGGTGGTGCACGCCTGTAATCCCAGCACTCAGGAGGCAGAGGTAGGAGGGTTGCCTAGAGTTCAAGGCCACCCATAGTGAATTCCAGACCAGCCTGGGCTAGAGTGAGACCCTACCTCGAAAAACCAAAATAATAATCATAATAATAGAATAAAAAGAAAGGTTTAATTTATCATAATATATGAGAAATAATAATAATGTATATGTATATAATATAATGATAATGGTGTTTTTAGTTCCCAGTGCCTTTCAGATAACAATCACATATAGCCTGCTGGCCTTGTCTCCTTTTCTCAGCTATAGTAATGATGTATTTTTTAATATTCTATTTATGAGAGAGAGAAAGAGAGAGGCAGGCACAGAGAAAGTATGGGTATGCCAAAGCCTCCTGCCTCTGGAAATGAGCTCAGGATGCATGCACCACTTTGTGCATCTGGTTTTGTGTGGGTGCTAAGGAATCAAATCCAGGCTGTCAGGCTTTTCAAGCAAGCATGTTTAAGTGCTGATCCATTTCTCCAGCTCACTTACAGTGCTTTATTTCATACTTTTGTCAAACATCATAGGTACTTGATTGATTGTTGGTGAAAAATTGAGATTCTAAAATTGGGGCTAAGGAGATGACTCAGAGGTTAAAGGCACTTGCTTGCAAAGCCTGACAGCCTGGTTGTAATTCCCCAGACACACAGGTAAAACCTGATGGGTATTCATTAACAGCAGTAAGACATACACATGGACACACATATGCATGTACAGAGATTCACACAAATAAACAAACAAGTTTTATATAAAGATGCCAAACCCTTTAGCAAGGATGAAAACATTTACACAAAACATCCTTAGCCATCAGGGAAATGCAAGTCACAACTATGTTGAGATTCTATTACCCAAGTCAGAATGGCCATCAATTAAATAACAAGAAAGAAATGTTTTCAAAGATCTAGGGAAATCTTATATACTCCTGGTCAGAATATAAACTAATATAACCATTATGCTTGTTCCTTAATAAACTAAAAGTAGAACTATCATATGATTCAGGTGTCCCACCTCTGGGTTTATATCTGAAGGAATCAGAGGCATCATGTAAGAAAGAAAACAGGACATTCATGTTGTTTCCTGACACTATTCACCATAGTGACATCACAGGCTCAGCCAACATGCCTGCCAAAAGATGAATGGGTTAGTAAAATGTGTCACGTATGCACAAGCTGTTACTATTCAGCCACTAAGGAGAAATGGATCATCACATCAAGCAAACTGAAACAGACTAAGAAAGATACATGCATGTTTGTTCTTATGTGTGGAACTAAAGCTAAATTCAATATGCCACCAGAATTCCATGGCAGAAAGCAGACTATTAGAGAATGATAAGAGGAATCAATGGGAGCAGGGGAATACAGTTTCAATGCAGATAAAAGGTATCTTATATACATGTATCAAAATGTCATGATGAAACCTAGTATATTATTTAATTAACAATTTCTTTTAAAAATAATTTAAATTTACAATTCTATGCCATTTAACTTACTTAATAATTTCTTTTAAAAATAATTTAAATTTATAATTCTATACCAATAAACTATGAAAAGTTGAGTATAAATTAAAAATATTTAAAGATCTATAACCTAGAATATATCCTGCATATATATGAAAGAAGTTGCTCCAGAAAAATGAGGGAAGTGAGCACTATCTGACTGTGAGTAATTATAATCTGGTATATAGAAGACCTTGTTCGATGTCTGGGATGACATCTTCTATGAGTTTCATGGGTTTAGTGACAACTATAAATTTCCTACTCTAGAATTTAATCTTGTTTCTTAATGCTTTATAGAGTTGCATTTATATGATCATAATATATTAAATACTATTTTTACTGAAATATTCAAAGTGGACCATTCAACATCTTTTAAAATACCTATATTGTACATTGAACATCATGACATAATAAAGAAATTAACAATATGTAAAATACAGATCGAACAGTTTTATATACTATTGCTGTCCGAAAAGATAGTAGCCTAAAACAACAATGACATTATTATGTTTCATAGTTCTGAGGATTGGCTGGGTTAAGATAGGAGTTCTCACTCTGGGTCTCTCCTGTGGTTAGAGTTAGACAATGGCTGGGACTGGAATAATCTCCAATGTTTCCTCATATGTCTGGCAGTTGATCCTGGCTGTCAGCTAGGACCTCAGCTAGATCTCTTGGCTGGAACATCTACACATGGCTTTTCTTGTGTTCTGGGTTTCCTCAGAGCATGGTGGCTGTGTTCCAAGAACGAACCTCCCAAGAGAACCATGAGAAAGCTGTGTTGTCTTTTATGGCCTACCTTTGAAAGTCAAGAAGCTTCACTTTTGCTGTTTACACAAGCCTGTGAGAAACATGGGAGCAACAAGTATCTCAGGCCTGGATGAGAGGACAGTGTCACATTGTGTGATCAAGGATGGCATTTTTTAGCGAAGCTATCTTGGGAAAAATTAAATCTGCCACATCACCAACATATTGGGCATGTGAGCAAGTGGAGAAGGGTAATGAAGTGTGATTTTGATAAATTCCTCCTCTTTTCAGGTTGCTAAGAAATTGACACATCTTACATCAAAATGATGGAGTAGAAGTGTATTATTTTTAAGACCAAATTTAGGCATTGATAGATGTAACCATTGATACATCAGTTAGTGAGTACATCTCAGATGAGAAGGGCAATGGAGTCTGTCTTTTAAACTTTGTGGCAGTTATTCACAAAAAATATTGTATGGCTTTGTACTTAAATATGTAACTAAAGTATAGAAAATGTTTGACCTTTTGTTATTATAGTTTTATAGAACAAAGACAAAGAGAATGAGACAAGTAAAATATTCCACTATTATGGTCATTTGCTTCAAACAAGTATTCGCTGGTTGCTGGGAGCTATGCTATGAAGCTTAGGTATGGATACAAACTATAAAAGAAAATTGACATTTACTTGGCCTAACTTCTTAATTTGGCAAAAGGAAACTGTAAAAGAGAAAATACAAAGCAGATGCTTGCTTGCCCAGCATTGCACACATTTTTTGTTACTATGACTATTACAGGCAGATTTCTAGAGCTGTTTCACCAAGATCCCCATTGTGCGTCATAGACCTGGGAACTTTGCAGGTAGACACCTCTATCATGGGGAAATAATTCTGCAGTACTTTGATGGACCCACAAAAATACATGATGTCTTAAAAGTAAAATATGAAAGCAGAACAGCCAGAAAGAAGTCTGGGGAGATGGCTCGGTTGTTAAAGGTGCTTGCTTGCAAAGCCTGTCATCCTGGGTTCAATTCTCTAGTATTCACATAAGGCAGCACAATGTGGCATATACATTGGGAGTGACAAGAGGCCCTGACTTGCTTAGACACACTCTCTTTCTCTCTCAAGATTTTTTTAAAGAGCCAGAAAGACATACGTATCTTCAGCTGATGACAGGAAGGGTGACAGAGAAGTGAAAAAGAATGTGAGACTGTTGGACTTGTTCAGAATGGGGGGATGAGACTGCTGTGTGATCTGTGAAGCTTTTCAATCTATGAACCTTTTTCAGCCTCAACCAGCAAGGAAATAGGAACCTCAGGGAAGTGGTTTCTGCCAACCGTGAACCTAGAAGCAGAGTCTTTGGAGGGTTTCTTGCTAAGGTATATCCTACTGACACATGCTTTAAACTTGGTGAAGCTCAGACGTTCTTTAGTTGAGCCTACCCAAAATTTTAGCATGCAAAAGTTGAAGTTAATAAATTTGTGTTATTTGAGCCACTTAGTTTGTGGTAATGAGTTATGGCAACAACAGGAAACCAAACAAAACTGGAACTGAATTCCTCTGATACCATCTGTTCTCCTTGTTTAAAAGGAGAAAGGCTAAAAGAGATGGACTTTACTCAAGCTGTTTATGTTATTTTTACTGGAAGAAAATGTGAAAGAAGGTAGTCCATTCTGACAGAGCTTGATGTGGTAGACCTTGCCTTAGCAGCTTTCATAGATCCTTAGATAGCATTCACTATGTCTGATGACACTCACAAGGCCTCCTTGATTTTGCTCCCATCTGTGTTCTGTCTAGGTTCTCTGCCTCCTCTTTCCAGACCCCTTGGTTTGAACTCACCTATAATGCTTACTGAACTCTGCTTTAAAGTTAAGTATTGTCTCTCCCCACACCCTCTGAAAGCTCCTTTCTCCTCAGCACACTACATGGGGTGCAAAGCATGATCCCACCTGCATTCTCCAGTGTAATTAATTGGCCAAAGAGTGAAGTTTGATTAAAGCTTCACTCCTATAGTTATGACTGTATTCTTTGTTCAATTTTATTTTTAATAAATTCTTATAATTTTGATCACATTCAACCCCATTCACTCCCTTAATCCTTTTATTCTCCTTCCACTCTCACTAAATCCCTTATTTTTCTGAGCTCATTCCCTTCTTACTTTCATGTATTTTTCCTTTAGACCCACTTAATTAAATTAGAGTTTCTTATGAGCCTGGGTGGGAGGTTATTTACTTGAGTATAGACAACTTACCAGTGGCTATTCTAGTGAGTAACATGACTTCTCTAGGAGGACAGGGGTCTCCAGATTCCTTCCTCCTTCCATGATGGGCTCAGCTTTGTAAAGGAAACCATAGCTGCAATGAGTTCATGAAGGCACATCCATGCCATGTCTCGATGACAACATTCCATAGCACCCTTCCCCATCCCCAGCTTTAACGTTTTTTCTGTATGATCTTCCACAGTGTTCTCCGAGCCTTGGAGGAGGCGGTGCAGATGTCCAGTTTAGTTGAGGACATAGTGTCATTTATTCTTAGCAAGCACTCTTGTCAGCTATACATCTCTGTATGAACCTCTGCCCACTGAAAAAAGAAATTTTTGTGGTGGAGGCCAAGACAAGCACGAATTTATGAGTAAAAGCATAAATATTAAGAAAGCAGGTTGTGGCTAAAGAGATAGCTCAGCAGTTAAGGTGCTTGCCTGCAATGCCTAATGATCCAGGTCGGTTTCCCAGTACCCATGTAAAGCCCATACTCATAAAGTGGTGCATGCCTCTGAAGTTCATTTGCAGAAGCTAGAGGTCCTAGAGCACTCATTCTCATTCTCTTTTCCTTAAAAGGAAAGAAAAAATCCAGCAGGTTGACAACCTCTGCAAATACCATAACAATATTAGTATATCCCACCCTATGACCTAAGTCTTCCCCACTCAGGGCCTTTTAACAGGGTTCACCATGTCCAACATGAATTCCCTCCTGTGCAGTAGGCTTCAAAACCAATGAGAGAGCAGTTGGTTACCTCATAACAGTCATGGCACTTTTGCAGTAGTTGGACACATTTAGTCTGGTAGTTCATTGTGGAGCACAGAGAATTCAAAGCTGGGCAAGAATGTCATTGCTTCTTTTCCCTCAGAAGCTTTTAGCATATGAAAACTTATCAGCAGGAAAAAAGCTTCCAACTTCATTCCCACTTGAATTTCTAAGTGTCCTGAAAACAAAGCTTGTGGTGTCTTCAGTACTAGGGTTTCACCATCTATTCTGGTGGGCAACCAAGAGCAATGACACTATTCTACATCGTTTTAGGGGTCATTGTGGCCTCTTATCTCTCCCTTGTCAATGGACTTTCTGATTAATAACCCATGAATTATAGTATCAATTTTATCTACCTATGTAGGGTTCTTTCATTCAACCTATTTCAAACTATATTTCTAATTAGCTGATGAAGCTGATGTTTCAATATAGTTTTTTCATATATACTTAGTTTGGGTTAATGCTCCCGTCTCCACCTCCCCTCATCCCTCCTGTTTCTATCCCTAGCCAAATCTCTGCATCATTTTCTTCTCTAACCTACTGTCACATGCATTCTACTATCCCCCTCCCCACATGAATCCCTTTTATCTCCCTGGTCTCTACAGACATTCACTTCAACTTTCTCCTACAAATCTAAAAATTAAAAGCTAAGGTCCACATATAAGAGAGAACATGTGGTATTTGTCTAACTGGGTCTGGGTTACCTCCTTCAGTTTTCCAGTTCCATTCATTTTCTTATCAATTTCATAATTTGTTTTGTTTTGCAGATGAATAAAACTCTAAAACTTCAAAATTTAAAAATGGAGAACTAATTGTATAAGCAAAAATATGTATATTACTGAAAACAAAAACAACAAATCTAATGTCTGTATAGAAGTATGAAGAATGAATTAGGACAAACATCCTTAATAATTTAAAAATGCTAGCAAAGTGTTAAATAAAAATGTGGGACCCCCATTCATGTATGGTGGTTTGAATATAAAATATCTTCCATAACCTCATGTAGTTCTGATTAAGCCCCATACTTAATCCCAAGTGGGTGAAGCCTTTGAAAGTCTTAGAGGAAGTATGTCACTATGGACTTTATTATAGTCCAAATTTCTTGCCAGTACTATCTAGCTCACTCAGACCCCTTCCTTTCTGCTGCTGTGATGAGATATAATGCCCCAACTGCCTGCTCTGCCATGATTTTCCCACAATGATGAAACTAGTTTCTAAAACTGTAATCACAAATAAATACTGTCTTCCCATAAGCTTCTGGTCAAGTGTACTGTCCTAGCATTGGGAAAGTAACTGATAGAGAAATGTGGTAAAAAGAAATGGGGTCATTGCTGCTATGAACTTTTTAATCGTTGGAAATGGTTTCTGGGAGGAATATGGAAGGATTTGTAACTTAGAACTGAAAAGCCTTGCAGTGCTATAAATAGCACTTCATGATATATTCTTGTGATAGTTTGAAATATTAAATGCAGAGAGAAGTGTAGACTGTGAAGACTTGGCCCTGTATGGTCTCAGAGGGGAAAGAGGACTTTTAGGAACTGGGCTAGAAGATGTGTTTTGGCTATGGCCTGAGAACTTCAGCAAAGATGAATTTAAAAAGTAATGGACTGGTGTATTTTTCAGAGGCACATATAGGGAGCAGAAAGGTTTGAAAAACTAAAGCTTGATACAGGGAGAAATATGAACTGGATTAAGAGTCTCAGGACCAGAGATTATCACTTCAACTACAAGTATTTAGGGGATCACTACCACTGAGCTGAGGATGGATCAGCTCCTGTACATTGGGACAACAGAAGAACTGTTTATTCTTTGGAAAGGAGGGGACCTGAAAGAAAAATGTTGAAGGAGTTCCCTGATCTTCGAAGTTGGACTTTACATCAGCTTGGATTAATAGATTTTGCAACCTACCTAGTACTGGTTTTGGAAGCATTAGGGTGTCAGAAGAGGGTCATGAAGTACACATGATTCTAGAAGTGAGACATGGTTGAAATCCCTTCATGGAGGCCACAGGGTTGATACATGAAACTATGAAGATGGACTGTGGATTGCAGTTGGAGATGCTAGGGCTAAGAGATGACTACTGAGGGGACATGGAGGGGTGAAGTTGCTGAGAATCCTTGGAAGCCCAGCAGATTTATTTCATCATGAGCATGGGGTTCCAGACATAGAACAGCAGGATTTGATATTTTCCATGCTGGCTTTTGATCTTGTGCAATCTTTCCTTGCAATTCCTCCACTCCCCCTGTTTGACATGGGAATGTTTAGTTTGTGACATTATTTGTTGGACATATGTCCAACATATGTCCAACTTTTTTTGTCTTTTGGTTTTGCCAGGTAGGATCTTTCTTTCTTGCCCAGGCTGACTTGGAATTTACTATGTAATCTCAGGCTGGCCTCGAACTCACAGAGATCCTCCTACTTCTGCCTCTCAAGTGCTGAGATTAAAGACACATGCCCTGTGGAAGTATATAAATTTTCATTTAAAATTAAACCAGCTTACAATTTAAGGACTTGCCTTGGGTCTCAGATGGTTATGGGATTTTTAAAATTAGACCAAAAGCCTTAGATAACATCCTAAGAATCTTTCACACTTACTAATTCTGTTTAGTTATATAGGTAACTGATATTTCTTGACTAAATAATAGTAAGCTGTTATATACATTTTATATATTAGGTGTCTTAATTGTCAGCAGATGTTTAAACTAAAAAAACTTATTTAATTCACTTATTCATTCATTTATTTTTGGACACAAGATCTTACTCTGTAGCACAGGCTGACTTGTAAATAACTTGGTAGCTATTGTAGTTTGAATGTCAAATGCCTTTGCTTCATTGGCTCATGCATTTGAACACTTGTTTCCCAGATGATATCAGTGGTTGGAGAGTTTGTCAGTAATTAAAACATGGAACTTTACTTTAGGAAGTAGGTCACTAGGGGAAGGTCTTAAGGTTTTATAGCTTTTAAAAAAATGTTTATTTATTTATTTATTTATTTATTTATTTATTTAGAGAGAGAGAGAGAGAGGGTGAGGGAGAGAGAGAAGGAGGGAGAGAAGGAGAATGGGTGCACCAGGGCCTCTAGCCACTGCAAATGAACTCCAGATGCATGTGCCGTGATGTGCATCTGACTTACATGGTTCTGGGGAATCTAACCTGGGTCCTTAGGCTTTGCAGGCAAGTGCCTTAATTGATAAGCTATCTCTCCAACCTGAGGTTTTATAATTTTTATAGCTCAGTCCCACCACCTGTTCATTCTCTGCTTATTTCTTCTGGTTGAAATATGACAAGCTGGCCTGTTATAGTCTCCATGCCATAATGGACTATATGTCCTGGAAATGAAAACTGAAACAAGCCTTTTCCTTTTTCAATGTGCTTTTGTTTAGGTATTTGTTTTATGGTAAAGTATTTGTTCACAGTAATGAAAAAATAAGTAACAGAGAAGCTCAAATTGGCCTCAAACTTGTGGCAACCTCCCTTTTGAAGCCTTTCAAATGCTGATAATACAAGTGTGAGCCATCAGTTTAAATAGTATATATATATTCATTATTCATATTCTCTCTCTCTCTGTATATATATACATATATATATTCATTATTAAACTAATTTAGAAATACCTCTACCTTGGCACTTATATATGTGAAACTTTTTAATGTGAAATTTATAGTAGATATTATCAATTAAAATTATGATAAATATGCTTAATTAAGTCATTTTTAAGGAACTTCAGTAGTAAAATTGCTATGGTGTTTACAAATACAATTTTTTAGAAAAATAGATTGAGAGAACTGAAACTCACACTTGAACACAAGTTTTGCATAAATGTTTGAAGCCAAACTTTTGAGGCCCAAGATGAAAAGATGAGAGCAATTTCTTCTATGATTGCTGAACTATTTCCATCTATATTTAACATATACATTCAAATATGTTTTATGTGGTGGTGGAAAGATTTTTAGAACATTTGTTTCCAACATTTATTAAATCATGAATTCTTACCATGGAAATTTTTTATATGAATACGAAATGCATATAATTTCTTTATCTATAAATGAATGGAAAATCCACTCTAGTAGCAGACTATAAATGTGGAGCAATGTTCATATGAGTAAATATGTTTATATATGTATATGAATATGTAAATATATGTAAATATATTTAAAGATGACATAAATTGATACTTTTTAAAGTTGATAAGATTTAAAATTAAGAATAGATAAATATGAAATGAATACTTAATGAGTTTTAAATTACTTCATCTATTAGTGGTACAAAAATTTATTGCTAACATTCTAGTGAGTGTAATGTAATTGAATTAATTTTGTTACTTTAATAAAATTGGTTAGTGTGTAACATAGCATTTCAGAGGTCATATGATTTTTGTGGCTTTTCTTTCAAAGTTTGTTCTTGAAGACTAATTAAGAAAGACATTTAAATCCACGTTTTGCTGTGAGGTCCCATCTTTCTTAGTGTCATTGATGAAAACTCTTGACGTTGTATACCTTAATAACTTGAACAAATTTATTAAAAATCATTGGCTATCTTCATTTGGAATATATTAAAAGTTTGTTTATTCATTTATTTTGTTTTGTTTTGAGGTGGGGTCTTGCACTAGCCCAGGCTGATCTAGAACTTATTCTGTAGACCCAAGCAGGCCTCAAACTCATAGTGACCCCTCCCTATTGCTGGGATTACAGGTCTGTGCCATTACTCCTGGCCCAAGAGTTTTTTTTTTTTTTTTTTTTTTTTTTTGGTTTTATGAGGTAGGGTCTCACTCTAGCCCAGGCTGATCTGGAATTCACTATGGAGTCTCAGAGTGGCCTCGAACTCACGGCGATCCTCCTACCTCTGCCTCCCGAGTGCTGGGATTAAAGGCGTGCGCCACCATGCCTGGCTCCAAGAGTTTATTTTTGACTCACAAAGTCTTTCAAAATCTTCAATGCTTCTTTATTCATGATATATATAACTTATATATACATACTTATATATAATTATATATATTAATTGTACAAATTATGTATTTCCTTATTTCTCATCAACGTCTATCAGGCATTGTGCTCATACTCAGCCCCTCCTTGTTCCTTCCCCTGTCCTGTGTGCATTCTTCTACTTCCCAAGTAGTCTTCCACTTTGATTCTACATGTGACAGGAAATATTTGCCTTTCTCAGTATGGCTTTTTTTTGCTTAATGTGATGATGTCCAGTTCCTTTGATTTACCAGCATATGATGTGATCTTGTTCTATATGGCTTAATAAAGTTTCACCATGTATGCATTATATCATATATTCCTCATCCATTCATCTGTTGATGGGAATCTGGACTGGCTCCATATTTTGCTTATTGTAAATAATGCTGCAGTTAATATGGGTGTGCAAATATCTGTAGGGTGTGCTGATCTTGGCTCATTCAGGTGCAAGCCCACAAGTCTCACAGCTAGATCATACAGTGCTTCCACTCTTACTTTCCTGAGAACTGACTTCCTTAGTAGTCACACTCCTCACTTACATGCCCAGAAACAGGATATAAGTCCCCACAGGCACTTGCTGCTGCTTGTTTACTTGATGACAGCCATTCTGACTGGAATGAGATGGAATCTAGATATAGCTTGATGTTAATATCCCTACTGACAAAAAATGGCAGGCAGTATTTCTAAGATCTAGCAGCCACTTGAACCTCTTTTGAGAACAAATTCATTTGTCTACTTATTGCTTGGATTATTTGAGTCTTGGTACTTAATTTTTGAGTTCTTTATGTAACAGCAAAGTTGGCAAATGGTATAACATTGAACTGAAAACCATCTCAACAGTAAAGGAACCATCAGAGGGGTGAAGAGATAGCCTGTGGAATGGGAGAGAAAATATTTGCCAACTACGTATCAGGAAGGGAGTTAACACCTACAATATATAAAGAATTTATACACTAGGAACTCCTCATCTAATTCTCATTAAATGCCACTCCCCACAATCTAATTGTGTTAAGGCTGAATTCATTTCCCTATTCCACAATGCCATGGGTGTATACCTCAAACACATGGAAAGATACCTTTGAGGGTATTTAATAAAAGTGTTCTGGAATTACTGGTGATGGTTGCATAATCTAGTGAATATGTTAAATCTACTTAACACATTCAACATTTGAACTTCATGATATATGTCTTATCTCAAGAAAACAGTTGCTTAATGAAAGAGAATGAAGCAGAGTTTCTCGAACAGAACAGAAGATGAATGATAGAAGTCTAATGGTAAATATGTGACTAGAATCAGATGAACTTCAGGCTTAGGACTCTTTAAATTCAGGGTATTTCAGGATTATGCCACAAATTGTTCCTAAAATAGTTGTTTTTTCTTTGTTTTAAATGGAAGAATCTGAGAGCCGTTTATGTAACCCTAGTTCTGTATATGTGTCATTGAGATTCAGGCAATTTAACTGACAAATACAGGAAAACACAGTTGAATCTATGGCTTTATTTTAATTTCCTTTTATTGCCTCCTCTATAAATTTAAGTCTATTTTAAATACATGTGTTCATATTTAATATCCCCTTGCTATTTAATTGTTTCTCCCACTTTGCAATGTGGCTAAGTTGATTCTTGGAATAGGTCTTTACTTTTTGTATTGTGTGTGCATGTTGGGGTTGCTGTTTGTGTATCAACGGTGTTCTTCTAATTACAATCTGTGTGAAAATCAAGCTTCCTTGGAACAATACTTTAAAACACAGATCTAAGGACCAATAGCAGGAAGGTTATCTAAGAAGGACTTAATATGTGAATACTATAGGCAGCTGGAGAGATAGATGGTTTAGCTGTTAAAGAGCTTGCCTGTGAAGCCTAAGAACTTATGTTCAAACAGCCAGGTCCCACTTAGCCAGATGCACAGTGATGCAAGCATGCAATGTTGCACATGTGCACAAGGGGCCCACAAGTCGAGTTCATTCGCAGCAGGCCGAAGGTCCTGTCGTGTGTGTGCCCATTCTCTCACTCTAAAAATAAATAAATAAGTAAGTAAATAAATAAATAAATAAAACAAAATCTGGCGCTGGATATGGCTATACTTAGCCGTCAAGGCACTTCTTCGTAAAGACTAACGACTGGAATTCGATTCACCACTACCCAAGTAAAAGCAGGTGCACAAAGTGACACGTGTGTCTGGAGTTCATTTGCAGTAGCTAAAGGCCCAGCTGTATCCATTCTCTTTCTCTCTCTCTCTCTCTCTCTTTCTCTCTTTCTCTCTCCCAGGTATCGTGGTTCACACCTTTAATCCCAGTACTCAAGAAGGAGGCAGTGGTAGGATTGCTGTGAGTTCAAGGTCAGCTTGAGACTATATAGTGAATTCCAGGTCAGCCTGGACTAGAACAAGACCATACCTCAATCAAACAAACAAAAGAATCCCATGGGATGCCTCATGGAACCAGAAGTGGAAAAGTGACCATCCTATTAAGATGCAGAACTTAGGACTGTCTGTGTTCTCTTGGGAAATCATCTTTTTCTTGAGTTGCGGACTGATTACTTCACTTTCCAGAAGTATATTTTCTTTGTATTCACAAATATGAATACCACACAGGTTGGTAGTTTGAAATATTACACGTTTCGTACATTATGCCAAGGATTCTTACTGGAACTAATAACACCTGGGCTTAATAATTCTTTGTGGCCAAAGCTGTGTTGGGCATTGTGAGAGGCTTAGCAGCATCCCAGTCCCTATTCACCAAATACCAAGACTTCATCTCCTGAGAACTAATAATAAAACGTGTCTCCACATATTAACATACTCACCCCTGGGAGGTAAAGTCACTTGTTATGTGTGTGTGTGTGTGTGTGTGTGTGTGTGTAGTGTGTGTGTACAGACACAGTGCCCTGAATATGCATGCAGAGGAGAATGTTGCATGTCTCTCTTCATTGTTCATCTACTTTTTTTCCTTGAGCCACAGCCTGTCACTGAGCCAAGAGCTTTTTGCCTTTTCAAAGCCCCAGCAATTCTGCTACCTCTGCTCCCCACAAAATTGGTTACAAACTACATGGATGCTGGAGCACAGAATTCAGGTAGTGTCAGGCCCTCTTAGGCCTCATGTTTGCATGGGAAGTGCTCTTAACTACCAAGCATCTCTCCAGCCCTGGAATCACTTTTAGTTGAAAAAGCATTGCATGAAAGAAGATAAAATTCTAATCATCCCTGTCCAGAGCTGATGGAGTGCAGAGGAATCACAAGTTTGTGTGTTGTGCACAGGAGGTCCATTGGTGGCCTGTGTCCTCAGCTCAGTTCTTCCATGTGTGACTATGTGGAAGGAATCCCAAGGAAAGACATGAGCAGAAAAGAGCCCGCTAATTTTAAAGTTACGAGCAATAATAGCACAGTGGGGGAGCAGGCCTGACTAATTGATCTTGACACTAGTTAAATATATATATAATTTGAGATACTCAGATTTTATATATATATATATATATATATATGTGTGTGTGTATATATATATATATATATATATATATATATATATATATATCTGAGTATCTCAAATTGGCCACACTTTTCCTTGTTATTATATTCCTTCATGCTACCTGGGCTGAAAGTAAAACTAACAGCCAAAAGTTTCAGTCATCTTTTGTACTTCCAGTTGTTTAAAAATTTATTTACTTGAGATATGGTTTTACTAATTCTAACCCATGCTGCCCTCTAAATGGATATGAAGGAGAAGCTGGTATGCAACTGGTTAGCCATCTGAGTGCTAGGATCATAGACATGTGCGACCATGCCTGGCTTTGCTTGAGAAAATTTTAGTAAAATAATGAAGAACACTATTTGTTCCTATACATTAGAAAAAAGAAATACTTCATTGTTAATAACTAAACTTGTATTTCCTTTGCTTTCTCAGAACTAATGAAAAAGCGGGCTAGAATTGCTTGTCAATGTAGGCCTAAGAGTCACAATTCTAAGGGCAAAATTTACTTTGTGATTCACATCATTCCTTCCAATGAAATATGAGTGCATAATGCCTTCCTTTTGCATCAGATTTCTGCTAAGATTTCCTTAGGTAAAATGACAACCTACAGTTTTCCTTTGAAAGTTACTCAGTCACACAGTAAGCTTAAACATTTCAACATTTGCATATCTACCATGGCCTGAGAGGAGGAGGAAAGGGTGAAAGAAACAGGGATACATAGACCAGTTGTTGTATAACCAGAAGTCCAGTTCTGAAATAGCTTTCATTCAAACAGAATATTCAAACCAAACCTAGCCAAGTCCAAACAAAAGACAAGACATAATTTTTAAAAAATCCCACTTTAGTTTATTCCTGTTTTATTTGAATTAATTAGTTACACATTGAAGGGCCTTGTCAGAATAAGAAGACAAAGGGAAACAATTATGCTGATGAACAACAACGAAAAAGGAAACGTCTATTAGTCATAGGAGATTCCTTTAGTTTCTATAACTTAGACTGAAGTCCTATTTAAGTCATGTCAAAGTGGCCTGACATAATACCAATAAGTGTGTGAACTGATTTTTTAAAATATATATATAAAAGAGAAAATTTCAAAGGTCTTAAGGTCTGGTGAGGGTATTGGTCGTAAAGGTCCTAGTTCATTGTAGGTTTAAATTTCATTTCTTAGATGAATATAAAACTCCACACATATTTAATCATGTAAAAATGAAGAGAGTTAACAAAGGAGAAGGTAGTGTGAACTTTAAAACCTTAATATTTTGAAAAGGGAACAAAACCATTTAACTTGACATTCTCTGAGTAGTGAGCCCAGTGTGGATCTTTCTATGTGTTCTCCATTTCTCAGAAATCACATGATATATTTTAATCCGAACAAAAATATGCATTTTTAAAAGATTAAATGCTATCATTGAATACATTCTTTAATAAAATTCTGTTAATTTGTGGGGGAGGGGGCGTGGAACTTACTGCTTAGCTTTAAAGTCTGTGTCAATCAAATGGGCTTTGACATCTGGATGTTGTTTCTTCAGTGAACAGATTCTGGGATAAACAAATTAAATTAAAACTATAGATTTTCTGAAATGCTGCCAACTTATTTAGTCTGTTTCTGTGGGATACCTGAGTTAAAATCAGCACTGGTAAAACAGAACATTTAAGAGAAACTCAATGAAATGCAAAAGGGCCAATAGGTTTTTGACAGTTATGAAATATAACCAGGAATTGACCATTTGTCATGTTTTAACAATAGGTTAAGGAGACAGACAAAAAAAAATAATTTGGCTATCATATAATTCTTTTCAAAACAAGAGATGTCTTTTAAGGGATTTTTTAATGATAAAATATGCCTAGTTATACCAATTTTTCTTTCCTACTCATTTACTTAACAAAGAGAAAATTCTAGCCTTTTCATGATCACGTCTTGTGGAAAAGGATTCAAAATATGCTTAGAAATGTGAAATCTTTTAAAATAAAATGAAACCATTGAATAGTCTACAAAGCCTAAGGAAAACTGATGCTGGCCAAGTTGCTGAGTTTGTTTGCTCCTGTGACACAAGTGTTCTCAAACATCCTTGAAGACAGGAAGCAAATTATTACCCAGGGCTCTTGGACCTGACTCTTTGTTCACATAGACAGATCTGACCCTCAGTTTTCTCATGATTGGTTATTTCCCAACAGGAAGTCAAACATCAGAGAGGTCTTCCCTGACAAGAAACCCTGTAAAGCAGGCTGACCTCTCCAGTTACCCTCAGTAATTACATTAGTCTGTTCTATTGTCTTTCAATTAGCAGTCACTACTGGAAATTACTTGTTCATTTATTAATTTATTGTCCACCACTTCTTAGCACTGTGATAGTTTACTTCTGAGCAGATGAAGCCACAGATTATTCCATTAAAATTGTAGCCCCAACGTGTAGAACTTAATACTAGTTCTGCACTAATGGAATAACATTCTAAATAATATTGATCCAATAAGTGAAAGATCTTCTCTGAAAAAAAAAAAAGAAACATCTTCTCTGAATAATAAACACTTAAAATATTAACCATAAATTTACAATTTCACATAAAAACCTTCATTGATATGATCTATTTTCTTAAAAATAAATATATAAAGTGAAAAAAACACAAATTTAACTTCATAAACTAACATATTTTACAAAATGTTTTTAATTTCCCATAGCAATATTTATCTTCATTTTCTTCTTGCTGTAAGTGTTAGTATGGTCTCTGACGTTACCCTTTCCTGGATAAGTTATGAAAAATAAATACATGTATTGTTTGTGTGGTGGTGGTGGTGGTGGTAGTGGGGTGTGTGTGTGTGTGTGTGTGTGTGTGTGTGTGTGTGTGTGTGTTTGCATTTGTGCAGTTTTTAGCTTGTATTTCTGATAATATGATTGTTTGAGTTACACAGATGGACAATTTCCTCTTTTTGCATTTTAGCCATGTCCAGCCCTGATTTGTTATTGTTTAAAATTCTAAGAATGTTTTATACACATTTACAAAGAGCAACATTTGGCTTCTGATAAACTAATGACAAGTCTGATATAATGTTTGGGGATGATCCACAATATTCGGCAAATCTGTCTCCAGCTGTGCGCACTCAGAAATGGAATGAGGAAGCTTGGTTTGACTAGAGTCAGTAATTACTTTTACTGTTGATCTGAAGATCAAAAGTTATTCTCAGGAAGAAAAGACAGGACAACAGATCTAGCTATTTGCCATCTGTGGAAATTTATGCAAGCAATCGTTTGGTTCATGGACTGCACATTAACCTGGTGCTAAGGCATGTAAGTGACAGCAGCAATGTAAAGAATCTGATGCCATATGATTTTATTGGCTAAAAATAGAGGAATCCATGGATTTTGAATCATCTTTTACTCTTATTCTGGCAATAAGTCCTGACTCTGAATGCTAGACCAAGCTCAGCCATCACATCATACTCTTAAGATGTATAATTCTGTTGATCTTTATCATTAGTAAAAGCAGTTTTGATTCTCTACTCATTAAATCATTTTACAGTGAAAACCCTTACTTTAAAGAGCTTCTGCAAGTGAGATTAGACTAATTCTTGATATAGTAATGTGTCAATCACATTGCTTACTCTAGCAAGCATGTTCAACTGAGGCCCTCATGGATTTCAGGATAGTGTGAATGAAGCTAACACATTTGGAAATGAAAACATCATGTCAAAATATTAGAATGTCAATCTCCTCCACTACTAGATGATCCAAAGTAATGACAGAGTATACTGGTTTCAAATAACAATTCCCATTATGATATACAGTATACTATATATTTAATATGTACCATATACTCCAACCTCCTCAAATCAAAGTGAACATTATAAACTTTATTTACAGGTTGATAAATTGACTCCCTAAATGACATTTGAAGGCTAGGATTGCAATGGACACCTGCTACAAGACAAAATACTAGTACAAAACCTAGATTTGCCCTTACAGAGTCATTCACAGAAATTTACAAGAACAGGAACTCAGTAAATTTAACAAATGTTTAGGAAATCAGTAAAATGTCTAGTAACTTTCAAAAGGAGTCAAGTAGTTAAAAATCCATTTGACTTTTTTCACAAAACAATTCTAATTGTTAACATTGTAGTGAGCACACTTAGACACAAAATTCTCTTTATTAATCACTTTATAATATAGTTTTAATCTTTATTTCAAAACTTTTTTATTAGGTTTTATTTTTATTAAATCCAGTGAAATACGAAGTCACAAACAGTATACAATATATAACTTGTGAGAGGATGTGTGCAGTTAAGACACATGGAAATGATTTAGATAGAGATGAGGCTGCAAGAAGAAAGTGTTTATTTTCAAAGTCATGTCCTGGTGAAATAACATTAAGTAGAATGAGTAGATCCCCAAAGTATTGTCTCCCACAGCACCTTCCTGTACCCAGAGTCCTACTACCTCCTTCAAAGGCACTCCCTTAATGACATAACTTCTTCACACTAGGTCTAACTTCTTCAAGGCTCCATCACCTCCTAATACCACCATAAGTGAGCTGCAGAACAAGTCATTAAAAATGGGCCCGTGGGATGCATTTATTCAAAGCATAGCACCAAAGCATTCTAAGAATGGATTAGTTAAAAATAATAAATTTTCATATTGTAGCACAAATATATATGTAAAACTTATTTGAAAGAACAATAAAATAATTTATTTTTATTTTTAGTTTTTCTTTTTATTTTTGAGAGAGAGAGAGACAGAGAGAGAATTGGCATGCCAGAGCCTCCCTCAGCCACTCATTTGAACTCCAGATGCTTCAGCCACCTAGTGGGCATGAGTAGCCTTGGGCTTGCCTCCCCTTTGTGTGTCTGGCTTATGTGCGGTCTGGAGAGTTGAAAATGAGTCCTTAGGCTTCACAGGGAAGCACCTTAACTGCAAAGCCATCTTTCAAGCAATCATTTTTTTAAAAATCCTCCTGATCAGCATAAGTTAGTCACCACATCATGACTCTGTGGGGGTCTAATTAAGAAGTGGGTTTGACAAGAGGCTATAGGACTGTGGAGAATAAAGGTACATGCAAGTCTTTGTGTTTGACTTCCACCTTTGGTTCCTTGCACCAACAATGCCCTTATCTTTTATCTTCCTTTGTTTCTCCCATTTGCACATCTCCTCTCAATCTTACCCTTCTTTGTTTTCATTTAACTAATCTCAGTAAAATATTTGATGTCAATGTCTTATGTTGAAGATGCACGTCAAATGCTCAAGAAACCCAGAGCTTTCAGAATATGAATGGTGAATGTGACTGTGTGGCTGATGAACAAAAACAGTGCGTGAGGTTCAAGATTAAGGGAACACTGAACTCCCTGAACATTGTAGTTGGTTTTTCCTAATGTTTTCTCATTAGAATTTCGTAATCTAAGAAAAAAAACAAAAAACAAAAAAAGTAGATCTTCAAGACAATTTGAAAAAAAGTTTTCCATTATTAACTTTGTAGTGTGCAAAATCTTTCCTTTTCTTTAGTCAACTTTTTACTTGCATATTGTTCAGGCAACGATTTAAAAGTTTTAACATAATGATACAGGTTAATTTAGGATTTTGCAAAGAATATTAAAAGAAAAATAAACGTTTGTTAAAGACTTGTTGGGCTGGAGTTATGGCTTAATGTTTAAGGTGCTTGCCTGCAAAGCCAAAGGACCCAGGTTCGATTCCCCAAGACCCATGTAAACCAGATGCACAAGATGGCACATGTGTCTGGAGTTCGTTTGCATTGGTTAGATGCCCTGATGTGCCCATTCCTTCTCTCTCTCTCTCTCTGCCTCTTTATCTCTCTCTCAAATAAATAAAATATTAAAAAAGAAAGACTTGTATTGGGGGAAAGAAAGAAATATTTTCAGTTATATTTCTGTTAAATATCAACTACAAATATCAATAACTTTGGAGAAGATAAAATTGAGTATATTACTAACTGCAAAATGGGATGATGTCACATCAATCATTTTGGGATTATCTCATGGGGGAAGGGACAAAATTAGATTTTATTTAGATTCTGAAATTTGGTTTAAAAGACCAATGACGTGTGACCAGAAAAGTTATCAGCAGGCAAGATTACAGGTGGGAAACCATTATAGTAATTTAACATTAGCATAGACAGCAATTCTGAGATTTTCAGATAAGGGGTTCAAAAAGTTATGAATTTTATTTAAAAATTGGTAAGTCTTTTAGAAGTTTTTGTAATAAGCAATAAAGATAATTCATGTAATGCAGCAATACATTTTAGAATCTGTCTAAATAATATAAATTTAAAAATATATCTATGGGTTAAAACCACATTTTCTCATTCCTCCATGCAGGATTTTTTTTTGTTTTGTTTTGTTTTGTTTTTGAGGAAAGGTCTTGTTCTAGTCCAAGCTGACTTGAAGTTCAATATGTAGTCTCAGGGTAGCCTCGAACTCATATCAGTCCTTCTACTTCTGCCTCCCAAGTACTGGAACTAAAGGAATGTGCCACTGTGTCCAGTTGCAAGAAATGTTTGTTGGAATTCTGTCTGTGCCTACAGAGATCACATATTTTACTCCATACTTTTGGCAAATAAAATAATTAGTCAAATTTTGTGGCTATAGTGTTGCAAGAGTCATAAAATAAAAGTGTAGAACACCTTTATCTTATCTTTATTCTTAAAACTAAAAAGGAAACCACATTCTGGACCATACTGTAATGTAAAATTTTGAAATACTGGAAATAAAATGACTATATAAATTAAATTTTATTTACATATAGAGAAACAAATTGCACAGAAATGTTCTATAAGGATACCTCATTTTTTTTTATTTTATCAATAGTAAATTTTTCCTCAAGTTGATAGAAAATTTCAATATACATTAAGAATATTACTAAATATACCAAGACTAAACCAGAGCATGTGCCACACATTAAAAGGCCAGAATTATGGAAAAATTATTTGTGGTTACTTCTAAAATAATCTTAGAGGCCCTCATTTTATCAATGTGAATGTCTTTTTCTTATAATTTCAGAAGCTCATTCAGATATATTAAAAGTATTAAAATAAAAAATAGAATTTCAGGTTACAGATTAAATATCAAGATACAATAGCAGAAGAGGAAATATGAGAGGCAGATAATAGGAGGAAATAATTTCAGTGTTCTAGTTTTAGAAGGAAGGCTTGCATAAAGAATAGATATCATTCACCTAAAGGGCATTTTCCTGTCATTTCTGGGTTCCATGAGCAGCCATAAGTATCTCTAAATCAAGTGAGTTTCATTACTTCAGAAGAAAAGATCATTTATAGTCTCTCCATCACTACATGCAGGAAGATCAGCCTCAGGTGGAAGCTTTCCCAGCAGTACAAAATTTTGAATTATTGACCTCTTCATACGCTGCTTTAAATATATATATATATATATTATTTTATTCATTTATTGATGAGAGAGAGAGAAAAAAAAAGAGAGAGAAAGAGGGAGAGAGACTGGGCTCACCAGGACCTGTAGCCATGGCAAACGAACTCCAGATGCATGTGCCACCTTGTGCATCTGGCTTACGTGGGTTCTGGGGAAGCAAACCTGGGTTCTTAGGCTTCACAGAGAAGCACCTTAATTACTAAGCCATCTCTCCAGCCTGAGAAAGTAACAGTATTTTTTTTTAATAATGGGATGTTCAGACCTGAGTGGTGATAAAGAAGCAATTATGATTTGATGCTAGTATTCAACAGTTAAAATGGAATGTTGGGTTCCAGAGTTTTGTACTTGAGTCTGTAGGGATAAATCTTATACACTCATTGTGATGTAGGGAAACATGAAGGTTCTCAGTGAGCTAACTTTAACTAGCAACAAGTTTAAAATTCCAGAACGGACTTCAACCATCCAAGTTTTGTTTTAAATTTTTTTATCATCACATAATAGTAATAGAAAACAGGAGTAATTCTAGAATTTTGTTCTCTTGACATTTTGTCCCTAGGTCTCTAAGCATAACAACAGTTCCTTTTTTTCTCTAAAGTTCTGAATTTTCTCTATTTTGTTTTATAAGAAATAAGTGAGTTTTTACTTTGACTTAATTATTTTATTATCTTTGCCAGAAAATCAACTTCAAATATTTTCAAGACTGTTTTATATAGCTGTGATTCAAAATATCAATAGTAATCAAATCTTATTCTTCCATTTTCATATTTACAAAATTAAGGACAATGCATTTTTAATAGCTGGTCTTTTAAATTCCTTGTCTTATTGTACTGTGGAGATGAAAAGGAAACTTGTTCTGGTGTTGTGAATAGAATGATTTGGGTCGTGGTTTTCTGTTGTTAGTTCTCATGCTAAGGATTTGGCTTAGTAAGGCCAACACTATTATAAATAGATTCCTGGCTTCTGAAATACTTGTATAATGCAAGAAAGCTGAAAACTTTGGTTTTACTATACTTTGAAATGCTGTAACAATCCTGTAGACATAGTGTTTATATTTAGACTTATTTTTTTCCACCTTTCCTTATAAAAGCTTTACATTTTCCTTTTGGAGATATCTGATTTAAAAAAAAATTGAATTATGATGAACTGATTCCAGAAAGATGTGCTATCCTTGAAACATGATGGTTTAAAAATAGGTTTTGTTCAAATAGCATCCAGACTATATACTTAAACTATTCATGCCCACTGGATACTTAGCATTTTTCTACTTGGCTACAGGAAGAACTGGCCACAAGTTTCTTTATATTCTTAAGTAGGTCAGAGAAGAATCCCTCTAGAGGACTGACTTCAGCAAGTTATGATTTTTGTGCAAGTAAATCTCAATGCTCAGAAAATGTGCTGTGCTTGATAACTTGATTTATTTTAGACTGACTTGAGCTGATAACTGAGTATCACATGCACAGACTCCATAATGAATTTTTCAACCACTTATCTGCTTCACTGAAACATTATACTTTCTATCACTTCTGACACATATTATTCTACAATGATCAGTAGCTATATATTCTATTCTGAAGCCAAAGCTTTGATACCATGAGAAGCCCTACAATTTAATTCAGTTCTGACACTAGATACCCAGGCCTACATGTTAAGGGCAAATAGTTCTGATGACAATATTATCTCCACACCAGACATCAACTGCAAGTCTGAATTATCACTGACGAGATGTAAAATTAAGACTTTTCAATCTTTCTCTGAGACTTGATAATTTGCTCATAGAATTCACATTTGCATTTACAGTTTTGGTGTAACAGATACAGATTAGTAACAGCCAAATGGGTGTGGCACATAGGCCAGGACCAGGCTGGGGAGAGTGGCAGTCAGAGGAGGGGCAGATGTCTTTCATGCCTTCCTTACGGAGTTGTGTCCCCTCCCAGCTCATAAGTGTGCTCACTCCAGAAGTTTCACTGACATTCAGATCCAGACTTTAACTGGGTTTTAATTATGTAGGTAATGATAAAATCATTAACTACATGATTGAATTCAAAGTCTAGCTTCCCTTCACTTGTCAGAGGTTGGACCCAAAGCTTTAATTCTCTAGTAACAATCATATGCTGCTAGGTCTTTCTAGTGAACAGCACCACCCATCTCAAAGCACTGCGACTGTGTGAACTTACTATGCATAGTCACTAGCCTATTGGGAATATCTATCATGCTTACTGTTTGCCTCCCTCACCACAACTCCTAAAGTTAGACTAAATTCATCTCTGAACCAAGTGTATTCCTTGTACTTAAAACATTATTTTACAGTAATTGGGGCTGGGAAGATGGGTCAGTGATTAAAACCTTTTGCTGTCAAAGCTTGCCTACCGGCCCAGGTTGAATTCCCAAGCCATAAATATTTTTTCATTTGCAGGAGCTGGAGACTAAACACATGTAAATAAAAATTAAAGAAAAACCTTATTTTGTAATGAAGGAGAATACAAAACATATTTGTTGAATGAATAAGTAAATATTTAGTAAGTTTCTCTACAGGAAACAGAATGGATAGAATGAATTATATTAAAAAAGGAACTTCATGGATTAGCTTATGGCAGTCCAACAATAGCAGTCTGCAGGCCTGAGAGTCAAGGAACCCTTTAGCTGCTCAGTCCAGGAATCTCGATGCCTCAGCAGTCCCAATTCAACGTTGAAGGCCTAGAGGCTTCCTGGAGATCCTCTGGTCTTCAGTCCATGCTGGTCTTCAGTCCACACTGGAAGGCAGCAAGCAGTGCTGGCAGCCAGGTAGGAGGAAGGGATTCTTTTTGCCCAGAGCTTACTTAGATGAAGCCCTGCTGGCCTCTAAAGGCCCAGGTGTGAGGCCTAGTGGAACTTCCTGAGCCTAGCTAAAGTTTGGTGATCTGCCTCTGGCCAGACGTGACTCAGCAAGACGCCTAATGGCTTCTTACCTGCTACCTCCACATGGGAGTTAGAATTATCATTTCAATAGTCACAGTTTACTATTGGCCCTTACCTTTCCCCACCATCCTACAATCCCCGCCTTCACCCCCAACATTATATAGGCAACTGTTCATAGCAATAAATCGAGTTCCTGCTTCTACAAGACTCCCGACTCAGTGTGGTTTTTCTCCGGTGGCCAGGAGAGGTCTGAGTCGTCGGACGCTCATCTCCTCCTCAGCCCCTCGGGAGGAACCAGCGGGCCTGGTCCTTCCCTCGGCACTACCTGCCCCCGCCGGCGGAGCCCGGCATCTGGCGCCTAACGTGCGGCTCTTGGAATCCGGCAGACTAGTGCCCCCTGAGAGACATTCGTTGAGGAGGTCAATCGGTGTACATATGCGGGTGAGCGTACCCCTATAAGTAGTCTTTATATTTAATGTGCTAAACTTTGCTTCTATAACCTGTACTTGTTGATCAACGTCTCTTTGTTCTCTTTCTCTTTCCTTTCACTTTTAGTTTGCAGACAAGCTACATCTGCGGCTTTTGTACAGCATGTTTACATATCTTTTGGATCCTTGTGGTTGTATTGTACTCATGTGTATGTGGGTTGCTATTGCCCTAATTTTATGGACATTTTTCTCTCAACTTTATAATGTGGGACAGTCTAGCTGTAAATCCAATCCTGCCTTAGAATCTCTCAGGGCACTCCTAAAGAGTAGAGGGCTTAATTTGACTGATAATCAGGCTCAACAGACCTGGGATTGCCTTCTCAAACTGGCGCCATGGCTGCCGGAAGGAAATCTCTTTAATTGGGACACGTGGGATAGGGTAGAGGCCCTTGTTTGTCGGGCACATGTGGAGAAGGGTCAAATACCCCCCTCAGGGGTCCTCCCTATGATCTCAGCCCTCAAGGCCTGCTTCCCTCCAAGGCCAACCAAACATAAACAAAAGACAGAAGAAAAAGATAATATACAGCCTAATCCAGCTACTCCTCCTGGAGATACAGCTTTAAAAAAACCCCAAAAGGATGCATCTTTATGCTCCTCACTCGATCCCTTTGAGAGTGCTCCCTGGCCTTCCGGGGGACCTCCTCCATCAACTAACCCTTTCTGGACCCCCTCGGCCCCTCCTTCATATTCGGCCGCCGAGACCCCTTCAGCCCCTCCTTCATATTCGGCAGCCAAGCCGTCAGAAAATAAAGCTACTTTTTTATTTCCCGTCAATCTAAATCCTGGGGGCAATCGCCCTGCTGCCTGGTATCCGTGGGAAGCTCAGGACCTTAAGGAGCTTAAAAAAGCGGTCTCGGAGGATGGGCCTAACTCTCCTTGGGCTGAGACCCTGTTACAGGGACTTGCCCATCAACCTTGTACAACCCAAGATTGGAAAAATCTAGTCAGGGCTGTCTTGTCAGGTCCCCTATACATTAAGTGGTGTGCCTTTTTTAGAGATGAATGCCATGCACAGGCAGAACGAAACCAAAATCAACAGCCCCCTGTGCCGATAACTTTTGGGATGCTCTCTGGTACCTCTGATCAATATGCTACAGGCACTCAACAGGCGGCTATACCTGACCCGTATAGGGACCAGGTCAGGGCACTGGGCTTGGCGGCATGGAAAAAGCTTGATGAGGGACCCTCTGAAACTCCCCTTATGAGTATTACTCAAAAACCATCTGAGGATTTGGCTACATTTATAGATAGGGTGGAAAAAAGTCTCCAAAGAAAATTTCCCCCAGGGGCATTACGGGATCAGTTTACTAAAATGTTGGTCTGGGATGGGATGACGGCCGATCACCGCCTCGCCTGTGCGGGTCTCAAGGACAACTCCATGAGTAGATGGATTGTAGCCACCAAGGACGTTGGCACTATCTCCCATCAGGCTAGGGCCATGGCTGCCGCCCTTCAGGAAAATAAACAGAGAGATTTGGCCAATACGATCTGTGCATTACAGTTAAATTCTAAAAACTTGACATGTTTTGGATGCGGGGACGAGGGCCACTTTAAAAAGGAGTGCCCCAACAGGACAAAGCCTCCTCCGCGCTCTGGGGGGACGACCAACGCCCCTCACACCCTTTGCCCTAAATGCAATAAAGGGTTTCATTGGGCTAAGGAATGTAAATGGAAGTTTAACATACAGGGAAAGCCTTTAAACTCCTCCAGGGGCTTCCCCCAGCCCCGTTAAATAAGGGGAAAGAGACCATCAAAGCCTATTGGACCGTCCCCCTGGTCCCCGGCCTTAGACCCAAAATTATTTTGAATATTGGCAATAAAAAATTCAAACTTCTCATTGACACTGGAGCGGACCGAAGGGTCCTGAGAAAGGAGGAAGTGCCCCCCTCCTGGCAGCTTGTGCCCGGCCCTCCCCTACTGGGAATTGGCGGGCAATCCACCTCCTGGGAGACTGCCACGTGGCTCCCTTGGACTGACCCAGGTGGGGACAGGGGAAAAGTCCGCCCTCTCGTGGTGACTGGGCTCACTGCTAACTTACTGGGGCAAGACATCCTTGGAGATGCCGAGGCTTTCATCACTACTGACCATAAGGCCTTTTATAATGATTTGTTAGATAAAAAAGAATATCAACAACAGTCTGAGGAAGGGAGGGAATATCATCCCAATTATAGAGATGACCCTTACTTTGAGCAACTCAGACAAAAGTACTCCAATAAACACCCCCAATTCTAAGGGCCACTGCCCAGCCCCCCCCATTTAAAATCCAGTGGAGACCGGGGGATCCTGTATGGGTTGAGCAGTGGCCTCTCCCTTCTTCTAAGTTACACCAACTCCACATACTTATTGATCAACAGTTGGAGGCCGGACATATTCGTCCCTCCACTAGTCCCTGGAACTCTCCTGTCTTTGTCATAAAAAAGCCTAATGGGTCCTGGAGATTTTTACATGATTTAAGAAAGATCAATGAACGCATGATCCCCTTCGGAACTCCCCAGAGGGGACTCCCATGGATCCCAGCTATTCCCAATATATACCATATTACTATCATTGACATTAAAGATTGCTTCTTCTCTATCCCTCTCCATCCAGGAGACATGGAAAAATTTGCATTCTCTGTACCTGCTGTTAATTTTTGTGGCCCAGATAGGACCCTAAATATTTTAAACTTTTCTAAAGAAGATAAACAACTCTCCCCTTTTCAAAAACATTGGTCTTCATCCATTACCTACAGCTCTATCTGGGTAAGATGGAGGGACCCATTGACTGGGGCCTGGAGAGGGCCTGATCCGCTCCTCACAGCAGGGAGAGGGTTTGGATGTGTCTTCCCTCAAGATGAAAAAAGACCCATTTGGGTACCAGCGAGAGACCTAAAATATTTGTCCCAACAAGAGGACACTGACAGTCACTTCTCTAGGGAGTGTCCCACCCCTGAGGACTGTTCCTAAAATGGTCCTTCACCCTACTAAACTAAACAATTCCCTCCCTTGTGGAGGATTGCTGGCTTTGCCTCCAATCTGGGCCTCTCTGGCTGCTTGCAGTACAGTTGCCTGTACGACCTTAAAACATTACTCAGCCACCTTCCCCATCCCCGTCCAGCTTTTCCCAATGTTTCCCCTGGAACTTGCATTTGGGCCCCGCCTTCCCCTAATAATTCCAGTATAGATGTGGGATACATTCATCCTTCCTTCTGTACTTTTAACACAGCTGATCCCAATGCTCAATGCTGCCCACCTTCTGGAATGGTTTATGTTTGTGGAGGCGGGATGGCCTATGACTTTCTGCCCACCAATTGGACGGGCCTTTGTGCCCCAGCCACCTTAATCCCAGATGTAAATATCATCCCTGGAAATGAGGCCCTCCCTGTATCAGAGGGAGACCTATCTTCAACAACAGCTAGATTCCCTGGCTGAGGTAGTCCCACAAAACAGGAGAGGACTAAACCTACTAACGGCCGAAAAAGGAGGCGTATGTTTGTTTTTACAGGAAAAATGCTGCTTTTACGCCAATAAATCAGGAATCATCCAGGACAAGATTAAGAGGCTCCAGGAAGACTTGGAGAGGTGGCAGCAGGATCTCCAGGACAACCTGCTGTGGACGGGCTTACATGACTTCTTACCCTACCTTCTCCCTCTACTTGGGCCCCTCCCCCTCCTTCTTCTCCTTTTCCTTCTCCTCACTGTCGGGCCTTGTGTAATTAATAAGATTACACAATTTATTCACCAATGGCTAGAGGCAATAAAACCTCATCAGGTCAAAATACAGGCTGGAAACTCAGGAATTAAGTTCCTCAGATGACCCACTGCCACCTCCTCTGCCCTCCATGTGACCAATGACGGGTAAGATCCCCAGAGGGGGACAACCTAAGACAGGCCATGGGGTGGGTTCTCACCGAGCTAAACACATGGTACCCAGTGACGGGTAAGATCCCCAGAGGGGGACAACCTAAGACAGGGGCCATGATGAATGCTCTGAGCTAAACACCTGGTACCCAATGACGGTTAAGACCCCCAGAGGGGGACAACCTAAAACAGGGGCCATGGTGACTAATGCTCTTACAAAAACAAAAGGGGGAGATGCTGGCCTCTAAAGGCCCAGGTGTGAGGCCTAGTGGAACTTCCTGAGCCTAGCTAAAGTTTGGTGATCTGCCTCTGGCCAGACGTGACTCAGCAAGACGCCTAATGGCTTCTTACCTGCTACCTCCACATGGGAGTTAGAATTATCATTTCAATAGTCACAGTTTACTATTGGCCCTTACCTTTCCCCACCATCCTACAATCCCCGCCTTCACCCCCAACATTATATAGGCAACTGTTCATAGCAATAAATCGAGTTCCTGCTTCTACAAGACTCCCGACTCAGTGTGGTTTTTCTCCGGTGGCCAGGAGAGGTCTGAGTCGTCGGACGCTCATCTCCTCCTCAGCCCCTCGGGAGGAACCAGCGGGCCTGGTCCTTCCCTCGGCACTACCTGCCCCCGCCGGCGGAGCCCGGCATCTGGCGCCTAACGTGCGGCTCTTGGAATCCGGCAGACTAGTGCCCCCTGAGAGACATTCGTTGAGGAGGTCAATCGGTGTACATATGCGGGTGAGCGTACCCCTATAAGTAGTCTTTATATTTAATGTGCTAAACTTTGCTTCTATAACCTGTACTTGTTGATCAACGTCTCTTTGTTCTCTTTCTCTTTCCTTTCACTTTTAGTTTGCAGACAAGCTACATCTGCGGCTTTTGTACAGCATGTTTACATATCTTTTGGATCCTTGTGGTTGTATTGTACTCATGTGTATGTGGGTTGCTATTGCCCTAATTTTATGGACATTTTTCTCTCAACTTTATAATGTGGGACAGTCTAGCTGTAAATCCAATCCTGCCTTAGAATCTCTCAGGGCACTCCTAAAGAGTAGAGGGCTTAATTTGACTGATAATCAGGCTCAACAGACCTGGGATTGCCTTCTCAAACTGGCGCCATGGCTGCCGGAAGGAAATCTCTTTAATTGGGACACGTGGGATAGGGTAGAGGCCCTTGTTTGTCGGGCACATGTGGAGAAGGGTCAAATACCCCCCTCAGGGGTCCTCCCTATGATCTCAGCCCTCAAGGCCTGCTTCCCTCCAAGGCCAACCAAACATAAACAAAAGACAGAAGAAAAAGATAATATACAGCCTAATCCAGCTACTCCTCCTGGAGATACAGCTTTAAAAAAACCCCAAAAGGATGCATCTTTATGCTCCTCACTCGATCCCTTTGAGAGTGCTCCCTGGCCTTCCGGGGGACCTCCTCCATCAACTAACCCTTTCTGGACCCCCTCGGCCCCCTCCTTCATATTCGGCCGCCGAGACCCCTTCAGCCCCTCCTTCATATTCGGCAGCCAAGCCGTCAGAAAATAAAGCTACTTTTTTATTTCCCGTCAATCTAAATCCTGGGGGCAATCGCCCTGCTGCCTGGTATCCGTGGGAAGCTCAGGACCTTAAGGAGCTTAAAAAAGCGGTCTCGGAGGATGGGCCTAACTCTCCTTGGGCTGAGACCCTGTTACAGGGACTTGCCCATCAACCTTGTACAACCCAAGATTGGAAAAATCTAGTCAGGGCTGTCTTGTCAGGTCCCCTATACATTAAGTGGTGTGCCTTTTTTAGAGATGAATGCCATGCACAGGCAGAACGAAACCAAAATCAACAGCCCCCTGTGCCGATAACTTTTGGGATGCTCTCTGGTACCTCTGATCAATATGCTACAGGCACTCAACAGGCGGCTATACCTGACCCGTATAGGGACCAGGTCAGGGCACTGGGCTTGGCGGCATGGAAAAAGCTTGATGAGGGACCCTCTGAAACTCCCCTTATGAGTATTACTCAAAAACCATCTGAGGATTTGGCTACATTTATAGATAGGGTGGAAAAAAGTCTCCAAAGAAAATTTCCCCCAGGGGCATTACGGGATCAGTTTACTAAAATGTTGGTCTGGGATGGGATGACGGCCGATCACCGCCTCGCCTGTGCGGGTCTCAAGGACAACTCCATGAGTAGATGGATTGTAGCCACCAAGGACGTTGGCACTATCTCCCATCAGGCTAGGGCCATGGCTGCCGCCCTTCAGGAAAATAAACAGAGAGATTTGGCCAATACGATCTGTGCATTACAGTTAAATTCTAAAAACTTGACATGTTTTGGATGCGGGGACGAGGGCCACTTTAAAAAGGAGTGCCCCAACAGGACAAAGCCTCCTCCGCGCTCTGGGGGGACGACCAACGCCCCTCACACCCTTTGCCCTAAATGCAATAAAGGGTTTCATTGGGCTAAGGAATGTAAATGGAAGTTTAACATACAGGGAAAGCCTTTAAACTCCTCCAGGGGCTTCCCCCAGCCCCGTTAAATAAGGGGAAAGAGACCATCAAAGCCTATTGGACCGTCCCCCTGGTCCCCGGCCTTAGACCCAAAATTATTTTGAATATTGGCAATAAAAAATTCAAACTTCTCATTGACACTGGAGCGGACCGAAGGGTCCTGAGAAAGGAGGAAGTGCCCCCCTCCTGGCAGCTTGTGCCCGGCCCTCCCCTACTGGGAATTGGCGGGCAATCCACCTCCTGGGAGACTGCCACGTGGCTCCCTTGGACTGACCCAGGTGGGGACAGGGGAAAAGTCCGCCCTCTCGTGGTGACTGGGCTCACTGCTAACTTACTGGGGCAAGACATCCTTGGAGATGCCGAGGCTTTCATCACTACTGACCATAAGGCCTTTTATAATGATTTGTTAGATAAAAAAGAATATCAACAACAGTCTGAGGAAGGGAGGGAATATCATCCCAATTATAGAGATGACCCTTACTTTGAGCAACTCAGACAAAAGTACTCCAATAAACACCCCCAATTCTAAGGGCCACTGCCCAGCCCCCCCCATTTAAAATCCAGTGGAGACCGGGGGATCCTGTATGGGTTGAGCAGTGGCCTCTCCCTTCTTCTAAGTTACACCAACTCCACATACTTATTGATCAACAGTTGGAGGCCGGACATATTCGTCCCTCCACTAGTCCCTGGAACTCTCCTGTCTTTGTCATAAAAAAGCCTAATGGGTCCTGGAGATTTTTACATGATTTAAGAAAGATCAATGAACGCATGATCCCCTTCGGAACTCCCCAGAGGGGACTCCCATGGATCCCAGCTATTCCCAATATATACCATATTACTATCATTGACATTAAAGATTGCTTCTTCTCTATCCCTCTCCATCCAGGAGACATGGAAAAATTTGCATTCTCTGTACCTGCTGTTAATTTTTGTGGCCCAGATAGGACCCTAAATATTTTAAACTTTTCTAAAGAAGATAAACAACTCTCCCCTTTTCAAAAACATTGGTCTTCATCCATTACCTACAGCTCTATCTGGGTAAGATGGAGGGACCCATTGACTGGGGCCTGGAGAGGGCCTGATCCGCTCCTCACAGCAGGGAGAGGGTTTGGATGTGTCTTCCCTCAAGATGAAAAAAGACCCATTTGGGTACCAGCGAGAGACCTAAAATATTTGTCCCAACAAGAGGACACTGACAGTCACTTCTCTAGGGAGTGTCCCACCCCTGAGGACTGTTCCTAAAATGGTCCTTCACCCTACTAAACTAAACAATTCCCTCCCTTGTGGAGGATTGCTGGCTTTGCCTCCAATCTGGGCCTCTCTGGCTGCTTGCAGTACAGTTGCCTGTACGACCTTAAAACATTACTCAGCCACCTTCCCCATCCCCGTCCAGCTTTTCCCAATGTTTCCCCTGGAACTTGCATTTGGGCCCCGCCTTCCCCTAATAATTCCAGTATAGATGTGGGATACATTCATCCTTCCTTCTGTACTTTTAACACAGCTGATCCCAATGCTCAATGCTGCCCACCTTCTGGAATGGTTTATGTTTGTGGAGGCGGGATGGCCTATGACTTTCTGCCCACCAATTGGACGGGCCTTTGTGCCCCAGCCACCTTAATCCCAGATGTAAATATCATCCCTGGAAATGAGGCCCTCCCTGTATCAGAGGGAGACCTATCTTCAACAACAGCTAGATTCCCTGGCTGAGGTAGTCCCACAAAACAGGAGAGGACTAAACCTACTAACGGCCGAAAAAGGAGGCGTATGTTTGTTTTTACAGGAAAAATGCTGCTTTTACGCCAATAAATCAGGAATCATCCAGGACAAGATTAAGAGGCTCCAGGAAGACTTGGAGAGGTGGCAGCAGGATCTCCAGGACAACCTGCTGTGGACGGGCTTACATGACTTCTTACCCTACCTTCTCCCTCTACTTGGGCCCCTCCCCCTCCTTCTTCTCCTTTTCCTTCTCCTCACTGTCGGGCCTTGTGTAATTAATAAGATTACACAATTTATTCACCAATGGCTAGAGGCAATAAAACCTCATCAGGTCAAAATACAGGCTGGAAACTCAGGAATTAAGTTCCTCAGATGACCCACTGCCACCTCCTCTGCCCTCCATGTGACCAATGACGGGTAAGATCCCCAGAGGGGGACAACCTAAGACAGGCCATGGGGTGGGTTCTCACCGAGCTAAACACATGGTACCCAGTGACGGGTAAGATCCCCAGAGGGGGACAACCTAAGACAGGGGCCATGATGAATGCTCTGAGCTAAACACCTGGTACCCAATGACGGTTAAGACCCCCAGAGGGGGACAACCTAAAACAGGGGCCATGGTGACTAATGCTCTTACAAAAACAAAAGGGGGAGATGCTGGCCTCTAAAGGCCCAGGTGTGAGGCCTAGTGGAACTTCCTGAGCCTAGCTAAAGTTTGGTGATCTGCCTCTGGCCAGACGTGACTCAGCAAGACGCCTAATGGCTTCTTACCTGCTACCTCCACATGGGAGTTAGAATTATCATTTCAATAGTCACAGTTTACTATTGGCCCTTACCTTTCCCCACCATCCTACAATCCCCGCCTTCACCCCCAACATTATATAGGCAACTGTTCATAGCAATAAATCGAGTTCCTGCTTCTACAAGACTCCCGACTCAGTGTGGTTTTTCTCCGGTGGCCAGGAGAGGTCTGAGTCGTCGGACGCTCATCTCCTCCTCAGCCCCTCGGGAGGAACCAGCGGGCCTGGTCCTTCCCTCGGCACTACCTGCCCCCGCCGGCGGAGCCCGGCAAAGCCCCAATCCAAAAGGGGTCACCCACTTTGGGGGAAGGGCTCATTTCAATACATTCAGCCTGATCTCGTCCTATATTCCTTCCTTTCTCATCCCACACCCTTCAAATCCATTCCCACATGCATTCTCCAGTGCCCATGTAAACCCAGGTGCACAAGGAGGCACATGCATCTGGAGTTTGTTTACAAGGCTGGAGAGATGGTTTAGTGTTAAGGTGCTTGCCTGTGAAGCCTAAGTACCCAAGTACAATTCCCCAGAACCCATCCAAGAGGAATGTCTGTGGATTACTAAACAGATCCAGTTGAGAAGAAACTTAACCATCACAGTAAGGATTGCCACTGGGTTCTGTATAAAGTAATAGAAATCTTTGACATCAGCACACTGCATCAGTCTGCTATATATCATATGTTGATGCATGACTACTTTGAGAGCATAAGCAACAATGGATATAACTGGCCACAGATGAATGATTTCCTATGAAATGAAAAGTTGCATGTATAATTATAGTTTCTTTTATAAATGTAAATAGTGGCTATTGTCATTAGAAGCTTATGAAAATGGAAGGAACAAGCACAATGCTTGATGTTTATAGATTTACAAATTAAACTAATAGCAAGCAAAGTTTTTTGGGGCTAACATTAAAATACCCATTTTTTGGGGGGCTGGAGGGATTGCTTAGCTATTAAGGCATTTGTTTGCAAAGCCAAAGGATCCAGGTTTGATTCCCCAGGACCCACTTCAGCCAGATGCACAAGGGGGCACACATGTCTGGAGTTCATTTGCAGTGGCTGGAAGCCCTGTGGGGGGGCATTCTCTCTCTCTCTCTCCCTCTCCCTATTTCTCTGTCAAATAAATAAATAAATTAAATTAAATATTATTAAAAATACTCAGTTTTCTACACTAAACAATAAGATCAACACAATCAATCTTAAATCTTTCAAAATCAGGTATGGAGGGCTGCACAGATGGCTTAGCGGTTAAGCTCTTGCCTGTGAAGTCTAATGACCTTGTTTCTTTTTTTTTCCTCAATTTTTATTAACATTTTCCATGATTATAAAAAATAACCCATCGTAATACCCTCCCTCCCCCCACTTTCCCCTTTGAAATTCCATTCTCCATCATATCCTCTCCCCATCTCAATCAGTCTCTCTTTTATTTTGATGCCATGATCTTTTTCCTCCTCTTATGATGGTCTTGTGTAGGTAGTGTCAGGCACTATGAGGTAATGGATATCCAGGTCCTTTTATGTCTGGAAAGAGCACATTGTAAGGAGTCCTACCCTTCCTTTGACTCTTACATTCTCTCCGCCACCTCTTCCGTATTAGACCCTGAGCCTTGGACGGTGTGATCGAGATGTTACTCAGTACTCCAGTCACTTCTTTCCAGCACTATGATACCTTCTGAGTCGTCCCAAGGTCACTGCCATCTGAAAAGAGAAGATTCTCTACCCAAAGTGAGAGTAGCATTAATATAAGGGTATAAATATTAAGAAAAGTGCTTACTAGGCAGTTTGATAAGCATAGTATATACATTTATCCAGACATCAGCAGATGTTATACCCCTGGGGCTCATGATTACCCCTCTTTTAAATTTTCAGAATCAGGGATGTATTCCCTCCCATGGAGTGGGCCTCCAGTCCAATTGGAGGGCAGTTGATTTCCACCATGATAGACGGGCCACTATTGAACCACTTGGCTCATTTGGCCTGCCTGGCCAATTATAGGGATTGTAGTGTCCACTGTTCAGTATCTTCACTGGTGGTATCTCTTTCTCCCATTGAACTGCATGTAGAATGGCTTCTTCCAGCTTTCTGTCAGCAGCTCTACATAGAGGAGGTTATCAGCTCAGTTCATGCAGGATTTCTCAGTGGCCTTGCAGCCCAAGTATGTGGAGTCTTCAGCAATAGGGTCTTACCATCTATTCCTGGTGGGAAACCAAGGGCCTCGGCAATGGCCTATAATGGTTTGGGGGCATCAGGGACCAACAACTCACTGAAAGTATCCCATCCCTGGCACTGAAAATTTTCTAGCAATGATCTACAGCTCCTGAGTATTCCATTGTCCAAAACCGGACGATTCCATATGATTAATTTATAACCTCTTAGGTTTTGATTAGCCCTCCCTCCACCTTTCCTTTACTCAATCTCTTCCCCTGACCTCACTTTGGGACTTTTCATCCCCGTTAATCTAGTCAGTCTTCTACTTATGTTTATACAATACCGACCTATTAATTACCCTCCTCCCTTCCTTTCTCTTCCCTTTATATCTCTTTTTTAGCTTACTGGCCTCTGCTACTGAGTTTTTTCCTTTTCATACAGAAACCCAATCATCTGTAGCTAGGATCCACATATGAGGGAGAACATGCGGCACTTGGCTTTCTCACCTGAGTTACCTCACTTAGTATAATCCTTTCCAGATTCATCCATTTTCCTGCAAATTTCATAACTTCATTTTTCTTTACCTCTGAGTAGAACTCCATTGTATAAATGTGCCATATGTTCATTATCCACTCATCAGTTGAGGGACATCTAGGCTGGTTCCATTTCCCAGCTATTATGAATTGAGCAGCAATAAACATGGTTGAGCATGTACCTCTAAGGAAATGAGATGAATCCTTAGGATATATGCCTAGTAGTGCTATAGCTGGGTCTTATGGTTGATCAATCTTTCGTTGTTTTAGGAAACTCCACACTTATTTCCACAATGGCTGGACCAGATTGCATTCCCAACAACAGTGTAGAAGGGTTCCTCTTTTTCCACATCCCTGCCAGCATTTATGATCATTTGTTTTCATGGTGGTAGCCAATCTGACAGTAGTGAGATGGAATCTCAATGTAGTTTTAATCTGCATTTCCCTGATGACTAGGGGTGTAGAACATTTTTTTAGATGCTTATACGTCATCCATATTTCTTCTTTTGAGAACTCTCTATTTAGCTCCATAGCCCATTTTTTAATTGGCTCGTTTGATTTCTTATTATTTAACTTTTTGAGTTCTTTGTATATCCTAGATATTAATCCTCTATCAGATATATAGCTGGCGAAGATTTTTTCCCATTCTGTACATTGCCTCTTTGCTTTATTCACAGTGTCCTTTGCAGTACAAAATTTCTGTAATTTCATGAGGTCCCAGTGGTTAATCTGTGGTTTTATTGCCTGAGCAATTGGGGTTGTATTCAGAAAGTCTTTGCCAAGACCAATATGTTGAAGGTTTTCCCTACTTTTTCCTCTAGCAGTTTCAGAGTTTCTGGTCTGATGTTAAGGTCTTTAATCCATTTGGACTTAATTCTTGTGCATGGAGAGAGAGAAGAATCTATTTTCATCTTTCTATAGATACATATCCTGTTTTCCCAACACCATCTGCTGAAGAGGCTGTGTTATCTCCAGTGAGTATTTTTGGCATTTTTATCAAATATCAGGTGGCTATAGCTACTTGGACTTACATCTGGGTCCTCTATTCTGTTCCATTGATCTACATGTCTGCTTTTGTGCCAATACCATGCTGTTTTTGTTGCGATGGCTCTGTAGTATAGGTTAAAATCAGGTATGGTGATACCACCAGCCTTATTTTTGTTGCTCAGTATTATTTTAGATATTTGAGGTTTTTTGTGATTCCAAATGAATTTTTGGATTATTTTTTCTATTTCCATGAAGGATGTCATTGGAATTTTGATGGGGATTGCATTAAATGTGTAGATTGCTTTTGGTAAGATTGCCATTTTCATAATATTGATTCTTCCAATCCAGGAACAAGGGATGTTTTTGCATTTCCTAGTGTCCACTGCAATTTCTTGCTTGAGTGTTTTATAGTTTTTACTGTAGAGATCCTTTACTTCCTTGGTTAGGTTTATTCCAAGGTACTTTATTTTCTTTGATGCAATTGTGAATGGGAGTGATTCTATGATTTCACCCTCTGTGTGTTTGTTGTTAGCATATAGGAAGGCTACTGATTTCTGTGTAATTATTTTGTATCCTGTTACATGGTTGTAGGTGTTTATGAGCTCTAACAGTTTGTTGGTAGAGTCTTTAGGGTCCTGTATATATAGAATCATGTCATCTGCAAATAATGATAACTTGATCTGTTCCTGTCCAATGTGTATCCCTTTTGTGTGTGTCTCTTGCCTTATCGTTATGGCTAAGACTTCCAGTACTATATTAAATAAAAGTGGGGACAGTGGACACCCTTGTCTTGTTCTTGATTTTAGTGGAAAAACTTCCAGCTTTTCCCCATTTAGTAATATGTTGGCTGTAGGCTTGTCACAAATAGCCTTTATTATATTGAGATATTTTCCTTCTATTCCCAGTCTCTGTAGGACTTTTATCATGAAGGGATGTTGGATTTTGTCAAACGCTTTCTCTGCATCTAATGAGATGATCATGTAATTTTTGTCTTTTGGTCCATTTATATAATGTATTACATTTATCAATATGCATATGTTGAACCATCCCTGAATCTCTGGGATAAAGCCTACTTGGTCAGGGTGAATGGTCTTTCTGATATGTTCTTGTATTCTGTTTGCCAATATTTTGTTGAAAATTTTTGCATCTATGTTCATGAGGGAGATTGGTCTATAATTTTCTTTTTTTGTTCTATCTTTGCCTGGTTTTGGTGTCAGGGTGATGCTGGCTTCATAGAAGGAGTTTGGTAGGATTCCTTCTTTTCAATTTTATGGAAAAGCTTAAGAAGCAATGGTGTTAGTTCTTCCCTGAGGGTCTGGCAAAATTCAGCAGTGAATCCATCTGGGCCTGGGCTTTTTTTAGTTGGGAGATTTTTAGATAACTTCTTGGATCTCTATGCTTGTTATAGGTATATTTAAGTGATTAATCTCATCTTGATTTAATTTAGGTAGGTCATATAAATCAAGGAAATCAACCATTTCTTTCAGATTTTCATTCTTTGTGGAGTATATGCTTTTATAGTATGTCCTTATGATTCTTTGAATTTCTCTGGCATCTGTTGTAATGTTACCTTTTTCATCTCTAAGTTTATTAATTTGTGTCTCTTCTCTCTTTCTTTTGGTCAGATTTGCCAAGGGTTTATCAATCTTGTTTATCCTTTCAAAGAACCAACTCTTTGTTTCATTGGTTCTTTGGATTGTTTTTTAGGTTTCTATTTCATTAATTTCTGCCCTAATCTTTATTATTTCTTCCCATCTACTGATTTTTGGTTTGCTTTGTTCTTTTTCCAAGACTTTAAGGTGAAGCATTAGGTCGTTTACTTGGGACCCTTCTAATTTCTTAATATAGGCTCTTAAAGCTGTAAATTTACCTCTTAGGACTGCCTTCATTATGTCCCAGAGATTTTGGTATGTTGTATTCTCATTATCGTTTGACTCTATAATTTTTTCATTTCCCTCTTGATTTCTTCATTGAACCATTCATCATTTAGTAATGTGTTGTTTAATTTCCATGATTTTGTGTATGCTCTATAGCCTTTCTTGCTATTGATTTGTAGTTTGATTCCATTGTGGTCAGATAGAATGCAAGGAATTATTTCAATTTTCCTATATTTGTTAAGATTTGCTTTGTGTCCTAATATATGGACTATTTTAGAGAATGGTCCATGTGCTGCTGAAAAGAATGTATATTCTGCAGCATTTGGATGAAATATCCTGTAGATATCTGTTAGGCCCATTCCTACTATGACCTCATTTAGTCCAGTTGCCTCTCTGTTTATTTTTTCCTGGGATGACCTGTCAATTAATGAGAGTGGGTTGTTGAAGTCACCTACTACCACTGTGTTCAGTGTTATCTGTGACCTTAGTTCTATTAGTGTTTGTTTGATAAATTTGGGGTCCCCCATGTTAGTTGCATATATGTTTAGGATTGTAATGTCCTCCTGTTGGAGGGTGCCTTTAATCAATATAAAGTGGCATTCCTTATCTTTCCTAACAAATGTTGGACTGAAGTCTAACTTGTCAGATATTGGGATAGCAACTCCGGCTTGTTTTCTAGGTCCATTTGCTTGAAACACTGTTTTCCAACCTTTCACCCTAAGATAGTGTCCACCCTTTGTAGAAAGGTGGGTTTCTTGGAGGCAACAAATTGAAGGATCCTGCTTTTTAACCCAGTCTGCAAACCTATGTCTTTTGGTTGGGGCATTGAGGCCATTGATATTAAGAGATATTATTGAAAGTTGTGTATTCATTTTTGTCATTTTTTTGTAGTTCTTCTGGTTTTACCTTTGCTGTCTTGTGTTAACTAGTATTTGAGTATTGTTTGTTTTTTCCCAGTTCCTTATATGTGTGCTTTCCTTTTTCTTCAGCATGGAGGATTTTTTCAAGTATTTTCTGTAGACCTTGTTTTGTCTTCAAATACTCCTTTAGCTTGCTTTTGTAGTGGAATGTCCTTATTTCTCCATCTATTTGAATGGATAGCTTTACAGGATAAAGTAACCTTGGTTGACAGTTGTTATCTTTCAGAACTTGGAGTACATCACTCCACACCCTTCTGGCTTTTAGTTTGTGTTGAGTAATCTGCTGTAATCCTGACAGGCTTGCCTTTGTAGGTAACTTGAATTTTCTCTCTGACTGCTTTCAATATTTTTTCTTTGGTTTGTGTGTTCAGTAGTTTGATTATAACATGGCGAGGAGAGGTTCTTTCCAGGTTTTGTCTGGCTGGTGTTCTAAAGGATTCCTGTATCTGCATTGGCACCTCTTTCCCAATTTGGGGGAAGTTTTCTTCTATGATTTTGTTGAAGATGCCTATATGCCTTTGGAGTGAAATTCTCCTCCTTCTACTATGCCCTGAATTCTTATGATTGATCTTTTCATAGTGTCCCGAATATCTTGAAATTCTCATACTTTTCTATTAGTTTGTCTTTCTCTTTGTTTGACTATATTAGATCTGCCACATGGTCTTCTAGCTTATATATTCTGTCCTCTCCTTCATCCATTCTACTGGTGAGATTTTCTACAGAGTTTTTTATTTCATTAACTGTGTTCTTTATTGCTATTAATTCTAACTTGTTTTTCTTTATTATTTCTATTTCCTTATTTATGTCTAGCATTGACCTCTTTATTTCATTAAATTGCCATCCTGTGTCTTCTTTGCTTCCTTTGATTTCTTCTTTGAGTTCTTTGAACATATTTATAATCATTCTTTTGAAATCTTTCTCATGCATTTCCTCTAACTCTTTGTCACTATAGGTCATTTCTGATGCATTAATACTTTCTGGTGGATTTATATTGTCTTGATTTTTGGTGTTTCTTGTGTTATAATATATATATTTTTGCATCCTGGATTATTTAATGATTGGATTTTCTACTTAGCTGGGTATTATTAGATGTATCGATCAATCTGATATTATATATCTTCAGGGTAGGAGCTTAAGGTGCTAGGTGTGGCTCTCAAGACTCTCAGAGTATCTACAAGAGTGATTCCAGGTGTTGGGTTTGTCTATTATGAGAGTATTCAAGTAGGCTGAGTGGAACCAAATACAGATAGTTTCTAAAATTTAACTAAACAACATACACTTTCAATGAAAAACAGCACACAGTATTTATCCAAGAGTAGCTATTATGACAACCAGATCCTCTGTATGTCCCTTAGGCTGTGTGCTGCCTCACCCACTCCCTTAATCCTGACAACAAGAAGGTTAAGATTCTGGTCTGTAGAGGGTTTCAAATCAGCTTATGACCAGGTGAGACCCTTCCCTAATGTATAATAGAAGAGCAAACAAAGCCACTATAAATCAAGAAGCAACAAATAACAAGCCCAAAATACAGCTTATTTATTAATGGGAAATCTGACCATCCATCATATTTAACATATGATTTATCCCGATATAGAAGGTGCAATTAGCACTTCTGGTTCAGGCCTATATATCAGGTTTATTAGGCAGGTACTGACCTGGTGTAATCCCAGTTACCTTTTGGGATGATTTTGGTCTCAGTTATGCTTGGGTCCTGCTGTTGGTTCAGGTAGGTGTGGCCAGGTCCGTGGACCACTGCTCTGTTCACTGGAGCTGGGCACTGGTGGTGGGGGAGGGAGCTGGGCACTGGTGGTGTGGAGGGGAGGCTGCCGATGCTGTTCTAGTTCTCTCGCTGTTCCACGTGTTCTTCTACCTTGTGACCTGCTCCTCCATTGTTCACTGCCATTCTCCCTTCACGTTTCTTGAGTTTGTGGAGAGCTCTGGTGTGAGTGGAAAATCCCCGCACCTGGCTTTTCCTGAGGCTCAAGCCAAGCCTGGTGGCTGGCTAGCATGCCGTTTCTGTGGTCCAGTGTGCGGACCTGCCGGAGGTGCTTCTGCTGGCCTGTGTGGGCTCTGGATAGTCTGGATCTCTCCTACTTCTCTGCTGCCGTTTCGATTTCCTATACACCTCACTTTTTAGTAAAAATGTGTATTTTGCTGGCTTTTTGAGGCGGGGCTTTTTACCCCCCAGGCTGCTATGGCATGGTACCTATGCTGCCATCTTAACCAGAAGCTCCAGGACCTTGTTTCAAGGCTCAATTCCCCAGGACCCATGTTAGCTGGATACACAAGGGGGCACATGCATCTGGAGTTCGTTTGCAGTTGCTGGAGGCCCTGGCATGCCAGTTCTCTCTCTCTCTCTATGTGCCTCTTATGTGTCTGTCATTTTCAAATAAATAAATAAAAATAAACAAAAAAAATAAAAAAAAAATCAGGTTTGGAGAGATTGCTCAATAGTTGAAGGTACTTACAAAGTCAACTGGCCTTAGTTCAATTCCCCAGTACCAATGTAAAGTCATATGTGCAAAGTGGCACATTTACCTAGAGTTCATTTGCAGTGGCCAAAGGTATTGGTTCTCTCCCTCCCCCTACTCTCATTGCAAATAAAAAAAATTAAAGATCTTTAAAAACATCAGTGCTGGAGAGATGGATGGAAGGCTAATGTGTTCACATACAAAGTCTGGTGGCCTTCCACTGTACCCATGTAGAGCCAGATACAAAGTATGGTGCATATATTTAGAGTTAGTTTGCTGTGGCAAGAAGTCCTGGTGAGCCCATTCCTTCCCCTTCTCCTCTTTCTATTTCTCTCTCACTCTCTCTGGTGTCTTCAACAAAAGGGTCTTACTGGTCAGATCTGGTGGGTAACCAAGTGCTTTAGCAATGACCCGCTTTGCTTTGGGGACCTCTTGAGTCTCCCTGACCAATAGCTTATTGTGTAGGGTAACCCAATTTTGGCAGTGAAATTTATCTAACAGCCAATGGTTTTAGGGTAAAGGTTTATACATGCCGACAGGGTGCTTCTGCACAAAATATTCCCCACTTTTATATTAAGAATTATATATGTCAATTTGCTAACCCTGAGGAAGGTTTCTATGGTACTGATTCATGTCATCTTTTTCTCCTCTCCCTCCTTTACCCCTGGCCCCCAACTCTTTCACCCCTTATGATCTGTTTTTCCATTTGCCGGTCAAGTCTCCCCTCCTCTCATACTCCCCTGCTTTCCCTCTCTTCAATCCTCTTTTTGTCTTCCTTACCAATGCTACTCATGCTTACTACATTTACAAATAATTCAAAGTATTCCAAGAAAGAACTTGTAGTGAGTGCTCTTCATTTGGGGCCTGTGTAACCTTTCTAAGTGTGGAATTTTCCAGGTCCATCTATTTTCCTGAAATTTTCATAATTTCATTTTTCCTTACTGCTGAGTTGGATTCCATTGTGTTATGATTTCTAACTGTTCTATCTTCCATAAAATGCTTAGAAAAATAAACAGTAAAATGTGAAATGGTACTGTATAGCCAATTAACAAGTGTTTCAAATCCCCAAACTCCTAGTGCTGGTTAGGATATGTGGTAACTTGTGTGTGTGTGTGTGTGTGTGTGTGTGTGTGTGTGTGTGTGTGCGTGTGTGTGTGTGAGTGTGGGAGTGTTCACATGTATGGGTATGGGCCCGGCATACACGGAGAAGTCAGTCCTCACCTTCCACCTCAGTCTGAGGCAGGGTCGCTTATTCTCATTTTTATTTACCACTGTTTGTCAGGTAGCTGATCTGCAAGCTTCTGGGAACTTCCTGCTCTACCTACCATCTCATTGCAGATGTGCTGAAGTTACGAAGGCCCACCGTAACCAAAGATTTTTATTTAGGATCTGGGGATCAAAACACAGTTCCACAGGTTTATGTGGCAAGTGCTTTCTCCACTGAGCTAACTCTCTAGCTCAAAACTGTGTGCATTTTTTAAATATATATATGACCAATTTGATAATATCTGAGATATTTAAATATTTACATTCTGTAATCTAGCTTTTCTATATGAATGAATCATGGCAATGAAGTTGACTTGGTTATCATTGTAGAGAGGCAAGGATGCAAAGTGCTTGGAGTCAAGGAGGCTGAAATCTAATTTACTCTGTTGTAGCACAATTGGGAAGCATCTGTATTGAGATGAGAAACGAAGCCTAGAAATAGGGAATATAAGAGCCAAATAACACAATTGTGACTTTGTTCTTTGTCATTGAAACACATGACTAGCTGGAATCCACAACTCACTGTTAAATTTATGCCTCAATTACAGGTGTATTTGTCATGGCGGAGGTGCTGTTTGCCCAGTGCTATGCCTTATAGAACAGTGAGCAGTGTCCTGCACCTACTTACTAGCTGTCAGTAGTATTCCTTAGTTGTGGCAACCAAGAATGTCTTCAGACCTTGTCAAGTGACTAGGGAGGAGGGCCGTTGAAGATGTATGGAATATTCCACTTATAAAGCGAGGTATACAATGATAGAATGACACAAGCAATTTATTTGGCATGTAAAAAGTAATTTTGACTCCACAAATTGATATTTCTATGAGTGTTGATGTCATTATATCTGAATATTGTGTCTAGTAATGAATATTTGGTGATTTAACTTTCAAAGCTAGGGACAAGAACAAAGAAATGATCTAGATATGGTTTTTCATCAAACTGTTGCTATTTGACTGGCTGTTTGACACAACTATGTTACATTTCATTTAACTACAAAAGCAGCCAGTAAGGTTGTTACACATTCAGTTATTTTCCCAAATCTAAAAAGAGGACACGAATTAAGATAAACTATATATGACAAGGATTATATAATTCAGAAGAGTTGTTTTAAGAAATATTTTTAGTTACTTACTTGAAAACAGAGAGAGATAGAAGATATACAAACAGAAAGAATGAGTATGTCAGGGCCTCCAGCCCCTGCCAAGGAATTTCAGAAACACGTGCCACTGTGCACCTGGCTTCATGTGGGTAATGGAGAATCAAACCTCAGTCATTTGGTTTTGCAGGGTGCCTTAACTGCTAAGCCATCTCTCCAGGCCCCAGAAGAGTTGCTTGAATCACTGTCTACCACTCTGATTCAAGTGAAAAATCAATATGTGGAAAAACAAAAGAAAGCAAACAAAATCAGTAATCAAGTGTGAGGGTACATTTGTTTGTACATTAGACAAAATTGTTGAAAGGGCAATATGGAGCTGGACTTATGTGGCTGCGTCCATAATCTTAAATAATGTCAACATTGTCAGTTCAGACTTGGCATCTTATCTCTAATTCCTCTATGTTGACTTCTTTCTAATGCCAATTAAGTGTTCCCAAATGGCATCGGAAAGCATTTGCAGTATTGCTTAGGTCCACCAGAACCTATAGATATGCACAGGTAATTGTGTTCCTTCCAGGCTTCTGCCTGCTATTGCTGCTATGCATAACACCCTGCAAAGAAAGAAATACACATGCACAAGCATACATCCTTTAAGCAACTTGCACATGCAGTTTTTTTTTTTTAACTTAGCATTTACCTATAAAGATATTCTTGGGATGGAGAGAAGGTTCAGTAATTAAGGTGCTTGCCAGCAAAGCCTCAAAACCTGGGTTTGATTCCCTGTACCCACATAAGCCTGATGTACAAAGGCACACATGTATCTGGAGTTTGCTTGCAGCAGCTGAAGGCTCTGGTACACCTATTCTTTCTCTCTCGCTCTCTCTCTCTTTCTATCACCTCTGTTTGTTTCTCTTCTTTTTGTGTTTTTCTTCTTGCAAATAAATTAAAATAAATTAAAAAAACAAAGATATGCTTCATTTCATATGGATTGTAGGGACTGTACACATATTATTATTTTTTTAATCTGTTATTTTCTTTTATTGTAATTTTTTTGTTATTGAGGTATAATGTCCTTTTTTCTTTTTTTCTTTATTAGTTAGTTTTGTATTCAGCAAATACAGTCAGTTTGGTACCATTATTAGGCTCATCTGTGACCTACCCCCTCCCCTTGGCCCCTCCTTGTTGAGGTATATTGGTCGTGCATTGTGGAGTTAGCCCACAGTTATGGGTAAGATAAATGTCTCTGCATATCATGACCCAACATGTGGCTCATACATTCTTTCTGCCCCCTCTTCAGCAAAATTTCCCTGAGTCATGTTGGGTTCATTTTTGGTCTGCTTCAGTGATGAGGTGTTGGGGACCTCTGAGGCTCTGGCTATCTGATTTGGTAGGAGTTGATTTTTCTCTGTGTTGATCTCCTTCCCCCTTGTGCTGGTATCCGGTTCATCAGGAAAACAGCACCCTTGCTTGTTTCTCCAATTTTTCTTAGTTTCAGCCGGGGCCCTTTTGAGGTATGTTGGGGTGGCTCTCTCCTTAGGATCTACATCTATCTGAAAAAGAGAAGCAGATTCTCCAAAGGAGAGTAAGTTAGCACCAGGACAAATGAGATAACCCTTACTTTTTTATATAGAGAATTTAATAGGTGTAGGCCCTCTTGTAGCCCACAATTGATGGTAGCTTGATATTGGAGAGTGGGCTTATGTTTGGATATGGTTCTGACTTGTTTCCCAGCTCCAGCTATGGGTCCCATACCAGTGAGGGGATCAGTTAGCCAAATTGAGAGCAGTTGGTTCCCCACCATGGCTGTGTGCCACTACTGCACTTGTGTGGGCATCACAACAAGTTATTTGCTGCTATGTACTCATATTATTGATATTAGGATTTGTAAAGCACTTGTTGGCAAAGCCAAGGGACCCAGGTTCAATTCCCCAGTACCCATGTAAAGCGAGATGCACAAGGTGACACATGCATCTGGAGTTCATTTGCAGTGGCGTGCCCATTTTCTGTCTCTTTATCTTTCCCTGTCTCTCTCTTAGATAAATAAAATAAAATAAAATAAATGATGTGAAAATATTGCCCACTTTACCTACCTTCATGTTAACATTTCCTACAAGGTTGTTTCCAACTTTTCTGTGTTCTCAATTTAATTTTATTTTTTGAAAATATGGCTTCTTTTTTTTTCATTTTGGCAATTTTTTTTTTTATTAGTCAGTTCTGTATTCAGCAAATACAGTCAGTTTGGTACCATTATTAGGCTCATCCGTGACCTGCCCCCTCCCCTTGGCCCCTCCTTGTTGAGGTATACGGGTCATGCATTGTGGAGTTAGCCCACAGTTATGGGTAAGCTAAATGTCTCTGCATATCATGACCCAACATGTGACTCTGACATTCTTTCCGCCCCCTCTTCCGCAAAATTTCCCTGAGCCATGTTGGGTTCATTTTTGGTCTGCTTCAGTGATGAGGTGTTGGGGGCCTCTGAGGCTCTGGCTCTCTGATTTGGTAGGTGTTGATTTTTCTCTGTGCTGATCTCCTTCCCCCTTGTGCTGGTATCCGGTTCATCAGGAAAACAGCCCCCTTGCTTGTTTCTCCAATTTTTCTTAGTCTCAGCCGGGGCCCTTTTGAGGTATGATGGGGTGGCTCTCTCCTTAGGATCTATGGCTTCTTGACACCGATTTATTTCTGATTCTGATCATGTGATAAGGTATACATACATTGTATGTACACATGGTGTACTGGTACCAATTTTAAGCAAAATAATATCAAACTTATGATTAAATAAATGCATCCAGAAATATGCATTTCTGATTGTGTCCTAGAAAATGACTAGATATGGAATTAGAGACTCAAAAACTATGAATGTGAGTGTGTGTGTTAGTGTTCTCATATGTGTGAAGGTTTACATATTTGCACTTTCATATGGAGGCCAGAGGACAACCTTGGTGTTGTTCTTAAGATGCAGTCCACTTTTGCTAAAGCAGGGTTCTCATCAGCCTAAAGTTGGCCAACTTGGCTGGACTGGCTTCCCAGTGTGCATCCGGGGTCGACTGGTCTGTGTCTCACTGGTGCTGGGATTACAAGCGTGTGTGAATATGCCTGGAGTTTGCCTATTTGCTTTGTTTTATATGGATTCTAGGGACTGAACTCAGGTCCTCATGTTGGAAAGATGAGCACTTTACTGACTGATTTACCTCCTCAGCCCATGCATATTTTGAAGCTTTAAAAAGAAGCCCCACAATTGGCTGTCAAGTACATGATGAGCATTCTCAGCATTGCCACTCACTGAGAAAGACAAACCAAAACAGTAATGAGATAAAACCTCACCCCAGGAAGAATGGGTAGGATTTGAGTCTCTTTCAGCCAAGGAGCAGTATACAAAATCTACATGCAAAGCAATGGCCTATTACATACTAATAATGTGCAAAATTTTGTCTTTCATTGGCAACTAAATAAGGACCTAGTAACTTTATTAATTCATAAAACATTGTACTCAAATTCTAAATAAAACTTCTAAATGTTTGACTCTTGCTAGCCTTTATAATTTAAATAACTACTATGTATGGTAAACATCTTAATTTCACTGTTAAAAAAACTCAAAGTGGCAGTTGAAGTAATTTTTGATAGTTGCTTGTTCAACATAATTTGAAACATTCATATGCACATGTAGATGTATAAATGTACAGGTAGAATTACACATAGAAATAGTTTTGGTTCCAGATTCAGACCACAGAAAATGACTTAATTTTCTACCCTGAGACTTTCCACTGTTATAAGTTAATTTTCCATAAACTCATTTTGAAATTGTATGTTACAACTATTCCAAAACTTCTTAGAGTAGAAATGTCTTAAATGTATAAAATGTTAATCATAAGAGTTTTAAAAAATATACTTTTCCCTACATGAGAATTTGGTCAGTCATCAAATGGCAAAGAAAATTTGTATAAAATATTGAAATGATTTATGGAACATCTGTGAAATAAAAATCTCTTCACCATATAGGCCAAATAGCCACATTTATTTATATCTAAATGAGAGTGACCCTAAAGTGTAAAAGAAACATTTTTTGTACTGTAGATTTCTTATATGAAGGAACACTGCATGGTCTGAATTTTACTCTTTTTAAAAATATTTTTAATTTTTAGTTTATTTATTTGAGTGAGTGAGATAGAGAGAGACATGAGAGGACACTAGAGAGAGAATGGCCATGCCAGGGCATGCAGACACTGCAAATGAACTCCAGATGCATGCAACATCTTGTGCATCTGGCTTATGTGGGTCCTGGGGAATCGAACCGGGGTCCTTTGGCTTTGTAGGCAAGCACCTTAACCACTAAGCCATTTCTCCAGCCATGAATTTTATTATTAATTAAAAACACTAATGGATCTTTCCAGAGGCTCAGGGGCCTGAGCTGAATAGTGTACTGACACCAGATGAATGGCTGAGAACACCTGCTAGCTCTACTCCTAGCCTGGTGTATTCTCATGGCCTGCTGCTCCAAATGACCAAGCTGATACTTCAGAGTCCCGAGGCCTGTGCAGCAACATGGAACTCTCTCTTCCACAATCACGTCAGCACACAATAGCAAGAGGTATACTTCATGTTTTCTCTGCTCAGAATATTATGAGTTTGCTTAATTGAGGGTCACAGAAAAGACAAGGCAATTTTTTTTCTTCTGATATGCCAGACTAAGATAAAATCAATGTCTTTTCCCCAAATAATTAGCAAATAATTTATTTTTTCATGGAAGTAATGTTCCTCACTTTAAATGAAAAATGGTATGTCAAAAAATAAAATTTCAATCTTGACATGATTAATATGCACAGGATATTTTGTTTTATTTTTAAAGTATTTGTCAGTATAGAGTAAATATCCACATGTGTTAAGATGAAATTCTATAGACTATCATGCTATTTACTCTGTAAGCTTGGAAATTCCATGTTTCAGAGAAGAGAAATAGGTGTACAACAAAAGTTAGAGGATTGACTCATGACCCTATGCTTAAAATATATTATGAAAACAAATAGTAATAAATATTATGTAGGTAACTTGCCAAGCAGTTGTTTTTAATTTATTTTGAGAAGAATAAAAATACTGAAATTTATATTGATACATTTGGTGCATTGCACATGAGATACTAAACATTAACATATCAAACACTGACAGAAACACCAACTTTCTATGTAGAATCTCTGTTCTGCTCTTCTTAGAAAATGGTTCATGTTTCACATTAAAATGTAAATTTTATATTTAGTTCAGTAATTACATGTTAAAGTACATTTTATGAATGAAAGCTGAATATTTTGTGTATATGTGTTCAGGCTTATGGTTTCTTTGTGCTTCACTTCTTTCTTTTAAAAAAATAGTTATGTACTCAGTCTGTATACAGCCATGTTGGTGCCATCATTAGCCTCCTCCCTGTCCTCTCCCCTCTGCAGGGACCCTCCTTGCTGGGGAATATGGGTTGATCATTGTGGGGTTAGCATCAGTTATGGATAAGAGGCAATGTCTCTGTGCATAATATCCCAACATCTGGCTCTAACAATCTTTCCGCCCCCTCTTCCACAAATTTCCCTGAGCCATGTTGGGTTCGTTTTAAGTCTACTTCCAAGATGAGGTCTTGGGAGCCTCTCTGTCTCTGGATATCTGGTTTGGTAGGAGTTGAGTGTTACCTGTATCTCTCTCCTTCACCCTTGTGCTGGTACCAGGTTCACCAAGAAAGCAGCACTCTTGCTCATTTCCCCAATTACTCTTTGGTTTTAGCTGGAGCCCTGGTGAGGTGAGATGGGCTGAATATCTCCTCAGGTTCTGTGTCCATCTGAAAAAGAGAAGCAGATTCTCCAATGGAGAGTGAAGTCAGCACCAGACAAATGGGATAGCCATTATTATTTTAGAGAGAATTTAATAGGTATAGGCCCTCTTGTGGCCCACAATTGGTGGGAACTGGATAATGGAGAGTGGGCTCATTTTTGGATCTGGTTCTGACTTGTTTCCCAGCTCCAGCTTTGGGTTCTGTTCCACTGAGCAGATCAGTTAGCCAAATCAAGAGTAGTTGTTTCTCACCCTGGCTGTGTGCCACTATTGCACTTGTGTGAGTACACATCAAGTTGTTTGTTGCTGAGTAGCTTAGACCATGAGTTGCTTGGACAGATGTTGGTCATTTTCCCCTAGTGACTTATGTAGCACCTGCTGGCACTAGATGAGCTAACTGTCTGTGAAGTGACTCTTCCAGATTTCAGCCAGGTCACTTCTTGTTCCATACCAACAACATATGGTGTCTTGGGCAGTAGGGTCTTACTACTAACCTTTGGTGGGTCATCAAATACTCTGACACAAATCTGTCTTCTTTTGGGAAACTTGTAGTTCTCTCTGATCAACAGCTCATTGTGGATGTTAACCACATGCTGGTACTGGGAGTTACAGGCCAGTACCAAGGAAAAGAAGGAAGAAAAAGATAGGTAATACAAAAGAGAAGAGAAAGAGAGAGAGAGAGAGAGAGGACACACATGCCAGGGCCTTCAGCCACTATAAACAAGCTACAGACACAGGGTCCACCTTGTGTATCTGGCTTATGTGGATCATGGAGGATCAAACCAGGGTCCTTTGTCATCACAGGCAAACACTTTAATAACTAAATCATCTCTCCAGCATCTTTTCACTTATTTTTAATAAAAATCTATTTTTTAAAATTTTTGTTTATTAGTTATTTATTTGAGAGTTACAGACAGAGAAAGAGGGAGAGAGAGAGAGAAAGAGAGAATGGGCACACAAGGGCTTCCAGCCACTGCAAACGAACTCCAGATGCGTGCGCCCCCTTGTGCATCTGGCTAACGTGGGCCTGGGGAATCAAGCCTCAAACCAGGGTCCTTAGGCTTCAAAGGCTAGCGCTTAACCACTAAGCCATCTCTCCAGCCCAATAAGAATCTATTTTTATCCAATAATGCCATTCTATAATGCTGCCTGAGTTTGATTTAGTCTCCTACATGACACTGTGGATTAGAAACAAATGAAGTGAGTCCTATGTTACCTCAGCATTTGTTCTTGATAGTTTCCAAGTCACAGTGAAGCGAGGAGTAATCAATAATCATACAACCATTTAAAAGCAAAAATGAAATAGAATCATTTGAAGTACCAGCATGGTGGTATATGCCTGTAACACCTGCACTCAGGTGGTATAGGTAGGAATGTCTTGAGTTCTAATCTAGCCTAGACTTATCAGAGACAACAAGAAAACCAAAGACTTTTGAAATCCAAAGGGCAAAAGAATCAGTCACCCAGCTATGCAGAACTATTGAAACAGAAAGAAGGAAAATGAATTAAGGTCAAATGGAAAAATAGATCAAAAGAATGAAAATGACCAGATGTATTAACTATACAGAAAAACATAGTTAACCTTTGAAGATAATTGACTGCTTAAATAACAATAATATGAAGATAATCTGGAGTTTATAATACATAAATCAGTATGTGTAAGGCAAAATATTTAGACTGGGAGAGAGAAAACAGAAGTATAGTGTTGGTTCTTCAGCTAAAAGAGACACATTGGAATAAAAATGTTTAGTTAACACAAAACAAAGCAAAAAAAAGAAGATAGAGAACAAAAAAAAATGCATAGAATGAAAAGAAAGCAAGTAGCTACATGGTAACCTGAAATCTATTTGTAAGATTATCAAATAAATTCTAAGTGGTATAAGCATTCCAATTGAAAGGCAAACATTACCAAAGTGAGATAAGAGTGGGAACCAAGTCCATGCTATTTACAAAGGAGAAAATAGATGCCTTTGAGTATATGAAAATGAGTGGAAAATAGATAAAAACTACTGTTGCTAACAATAGTTAAAATGAAGCTGGGTAACCATGTTAATATATGATAAAGTAATAATTAGATCATAGGGGATTACTGGGATAAAAAGTCATTTTTAAGACAAATAAATAATTATAGTTGTGAATTTCAGTATCCCTCCTCAATACTTAGTACACCCTTATGTAAGAAATCAGCAAGAATTTAGAAACCTTGAGTAATACTATGACTAAACTGACTTAGTTTCATTTATACAACTTCTACTTATAACAACAGAATACACTTTATCCTTTACGGACATAGAATATTGTGTGTGTCTGTGTGTGCATGTGTGTGTGTGTGTCTAAGTATGTATGTATGTATTTGTATCTATCTAGATCTGTATCTATACATCTATCTATCTATCTATCTATCTATCTATCTATCTATCTATCTACCTATCTATCTATCTATCTTCTACCTATCTACCTGATGAGATGTAGAGGAGAAACCTTGAGCTTTTTTAAGAGATGAATTTTTATTAAATGGGTAGATTCAATACAGTCTTTATCAAAGCACTAGGGATCTTTTGTTAATGATTCCAAACTTCATCTAAACATAAAAATGAATAAAACAAACAAAACACCTGCAAAAAGCACAAATCATTCATACTTTCTTACTTTTAAGTCTTGTAAAGTCAGTGATAAAGACATGTCATACTGGCACCAAGACAGACAAGCAGGTCAGTGGAATAGGTAGGTCCACATATGCAGACAACTGATTTTTAAAAATGCATTGGATTCTTTCACAAAGATTTTCACAATAGTCTTTTCACAAAGTTGTGGAAGAGAAACTGAATATCCAGTAGCCAAAAAAAGAAGTAATTCTTTTCATCATAAATAAAAAGACAGCCTAAAATTCTTTGCCATGTTAAGTCAGAATAATCCCAAGTAAAGAGAGCTAAAGGCTGCTGCTCCTGCTGCTGCTACTGCTGTGGCTCAGAGAGGCGGTAACAGACGCAGAAATCACTTGCTGTTCCCGAAAACACCTACAGTAAAACACACATGTGCTCATTCTCAGGGTGTTGAGAACTAGGCTGGTGGCCTCCAACATCTTACTTAGCCTGGCTGACTCAATTTTCTCCTCTGTAAAATGAGAGCAATGCATCTGTTTAATTTTGTGATAACTACATATACATTAAAAACACAGAATGAAATATTAAAGCTCCAATGTTGGGTGTAGCAAACAAATGCTAAGGCATATTTCTAAAAAAGAAGAATTATCCAAATTAATTAAAACATTATTGCAGTGGATTAACTTGTAAATATTCTACATCTTAGTTATTTTCTATAAAAAATAAGGGAAATTTTTCCTTTCTAAAAAGTTATAATTTAGGATAATATGGAATTATATTACATAAGTGTTCTAGATAGTGCCTAGGACATAACAAAACTCTACTTTGCAAAATTTTGTACATATGTTTAGAAACATATTTGGAAGCATAGAAAACTATATATGTACTATGGCTGACTTTCTATAAATAGCTTTATAATTTTGCATTTGTGGATATTTGGCATTTTGTAGATTGTTATGGCTTTTATTTTACTTTCTTTTTGTATAATTTTAACAACAATAATTGAATGGTATAAACAAAAAATATTAGAATTGAAAAGATTTATTCTTTGAAGAAGAGTCACCTCTTCTACTCCCAGTATCTTCCAAATTCTTCAAAATTCTCATTTCATTTTTTTATAATTGTATTTAAACCCTGCTATTTAGATTTATTTTAAGTAGGAGAGAATAAAACAGAATAACCAACAGAAGTGTTTCACAGAGTAAATTAGATCTCACGCTTAATTATCAATGTTAAATGGCATACTAATAAAATAATGTGCAGTTTCCTAAAGCAGTAAAAAGAGCTAAAAATTTTATTGTGTGCCAGAGTAGCATTGGGAAGATGATGTTTTAATAAAATTATACTTGGCAGTATGGTAAATGGACCAGAAAGGACAGATCTAATTGAGCTGAAAACCAGTATGGAGAAGCAAGTGCTCCTTTTGTGATTTTTCTATGTATGAGGTTCTAGTCTCGGGATTTTTATGTATGAGGCCTTAGTCTCAGGCACTCGCTGTGTGTGAGGGCCTAGTCTCAGGTTCTGTCTATGTGTGAGGCTCTAGTCTCAGGAAAGACAAAGGGAGACTTGGAATGAGCATATAGTTATGGCTCTATTTTCTCAAATACTAATGATCCAAGAGCCAAAACCCTGACATAGAGAAATTCTTAATATGTGGTAGCTATTTGGTTACATGGTTGGTTTCAGGATGATGCTATAGGAATAGTCTAGAGTATGTCCAGGAATACAATGACATAGTTTCATTATTCATTATCACACAATCATGGTCAGATCTTAATACTGTTTTCAGTATGTGGAGGAGTTGAAGTAGCCACAATATATACAAAACAGCATTTCTTTTACCTTTACCTCATGTGATAAATGAGAAAATTAAAATGAATAGGGTAGCCTTTAAAAGGAGGCACAATCCACAGCAATATTGCTTACAAGATCAGGACTGTAATAGTCTTTAACATGTTTAAGATCAACTTTAATTGAAGAGTTACAGTAGTGGAGTCTCTAAAATTTTAAATATACATAGATAATTCTTTTGGTTCTTGTAAAATAGAAGATATACATATGAAGAAGTTTTCAGCATTAATAGGAAAAACAATATTGGATGTTTGAGGTGTGAATTTTTAAAATGAAAATTCATGTCTTTTATCAAGACACTCTAACCACATCTCTGCAGATAAATTAGTGTTTTGATTTATTAGTGTTCTTTGAATGCCTGTGTAGAGTATGTGTGCTGTTTGTTATATGTGATATGTGGTGTATACACATGTGTGCAGATGCGTGTGTACCCCATGTGTGCAGATGTGTGTGCACCCCATGTGTGTGCATGCAGAAGCCAGAAGAGAACATCAGGTGTCCTTCTTTGTGGCCCATCTGTGAACTTCCTTTAGACAAGGTCTCTCCTTAAACCTGGAACTGCTGTTAGCTAGCCACATGACTTTTCAGGCCAGGGAGACTCCTCAGATTCAGTTTTCAGACAGGGGTTACACTTCTGTGTGGCAGCACCCAGCTTTTTTTAATATGCAGTTCTGGAAATTCTAACTTGGCAGTGTCCCTGAAGCTTAAGAAATAGATTTTTACCACCAACTTATCTCCCAAGCCCATTATTAGTGTTTCAATAGCACAAAGTGTGAATACATTTCTCGTTATAATTAGCCCCAGGATATGAAACTTATGTAGGTAATACTCATAAATATTCTTTGACTTCTAGAAGAATGACTAGAAAGTGGCAATCATGTGGTATTTGCTATATTCAGATGTCTACTATCACCCTGTGTCATTATAACTATGGGCCAACTGCCATTATGCTCAAGTTCATGAAATAAATATATTCTAAGTGCCAAGCAAATCCCCAAGCAGGCAGAGATCTACCCTGCATATGGGAGTCATTGCCTACGCATTGAACCACCATAAAAGTAGACAGCTAGGATTATTTCTAGATGCCTATGATAAGAAACCTTTTATTTTTCTTCAAACTTTTGGCTGCTGGTTCTATGGAAGCTGTAGAAAATTAAAATATTTAGTGAACTAGAGAGTTTTAGTATTTAGTATTCAAGAAGTTTTGGAAGAAAATGCATAGGATTTTCTCTACCTTGGACTATTCACAGCTTTGTGAAGATTATTCTCAGTGCTACATCCCATGCTTTCTCTGAATTGACATTTTTGAGATTAGATAATAATGTAATATTGAGGAGAATGCTTGGAAATGAGCTCCTGGAGAAGGAATGAGGAAAATGGAGAGATTTAGGCCTCGCTGTTGCTATCAGCACTTTCCAAATACAAAACTACTTGATGAACTTCACATTCACAGATTTTTGGTAGTGTTGAAATTTTGTTGAAAATATGTTTGAGTATTCACACTATGTTGTTATATTTCTCATAAAAGACGAAAAGAATGGGACAGAAGGAACATTTGCTGTAATTCCCCATTACTAGGATTTACTAGCAGCAGAGATGGATAATACCTGTCGTTTTATTCTCTCTCTCTCTTTGTTTGATGTGTGTATTTTGTTGACGTGTCTATGGAGGTCAGAGGACAACTGCAGGTGTTTGTCCTTACCTTCACCTTCCACCTTACTTGAGGTAGCACTCTTGCTTGCTCATTGCTACATTCACCCAGCCTAGCTGGCCCAAGAGATTCTGGGGAGTGTACTGTCTCCACTACAGATGTACAGGGATTACAAATGTTAACTTGTGGGCTCTGGTTATCTGAACTCAGGTACTCATGTTTGTGAGGCAAAGTGTTTTATCCATTGAAACACTTCCCCAGATTTTCTTTGTCTACTTATATTTTGTACATTCATTGAACATAAGTCTATATATGCCAAATTTTACTTTAACATCAATAAAAGTCTGGAATGAGTGATGTCTGGTATTATTAAGCAGATATGGCTTTGTGAGAAGAAATTCTACAACTGTGTTTGATACCTTCTTAAAAAGTATATGCCTTAAATAAGAAGAAATAAGGAAACACGTAAGACTAACCTTTAGTTAGCCCATATTTGCTGTGGGATATTGGTTAAGCATTACTTCTTGATTCCAAGGATGGCATTTTTACTTTCAACACTATGATGTATAAATGGGAATGATCAAATTATGGTGTTCACAAAATGCTGGACACTTTGACATGTAAGTGGGAATGCTTGAATTCCGGTGTGAACAATTCTTCAAAAAGAACAATAAAATAAAAATGTGCCAATCTTATATCTAGTTCTGATCAAATAAATCACATGTGCATACACAAAGGACATAATTAAGATTATGTGGATGAAAGAAATCTTAAGTGTTTAAAGGATAATGCATAGCAGGAGAGAGACAATGGTCATCACTTTATGCATGTCTTGTCTGCTCATCTACTACTTGTTATTCTTTAGGCTGCTCTCTCAAATGCCTTGAGAAACCAAGAATTAAGGAATCACATAGTATATTCATACATTACAATCTTTAGAAAGCAATAAGCCTTTGGTATTTTAGTGAATTATAATGTGGTTACTGATATATAAACCTGTATATAATTTATACTAGCAGTAGGAAACCTTTTATGGTATGGTGAATATTAATGCTAGTATACTATAAATGTAAATATAGTCTAGATAGAAATGGGCATTCTCTCTGACTAAAATTTTTGTCTATATACAAACATAAAATTTATCCTAAAAACTCCATGGATATATACAAGTTTTGTATATCCTATGCTGTCTTCAGTGATAGGTTCTACCTCATGCTTGTGTTTGCATGTAACTTTTGATTTAAATACTTTAATCAAAAGTATTTCTTTAGCATGCTATGACGTAATGCAAAAAAAATACTACTTAGGTACCAATGTTTCTGTTTCCTTCTAACAGAATGTTTTCATGATTGGATTTGGATTTCTGTCACCTATGAAATCATCTAAATGATATTATAAAATGTTACATGGATCTCTGCCTACTTTCAAAAATATATGGAGTCATTATTTCAACTCAATATATTTAAATATCTCTTGTCACAATGGAAGTCTGTCTCCTCCTCCTTGTTCACTAGACCAAAAGAACAAGTTTTTTGGATCTTGCCCTATAATGAATTCCTCATAACTTTCTTTTTTCTTTCATTTAAAAGCCTAGGCACTAAATGGTTCCTTCCAAGTCCTAGATCTTAGTGCCTTGGCTGATATTGTTGGATGAAGCCCTGCAAGCACACCGTCATTCCTTGGACATGTGGAGCCACAACTTGGGAAGAGTTGTCACATAAAGATGGCACTTTTGGCAAACACATGATTGCCTTGCTCTTTTGTCTATTATCATAGGTAGTTATAATGATAACAGAGAAATTATACATTTGTAGATTACATATGATTTCTTCATTGTCTTTCAAAATTCAGTATTTTTTACTCCCCATTGCCTAATTTAAGTTAAATATTTTCAAATCATTTATCCTATTTTACATTAGATATTTCTTTTATAAATGTGATATTCATCTTTGGCCAGATAAACGAGTCATAGAATTACCTTAGTTTTTTTTAGTTATAGAACATGACAATAATACTAGTGACTCATGGAAGTCCTGTATTAGTTAGAAGTGCATGAAAATAATGGCCTCATGAATAATTTGATAATTATTCCTGAATAATAACTTGAAATCATTTCCCCTTATAAACATTACACTATGCTAGTAAATTTTGAAATGATTCTTCTGGATCCTCTTTACACACAGACTATAGATCTTGTCTTTTTTCATCTTTATTCATAATGTTGATAGCTTTTTAAAAAAAATCTTTTTATTATTATTTTTTGTTTGTTAGAGAGAGAGAATTGGCATGCCAGGGCCTCTTACCACTGAAATTGAACTCCAGACATTTTGTGCCATGTTGTGCACAAGTGTGACCTTGCATGCTTGCATCACCTGTGTATCTGGCTTACATGGGACCTGGAGAGTTCAGCATGAGTCCTTAGGTTTCATAGGCAAGTGCCTTAACTGCTAAACCATCTCTCCAGCCCTACTGACAGCTTTAGTTTATACTATAATAACTAGAAGAATAGTTAACAATACCAAAATTGATCATACCAGTATGGTTGTCCAAAATACATGGGACAATATATTTTAAATATGCAAAATATCTGTCATACAATAAGCATGCAATAAATATTGTGAGTGCTGCCATTTTATGATTATAATGTTGTCATCATTCCTTAACGGACAGCACCACCAACAGACTTCAGCATTACATTATGTTACTTATACTTAGCTTGCAGCATATTACTATCCTTAGAGATATTTTAACAGAACTGCCTTCTTTTACTTAAGACTATTTCATTCATATATATTGATTGCACAGAATAATGGATATCATTGTCCCATTTCCATCCATCCGTATTGCATACATACATACTCATTCTCACTCCTTTGTCTTCCCTCATTCACCCTTTTCCTGGTTCTAGAGTCCTCCTTTTACTTTTAGGGATTTTTTTTGTTTTGTTTGTTTGTTTGTTTTTCCTTCGAGGTAGAGTCTCACTCTAGCCCAGGTTGACCTGTACGTAGTCTCAGGGTGGCCTCGAACTCACAGTGATTCTCCTACCTCTGCCTCCCGAGTGCTAGGATTAAAAGCACGCACCACCACGCCCAGCTACTTTCAGGTATTCTTGTAGTCTATACTCTACATATGAGAGAAAATGTGATATGCATCTTTCTGAGAATGCCTTTCATCTTTGTTGACCTTATTTAGTGCTGTCATTGGCTATTGGGCATTTTCCAGGTTTTAGCTGCACTGGTGCCAGTTTGCAGCATTATTTCTGGCTTGTTCTGTTTCTTACATCACTGATCATATGTCACCCTTAGCCTTTATGTAGCTGGGTTTTGTCTTCATTTAATTTTACTTTTATTTCCTTTATTTATTTAGAGGTGTGTACACACACACACACACACAAATGCCAGGGCCTCTTGCCTCTGCAAACAAATGCCCATTTTATGGGTGTTTGGAGTACTGAACTGAACTAAGGCTGACAGGCTTTGTAAGCAAGTGTCTTTAACTTCTAAGTGATCATCCAAGCCCCTGATTTTTTTTTTGGGGGGGGTGGCGGCAGGAAAGGATAATCAGGACATATGACTTAATAAAGTTTTCAGGCTGAGTCTGGTGAAATGCAATTTCTATACCATGTTTAGTCAGCAATGCTCTTAGGCTGAATGGACGTAGGTTCACTAAATAGGGATCAATTTCCTCTTTGTTTACATAGACTTAACAGCCACTGAATCGAGGCAAGCAGATGTGGCAGAGTTGGAAACCTCTTACCTTTCTAATTAGCTTTAACATATTGCTGGTGTTTGATATGTTTTTAAAAATAAACTTTGGGTGAACTTGTGTTATTTATATACATGCAAATGTGCACACAGTTTCATTTATTGAGCTAAATGCTGAGTCATATAGGAAATATATGCCAGTTTTATAGGAGACTGTCAAATAATTCTTTAGAACAGCCACTAGCAATGTATGGATGATCTATGTTCCTTCATGCTTGGCATTGCCATGGTTTTAAGTTTTGCTATTCTAACTGGCAAAAAAGATGTTTCACCATGATTTCAATTTGCATTTTCACAGTGGCTATTGGTATTGAATTTTTCGTTTCCATTTCATTGATTCATTTTAAAATTGGAAATTGTGATCTGAACAGTTGATTTTATTGCCCATGAATTGGTTGTGGCCAGCAGTTCTAACACTCTTGCAGTTGGCCTATCATTTCAAACAGTGGCTCAGTGTCTACCAACAGAAGTCACCCTTCTTGAATGGGAGAGGTAGTGCACACCTGTAACCCCAGACCTCAGGAAGCAGAGGTAGGAGGATCACACATTGGACCCACACAGATCTTTGTAGAGTCTTCTCATTAGTGTATAAGTAATCTTGGTGGACACCTTTGGTCTTATTTCCTTTTCAGTGTAACTACATCGCATCTAGAAGTCTGAAGCAGGAGGATTGCCTTGAAAGACATTAGACTGTTTTAAATATTTGTATCTTTATTTCATATGAAACTTGCATCACTATTAGCCTCTATATCCATTGGAAGTCTTAAAGCTTACCCTGTGAAGCCATTCTTCTATAGATTTTCCAAGGAAGAGATGTGAAGTCATACAGGTAAACCAAGTAAGTCAATAAATAGAAAATTGGAAATCTTAGTCTTATAGGACTTAAAAGTTCTAGTATTTGTGTCTAAAAGGTTTCCATGTCAGTGTGCAGTATGCACTTATGATTAAACAGTTTTTATTTGTTTCTTAAATATCTTTAAAATATTATTTTACTTATTTATTTGAGAGAGAGAGAGAGAGAGAGAGAGAGAATGAGAATGGGTGTGCCAGAGCCTCTAGCCACTGCAAATGAACTCCAGACACATGGCTTACATGGGTACTGGGGAATCGAACCTGAATCCTTAGTTAGGCTTTACAGGCAAGGACCTTAACTGCTAAGCCATATCTTCAGCCCAAAACAGATCTTTTATAACCACACCAGCCAGTTCACTTTTTGTATGCAGGCATGGTAATTATTCAGAGCACAGAATGCAAACTCTAAGTAGATTATAGGATTTTATCAAAGGTAGGATCTATATGTTTTTATAATGCTATGAAGTTGCATATATTGGTAATTTTACTGTGGCATGTTTATTTTTGAATAGTGATACTTATGATCAAGGCAGATGTTCACTGTCTAGGAACTTAGGTAAAAGTTCATTGCAAACAGTTCAGAAAATACAGTGCTTGCCTTCCAACCATATTGATTTGAGTTCAATTTCCAGTACCCCCTCCCCATAAAAAAAGAAAAACAACTGGGCATGATGGCAGGTGCTAAGATGAGGGGATCACTAAGGCTAGATTGTAATATCCAGTGAGAGACTGTGTTTCAAAAAATGGTGAATGACAGCCCTGAGGACTCCAATTCACACACACATGCACCCACACACAACTGAATGTGCACACACAACACACGCAAAAAGAAAATTAATTGCTGTGTTTCTGTTCCTCAATTTTGCTTTGTGATTCTGCCTCCACTTTTATATATTCTTGAATCTGAAGCAGGATTCTTTATGAGAACTAGCCTGGGAGAAAATGTAAGAAATATTTTTAAAAAGAGAATGCTGCTGAATTTTCTTCAAATTTTTATGTTCTTTAAAAAAAATGTTTTTGACATTTTCACACAAAATATATATTACATTTTGATCATATGCGGCCCATTTTTACTCTCCCTTTTCTCCCCAGTCTCCTATGCCCCTTCTTCCTACCACTTACCAGTGGCTCTGCCAAGAAAGAGAATGACTTCCTCTCCCACAGCACTCAATACTGGCCTGTAGCTCCTCAGGAAGGAAGCGGATTCATAAGCCATGCCCCTACCTATAATAGAATGTGGAGTCGTCCTACCACATGCACTTCTAGTGAAGCTGCTGTACGTTCATAGCTATGGTGGTCTTGTCATGTCTGGATGACATTTTTCACAATGCTCTTCTCCATCTGTCAGTTTATACCTTGTCTCCATCCCATCTTCTGCAATGTTCTCTAAGCTCTAGGGAGCGGGGATGATACATATGTCCAAAGTAGTGACAAGCACTTACCAGTCACTTAGTTTCAGCACTTTGTCCAGTAATGAGTTTCTGAATTGACATCGTTCCACTGATTTTTTTTTCTGAAGAAAGCTGAGAGTATAACTAATCTGTGGGCATAAAGAAATATTTAGAAGGCAGTTTGTCAGCAAATCCATATAGCAAAAAGAAAGCAACAATGATAAATACTCTCCTTGGACCTGGCCTGTAGTTTCCTTAGCTATGGGCATGTGAGATGATTTTCAGTACCAGGCAAGAATTTCCTCATGAGAAACAAACCTCAAATCTAATAAGAGTTGTTGATTACTCCAGTGACAGTCATGTCAATATTACACTAGAGGTTATGTCTTGCCTGGTAGGCCAGTATTGTAGAATTCAAGAATCACCACTGGGTGATATTGTTGATGATTTTTCTCTTACAACAGCCGGCACAGTACCTTTTGGTATATGAAAACTGCTGAGCAGGGAGGAAGCTTGCACTCAGCTCTAGCTTGAATTCTCTGTCCTGCAACCATCAATAAATAACACCTTACCGTTCGGTTCAGGTGGGCAGCCAAGAACCATAGAAATAGCCTGCGTTATTTTGGAGGCCTTTGAGGCATTCCTCTCAAACACAACGCAGGGTGGTATCTTCAAAGTGATGGTATTGATAGTTCATGGCTACTGTCAGCACCATTTTCCATCTACATAGGGTACCTTTGTACACACACACACGCACCCCCCCACACACAGATCACAAAGTAGTCATGGCTGTTTTGTATCCCCTGTTTTGGTTAAAATTTCACCAGTCTCTTTTCTCCCCCATCCCCCTGCCCTCATTCCTGTTTGACCCTTTTCAATCTCAGTTTTACACCCCCACTACTTCTCCCATTGATATTCCATTGCCTCTTCCCTTTAAGGCCCTTCCAGCCCCCCACCCCCTCCCTGGGTAGTGCTTTTCTAACTTTCTATTTTCTGGAGATACTACAATTTGGACTCACTGGTTGGAAAATTCTAAACTTAGATCCACATATGAGAAAGAACATAAAGATATTTGCCTTTTTGAGTCTGAGTTACTTCATTCAGTATCATGTTTTCCAGTCCCATCCATT